>JAQQAC010008350.1:29740607-29779288 GCA_029783875.1 Phataginus tricuspis | reverse complement strand
TAATGAGTCTGGCTAGGGGTTTATCTATTTTGTTTATTTTTTCAAAGAACCAGCTTTTGGTTTCATTGATTTTTTCTATTGTTTTATTCTTCTCAATTTTATTTATTTCTTCTCTGATCTTTATTATGTCTCTCCTTCTGGTAACTTTGGGCCTCATTTGTTCTTCTTTTTCCAATTTCAATAATTGTGTCCTTAGACTGTTCATTTGGGAATGTTCTTCCTTCTTTAAATGGGCCTGGATTGCAATGTACTTTCCTCTTAAGACTGCCTTCGCTGCGTCCCACAGAAGTTGTGGCTTTATGTTGTTGTTGTCATTAGTCTCCATATATTCTTTGATTTCTGTTTTGATTTGGTCGTTAACCCATTGATTCATTAGGAGAATGTTGTTAAGTCTCCATGTATTTGTGAGCCTTTTTGATTTCTTTCTGAAATTTATTTCTAATTTTATACCTTTGTGATCTGAGAAGTTGGTTGGTAAGATTTCAATATTTTTGAATTTACTGAGGTTATTTTTGTGGCCTAGAATGTGGTCTATTCTGGAAAATGTTCCATGTGCACTTGAGAAGAATGTGTATCCTGCTGCTTTTGGGTGCAGAGTTCTGTAGATATCTGTTAGGTCCATCTGTTCTAGTGTGTTGTTCAGTGCCTCTGTGTCTTTACTTATTCTCTGCCTGGTTGATCTATCCTTTGGAGTGAGTGGCGTGTTAAAGTCTCCTAGAATAATTGCATTGCTGTCTATTTCCTCCTTCACTTCTGTTAGTATTTGTTTCACATATGCTGATGCTCCTGTGTTGGGTGCATATATATTTATAATGGTTATATCTTCTTGTTGGACTGACCCCTTTATCATTATGTAATGTCCGTCTTTATCTCTTGCTACTTTCTTTGTTTTGAAGTCTATTTTATCTGATACAAGTACTGGAACACCTGCTTTTTTCTCTTTGTTGTTTGCTTGAAATATTTTTTCCCTTCCCTTCACTTTTAATCTGTGTATATGTTTGGGTTTGAGATGAGTCTCTTGTAAGCAGCATATAGATGGGTCTTGCTTTTTTATCCACTCTGTTACTCTGTGTCTTTTGATTGGTGCATTCAGTCCATTTACATTTAGGGTGATTATTGATAGATATGTACTTATTGCCATCGCTGGGTTTAGATTCGTGGTTACCAAAGGTTCAAGGGTTTCTTCTTTACTATCTGAAAATCTAACTTAACTTTCTTGTTAAGTTATTGTGAATGCCATCTGATGTTTCTTTATCTCTCCCTTCCTATTCTTCCTCCTCCTTTCTTTATATATTAGGTGTTTTATTCTTTGCCTTTAGTTGGTATTTGGATGGTCTGCTTTCTTTGCTATGATTTTATTTTCTCTAGTGACATCTTTTTAGCCTTAGGGGTGCTTCCCTCTAGAGCAGTCCGTTTAAGATATCCTGTAGTGGTGGTTTATGAGAGGCAAACTCTCTCAACTTTCCTTTGCTTGAAATTGTTTAATCCCTCTGTCATATTTAAATGATAATCGTGCTGGATACAATATTCTTGGTTCGAGGCCATTCTGTTTCATTACGTTAAATATATCATGCCATTCTCTTCTGACCTGTAAGGTTTCTGTTGAGAAGTCTGATGACAGTCTAATGGGTTTTCCTTTGTAGTTGATCTTTTTTCTCTCTCTAGCTGCCTTTAATACTCTGTCCTTATCTTTGATCTTTGCCTTCTTGATTATTATGTGTCTTGGTGTTGTCTTCCTTGGGTCCCTTGTGTTGGGAGATCTGTGGGCTTCCGTGGACTGTGAGGCCATTTCCTTCCCCAGCGTGGGGAAGTTTTCAGCAATTATTTCTTCAAAGACACTTTCTATCCTTTTTCTCTCTCTTCTTCCTCTGGTACTCCTATTATGCGAATATTGTTCTGTTTGGATTGGTCACATAGTTCTCTTAATATTCTTTCATTCTTAGAGATCCTTTTATCTCTCTCTGCCTCAGCTTCTTTGTATTCCTTTTCCCTGTCTTGCAATTCCTTGATCGTGTCTTGAACCTGATTCAATCTGCTGTTGAGCCCGTCAATGGCTTGTCTCATTTCTGCATTGTCTTTCCTCACTTCCCTCACTTCCTCTCTCAGCTCTTGCACATTTTTCTGTAGATCCGTCAGCATGGCTATGACTTTTATTCTGAATTCTTTTTCTGGAAGACTATGCATGTCGATTCCTTCAGATTCTTTCTCTGGTGTGGTGTTTGTCTGAAGCTTTGTCTATATCATATTCTTCTGTCTTCTCATGACTATAGAATTAGTTGTTGGTAGTTGTCACGTATGTCCGCTGGGCTCTTTGTGACTTTAAAAAGGAAAGAGAAGAAAGGAGAGAAAAGAAAAAAGAAAACAAAGAGAAGAAGAAAAAAAAATACTTCTACTATTAAAAAAAGTAAAAAGAGAGAAGGAAAAAGGAAAAGAAAGAAAAAGAAAAAGCAGCAATACGTAAAAGAAAAACAACAAGAACAACAACAAAAACAAAAACAAAAACAAAAAAACCCCCAAAAAAAGCCCATCAGGGGTGGTTTCTGTGTGAATGCTGTTGGTGGCGCTATTGCTCCACTATTCTAGAGCCATGGCCACGTCGCTCCACACGGCCCTTTAAAGCTGTGGCCGGGGTGAGAGTGAATGGGAGGCTGTTGAAAGAGAGGGAAAGAAAAAAAAGAGGAAAAGAAAGGGGAGAAAAAAACAATAACGAAAAAGAAAAAAAGAAAAAAAAAAGCCCCTGGGAGTGGTTTCTGTGTGAATGCTGTAGGTGGCGCTGTTGCTCCACTATTCCAGAGCCATAGCCGCCCTGCTCCACAATGCCCCCTATAGCTGTGGCTGGGTTGGGAATGAATGAGAAGCTGTTGATCTCTGTGGGGGTCTTAATAGCAGTCACCCTTTCCCAGTTGCCAGCTGAGGGGTCCAAAGCTCCCCAGGACTCCCAGCATGCTGGGCTCAGCTTGGTGGACTATTCGGCCCCTCTACTGAGTTCCTGTCTCTTTACGACCGCTGAGAAAGAGCGTGCGCTTTTCTTCCCTTTTTTTTTCCCTTCTCTTTCCTTCCCGGAGCCTGCCGCAGGCAACTTGCACGTTCAGGGCTGGGACCCTGTGCCCTCTGTCTCTCCAATCTCCGCTACACCGCCGGCTGTGTGTCGGTGCTCCCGGCGCAGACTTCCACTTCCTCCCGGCTCTGAATCCTCTCCTCCCACTGGAGCGCTGGGGTGGAGGAGCACTCGGTCCCTCCAGGGTCGCGGCTCCGTACCTTACCCGCCTTGCCGGGACTCCCGCCGGAGTGCTGGGGTGGAGGAGCGCTCTGGTCTCGCTGCGTGCCGAGTCCTCTCTCTGGAGTGGCTGACCGCCGGAGCTCCGTACGCTGTGCACTTTCCTGTGTATTCTGGTCTCTCTTTTAGGGATAGTTGTATTTGCTGTATTTTCGTGAATAAATATAATGTTGGGAGGAATTTTTCTGCCGATCTGCTTACATCGCCATCTTCCCGGAAGTCCTACCATGGGCATTTTCAAGGCCCATGTAACCCCATGTAATACTGCTGCTATGTGAGATCTTCATTGAGCCGATATTTATTGTGGACTTAATAGGTGCAGTACTGTCCCAGGACATTTATACACATTGGGTCAGTGAACAAGAATAAGAGACAACAGGTCAAAAATCCCTGCCATTGTGGAGCTCGTATTCTGGCACAAGAGGATTAAGTGAGCTTATAACATTTGTCTGCCTTGCTGCCTGGGATGCAGTGAAGCAGGGGCTCAAAAAGGTTAGGTTTCATTTCATCTCTTTGTTGTTCCATGATAAGCAAATGAGTAAATTGTGCATTGTCCTAGGAGGTAAGTTTTAAAATATGTGGGCAGGGTAAGAGGCATCAGGAGTGGGGTTTGTTGAGATTTTTTGTTGGATAGGCAGGACACGGTCATGGGAAGGTGGCCTTTGAGCAGAGGCCTGAAGGAGTGGTGCGATGGGCCATGCAGCTGGGGAAAAAGAGCATTTGGGGGGGCCGGGGGGGCCCTGGTGTATTTGAGATGCAACAAAGCTGGTGTGCCCTGGCCACAGAGGAGTGGCCTGGGGAAACATGGTGGTGGGAGAGGGTGTCAGACCTAGTGGAGGAGGGCACACCCCTCTGGCAGTCACGGGGAGGATTCTGGCTTTGACTGAGTAATAGGAGCAGGTGTTTCTGGGTTTTCAGTAGAGAAGGACCACACTGGCCTCTGTGTGGAGGAGAGAGTGGAGGGGAGACCCACTCAGAGGCCACTGTCCTAGGGGACAGAGGATGGTGGCCTGGCCGGTGGAAGCAAGCTGTGGGGTGGGGAGGAGAGGGGGATTTTGGACCAGCCAGGAAAAGGACCCTTATGGGGTGAGGGGAACCTTAAGGTTCTGGACTAGAGTTTATTCAGACCTGGACTGTGGCCTCAGAAGGGCTGTAAACAACACAGCACCTCCTTGACAGAACTTGGGTTTGTAGTGTCCATACTCAGTGGGCCTCTGTCCCTCAGTGAGGGAATAGAATAAGAAGAAAGGTGCAGTGAGTGCAGTCCTAGTGACTGAGAGGTCGTTTACATTCTGGAATTGTACAGTTCTGGGCTCAAATCTGAGCCTCGGCCTTCCATCAAGTTCCCTTAGACAGGTGACTTTGCCTACCTGCCCATGCCACCTCTTTACTAAAGGTCAGTCATGGTGAGGCTTCGATGAGCTCATATTTGTCTACGATGTTACATGTTTCATTTCATTTATTTGTGGCCCCACCATGAGCATGTGCCAGTCCCTGGTGTGTAGGTCTAGGACACCCCCTCGGGAGACTGTCTTAGCTTGAGGCTGCAGGAAAGGAATTAACAGAAAGGCTTTAGCAGAGGAGTCGGGAGGAGTCAGGAGATCCTGTTCTGATGGCAGCCGTGTATGACCTTGGGGATGGCAGGGACACAGTCTGTGAATACCTCCTGGCTGCTGTGCTGTGCTTGGCATTTTAAACCCACCATTTCCCCCGCAAAAGGTTGCATGGCCATGAGACGGGTCTCCTAAGCCAGGGCACTGGAATGTTTCCTTCATGGTTTTAACCAATACCCTAGAACTGCTTGCAGCTTTACCTACTTACTATGTGTTTTAAACTGACTCACCTTCCTCCCTTTTTGCTTAACCTCTCCTTAGAATGTATGTGAAGTCATAGTTCTAAAGTGTTTTTACTCCTTTTTCTAGCATTTACATATCAAAATAAGTCCATAAGTATTAAAATAAAATGGTTGGTCAGTGTGTCTCATAGAAGTTCCCTTTGTACACAATTTGGCGAGCACTCGATGTGGGGTTTCATGAACCCTGGGACAGCCTCAGACGGTGATGGAGACTCCTGGAGTCCTACTGGGCTGAGCTCATGGGCACTTGGGGGACCATGGATGCCCTGTGTGGGGCTCCAGCTCTGTCCCCATACCAGACAGCCAGCAGGGGAGTGGGAGCAGGTGGGGACTAAGGCTCAGCTGGGCCTCCAGGGGGTGTGGGCTGGCCAGGTGGCTGAGGCTGCCTTCTGCTGCCTGGTTGAAGCAGGAAGCAGGCCAAGTGTATCCCCCTTTGGGTGTCATTCATGGTAAAACCAGTGTTCTTCAGGAGGCCACAGGTCATGGGAATTACCACATAAAAAGAATAAATCAAGGAATCTGGTGAAGACCTGATGCATGTGCAGCCAGTCGACTGCTTGGTGAGCAGGCTGACAAGGCCAGCTCATTCCCAGATTTCACCATGAACTTGTGATACCAGTTTCTCTCTCACCTTTGCCTTTTCTCCTCTGCTGCTTTCCTTCTCTCATTCCTTTTTTTATCTTTTGGGGTGGAAAACATTATTTTGTAGAAAACTAGCTTCCACTGTCAGGGAAATTGAGCACTGAATGTAAAACACCAAAACCTCATAATTTTATAAAAGAGGTGAATTAGGGAAGGATTATACCTACTATGTGAAGATTATTTGTTTAGAAAGGTCACTAAAAGTATGATCTCATGAGTGCCGGGAAAAGGCAAGGGGTTACTGTGCATTTCATTTTAAGAATGGCTGGCTGCTCAGTGCTGAGAGGGGGCCGCAGGGACCCGGAGGCCGGGGCGGCTGGTGGAGAGCCGATGCCAGCCGGCAGGGCTATGGGTGGTGTGCACTGTGCTGTGGAAGTCACAGACTCATGCTTCTGGAGCCCCTCCACAAGCTGTGTGGAGGATGCCTGGCAGGGCAGACAGCCACAGTCTGACATCCTGTTCGTGGGTGGACACACTGACTGAGTCCAGAAGATAGCACAGACCTTTCTTTTTTGCCCCACTTTTCCTTTGAAGTCACCTCACGGGTCATTCATAATCAGCCTTGGAAAAGCACAACTGTGGATCTGGTTTTCTGGAAACTGCTGATGGCGCCGGGAGTGTGAGATGGAGATGAGGCAGGGAGGGATCTCAAAACCCAGATGAGGTGTTTTTTAGCGACTGGATGCCCTGTAGTGAGGACAGCAGGAGGGGCTGTAGCTTTTGAGCTGTTAGTAAAGTGGGTCAGAATAATGGGAGTTGGAAATTAGATGGGTGGGCTTCTTTTTCCTCTTCAGTTGCTTGTGGTTCTGCCTGACAAAATTAAATTATATCTAGGACATCTTGCAGAAGTGATAGATAACAGTCACATTAAGGAAGTGCCCGCCCTGTGGATGAATACTTTTCTTTTCTCATAAAAGCTGTACATGAATTATAATTTTAGCTTTTTCATTTCAAGCTAACAAATTCAAAGCATTTTTTACATTTAGCCTGGGAGATCTTTGTTTTAAAGAGAGTTAAAGTTATTGGAGGGGGACCAATTGCAGCCACTGGTAACTGATCATGTTTTAGGATTTGATAGTGATTTTAAAAAAAGAGATCAGTAGATTGCTGTGTTGCCCTCCCATCCAGCAATCAGTCGTCTGTCTACCGTTCCCTAGTTCAAGAAAACATCATTTAAGGAAACACCTTTGATATCATTTCAGACATAGAATTAAAAAATATGACATAGTTATTCCAAAGCAGCTTGCAGGTGAGGTATAAAAGTTATTAGGCATCAGCTCCAACTGAGATACCGCAGCCCAGCCCTACTGGATATACTAGCTAGCAGGTAAAAGGTAAAAAGACCCATATGCCAAAGGATTAAAGTCAGTCCCATGTGGAAGAAATTCCTCTCCTTTGGATGGAGATGGGGAAGCACTTGGCACCCAGGGGCAAGTCCTGGGGTTGGGAAGGCACCTCCGCTCAGAGTCTCCCCAGAACAGGCCCTGCAGGCTGGCTGTGTCTTGGAGCAGACTGCATGGTGCCCTCTCCTCTGGGTGCTTTTGTCTCTGCCCATTCATTTGCTCACTCCTTCCTCCAGCAAGCATTTGCTGAGCTTCCACGGCACGTGAAGTGCTTTGCTAAGAGCTGGATGCGTGGCACTGGGCAAGACAGATAAGGTCTCTCCTTCATGGTGCCTTACAGTATGGCTGTGGCCTGGGAAGAAACAGGCAATAAAAGACTAGATACTTAAAAATATAACATATCAGGTGGTAATAAGTGCTATGGAGAAAATAAATCTGACAGTGAAATAGCCAGGACTAGTTTTGGGGTTGGAGGGTGGCTACATTTTTGGTCAAGAGGGGACATTTGAATGGACACCTGAATGGCTGGAAGGATCTAGGTACGTGAAGATTCTGTGGGACAGCATTCTGAATGGAGGGAGCAGCCAGCGCAAAGGCCCTGAGGTGTAAAAGTGTTTGGCATGTTTGTAGGATTGAAAGACTGCCAGTCTGTTAGCAGATTTTTCTTTCATCATAGAAATATCTCTTCATATTCATAGTGCAAGCAAGGAGAAAAGAAAGTTCTTTCCAGAAAAGCACTTTTCCTCCATCTCTTGTTGGAAGAAATTAGGATGGCTAAAATCACACAGATTAGGAATGCATTTGTGGGAGCTGCCCAGCCTGTGGTGGGGCTCATTTGTCCCTACCCACTGCCCTCAGAGCAACTCACCCTGTGATAACTTATTCCCCAATTTGCCCTGAAGGATGCTATGGGGCCAAGGGAATATGGGGGACCGTTCCCTGCCCCAAGAAAGCATAAATGGCTCTTCTTTGAGAATATGACAAGTGCTTGTCACTTCCCTGAAAGATCTGCCCTGCTTCGGAAACTCAAAGAGGGCTTTCTTCCTTCTGTCTTCCCTGGTATCCTGCCAGGCTGGAGGAGGTCTGAGAGCAGGGGTCTGGCATGGGGGATGTGTTATTTCTAATTGTGAAGAAGATGTCTTTACTTTGTGACTTTTTCTGATACATTAAGATCTCTTCAATTCATAACTGCATTTAATTTACCTATTGGTTTGGATTGTTTTAGTAACTTTAGAAGCATGGTTTGCAAATAGGTACTCCATGCTCAACATGAAGAGTGTGGAAGGAACCTTCAGGTTAGGCAGTGGACAGCCCCTAGCAGAGGCAGGACCAGGGGTGTGGGCTAAATATAGTAGGAGGGAGGACCTGGGGCCATCCTCCCTGCCAGTCAGAGCACCGCAGAGCCAGGCAGCTCTGATGATTGCCATATAGTGTCTTGGACTATTTACTAGAAAACGTATCCTTTTCTCAAATCTAGGTGTTCCAGTATAGGAAAGGTATTCTAACTGTACTGGAATGGGGTGATGAAGTCAATGTCCTTTATCAAGCTCCAACTACATTTTTCATAAAAGCCCTGCAAGACAGGCATGATTCTTCCCTATTTTGCAGGTGAGGTGCAGTTGAAGTACTGTGACCAAGGTTGCCAGGTGACTGAGTGGTGGTGTTAGCATGTGAGCCCACAACTACTACCCCATGACTGTACTTGACTCCCTGGAGGCACCACCTCCCCATCAGTGGTGTGATTCCAGCCCAAAGTGGGTGCCCACAGAGCTGGGGTGGTAGCTGCATGGGGACACATGTTGCCAGCTCACTGGGGAGCATCGCTGCTGATGACACACTTTCTCGCCGAGTCTAGATGCTGCAGAAGTCCTCCTACCCAGAGCTTCGGCAACCCCCTGGAACAAGTGGACACTTATGTGCTGTGCCTGTAGTCCACGTCTTCTGTGGCAGGGTGCAACAGCAGCATTAGATTTGGTAGGCTTCCGAGGGGTTTGTGCTGTCCCTCTTCTCTTCAGCAGCTCCTCCAGCGACAGTCTGGCTGAGCATGGGGAAGCGAGGTTACCATCCTGCCACACTGCTGCTGTCTGTGGCTGGAGGAGCTGCTGTTCTTCAAGTAGGTCTGGTGTTTCCTGGAAACCTGGCATCTCCCTGCACTCAGGGCCAGTCCCTGCCACCTCCCTTTTTGGCTTCAAGAGCATGATGTGACCTGACTCCCAGTGGGGCATGCCAAGTGATAAATGAGTTTCTCCATCAAGTTGAACTAAGGCTTGGCATGGCTTAATATCTCCAGGGAATTTTTTTTTTAACAGTCCAAGAGTGGTGCTGAGAGGGCACCCTTCATATTTTTTTTTGGTATCATTTCTGATTCTGTTTATGTGTGTAGATTCTCTTTTTCTCATAATAAGTCTGGCTAGGGGGTTTATTTATTTTGTTCATTTTCTCAAAGAACCAGCTCTTGGTTTCATTGATTTTTTTCTATTGTTTTATTCTTCTCAATTTTATTTATTTCTTCTCTGATCTTTATTGTGTACGTCCTTCTGCTGACTTTGAGCCACATTTGTTCTTCTTTTTCCAATTTCAATAATTGTGACTTTAGACTATCATTTGGGATTGTTCTTCCTTCTTTAAATAGGCCTGGATAGCAATATACTTTCCTCTTAGAACTGCCTTTGCTGTGTCCCACAGAACTTGGGGGTTTGTTGTTGTCCATTGTCTCCATATATTGCTTGATCTCTGTTTTAATTTGGTCATTGATCCATTGATTATTTAGGAGCATGTTGTTAAGCCTCCATGTGTTTGTGAGCCTTTTTGTTTTCTTTGTAGAATTTATTTCTAGTTTTATACCTCTGTGATATGAGAAGTTGGTTGGTACAATTTCAATCTTTTTGAATTTACTGAGCTTCTTTTTGTGGCCTAGTATGTGGTCTATTCTTGAAAATGTTCCATGTCACTTGAGAAGAATGTGTATCGTGCTGCTTTTGGGTGTAGAGTTCTGTAGGTGTCTGTTAGGTCCATCTGTTCTAATGTGTTGTTCAGTGCCTTTGTTCCTTACTTACTTTCTGTCTGGTTGATCTGTCCTTTGGAGTGAGTGGTGTGCTGAAGTCTCCTAAAGTGAATGCATTGCATTCTATTTCCTCCTTTAATTCTCTTAGTATTTGTTTCATATATGTCGGTGTTCCTGTGTTGGGTGCATATATATTTATAATGGTTAAATCCTTTTGTTGGACTGACCCCTTTGTCATTATGTAATGTCCTTCTTTATCTCTTATTACTTTCTTTGTTTTGAAGTCTATTTTGTCTGATACAGGTACTGCAACACCTGCTTTTTTCTCCCTATTGTTTGCATGAAATATCTTTTTCCATCCCTTCACTTTTAGTCTGTGTATGTCTTTGGGTTTGAGGTGAGTGTCTTGCAAGCAGCATATAGATCAGTCTTGCTTATTTATCCATTCTGTTACTCTGTGCCTTTTGAATTCATTTACATTTAGGGTGATTACTGATAGATATGTACTTATTGCCATTGTAAGCTTTGGATTTGTGGTTACTAAAGGTTCAAGGGTGGCTTCTTTACTGTCTTACAGTCTAACTTAATTCTCTTACTAAGCTTTTATAAACACAGTCTGATGATTCTTTATTTCTCTCCCTTCTTATTCTTCCTCCTCCATTTTTTATATGTTAGGTGTTTTATTCTGTACTCTTTTTTTATTTCCTTAGACTGTTTTTGTGGTTAGTTGATTTTATTTTTTGCCTTTACTTAGTATTTGGATGGTCTGCGCTGTGATTTTATTTTCTCGGGTGACATCTATTTAGCCTTAGGAGTGCTTCCGTCTAGAGCAGTCCCTTTAAAATACCCTGTAGAGGTGGTTTGTGGGAGGCAAATTCCCTCAACTTTTCCTTATCTGGAAATTGTTTAATCCCTTCTTCAAATTTAAATGATAATCAGGCTGGATACAGTATTCTTGGTTCAAGGCCCTTCTGTTTCATTGCATTAAATGTATCATGCCATTCTCTTCTGGCCTGTAAGGTTTCTGTTGAGAAGTCTGATGATAGCCTGATGAGTTTTCCTTTGTAGGTAAGCTTTTTTCTCTTTTAATACTCTGTCCCTGTCTTTGATCTTTGCCATTTTAATTATTATATGTCTTGGTGTTGTCCTCCTTGGGTCCCTTGTGTTGGGAGATCTGTGGACTTTCATGGTCTGAGAGACTATTTCCTTCCCCAGCTTGGGGAAGTTTTCAGCAATTATTTCTTCAAAGACACTTTCTATCCCTTTTTCTCTCTCTTCCTCTCCACGTAGCCCTATAATGTGAATATTGTTCCATTTGGATTGGTCACACAGTTCTCTTAATATTCTTTCATTCCTAGAGATCCTTTTATCTCTCTCTGCCTCAGCTTCTCTGTATTCCTATTCTCTGATTTGTATTCCACTAACAGTCTCTTGCACCTCATCCAGTCTGCTCTTAAGCCCTTCAATTGATTGTTTCATTTCTGTTATCTCCCTCTGGACTTCATCCCTTAGCTCTTGCATATTTCTCTGTAGGTCCATCAGTATGGTTATGACTTTTAATTTGAATTCTTTTTCCAGATGATTGGTTATATCTGTCCCACCAGGCCCTCTCTCTGGGGTTGGCTGAGTGATTTTTGACTGGACCAGATTCTTCTGCCTTTTCATGGCGATAGAAGTGGTCGCAGGCAGGTGGCATGTGTGTCAGCTGGGAGAATAAAGTCCCTTCCTGCTTGTTGTTCACCTTGCCCTTCTCCGCTGCCTGTGCTGGTTACCCGCGCACCAGGAGGCAGTCTCTGGGATAATCCCCTGAGCTGCTGTGGGCAGGGCCGCCCTCAGGCTAGCCTAGAGTAGTGCTGGGGGGGCGGGTGTGTGGCAGCCATGCTGGGTGTGTTCTCCTGTGAGAATGGTGCCCCTTCGTGCCTTCCAGACCCTGCTCCGGCTTCCGCTGCCCACCCCAGTTAGCTGCGCACTGGGAGGAGACTCTGTGTGGTTGCTGTGGGTGGGGCTGCTCTCTGGCTTCTCTGCAGCTGTGGTGGTCAGCCGGTCCATTTACAGCACCAGCCGGGGGGAACGAATGGCAGGCTGCTTATTGCAGTGAGGGGCTTCAGCAGGGCTGCTTTACCCAGCAGCCAGTTAGGGGACCCGAAATTCCTCAAGATTCCCAGCCTGCTGGGCTGAGTGCGCTGGGATGATTTGTTCTGCTGTTGGGCCCTTGTCTCTTTAAGGCTTTAAAAAAAGAGCCCGCTTTTCTTTTGTCCCAGGGGAGCCAGCTGTTGGGACCTGCTTGCAGTCTCTGTCTCAGATCCTGCCCTTCTGTTTCTCTAATCTCCAATACACCATGCAGTGTGTTTCTGCGCTCCTGGTGCAGATCTCCAGGACTGGTTATTTAGCAGTCCTGTGCTTCCACTCCCTCCCCACTCTGACTCTTTTCCTCCCTCTGGTGAGCTGGGGTGGGGGGAGTGCTAGGGTCCCGCCAGGTCATGGCTTTGTATCTTACCCCTTGGTGAGATGCTGAGTTCTCGCAGATGTAGATGTAGCCTGGCTATTGTACTGTATCTTCTGGTCTCTCTTTTAGGAATAGTTGTATTTGTTGTATTTTCAAAAATATATATGGTTTTGGGAGGAGATGTCTGCCACCCTGCTCACGCCGCCACCTTGAGCCTTGTATCCATCTCCAGGGAATTTTAGGGGAGCAGTGGCCTGGCTCTCCAGGCCTGTCTGTGCCAGTGATCCCAGGGCAAGCCTGGCAAAGACGTCTGCCCCTGCCAGGCTCTGCCACTTTGACTGCTTTGGCCTGCCCTTGTGGAAGCATCAAGAAAGTACTGTACATGGTGGATATGAGGCAAGCTTCCCTTCTCCCCCATCCCCAGATAATCCTTTTTAAAAGAGCTGAGTCTGTTCCAAAATCTCATATTACACGATGCTCTCTGAGCTTCATGCTTTATTTTAAACAACACAGTAGAGTTCGAGAATACCTTAGCCCAAAAAAACCTCAGTCATTGCTGAATTTGGGTGCCTTTAGAAGTCACTTAACAGAAGTAATTAAAAGTAAAAGGAGGCAAAGAAATTTAAAACAGATTTAGTCATTACTCCTGGGGTTTTGATCTCATAATTGTGAGTGTGGAATATTGATATGTGCGCTTTTAAAGATCACTACTAAAAGGAAGATACTAAGTGGCCACAAATGTATGATTATAAGCTGATGAAAAAACTGACAGCCTTCATGATATGAATTGAATGTGGGTCCCTGTGGGGTGGGACACCATTCCCAATGACAATATCCTACATAAATTCATGAGGAGTTGTATCCAACATTAAATGCATTACGAGGATGATGTGTTTTGGAAACCGCTCTGGATGACTCAGTGTGACCCTAGGGTGGATAAAAGCAATAATGTTGAAGATACATATGAAGAACTCAAAAAGAAATCATTTTGTAAATTGGGTGTGGGAAAAACAGCACTTTGTAATTGATAGGATATTTGTATATACATATATATATATATATAAGTTAATAAAAGTTACAATAGTGGTGGATCTTCTCATTGGCTGATTGCCTTCAGTATGGGACTCACCTTATAGTCCTGTTTTTCTAGGTTATATATGAATTCTTTCTGCAGCCCTCGAGGTGGGGGATTTGAAAGGGAGGAGAAACAGAGGTTGGGGTGGCCTTTTCCCTGCACCTCTTTCTCTTTCCATCACTCTTGCTTTCCTGTCCCCTGTCAGCCACCAGACCCTGGACTGGGCTGGGAGCTTCAGTGTGTGCTGGGCTCCCACTCTGCCCCCAGGAGACCACGGGTGGCAAACCTGTTTTAGACATTGGGAAGGCTGGGTATTTTGATTCACACTTAAAGTGTCTGTGGTTTGCATCTTGCTGTATAAAGTGTATTCCATGGAACATAATGATTTATCCTTAGGCAGATTTATTATATGAAATACTCATTGGAGCAAGCTTCACTGTACAGCATTTGGAACAATGTACCAAGTACAGTTTGTCCTCATAAACCCATTAATGCTGATGGGATGTAATTATCTCCTGTGAAACTTTGGGATAAGATGGGGGCCCATGTGGGGGAATAAGCTGGCTGCTGAAATCTCTCTCCTGTAGCTGGGCTGTAGCAGGCTCTGCTCTGAATGTGTATGTGTGTGTGTGTGTTTGATGGATACATATCCATTTTTTCTCTTCCTTTTTCATGAATGCAGAGGCTTCCATTTCTGAGAGAACCCTCTTGTCAGCTGCTAGCTTCTTGTCAAACTTCAGCTTCCAGCAGTGGTTTGGAGATGTAATGAGGTTCAGAGGGAAAATCTGGCTCCTGAGTGAAGACCGATCTGTGGGGAGAGGGGATTCAGGGCACCGAGTAGGGGGGCAAAGGGCAGGATGCTAGCACTTGGGAGTAAGTGCAGCCTGGCAGCGCCTGAGCTAGGTGCTCTACCTGCTTGTCCCAGGAAGTTCTAATGGCCACCACGGGAGGTGGGTGTTAGCCTTTCTGTATTTGAAGCTCAGAGAGGTTTAACTTGGACAAAGTGCAATTCACTTAGTCCATCAAACTTATACTGATGGCCTGTCACACGGCCAGGGGCTGGGCCCCGGACACAGAGCAGTCACAGCCTCTGGCCTCAAGACATGTGCCATCACTGGGTGTGGAGATGAAGACCTGAGAGCAGGGAAGTGGAGTTTCCCGCTGTGTGAAGGGGCAGAGGCAGAGTGAGGAGTCGTGGGAGGCTGTGGAAGGCCAGAGCCAGTGTCTGAGCAAAGTTGGAGGGAGTTTACCAGGCCGATGGGAGCTCCAAGGGAGGGGTGGGTTTGGGAGGGGTTCCTGACAGTGTGTGCATAGAGCAGGTACAACCACATGAGGACAGAGGACACCAAGGTGTGGCAGGCAGGGTGGGGACTGTTCGGTTCAGTTCTGTCCAATCCCCAGAGGAGAGGGTGGGAGGGGTGGCCAGAGCCACTAGTCCAGAGTCTCCTAAGCTTTGCTGGGGAGTTTGTACAGTACCTGAGGGCAATGAGGAGCCATAGGAGGTTTTGAAGCCAAGGAGAGAGAAGTGAATTTGTGTATTTGCAAAGTTACTTGAGAGGTGCCTCAGAGGCTAGTCTGGAGGGGGGTGAGGCAGGAGAGGGGAAACCTGTCAGGAAACCTGTGATGCCCATGCCGCCAGGAGGTCATGGGGCAGGGTGGGGGGGGATGCGATTGCATGGGTGTAGAAGGCAAAAGACATACTTTGGTATCTATTTTGGGAAATAGCAGAAATGGTCTGGATTCCTCATCTCAGGTTTCAAGATCACAAAAAAGAAAAAGTCAAATTAATAAAAAAAAGCAATTGGAAAAGCAGCAAGAAATTTTAAAAAGAGATAAGATTCAAAGAGTCAGGGAATGATGAAAAACAACAATATAAAAGCTTTCCTAAGTTTGATAATAGCGTTTCAGAAATTTCAGTAGACCTAAGGACAAAAGCAAACCCTTAAGTGAATTGAGACAAAAACAGGTTTCTGTTCAAACGCAGAACCTAAATTGGGGAAGAGCAGACAGGGCTGTGGAATGTGATAGGGGGTGATATCCTAAGAGTCTTATGACGGAAGGCTGTGTGGGTGCAGGCAGGGCCCCTATGCCATGGGACCGCCAAGCAGGGCCCTGGGCAGAGTACAGGGATGGGGCAGAGGTAAGGGGCAAAATGGAGCCTACTTGCTGGAGAGCTTCTTGGGCACCACTGACACCTGTCTCTTCTGCTGGCAGAGCCACGGACAGCGCCAGCCAGCCAGCCAGCCAGGGGGTCCGTGTGGCCTCTCCTCTGGCTGTTGGTGCCCTGTTCAGGTGGGTTCTTGGCTTGGCGTCAGTATGGTGGTGGCTGAGCAGCACGTGGCAGCCTCGCCAGCTTGTCCTCTCCTCTTGGCTTCCAGGGAAGAGGAAGGCGGAAGGGGTCAGAAGCAGATCTCTTATGAGGGCTGAAGGAGGAGAAGGAACATACAGGCTTCTGGCATGGGCTGCACTTATCAAGTACCTTTTGGGTACAATGGAATATTCTAGATGTTGAGGTCACATGGAGCAGTAGGGAAAACTTGCAAGATATATATGAGCAGAGTACATGGTAATTTGGTATCTTGTATGAGGGTTGGGACTTAATATCCAGGAAGGAAAACCAACTCATTAGGGTCCTATTAGTGCTCTTGTCTACTCTAGTCACTGGTCATGCTGATGTTTTCCTCTATTGGTCCCTATTAAAGAAAGAGGATGCATTTTTAATGGAAATAGTGTGGAATTTGGAATCTGGAGACCAGGGTTCAAAGTAAAAGAAAGTAAAGAAAGTTCAAGTTCTGTCTCTGCCACTTGCTAGCTACCTGACCTTGGGTAAGGGCAACCTCTCTGAGCCTCTGCTTTCTCATTTGTAATTTGGAGCAATAATAGTGGGTCTGCAAAACTGAAGTCTCAGGTTGTCATGAGGATCTGTGTGCATATGTGAGAGTGCTTCATAAACTGCAGAGCTCTGTTGAACAGCTGGTGACATCTCTAGACCCTAAGTGTTTTGAGGAGTGTGTTGCCTTGTTACTCCTTACACCTCTCACAGCACCAGCAAAGTGTCTGGGACCCTCAATAAATGCTGGTGGTTGCTGGATGAGTTTACTGTGCACTAGGCATTTTCTGGGTCCCATTTTCCAGTGGCCCTCTCCCTGTTCACACTGCTGGGTGAGGGAGGTGGAGCATCTGACTGGCCTGTGGAGCACGTTTAGTGGCCACCAGGAGTGGTGGTGCATGGTCAGTGCCAGCCGCCCAGATTTGCTGAGGGTCCTGAGTTCCAGGACCAGACATTTTAACGTGGTTTCCAGTTTCAGGGTAGCCCAGCTTGAAGTTGAGCCACAGAAAGCAGACTGGAGACTGTGCCCATTCCTCATCCATGCTCCCACTCTTCTTCCACTACCCCCTCTTCCCTCCCCTGCCACATGCGTGCCTGCATACCCCTCCCACACGACTTTCCTGTCCCCATAGCTGGCTCTGCTGGCTGTGTTCCTCATTGTTCTCCATTTCTGTAACTCTCACCTGGGCCTCTGCTCTTGGACCCTGGAGACACGCTGTCTCCCTTCTGTGGGCCCAGGAGTGCAGGTGTCCTCCGCCAGTTTGCTCACTACTGCGGTTTCCTCGTGCCCTGCTGCAGGTCGTCTTCCACGATGTCGGCGTGCTGACGGACAAGCTCTTCCCTGTTGTGGAGGCCATGCAGAAGCACTTCAGCGCTGGTTCAGGAACTTACTACAGCGACTCCATCTTCTTCCTCTCGGTTGCCATGCATCAGATCATGCCCAAAGGTAACCTGCCAGTGGCAGCAGCTCCTGGTGTTTAGCCTTTGCCTCCATTTCCCTGGCTTCAGTACTGCTGGTGCCCATATCAGAGAGAAGAGCTCCACTGAAACAGGCGGGAGAGGGTGAGGGGCCAGCCACACTCCAGCAGCTTCCTGCATAGAGACTCAAGGGCAGGGCCCTGGGTTGGACAGCTCTTGGGGCCCATTCACAAGGACAAAGTACAGATTGTGCAGTGTGGTGTCCCTGGCCTTGGGCACTTGGGCCCCAGCCCTGACTCTGCTCCTTGCAGAGTCCCCACTCTGGGATGCAGTTTGCTCATTTGTGAGATGGTAGGTTGGACTAGACAACCCTCCATCCAAGTCTGTAATCCTGTTCTTTCTAGTTTGAACCTGTACTTACATCAAATCTAGATGTGAGAGGGGCAAATTGTGACTAAGACTTTTTTGGAAACTGGTGCATAATCAAAGGATTCTTTGTGCTTCGGTACCTCCAGGGCAGAAGAGACACAACTATCTGGTCTGTAATAGGGCAGGATTCTTTGGAAGTGCTGGCAGGTCTGGCCATCACTGGACTAGAAGCCTTGGTGAGGGTCTCATTCATGGGTTGTCCTAGGCTTCTGGGTTCTTCTCCATTCTTGACTGATCCTTGAACCCTGGATATTGCCCTCCGATTTTTGTCTCCTAGTTTCATGGGGAACCATGACCTAAACCTTTTAGGGGTGAGATGGACTGTTGCAGGATCTTAGGGTAGCAGCTCTCCAAACTGTGACTGGTTGAGTTTCCAGCAGTTCCCAGACTAGGCCAAGCTGATAGCCTAGGGGACAACCAGTCCGTTTGGTGAAGTCCTGCTGCTCTGGCCCAGCAGATGGGAAGTGAGACCGGGAGTCAGGAGCCACCACTGTTGAAGGGGCCTGGTAAGCCAGGAATTCGGGAGCTGGAGGGAAGCTGGGTGCCTGCTGGCAGGTTGTCATAGACAAGGAAATATTGCCCGTCCAATCTGGCTGGAACTTGGTCCCCACAGGCCAGGTTCCCGTGCCGTGGAGGCTTCTGAACTTTCGTGCTGTAAGGCAAAAGCTCAGGGAGCTTAACTGAACGGGGAGTCTGAAGGTGATAGGAGACAGTTCACCACATAGGGAGAAGTGCTGGCGTTTGGAATTCTTCTGTCAGCTCACCTAGTCCTCCCCACTAACCCAGGGAGGTTACAGATCAGCCGACAGAGGATTGACTTGCCATTTGAGTGGAGGAATTGGGGTTTGGAGCCCGGTCAGTATGACGTGGAGGCCTTCTTCTCCACACAGCAGAACTGCTGACCCCTCAGATGGGCCCTATGTGCTCTCTGGGCAGGCCTGGTACAGGTGCTGTGGCCACTCAGGCTGGAGGAGGTGGTTTCTGCCCGGGCTCTAGGGGAAGCAGACGGAGGTGCTGGGCCCGGCTCTGCCCTGACCACCTGTGTGCCTTTGCTCAGCCACTTGTCTCTCTAGGTCTCAGGTTGCCCACCTATGAAATGAGGTGCCTGATCCAGCAAGCTGTTTCAGCTTGTGCTGAAAAAGTCTAGGCTTACAGGAATCCTCTACAGGGTTCTGTAGTCATGGGAGCACAAGCACTCTGTCCAACCCTATGCCCACTCCTGGTAGTCTGTCTTGGTTACTGTATAGATTGGGCTTTGCTATAGGATTCTGTGTGGTCAAAGGCTCCCATGATTTGAAACGTCTCAACTAGAGGGGGCTTTGGGGCCTGATGAGTCCTGTTGTCTTGTACACAGGATTGGGCTTGAATGAAACACTGCAACAGAAGAACCAGCAAGGGACAGCAGGAGATCTGGGCAGGGCATGCCTGACACTCCTTTTCTGCCTCCTTTGCTCCTTCAGCTGTTGGGTCTCTGCCCATCACATGGTAGGTTATGCTTTGGGGCTCCTAGAGGGAGGGGAAGTACAGCTCCTTGGAGGTTGTTAGGACAGACAAGGTGCTTCTGCCTCACAGCGCTAGGGAGGTGGCTTGTGAAGTGCAGGTGACAAGATTTAGGGAGCCCCCAACTGCTGTCCCTCTGCCTCTCTGCCCCTGTTTTGCCCAGTGGCCCCCTTTGCCCATGGGGATGATGTGTGTAGAGACCAGGCTTGGCTGTCCATATGGTAGATGGGATCACCACTGTCCCTCTCCATGTGGTCCCTGCCTCTGCAGGGCCCATGTCACGTGGTGAGAAAGGAACTGTCTCAGACATGTGGCAGAACAGACCCAGACACTGAGGCTTTTCTTGGCTTCTTTAGGTGAATGACAGTTGTGTTGCCAGAGATTCATTTTTACGTCTGCCCAATGTCCACTGTGTAAGAAAAGGGTTGTTAGGAGTGACTCCAAGTTGATAGTCATGAAAGGAGAGGAGCAGCCCTGGGTTCCCCGCAGAGCCCAGGTGTTTCTGCTGAGTGGTCTGGCACACATGGCACTTGGCAGAGCTGCGCAGCTCCTGCCAGGCTGAGCCTTTGGAGCTGCTGTGATTTTCTGAAGGACGCTTTGGTATCAGGCACCGTTAGAACCATCTGGAATTTGTCGTGGCTCTTTATTGCTGCCTTTTTGGTGTTCTTTTTTTTTTTTTAATCACAAAAATTACTATTGTTTTGTGCTTTGTTGATCATTTTGTTCTTGTATAATTGGTGCATTCTTAACTATTTCAGTTCTTTCACAGTGTTTTTTTTACCCTGGGAAAGAGGGAATAGAGTGTGGTGGGGTCATGAGCCCTTGGTCCCGCCCAGGGAGCCTCGTCAGAAACACTTGTGTTCCTTCGAGTTAACGTCTCAGGAGGTCCTGACTGATGTCTGCCACAGAAATCCAGTTATTTCTCTGTGATGGAGCCTCTCCTCTCCCTCCCCACCCCTGTAGTGTAAGGCTCACCCTTTTGTACAGAGACTACCTCTAAAATATGTTTACTTTTTCTTGTTTGAAAGTAGCACTCATTGATAAAACAATATCTGAAAAATACATTAATATAGAACCAAAGTTATCACTTTACTACTACACAAACATTATCATTTGATTAATTCTTTGATTATCTTCTAATATTTTCCCAACATGTAGCTTTTACAAAATTTAGGCAAAGTAGGAGTTATACTCTACATGTAAAGCATTCTGAGTTTTCTTTTACATATAAAAATGTGAAATTAAACCCTCAGTTAAACCAAAGAAATGAAAGAAATGGTACAAGTAAAGCTATATTGTGAGATTTCAGTTAATGTCACTCATCACTATAATCAGTCTTTGAAAAAGTTTTGAATGGTTCCATTGAGTAGATAAACCTTAGCTCCCTTTTTCGTTTCCCTGTTCTCAGCTACCTAGATGCTTTCTATATTTTTCTGTGATCTTAAATTATACTGTGATTAATCTCCGTATGGATGAAGATTATTTTCTCTAATTAGGATTATATTTCCTTATGACAATGGGCAGAAATACTAGGCCAAAGGTGACCCTGACAAGCCAGCCTGTGACAACTGCACCTGCTCCAGTGTGGCCTGTCTGCACGTGGGAGGGTCTGTGCTGTTTTCTAAGCCCATTGATGTCTGACCTCTCAGAGGGACCTTATGCAACCACACAGGAACTTCAGGACAACTGCTCTCCCCATTGACAGGAGAGAAATCAAGGAGCTGAGGACGAGTCACTTCTCTGAGCTGTAGGGTGAGCTGGGCCTCCCACCCAGGTTTCTGGTGCCCTGCCTTATGCTCATTCTGATGGCCAGCCCTGAATGCACACCTCTCACACTGGCACAGCCTCCTTGACAGACCTCCTGTCTCTTTTTCTGGGCTCCTCACTGTGGCCCCTTGGAGGAGGCCTGGCTGGCGGAGTGAGGGATGGTGAGCCCTGTGTGTGTTGCCCCAACTCTTACCACTGGGGTAGCACTGCCCACACATGCCTGCAGGTGAGGAACGCAGGGGCCCTGCTGGGGAAACATGCCAGCTCAGATCTCACTCAGATCTTGTGTTCCTTTCTGCTGCTTGTTGAAGGGTCACCGTGTGGCTGGCCAGCTGGCCGGTCCTGCTGCTCACACCTGCCTGCCCGTGTGCCCTTTACAGACACACAGCCACTCTTGCTCCATGCTCACACCCACAGGGCTTTTTTCTCCTCCTGGTGGTGGTGTGAGGTTTGTCACCATTGGAAACATTTTATGCGATGAAAAGATTTTTTTGCCCAATTAGAGCTAGAGGGAGCAAAGAGCGGCCCCGAGGAACTGCCTGCCAGCCTCCCTCTCCTGTGTTGCATGGCTCCAAGCAGCTTGGCTCTGGCTTGTAAAACAGGTCATAAAAACAGCCCTTAGTAAGGTGGAGCCACAATGCCTGGTGCATGGATGTGGGGTCCTCCTTAGACAGGAAAGGCAGGTGCCTGGCCAATCAACAGTGCATAAGGCCAGAGGCCCCAGGACAGTCTCCTGGAAGGATCTCCTGCCCTGTGGTCACCCCTTTGCCAATGGACATCCTCTACCAGGGTTTGGCATTTGCATGGCATTGTGCTTGCCACTCTGGGTGTCTCAGAGATGTTTGCCAGGTTGCTGCTCTATGGGCTCATGGCAGTGGGATGGGTGGCATGGTCCAGCAACTAGGGTGGGGCGTTGTGAAGGCCACTGGGAGGGCCATACAATGCTAAGGGTTTTAGAAGAGGACGAGTCATAGGCATTTGTCATTAAGGAGGAGGATTTGTCCTAAAGGAGGAGATACTTAAGGTGGGCTCTGAAGGGTGGATAAAGTTTCATTGTATGGAAATGGGTAGTGAGCAGTTGGGAAAGGTTATGGTGTGTGTGTGGAAACAGCACACTGCCTATTTTGACAAACACATTAGGGCACATGTTGGGAAGTACTGGAGAGAAGATGGGTGAGGGAGGTTGGCATGTGCTGGGGAGGTTTGGATGCCAGGATGAGGTGCTGGTCCTGATCACAGGAGAAAGCCTTTGTGGACATTACTGACCAGATATGTGCTTTAGGAAAGCTGATGTGTCTGAGGTAGGGAGTGGATCTCGGGGAGATGGTGGGGTCCAGCTGCATATCTTTCCTAAGCGTCTGCTGGGCTGGGCATTGCAGACAGGCTGAGAGAGACCCACAGGGGCTCCCTGGCCTCATGCACAGCTAGAGCATACACGTGTACTGACGTGCGTGCACACATGCCTGTGTGTCTCAAGCTTGTACACAGACAGAGGTGAGCTGTAGTACCTGGTGAGACCTGACAGGCATCCCCAGCTTTTGCACAGCCTACCGCTTTCCATGAGGGCCCAGGGGCTACAGAGAGTGTTACACTGGCTGCCACAGCAACAGTTAGGAACTTACAGCTTTTAGCAGCTCTGTGGGTTCAGAACAAGAGAGAGTGAAGACATTAAGTGAGTAGGCAGGGCAGATAATCTACGCAGAGTACCAATTAGGGAGTCATAAATTCCATAACACTAATGCAGATATTCTTGCCATGGAATCCCTTGTCCATTTGTTCTTTGCACTTTAGTGTGAATTAGCCCCATCTGATTGTTTTCCTCAAACACTGAATTGTGATAAATGCCCCAAGGGAATGAGATGAACAGTATGTTTGTTGGAAAAACAAATGAGGTTAAGGGAAAGGTGGAAGGGAAGAGGAAAAAGGAATTTTGGAGCCTGTTGCATACCTGGGGCCTTTGAAGATAGGCCCAACTTACCTTGATAAATCCCTGAGTCCAGGCGGAGGGAGATGTGGAGGAGGGATGCCAACTACATGATTCAGACCTTGGTGAGGTCTGAGCCCTGGAAAAGTCAAAGCAACTGTCTTCCTCTATTAGTACTTTCCTTTCTAAATCCCATGAGTCTTGCCTCTGTGCCCTGGACCCCAGGCCTGGACAATAGAGCTAGTCTGTAGCCCCCCTGTGCAACCAGCTGGATTCTGTAGGCTAGCCTGGGCACTTGACCCTGTTTTATTCTGGTTTCTGTTGGGGTGGGGGGCCGAAAGTTTCCAGTTGATTGGCTTTCTGATGAACTTTGGTCAAAACCAGCTCCAGATGAAATAAGTGGTTTATACACCTTGGGCCCCAGTGGGTCTGGGGCAGCCCCTTGCTGATCTGTGCCCATTATGGGGGCATGTTTCCAGGCACCCTGTTTCTTTTGGTTTCCTCCTGCAGGTTAGTAAGTGAAGTTCTTCTCATGAATCTGTGTCTGCACAGAGGAAGGATGGGTCAGGTTATGGCAGCCTCTCCTCCCTCGGCCTGTGGTGGCGGGATTGGAACATCCAGGCTGAGTGTCCCCGAGGTGGTCGGCTGTGAGCTGTGCTGTCCACACTGGCATGTAGAACTCGCTGTGGGCCTAGGAGGAGTCAGGCGGGCCGTCTTTGCAGTGTGGGAACTGGCCCTGTTTGGGCTGATCTGAGGAGGGGATATCTGAGATTAGGAAGAGGGTGTCTCTGCCTATCTGGGGACAAAATGTCCATCAGTCAAAACCCCTCAGCTTTATAGAGGCTGTTTACATCCACCTATAAGGGGGCACAGCAGGCTCCATGACCTCATTTTCCTTGCAAGTGAAGTGAGGCGTAGAGACGGGGAGGGACTTCTCCAGGTTCACAGAGCCTGGCCATGGGCACCGCCAGGCTCCCCCTGGCCGCGCTGTCTGAGGCAGGCATTCGCACTCACGTGCCCACTGAGGACGTCCCTACGCTTCGTTGGCTAGAGGCTGGCCTAGCCATGTCACTCCTGTTTCCGAGCCTACCATTCAGGCCTGGGCCCTGAGACAGCATGAGAGCCGTTTTGTAAGCTTCTCTCTGACCGTGAGGCAATCAACCAAAGGCCAGCTGTGCTGCAGTGCTGCACTGGAGCTGTCGGACCCGCCCTGTGCCTGGGGCTTTGGGGTGAACAGAAATTACTCACTTTTGTCTCAAGTGAGGCAAAGCTCAATCAGGGTTAGAGCGCAGACACAAGCCACACAAGCCTGGAGAAACAGCAATGCTTTGGCCCCATTGTGAGGAGGGGCTGGTGGCTGTGGGGGAGGTCCCCGGGCTCAGCTTCCCACATGCTGCCCCTCTCCAGCCCTGGTTTCCTTGTCTATGAAGTGGGGATGGTTTCCCCCTTTTTACCCTGGTTCTAGGGTTATTAGGCTGAGAGGTCAGCGTTGGGAAATACTGAATGAACAGTGATTTATTGATGATAATTACTATTTCATGCTGCTGTTTCTTCAGGTCCGATGATCCTAAAACAATGGCTCGCCCCCTTGGCCATCCCAGGCCCCTCCAGCTGTCTGTGTCACTAGTGGCCATCTCTCCCACTAGCCACTTGGAGAAGCCAGTGCTCAATTAGGGGGAAAGTAATGGGGTCCACTGCCCAGAGAGGTGGGGTCTGGCGGATCGTCAGCTCAGAGCTGGAGCAGGCTATCTCATTGTCCCATTACTGTGTGACCGCACGCAACCCAGGAGGTTGTGTCCTCCCAGGACGACAACATTAAGTAGAGGGGAACCGGGATTGCTGAAGGTGCTTGAGCAGGTCTCTAATCTCTTTTAAGCCTCCTAATTATTCTGTGAGTTAAGAAGGAACTGGCACGCCAGTTTCACAGACAGACAACTTGAAGCCCAGAGAGGTAAGGTGATTTGATCAAAGTCACATAGTAACTAAGAGATTAGGACCTAGAACCAACTCCACTACTTGCTTGGCCTCAGTTTCCCTAGCTAGTTAGAGGGTTTTGGTCTCCATGCTCTCCTTGCTCCTCTCTGGCCAGTTAGTCAGTCTCTGCCTGTCCCCCCAGATACATAGGACTCTACTGGCCATGTAGGTTGTATGTGTATGTTTTCTGTATGTTCCACAGTGTTCTGTTTGGTGTCTACCCTTCCAGATGTGTGTGTGTGTGTGTGTGTGTGTGTCTGTGGGTTCTTCACTCTTCACTTCTCATAATCCCCTCTGGTCCTTGGCACTTTGGGCCTTTACATCTCCACATCTGTCTTACTGTCTAGTCTTGGATAGTCACTTTTTAAATAAACTTCATTATTTAGAACAGCTTTAAATTTATAGAAAATTTGTGAACCAGTACAGAGGGTTCCCCTATACCCCATACCTAGTTTCCCCTATTGTTAACATATTACATTAAGATGGTGCATTTGTTACAATTAGTAAACCAATGTTGATACATTGTTATTAACTAAAACCTACACTTTATTTACATTGCCTTAGTTTTAACCTAAGGTCCCTTTTCTGTCCCAGGATGCAATCCAGGAGACCACATTACATTTAGTTGTCATGTCTCCTTAGACTTCCCTTGGCTGTGACATTTTCTCCCACTTGCATTGTTTTGATGACTGTGAAGGTTGTGAGGAGTACTGGTCAGATATTTTGAAAAGCATCCCTCAGTTGGTGTTTGTCTGATTTTTTTCTCCTCATTGGACTGTATGAATGGGTTTGAGAGGGAGGCCGCAGAGGTTGCCGCTGTCCTCATCACGTTGCATCAGGAGTGCATGCATTGCACTGTTCATGTAGACCTTAATCACCTGGCTGAGCTAGTATTTGTCAGATTTCTCTACTGTAACATAACTTTTATTTCCTTTGCCCATGCTTGAAGAATGTGGGTGTCCACTTTCCAAAGGGTCTGTGTCCATTGCTGGGGCGCCATGCCACACACCCTACTGGTGACGTCTGTCTGCCGCCTCGCAGCTCCACCAGCCATGGTATATGGGAGCCCAGAGATTTTTGAAAGAATGTTTCACCATTCCAGAAGGTAGCCCCACTGTAGTGTGTGGGGCAATAGATGACCATGTCTGAGCTGGGCAGATCAAGCAGGCTGAAGGGGGAAGTCAGTATATCAGAGAGAACAGGAGTGCAGGCTCTGGGTCAGACAGCTGGGAGCAAACTATACTCTGTGACTCACTAGGTTTGTGACCATGAGAAGTTACTTAAACAAGGCTGGATGGAAGAGTGGTTAAGAACATGGGCCTGGAGCCAGAGTGCCTGGGTTCCTGCCAGCTCCATCACTGGCCTGTGGTAGCATCTGGCCATGTTGCCAGACCTGTCCATGCCTTGGTTTCCTCATGTATAAAATGGAGATAACAGCAGTTCACATCTAATGGAGTTATTATGAGACTTAAATGAGTTTAGTGTATGTAACAGAACAGTGCCTGAAACATAGTAAAGTGCTGGCTTATCTCCTTTCTGGATCTCAGATTTCTTATCTGTAAAATAGGGCTGACAGAGTACTTGTTTCAGAGGATGACCGAGATGCCCCTGTAACAGCCCTTAGCGCTGTGCCCGGAATCTCCAAGTCCTCAGTAACTGTCAGCTGCTTGGGTGGCGGAGAGGAGTCCTGTGCACACACAGCTCCCAAGGATGTGGAGCTTGAGTTACCCCCCGACTTCTTGACCGCCACTTTGGCCTTTTCGAAAGAGCTTCTGAGGTGGGGTAAGGAAACTTTCTGGATGATCCTGGCCAAGTTGTGCCACATCTTGTCTCCCAGTGAGGATTGCTGTCTGTCTCTAACCTGCCTTCCTCTCAGGGTTACTGTGAGCTGGAAGTTTTCTTCTTGCTCTAGGACAGGAGAAGTGAGCTGAGACAGGGCTGCCTCCGCTGGGCAGGAGAGGGCATGGCCATCGTCTTCTCTGTCCTCTGCCTCTCGTCCTTACTTGGGCTGGAGAGAGCAAATGCCAGTGGAGACTGAGCCTTAGTCACATTCTCCAACCCGGTTTGAAGAGAGTTCTGCATCACACACAGCTACTAATGAAGTGGTCCTTGACTTTTCTACCTGCCGTGACTCTGGTGTCTATAAATGTCTCAGAAGCTTCCTCAGGAGTAGGGGTTACAAGGCCATCTCTGAGTTCTCAGGCCAAAGTAACATCCACTATTGTCTAACCCCCTTCTAACTCCTAACAGAGGCGGTAGGTGAACAACCTAACTTCTCTGAGCTGCTGATGCTTGTTTAGAGAATAATGACTGTGCAAACATCAGAGGGCTGTGAGGAAGACAATGGAGATCATGCATGGAGGTCATGGTGCCTGATACCCAGAGATGCCCAGTAGGCCACATGCTGTCAGTGCTTTTGCTCTCACAGGGTTAGCGTCGGGGTCTGGGTCAGGGTCAGGGTTAAGGTCTGGGTTAGGGTCAGGGTCAGGGTTGGGGTCAAGGCCTGTGTTAGGGTCAGAGTTAGGGTTAAGGTTAGGGTCAGGGTTAGGGTGTTGGGGTCAGTGTCAGGGTTAGGGTTAAGGTTAGGGTTAATATACATCAGCAAATTTAAAGCTCTAAGTCCTGAAGTAAAATAAAGTGTACCTTTGTTTAACCCAGCATTTCTCAAACATTACTTATTGCAGAACACCTTTGTGAGGAATACCTAATCACACTCCGAAATGGGCTGTTTCACAGAATTCATCTTATGAAATGCTGCCCTCAGATAAGGGCTCCTTGTGTAGCTCCCTCCGCCAGGGACGGGGCAGGAATCGTCAGCCTTCAGGGAAAGGCTTGTCCCAGCAGTCTCTCCTCTGCCTGCAGCACAGCATATGGAGCAAGTCGTCCAAAATGCATGCGGATGGCCTTTTAGTTCTGTGTTTACTTTGCTACTAATGCCACGAAGCCTTCCTGAGTGGATTTGAAGTAGCCCGGGGCATGCCCAGTGTTTGCCCCAGACCCAGAAGTGTTTTTCCTGGATCATGAACTGTGGTGTAGACCCCAGGGAAGAGTTGTTTAAAGACTGCAATTTATCTCTGGTGCAAATTATCTTCTGCAAGCAGAGCACCTTCACAGAACTGACAAACTGAAGTGTTTCGGAGGAGGGTGACCCTGAGGACAGCTGAAGGATCTTGAAATCAACTCTTGAAGGAACTAGGCCTCCATACCAGAGAAGACCTGTGCTGTCTTCTGAAGGGCCATTCTGGTAAAGAGGAAGCAGGCCTGTTCTGTGTGGGCCTGAAAGGCCACACCAGGTGCAGCTGACTAGAATTTCTAACTCAGTCACCACCTGTCTGTGGGCCATGGGCAAGACCCTTCCCTGCCCAGATGGCAGGTCCTCATAAGGTGCAGAGTGCAGGCCAGCATGTAGGGCCACGGGCCACAAGCCGTGGCTGCCTCCTCATTCTTATAGGCACTTTAAGTGGGGGTTTGTCTGAGTACCACCTGTTCTGGTCTAACAGCACTTGCTTCCATGTCTTTATGTTGCCTGGCCTGCGATGGCCACCGGGCCTGAAGCCCTCCTTAAAGCTGGGGGCTCAGCTTAGCTCCTGCCAAGCTCCCTTTACTTACTCTGCTGCAACCAGACCAGCTTCCCTGCCCCTCCACCTGACACCCTGACTGCAGATATCCCCACGGGCGGCTCCCTGCCCTTTGTTTCAATGTCCCCTCCTCATGAGGCATCCCCACTCTACCCATCCTGAGTAAAATTGCACGTATTGCCTCTACAGCGCCCATGACCCTCCCCTGTTTTCTTCTTCATCGTCTCTATCCCCATTTTACAGAGAATGTATTTTACTTTTTTTACTTTTTGGTTGTCTGTCTCCCTCCCCTAAATGGAGGTAGGCTCCATGGAGCAGGAAGTTTTGTGCATTTGGTTCTCTGCTGTGCTCCCAGTGCCTAGAACAACACCAAGCTCATAGTAGGCATTCAGCAAATACTTGTCAAGTAAATTAAGTGAATACATTTTGTTGGGTGTGTATCTTGAACTGCCATATTTCTTCAGTCGCCTTAGTACACCCAAGCCAACTTGCTGCCTCAGCACTTCTTGTAAGTGCATTGAGAACTGCCTGGGATGGGATCCAGCAGCTTCTGATCAGTTGCATAGAAACTGGACATTGCTTGTGAGTTAGTCACAACCAGGAGCTTGAATTTTCTGGACAACCATTTCTTGATGGCCACCTTCTGGTCTTGAGGAAACACAGCAGATGCTGATATCCTGGTGTAGCTGCAACCCCGACGGCCAGTGTTCAGTGTGGCAGTTCTCGCATGGAGGAAAGCAAAGGGAAACACAGATGTTCAGGAATTTGCCTGAGTGAAAACATCTGAGCAGGGTTATAAACATGTGTACAGCGACTTCAGGGAAAACTATTCTCTGGCAGCTCCTATGGAGCAAATTGAGGCATTTGAGTCCTCTCATTCCGAAGAGCAACTTTGTCATTAAATGCTAAAAATAGTAATATAATGGAGACCACTTTCTATTAACTTAATGCCAGAAGCTCTTTGTAAGCTAAGGAAAATCACTGCCAATTGATTGAACAGTACTATCTTCTATTTTGGTCTGTTCCATTAGATTCTGTCTTTTAACTTTTCAAGATTTTCTTTAAAATTCTTGGCTACCAGTCAAAGCCTTCAGAATGGACCAGATGCCATCAGTTCTATCAGAGTTCAGAGGGGAAGTGTCTTCAAGGAGGATGAGGCGTGTTCATGCCAGGCCACTAAGGCCGAGGGGTTAAAGGTGGGGGAAGAGGACAGGCATTCTGAGTGAGGGATGTGCTGGGCAGCCGGTGTTTCAGCCTGGGTGGAGGCCAGCATGCCCTAGAGATGCCTCTGCAGACAGTGTCAGATACCAAATCCATCAACCCGTGTGCTTGGCAAGTACCTCCAGAGGTGATATAATTATGTATCTTCTATTTGTCCCTCCCTTTGTGCATTATCCCCTGACAGAGAATACTCAATTTCTCTACTCAAGCAATGTGTACAATTGCTGAAGGCCAGGTCCTATTGGTAACCATCTTGGATTGAGTCCCGGGCCTTCTCTTCCTCTCTTTTCCCCACGCATTTACTCTGGACATCCTTTGGAATGCTCCTGCTATGCCTGGGCCTCAGCAAAAGCTGCAGGGATTAATACCTCCACTCCTCTTGCCTGGCCTCTTTTCCCCTTCTGTACAGTTTCTTGTTGCTCCCCTCATGCATCCTGTTCCCCAGCCAAAGTGGCTGCCTTAAATTGTTCTTGGTTAAATGTATACTCTGCTTTCCTACTTCCTGGGCCTGCTCAGTGCTTCCTTTGGCCTGAAGGCCTTCTGCAAGTCCCTGGTCCCTGGCCTGTCAGAAGGTCCCCAAGAGCACAGCTCTCCATGCAGGCCAAGTGTCAGCTGCCTTGGCCTGGACCTTTGGGGCGTGCAAACCCCTTGAGGGTCCAAAGTCAGCCCTGATGTGAACCTTAATGTTTTTATTCATTGTGAAGGCCCTTGCAGGATGGGTGAGGATGACTCCCATCATTTGTGGATAAACACTCTTGGCAGCCCAGTGCCCCCCCCATCCCCCTCACCAGTGAGTGAATGGGATAAGCCATGTGGGTGGGGAGTTCTGATGATAAGATGCTATTTAGAGCTGCCTGTCCCCCAGGCTCCTTTGCCCTACATCGGAGCTGTTTGACTTCTCCCCTCTACCAGCTCCTTGTCTTAGTTCAGGACTGATTCCTTAAAAGGCTTAGCCAGTTCCTCACTCACTCTTAATCTCACTCACATTTAAGCTCTGGGACATAACTTCGAACCCTGAAGGTGAGAGTGTGGGGTGCAGGGGGTGGTGGGTTCCCTTCTTCATTGAGTGGGGCTAGTCTGGTACAAAATATGGATTTCTTTTTAAAGCATCACCTATCACATAAGGTTTATTCATTATGATCATTGATCACATAGCTGTGAAATTTGGGGAACTAACAGCACGTCAGGCGTGAACTGACTGTGAGCCACACCTGCAGGAAACTCCCTTTTGCAAGCCTCTCGCCCTTTCCTGATGACACCCACACCCCTTCCCCTCCCCCCTCCGCCCAGGAACTCCGGATACTCTCCTTCCCTGCTCTTCCTCGTCCTACCTCTCATCTTTCCCTTCTCCCTCTCTTATGGGAAAGTAAGACTCTTGCAAATTCACACAGGAAATCAAGGATTACTATGGGAGGGCCTGGAATGATTGGGCAGCTCTAGGGGGGTCTCTCTTGGTGATTCTTTCTCTTTCTCTAATGGTATCTTTGTTTCTTGTACACTTCTCCAATTTCTTTTCTCTGCAATTGTGTGTGTGTGTTTTCAATGTGTTTTTTCTGTTCCCACAGAACTGAAGCTTATGTGGGGTTTTGGGGTGTTATGACTTCCCCATAACAGGCATCGTATCTTGTTATTTTCCATGTCAGATCCTGAATGAGAGTCTTCTGGCCAGCCCACAGGCCATAAGTTACTGTTTTCTTTTGTTGTTGATCCAGTCAGCAAGACCAGAGCAGGTGGGGCCCTGTACTGTGGGAGGTGGCAGGCATGTGGTTGTGTGCTCAGATACAGAGCAGCCAGTGGCACCCCCTGGGTGGGGAAGGGAAATGATGTGGGTTTTGCTCTCATGATTTTAATTTCTAGTGGACAAATTAGAAATTCCTGTCATACAAACACCATCCACCTTTCGGGATGTTGGAGGCAGCCTCTAAGATGACTTGCAGTGATCCCCACCTCCTGGTGGTCATGCCCTTCGCCTGAGTGTGGGCTGGGCTTATTGACTTGCTTGTTGAATAGAATATGGCAAAAGTGATGGTGGAACACTTCTGAGATTATGTTATAAAAGACCATGGCTTCCATCTTGGGTGCCATTTTTCTCTCTCTGAGCCTTTGCTCTGGAGGAAACCAGCTGACATGTTATGAGCTGCTCTGTGGAGAGGGCTGCACATTAAGGAATTGACATCTCTGGCCAATAGCCTAGAGGATCTCAGGCCCACCACCAGTCACGAGTGAATTGTGAGATGATTGCAGCGTGTGAGCCAGAGGCATCCAGCTAAGCTGTGCCTGAAGTGTCTCACAAACTGTGAGATAATAAATGTTTGTTATTTTCAGCTGCTAAGCATTTGGTTAACTTGTTATGCAGCAATAGATAACTGATACAGGTGGGTATAATCACAGAACTGGGAGGTGCAAAGGAGGGCACACCTTTGGCTAAGGCATCTGGGGAAGGCTTTGAGAAGGATGTGGCTTTTGAGTAAGGCCTACCTTTTTTGCATAGAGTGATCTCTTATGAAAGGTGGGTCATCTGTGCATAACAGAGGGCAAGCAGGCTACTCTGGCTGTCCCATTTTCCAAGGTGGATTGGATGAATGCACTTTTTTTCTCTTGTATGGCCTCTGAGAACCTCTGCATTTTCTGCTGAAGAAGGGCAGGATTTGCTGTTACCTTGAACCACCCGCTCAGTGTGGTGTGTGGCATCTCTGATGAAGGTCTCCAAGGCCCTGGTGGCCTCCATCGCAGCACTGCCGATTGTGTGCGAGGCTGCTTAGCATCCTTATGCTGATTAGAGAGTGACATTCAGGGTTCACGGATCTGGCCATCCTAGGCCTGTGCTATCCAAAAATTGGCTGGGCCAGCTTCCTACCAGCTCAGTTGTGTGCCCTGCCTTCAATGGCAATTCCATAAGGAGGCTGGCTCAGCCTCTGCTGGAAGAGTGAAGGTCTGGATTAAAGTCCTGTTTCTCTTACTGATGATGTGACCTTAAGCAGGCACTAAGCATCCTCTCTGGGGCTTTTTTATTTCTTCACCTTTCATTATGAAAATTTCAAATTTATACCAAAGTAGAGAGATTAGCATAATGAACCCAAGTACCACTTACTCAGCTTCAGTAGTTATCAACTCATGGTGTATCTCATTTTATCTCTACTCCTACCCACCACCTTCTCCCCCAACCCTGGGTTATTTCTATATATCATAGAGCAAATACTATATATCATATTGTTACTTTATTCTAAAATACCTTGATAAGTATCTCTAACAGATAAGCACTCTTCTTTTACATAATTACACTACTTTTATCACACTTAAAAAGTCAACAATAATTCCTTATTATCATTTAATATCTAAGCAGTGTGCACATTTTTCAATTGTCTTAGAAATGTATTCTTATAGGTTTGTTCAAATCAGGATCCAGACAAAGGGCTACATGTCTATTTAAAGTTTTTCTCTATTTTTGTAAATTAAACTTTTAATTTTGAGATAGGATCCTTGAGGTGATGGAATGTTCTGTGTCTTGACTATATCAATGTCAGTATCCTGGTTGTCCTGTTGCATTATAGTCTTGTAAGATGGTACCACTGGGAGAAAGTGGGTAAAGGATCTATGTATCATTCCTTACAGCTACATATTAATCTACAACTCCAGGGCCTGTGTTCTTTACCAGTAAAAGGGGATTGGATGATCCACAAACCTTGTGGGAACTCAGTGCAGTGTTATCCAGGCCACCTCATAAGTAACTTTCAAGGACAGTGAGTGGCACACAGCCCAAAATAACCAAGCACAAAAAAAAACAAGGTATAGTGGGTGAGAACGAGCAAAAACAAAGAGACAACACAAGTAGACCCTCAAGGACTTCAGATGTTGGAATTACTAGACACAGGTCATAGAAAATATATGCTGATCATGTTTAAAGAAACAAAAGGCAGCCTGGAAATACCTGTGAGAAACTGTAGAAGTAACCCAGCATATTTGAGCCAGTATTTCTTTCAGAATAAGGAATATAGCTGTCAGAACATTCATATGGGAAGGACCACTGATTTTCCTTTTCTGTGAACCATTTATATCCCTAGCCTATTTTTATTTTGAGATGTTGACTTTTTCTTACTGATTTCAAGGAGTTCTTTATTCATAAGGAAATTAACATTTTTAACCCTGATACACACTGAAAATTTTTTTTGCCATTTGTTGTCTTTTGACTCTTTTTTCTATGAAGATTCTTTTTACAATGTGTGGCCAAATATATCAGTTTTTTCTTTTGTGGCTCTCAAATTTTCTGTCATACCTAGAAAAGCCTTATTCATTCTAAGATTATAAAAAACATTATCCCATGATTTCTGATGAAGCACTTTGTAAATTGTGGTGTGTAAACGTAGACATGAACTATTTAAAACTAGTCTTGGCCTACTTTCTTCTCTGAATTCATCTGAAGTAAGTCTTCTTTTTATTTATTTATTTATAATTTATTTTGGTATCATTAACCTACAATTACATGTGCAATATTATGGTGATTAAACTACCCCCTTCATCAGGTCCCCCCCACCAACCCTACTACAGTCACTGTCCATCAGCGTAGTGAGATGCTATAGAATTACTACTTGTCAAGTAAGTCTTCTTTTAAGGTGACTCAGGTGCATGCCTTGGGTACAGCAGGTTGGAAACTAGGGATTTGATGATCTCAGGATATCCTTTCAGCTTGGGCTTGTGGACCCCAGATCCGCAGTGTTCTCAGGACTCCTAGGTTTTTACCCTGTGGGGCTGCTCATGGGTATGGCAACCCATACCAATCTATGGGCGTGAACACTGTAGGAATTTGAAGGAACATGGACAGGATGGTGGGTAGTGGAACCGGAATGCTCTAAAGCCCATGCTTAAGTCTTCCTCTCCCCTAAACAGTGCTTGGATGGGCACTGCCAGCATTTGCTTCTGAGATTCTCTTTGTCTCTTGATTGACACCTTAAATTTTAAGACTTATTAATGTATTCTGTCAGGTTACTGCCGATTTTTTTGGCCAGGGTCCTAGCTGGTCTCTTTAAGATGACATAACAATTTCTGCCCTATTCCATTGTATGTTGATTTTAAGATAAGCTCTAAACATTTGTTTATTTATTTGTTTGTTTGTTTCCACGTTACTGGGAATCTTTCTGTAGCCCTTTGTGCTGATGACTGGGACAAAGTGGGATTTGACACTCCAGTGATTCACTCATGTCTGCGCTTCCATGGCCCATCACTTTGTCCTCTCAGATCCTCCTTAGCCCTCAGTTTGGGCTGATGGAGGGGAGGGGCAGGGAGGGGCATGGAGGTGGCGGAGTCTCAAACTTAGAATTAATAAGAATGCCAAGGCCTTGGGTCCCTCTGGGCCTCAGGTTCTGTGCCTTATCCCTTGGCTAGTCAGGTGCTGTGGGGCTTGGTCTGTCCCTGGAACATGTGTATCATCCCAGCTGAGGCTTGGGCCTGAAGGGGCCAGCCAGGACAGGAGTTCAACCTGAGATGGCCCAGAATGACAAGCCAGTGGAGTGAATCCAAGCCAGGGTCTTTGACAAAGGGAAGCCAGAGATTCCAGGACAGTTTCTGAGTCCAGAAGGCCAGAAATGGGATCATCATCAAGAAATAGCATCAAGACAGGACTTTGGATAAAGTGAGTGTAGAAATTAGGGAGAAGGATCTGGGACAGTTGGTGCTTCCCCTTTTTGGCACAAGATTAGAGTGTGTTAAGACGGCTTAAAGCAGAGGGTTGAAGTGGACTTGTGGAGATAGGTAGTTGTAAAGAATGTCCCAGATGCATATGGTTAAAGTATGTGCTGGGGCTCCCATAATACACCTCTCTCTGCATCTCTCTTTGCAAAGACTCAGGGCCTTTCCCAACAATCATAACCTCACCCAGCCAAGGATTTGAAGGCAGTAGTGTCACACCTTCTTCATAGAGGAACCCAGAAATCCAGTGGCCTTTTATAAGATGCTTGAGATATCCAGGTCCATGTCTTTTAATAAGACAGTGGATCAGAACCACCCAGGGATTTTTTTCCAAAATACTTTTCCTTGGTTCCAGCACTCTGAAGTTTTTTTGTTTGTTTGTTTTTTAAATTGTGAATTTTACATATAGTGAAAACAGAGATTTTTGACTCAGTAGGTTTGGGGTTGGATCTGAACAGGATTATTTTTTGAAAATGCCCTGGACAAGTCCAATGTACATCTCCAACTGAGAAGCTTTGTTCTCATCACTACTAAACTTTATTGATGGGGAGACTGAGGCCCAAAGAGGTGCCTTGTGGTGGAGCACAAGAGCACCTTGAACCCTGGGGCTCATATTGACCAGGACTGGAGCCCAGGTTTCCTTCGTGTGAGTCAGGCTTTTTCCACCAAGTGACTGTTACCCTTAAATGAGTGAGTGACGAATCAGAATAGAACAAAGCTGTTTGCCTTCATCTCTCTAGCCCGGTCTAGACAGGTGTTACCAGGTTTACTCCATGTCTCCATGTTGTCCTGAATCCCTGCCCTGCAGCGTCCGGGAGGGACGTCCCATAAGTCAACTGTTTGCAGGCCTGTGAGCACTGGTCAGCAGAACTCTTGCTTGGGGCAACCAAGTTGTATGGATGAAAGGCAAGTTCTTCATTCTGTTGCAGGTCTCTTGGGAAAAGCCTGGAAAAGGCTTGATTCAAGAGGAGTTATGGAATTCCATTATCACTGTTTCCACTACTGCTATCAGTAAACAATGCTGTGCACTTCAATTGATTATCTCAGGAGATCCACGCTTAGGAGTGGGCATAGTCATTCATCTCATTTTATAGATAAGAAAGCAAGTTCAGAAATGTGGCCAAGGTTACCCACCTGGCTGGGTTGGAGCTGGTGTTTGAGCCCAGGCAGAATGACTCCAGCACTGGGCTCCTAACTAGGTTGCTCCACAGCCTTCCAAAGCATTAGATCTGAGATAAATCCTCTAGAGCAGCATTCCCTAAACTATGGGATTATATGCTATATATATAGTTTATAGAAAATGTGAAAAGCAGTGATGGAAACATATGTGGAAACAAAGCATTCAATCCCTTTCTTGGAGGTTCATAGTGTACTCCATCATATTGGAGACTTGGAGAACAGCAACAAGGAAATTTGTTTAACTTTGATTAACCAGCAGTTCCCAAATTGATTCATGCATGGAACACTTCTTTCTATATTATCCTCAAAGGCATATGGGCCAGTGTTCCTCAATTACCAGTTTGGGAAACATCTTAAGACTTAAAACTTAAACATTTTAAGTCCAATTCTCTCCTTTTCAGTGATCTCATGTGACCCAGGGAAGGGCAGGGACTGTCTAAGTTCCAACATGAGTCTGTCTCAGGACTGGGGACGTCTGCAGCCTGAGGTTTGTTAGCAGGGCTATCCTTAAGGGGCACCTGCAGTCCTGATGGGACCCTGGTAGGTACTAACCCCTAGAGAGGCACCTCAGCTTGAGCCTTTGTGAAGGTGGCAAACCGATTTGTTGGAAACTAGTTCTATTCATAGGTATACAGAGCCACAAAGATTATTTTGATGGGCTTTGGATAAAATTGCATTTCCTCTTTCCAGGTGGTGTTGGGGACCCTGAGCTGGGGTAAGGGAGCTGACTGTGCCTGTTTGATCTGGATTCTCCTCTCAGTCCTGCCAGAGGGGCCTCTTCTGTGGGCCTTGCTTGTCCCTGTCCCATATGGACCCTTCCCAGGCCCAGTGTGGCATCCACATATTGCAGCTCTTCATTCCCTTTACAGATTAATTTTGGTCCCTGGTAATGCAGATGATCAAAATTTATTTCCAAGCAGCAAGGCTTTATCAGTTATTTTTTTGGTAGAGGATTTTTTCCAGTGTGCTTGGTAAAATGTCTACCTGTATTTACTCATTAACTTGACAATTGGTTTCTGTGCTTTCATCTGAGGACTCTGTGGCTTTTGTCTGAATTTTCCATAGTGACCAATGTTCTTAGTGGGGAGGGGAGGTGATATTTTTCTTCCTGTGACAGAAGAGTCACTTCCTGAACTGGCTATCAGGAGCTACCGATGCCGTGACCTTGTAACCATCATGGAACTTTTCTCTGATGGCTGCAGTGTTCATGTTTAAAGATTTTGTCATGTGTTGTGTAATGGTTAAGAGCACTGGAACCATACTGCCCAAGTTTGAATGCAGCTCTGCCACTTAGCAACTGAAAATAATAGTGTCTGCCTGTGAAGATTAATTGACATAATATATGTAACAGTGCCTAGATGATACCTGACACATAACAAGTGTTAAATAAGTCCTTGCTGTCACTGCTCTTGTTCATGTGGCTTCAGCTGGGAAATCCCTGACACCCAGACCCTTGACTGTCTGTACTCATAGCCTTTTCTTACAGTGAAGTCATCGTGGCCTAGAACTCCTTCTTCAGACACTTGGCTTTTCCGGGAGGAAAACCTGGGTGGCTTGCTCCTAATTGATTCTTTTCTAAAACTCAAGGTTGGGGAGAAGTTTTGCATTTCATGGTTCCTCTCTTTAAGCCTACTTTCTTAGAGTTACTCATCCTTTCTATGAATCACCTGTGCTAATTACTGCCTCCTTAGTTTGCAGTCCTCCCTTCCCAAGCATACTTCTGGGAGGTTTTTCTCAGCAAATGCTCCACAGTCAGGAGATGCAACTTGGTTTTTTTTTTTTTCCCCACAGGTGAATTTTTTATTTAAAAGTTTCATTGATACACACTCTTATGAAGCCTTCACAAGAAAAACAATGTGGTTATTACATTCACCCTTATTATCAAGTCCTCCCCCATACCCCATTGCAGTCACTGTCCATCGGTGTAGTAAGATGCCACAGAGTCCCTATTTGTCTTCTCTGAGCTACACTATCTTCCCCGTGACCCCACCCACACCATGTGCACCAATCATGATACCCCACGATCCCCTTCTCCCA
>JAQQAC010008350.1:29697602-29739772 GCA_029783875.1 Phataginus tricuspis | reverse complement strand
CTTGGGGTCTCTGAGTCTGCTGCTGTTTTGTTCGTTCAGTTTTGCTTCATTGTTATACTCCACAAATGAGGGAAATCATTTGGCACTTGTCTTTCTCCGCCTGGCTTATTTCACTGAGCATAATATCCTCCAGCTCCATCCATGGTGCTGCAAATGGTAGGATTTGTTTCTTTCTTATGGCTGAATAGTATTCCATTGTGTATATGTACCACATCTTCTTTATCCATTCATCTACTGATGGACACTTAGGTTGCTTCCATATCTTGGCTATTGTAAAAAGTGCTGAGATAAACATAGGGGTACGTATGTCTTTTTGAATCTGAGAAGTTGTATTCTTTGGGTAAATTCCAAGGAGTGGGATTCCCAGGTCAAATGGTATTTCTATTTTTAGTTTTTTGAGGAACCTCTATACTGCTTTCCACAATGGTTGAACTAGCTTACATTCCCACCAGCAGTGTAGGAGGGTTCCCCTTTCTCCGCATCCTTGCCAGCATTTGTTGTTCTTAGTCTTTTGGATACTGGCCATCCTTACTAGTGTGAGGTGATATCTCACTGTGGTTTTAATTTACATTTCCCTGATGGGAGCATCTTTTCATGTGTCTGTTGGCCATCTGAATTTCTTCTTTGGAGAACTGTCTCTTTATAGCCTCTGCCCATTTTTTAATCGGGTTATTTGCTTTTTGGGTGTTGAGGCATGTAAATTCTTTATATACTTTGGATGTGAGCCCCCTGTCAGATATGTCATTTACAAATATATTCTCCCATACTGTAGGGTGCCTTTTTGTTCTGTTGATGGTGTCCTTTGCCATACAGAACCTTTGTAGTTTGATGTAGTCCCATGAGTTCATTTTTGCTTTTGTTTCTCTTGCTTGAGGAGATGCATTCAGGAAGAAGTTGCTCATGTTTATATTCAGGAGATTTTTGTCTATGTTGTCTTCTAAGAGTTTTATGGTTTCGTGACTTACATTCAGGTTTTTGATCCATTTCGAGTTTACTTTTGTGTGTGTGGTTAAACAATAATCCAGTTTCATTCTCTTGCATGTAGCTGTCCAGTTTTGCCAACACCAGCTGTTGAAGAGGCTGTCATTTCCCCATTGTATGTCCATGGCTCCTTTATCATATATTAATTGACCATATATGGTTGGGTTTATATCAGGGGTCTCTAGACTGTTCCGTTGGTCTATGGGTTCAGTCTGTTCTTTTCAGGTTCAGTCTATTCTTTTCAGATTCTCTTAAAACAATTTGAAATGGCATTGCATTTTGTTACAAATAAATATCCCAGACATAAAAATAGACTCTGACTACTGTTGTTTTAAGTTAAAAGCTATTTTGAGCTGTGAAACCCTTGCTAATTCAGTAGCACATAAGAGGTACAGAAATAATTGCCTCAGTGCATATTGATTTTTGTCATTCCAAGGTGGTTATGCTGTGAGATAATTGACCAACACTGACTTTTTAAAAGGATACACAAGTCCCAAAGCAAAGGATTTTCCTTCTGGTAACTCCTGCCTGTCTTCAAATGTGCTACTTCTTTTTTAAAAATTTCCATGAAATGACAATGACTTGAAATTATAGCTAACTTAGTCTCATCCAATATTCCTCATTATTTTGGTATTTTAGTTCCTGCAAAGCCTTTTTAATAATCCCCTTTCCCTGTCTGATGTGACTCTTAAATTTTGTGTGCAAAATTCAGGCCTCATCTCTTAATATAGTGGTGAAATTATGACAATATCCAAAGCATGTTATTTATTCATATTTACAAAGAGAAAGCAGAGGCCTCATCCATCCATCATGTTTGACCACAGGCTTGGCTCATCTCTGTGATCTCTCCCCCTGTGTCTTTTCTTCTGAAGATGTGCTGCTGAAAGACTGGAAGAGCAGTGCCTCAGACTGCAGGGCACACCTGCTGCCCCAGGTGAGTACGTGTGTCTGTCCAGGGTGCTGCTCCAGTTGTGGTGCTGGCGTGGATGGAGAGGAAGCCAGCACCCTTGGGTGCCATAGGGTATGAGATAGGGTGAGTGGCATGAGTTTGGGGAGCACTATCCTTGCTGCCAGTGACTCCCTAAGGGATTTCTAGGCCAGTTTTCAGTATCTAGAGCTTAATTGTCTGATACGATAACCAATGGCCACATGTGGCCATTAAAATTTAACTTAATTAAAAGTAAATAAAGTTCAAAATTCAGTTCCTGTCATACTAGCCACATTTCAAGTACTCAATAACCAAATGTAGTAAGTAGCTACTGCATTGAAATGTTCTCTATATGCTGTATGGATCATTTCCAACATTGTAGGAAGTTCTGTTAGTGCTGCTCTAGAGGGTGTGCAGCCTCCTGGGTGGGTTGAGAGGCCAACATTTAGGGTCCTTGTTGTCTAAGCCCTTTGTACAGGAGATGGGGTTCAGCTTCCTGAAGAGGGTAAGTTTTAGGTGTTCTGGAAAAGCAGGATGTAGCCTCGGGCTAGAGGGAACAGCAGTGCTGGCCAAGGAAACTGAGGCAGAAGCCCAGACACACTCTGAGTCAGTCCAGTGAGGAGGAAAAAGAACTATAACTTGGAGGTCATGACAAGGCCCAGGCCTGCTGAAGCACCCTGGGTACCTTTAAGACTGAGTCTAGACCCATGCAGCTGTAGGCAGGTTCTGAGCCTGCCAGGAGGAGCTCCATCTGGGGTGCTGGGAAGGCAGGGTTCCCACTGTAGCAGTGCCTTGCACCTAAGTTGCTCCAGAGAGCTGTGTGAGCCAGGTTGGTGGGTGGCAGCAGGGGGATACTTCAAGGGTTGAGGGACCAGGTCATAAAAGGCTTGTCATTCATGAATCTCTTTCATTTGCAAGACACTAGCCGTGGCCTTTCCCCAGGGATCCTGATGTCTCCAAGAACAAAAGAAAAAATAAGACAAAGATTTATTTTTTTTAATTGAGAGAGGCTCCCTGCAGTGGAAGAAATGCAGCCACTTCTTAGTGGGACTCCTTACATGAACAGTTCTGTCTGAGAGCCTCTGGGGAAGGGGTCCATAATGGTCACACACACACACATCTGACCCAGGGCCTAAGACCACCTTCTCAGAGCATGCCAGTTACATTCATAATAATCATAATGACATTGAGATGATAATAGTTATGATATTTATCTAATGCTTATATAATATTTATTTATAAATAAATATAAATATATAATATTTATACAATATTAAGACCCAGGCACTGGTCTAAGTGATTTATATAAATTAAGAGAACATTTATGAGAACAGTAGCAAAGTTTATTGTTGGAGTCTTCCCAGTGGGAAAGGCTGACCACCATGACATTTAACAGCATCAATAGCCAGTGTAATAATAAGCACTATATTTTATGAGTTAAAAAGAATTTTTAGATATATTGTCTTTTTTTTTTCCTAAACAGCTTTGTTGAATTTAGTTTACATATCATAAAATTCATCCATTGTAAAGGCACAATTCAATCATTTTGGTAAGTTTATAGTTAATGCAGCTATCACCACAATCCAGTGGTGGAACCCTTCCATTGCTCCAAGAGTTCCCTGTGCTTATTTGTAGTTAATCCCTCCTCCCACCCTTAGCCATATGCAATCAGTGATCTGTTTTCTTTCTCTATAAACTTAACTTTTCTGAAAATTTCATATAAACTCAGTCATACAGTATGTAATCTTTGCATGTAGGCTGTTAGTATAATCGTTTTCAGATTCATTCATGTTGTAGCATGTGTTGGTAGTTCATTCCTTTTAATTGTTGAGTAATATTCCATTTGCGGTATATACCTCATTCTGTTCATGTGTTCACAAGTTGATGGACATTTTGGATTGTTTCCAGTTTGGGGTTATTATGAATAATGCTATCATGAACATTCATGTGTATGCTTTTGTGTGAACATATGTTTTCCATTTTCTTGGGTTGATTTTTAGGGGCATTGGACTAAATGTTTGTGTCTGCCCAGAATTCATATGTTGAAATTCTAAGCCCCAGATGTGATGGTATTTGGAGGTAGGATTTCTGGGAAGTGATGAGTTTTAATAGTCTTTCTGTGTGGATTTCTTGAGGTTTTTAACATACAGGATCATGGAATCTGTGAATAAAGACAGTTTCAATACTTTCTTTCCAATCTGGATGCCTTTAATTAATTATTTTATTATTAATACTTTTGCCTTTATTGCACTAGCTAAAAATACAGTGTTCATTAGCTGTAAGTACAATATGTCTTGAATAGAAGTGGCAAAAGCAGACATCTTTGCCCTGTTGCCAACCTTAGGAGGAAAGCATTTGGTTTCTCACTATTTATGTGTGATGGTTAGCTGCAGATTCAAAAAAAAAATGATAGGTGTCTTTTATCAGATTGAAAAAATCCCCTTATTTTCCTACTTTATTGAGAGTTTTTATCTTTTCTGTTGAGATAATCAGTGATATTTTTGTGCTTTATTCTATTAGTATGTTTTATTACATTAATTTTGGACATTATTCCAGCCTTGCATTCCTGAGATAAATCCCTAATTGGTTATCCTATATAATCCTTTTTTTATGTTGGTAGATGGGGTTTACAATTACTTTGTTATGAATTAAAATGTTCTTTTCTTGTGATGTGTTTAGTCTCATGGGATGAGTTGGAAATTGTTCATTCCATCTATTTTCTGAATGATTTTGTAGAGAACTGATATTACTTCTTTAAATATTTGATAGAATTTGCCTGGGAAATCATCTGGGTCTGTGTTTTTCTTTGTGTTATTCTTTGTGAGGAGATTTTAAATTATGAATTAAGTTCTTGTTATAGATCTATTTAGATCATCTATTTCTTCTTGGGAGAGTTTTTGTAATTTATGTCTTTATGTTTCAGTTTTATCTAAGTTGTCTAATTTGCTGTCATAAAGTTGTTCTGTAGGGTTGGTAATTGTGTCCTTTCATTCATCATTTTGTAATATGTGCCTCTTCTCTCTCTCTCATCTACCTAAGGGTTTGTCCATTTTGTTCATCTTTTTGGGGAATCAACTTTTGGTTTTTTGTTTTCTTTAGTGTATTTTTGTTTTCTCTTTAATTGATTTCTGTTCTAATTTTTTAAATTTCCTTTCTTCTGATTGCTTTGCTTTCAGCTTGTTCTTCTGTTTCTAGTTTCTTTAAATGAAGGTTATGTTATTTGTTCAAGACCATTATTTTCTGATATAGTCATTTAAAGCTATACATTTTCCTCTAACCATTGCTTTGGCTTTATTCCACATATTTTGATATGCTGTTTTCACTTTTATTGAGTTCAAAATATTTTCTACTTTTCTTTGTCATTTCTATTTTCACCAGCAGGTATTTACAAATGCATAGTTTAATTTCTAAATTTGAAGATTGCCCAGGTTTCTTTCTGTTGTTGATTTCTACTTTTATATATAGAACATACTTGATATGATTTCAAGCCTTTTAAATTTATTGCAACTTGTTTAGAGAACTAGTATATAATCTATCCTAATCTATCCCAGGGAATCTTCCATGTATACTTCCTGTGAATCTGTACATTGTATATTCTGCAATCATTGGGTGGAATGTTCTATGTGTTATCAGTTGTATCAAGTTAGTTAATGGTCTTGTTCAAGTCTCCTATGTTCCTACTAATATTCTGTGTAGTTATTCTATCAGTTATTGAGAATGGAGTATTTAAATCTCCAACTACAATTATTGAATTCTCTATTTCTGCTTTCAATTCTGTTAGTTGCTGCTTCGTGTATTTTGGATATCTGTTTTTAGGTGCATAGACATGCATAATTGTTACATCCTCCTGATGTATTGACCCTTTTATTATTTTGGAATGTCGCTCTTTATCTATGGTAATGATTCTCGTTTTAAATTTTGTCTCTTTTTAATATAGGCACTCCATCTTTCTTATGGTTATTGTTTGCATGGTATAGCATTTCCCATTCTTTTGCTTTTAACCTTATTTGTCTTTGAATCTAAAGTGTGTTATTTGTAGGAAGCATATAGTTTGTATCTTTATTTAGTCTAGCAATCCCTGCCCTTGTTTAGGATGTTTAGACTATTTATATTTAATGTTATTAATTGACATGGTTGGATTTACATTTGCCATTTTACTGTTTGTTTTCTATTTGTCTTCTGTCTTTTTGTACCTGTGTTCTTCCTTGATCACCTTCTTTTGTTACATAAATATACTTTACTGTGCCATTTCAGTTCTTCTGTAGATATTTTCACTGTAGTTTTTTGAGTTATTTTCTGAGTGGTTTCTCTAGGGTTTACAGTGTGTATCTTCTCACTATCTTCTTCATATTAACAGGAATGTGATTTCTGTAAAGTAGAAAATTTGCTCCAGAAAAGTTCCATCTTTCTTACTTCCTTTGTTCTATTATTGTCATATTTATTACTTGTATATATAATCCTAATAATAGTGTTATAATTTTTGCTTCAAACAATTCTGTTTTTTTAGAAAATAAAGAGAAGAAATGGAAAAATATATTTAGTCTTTTATATTAAAATATTAATATAAAAACATTAGCATTTTTAACATTTCTGGTGCTCTTTATTTCTTCCTGTAGATTCACATCTGGCATAATTTCCTTTCAGCCTGAAAGACTTCCTTTAATATTTGTTACATGGCTAGTCTGTGAATGATGAGTTCTCCATGTCTTTATCTGGGAATGACTTTATTTTGTTTTCACTTTTAAGGAATTATTTTGCTGGATATAGAATTATTGGTTGATAGTTTTCTTTCAGTACCTCAAATATATCATCCTTCCAGATTCCATTGTTTTTTGTTTGCTTTTTCTGATGAGAAGTCAGCTGTTAATCATATTGATGCTCCTTTGCATATGAGTTGTTTTTCTCTTATTGCCTTCAAGATTTTCTCTTTGTCTTTCAAGAGTTTGAGTATGCTTGTTCTAGGTGTATATCTTTGTATATATCCTTGGGGTTTGTTGAGCTTCTTGCATTTATTGATTAATTTTTTTCATCAAGTTTAGGAGAACTTTCAGTCATTATTTCTACATACACTTTTTCTTCTGTCTCCCCTTGTCCACTCCTTTTGGGCCTCTCATTGCATATATAGTGTTTGATGATGTCCCACAGGTCTCTGAGACTGTTCGTTTTTCTGCAATTTTTCTGTCTGTTCTTCAGATTGGATTATTTGTTTTACTCTAATACAAGTTCACTGATTCTTTTGTCATCTTAACTCTTCTGTTGATCCCCTCTAGTAGCTTTTCACTTCAGTTATTGAGTTCTTTAGCTCCAGAATTTTTATTTGATTCTTTAAAAAAATTACTATTTTTACTGAAGACCTTTATTAGTTCATTGTTATTATATTTTCTTATAATTCTTTATACATGTTTTCCTTTAGGTCTTTGCACATATTTGTAATACCTGCTTTGAAGTGGGTGTCTGCTATGTCCAATATCTAGGTACATTCAAACAGGGTTTCTATAAGTGTCTGTATTGCCTAAGTGTAGTTTACACTTTCCTCTTTTTTTGTATGTCTCATAATTTTTTGTTGAAAACTTACCATGAGGATATATTGCAACAACTCTGGTTTTTAATATTTTCCCCTGATGGTTGTTGTTTCTATTTTATTTGTTTGTTTCTTTGTTTAGTAAGTTGCCTGGTGTGAATCTAAAATCTGTCTCACCTCCGGTATGTGACCACTGATGGTTTTGCTCAGTATTTTATTTATTTTTAAAGCCTGGATTCCTAGAGGTTGCCTTATGTTTGCGTAACTCAGTGGGCCAGTATATATGTTCTCAATCTCAGTTTTCTTATATAAAATGAGACTATTATAGTACTCAGCTCATAAGATTCTTGGTGGTTTTTATTATCTAATTAGTGTAAAGAAGTCATCATAGTGACTAGTACACACTAAGTGCTCAATGGGTATGACCATTATTATTATTTACTATTATTGTGTGAGGAAAGTGAGGCTCAGAGAGATGAAGTGACTCAGATCACACATCTGGTGAAAGCTGGAGCAGAACTTGAACTCAGGCCAGTTTGATGCTGTTCTACCAGGCTGCCACACCTCCTGGTTCTGAGATATCTGTCAAGTTAAATCACAGAATGTTTGAGTAAGTGCTTGATGTGTACATTAGCTTGGTTGTAGAGGAAAATAAAGCATTGCAATGAGGCTTGGAAGAAATTTTGCTCCTTCAACCCCAGGATTCTATTATTCTGAGATAGTTCACAGTGGGTGGAAATGTGAGCAAGCATTTTAGCTGTTGAATCTTGAGCTGTATGGATCCCTATGATCACCTAGTACTAGCACTCAGGGCCTCAGATTCCTGAGGATCTAAAGTGGGGGACACCACACACACCCAGGAGGCATCTTTGGCCTTTAGTCTGGAAAGTGCCTGGCAGAGTTCACTTCACAAAGGCCTTTGCAGGAGTCTGGATTTCTGGAGAGCTCCCTGGGGCCAGCATGCCTGACGTCACTGTCTGTTCAGTTTGGGAAATGAGAGGAAGCTGCAGAAGAAAGTTTGTAGATCAGATATAGCTATTGCTGGAATGCACCTCCTGCATGATCCCTGCTGCCTCACAGTCTGCAGCCAGCACTGAGGACTGTTTCAGCCTTGCTTCCTGGATCTCCTTCCCCAAAAAGGAAAGGGCAAGTCTTACACATGTGATAGCTGGCTAAAGACTATTCCTGTTACTATTCCTTTGGGAGGTAAACTCATTTAATTCTATCCCTCAGACTTTTTTCCTGTCTAGGAGTGGTATCTCTGAGATCAAACCTTTCCTAAAGTCAGGTGTTTACTAAATTTACATCTAAATTTAGAGCCAAGGAAACTTGTTGGGGCTTTAGTTGAACTCATGTCCTTAGGATTCATTTCACACCACAGTGACTTTCTTTAGTAGAGCCTTTGTCAGAGAGAAAGGATTTGCTTTTTTTTTTTTTAATGGGGCAAAAGCTTGACAAAATAAGGACATATCTTTGAAGTGTTTAGTAAAAAAAGGAAGTTTTAAATATATCCTTGCATTCATTAATTTACAAATGCACAACTTTGTTAATCACATCTGGGCATGTCCTGAGCCCCAAGTCTCCCCATAATATTAAGAACACGTTCACTGGAGTGCGGCCTACGTCACTCACTTTTGGCTGCAAAAGAAAATAGTTTCAATCACCTGGGACTCTGCCTCCATTTGCATGCGAAGCAATTAAAATCAAAGAAGCTTAAAGGAATAGTTTCCAGAGGCAGAGTCCTATTTTTTCTCCTTCTATATTTTGCAGTTCTTGAGTTAAGTCACTCCAATAAATGTTAGGACAAGATATTAGGGGAAGATTTGCCTCTGTGATTGATTGACTGTGTTCTCATGTTTCCTCATAGCGCTACATGGATGATTTGAAATTTCCTGATAAAACTGAGCAGGGGTAATGTCTGTGGAGGCAGTATCTAAAGGAGGAACACAGAAGGGAAAGCTGGGAATCAGAAGAAAAGCTTCAGCCTGTATTGCCCATAAGAGAACTCAGGTCAACGGAAAAGCTGTCACAGGCACTTGACTCACTCGTTGGGCAAAGATTTATTGAATTGCAGCTATGAGCCAACTCCTGCCTGACGTGCTAGGGATACAGGGGTTAGAAAAGCAGATGAGGTCTCTCTCTCATGGAATGTGCAGTGAAGAGAGACATTAATCAGATAATTGACTGGGTGGTTAAGTCACTGAAGTTGTGAAAGTCAGTGACAGGGAAACTGCAAGGTGCTGTGTTAGTGGGGATTTGGGGGACTTGGGGGCATTAGGAAAGGCTGCCTTTAGAGAGTGACATTTAAGGTGAGACTGATGGGTGGGTGGGACTTAGCTGGGCCAGGAGGCAGAGGGAGAGGGTACAGGCTGAGAACAGAGTGGATGTAAAGCCTTTTGGGGTGGAAGGAGCTTCATGTGCACTAGACACTGAGGCTCAGAAGTGTTGCTGGAACCCAGCGAGCCGCAGACCAGGCCCTGTGGGACTGAGGGCTACACTGAGAACTGGGAACATTATCCTGGGGATGGTGGGATTTGCATCCATTAATAGAATTTAAGCAAGGGAGTAAAATGGTTTACATTTCCATCTGGTGACTGAAGTGCTTTTTCATGCATATGCTTTTGTGGGATGCGCCTGAACTGGCCTGGGCTTTAGGATCCCCATGGAGCACATCAAAGCCCCGTGAAGAATTCTGTTTGTGGGGTTGTGGTCAGGGAGCCAGCTGGCAGGTTTTGAAGAGGAGACTGACATAGTCTGGGGAGCAGCTCTGTGGTAGCTTTCAAGTTCTGGGGAAACAGTACGTACCAGAAGGCAGCTGAGGAGGCAGGCCCAGGCATTCAGGAGAGAAATGGTGTGGAACTCTTGAGTGAAAGGGGAGGTTTAGCCGTCAGGCCGGAGTGGATGGAGTAGTGGAAAACTGAAGTCCTCAGAGCTGGAGTGCCAGGAGAGAAGGCCCTCCTGGGCGAGTGAGGAGGCTGCAGGTCTGAGTGAAAGACTGAGAGGTGGCAAGAGGGGAGAGGGCTTCTGGTCTTGCAGTGGAAGGTGAGGTGGGCCTGCGGGGTGCAGAGGTGGGTATGCACACCCCCTTTTAGAGAAGTAAGGGTAGGCTCACTTGTAACACTCAGCAAGGACCTGAAGAAAGAAAGTGAACCCACTGTCCCTACTGTGTCCCTCAGCATCTGGACGGTGGGGTGACTCTCTACTCAGGCCAGGTCAGCCCAGTTCTAGTACTGACCTCAGGGTGGAGGGCTAATATAATTTGTGCCACAGCTCTGAAGTCAGAAAGCTGCTTTTTACAAATCAGCACAAATCGACCTCATTGCCGTGGTCATTCAGTAACTTCAAAGATGAAAGTGAAAAAACAAAAATGGATCAAAAACCCTGCAGGACCATAGCTTTGCTGCTGAAGTGGTGTGTTTTCTGCTCATCTTTCTGCCCTCATGGCATCGGTTGTGAGGAATGTCCCTTCAGTACCCTTATCCTTCCCATTTCTCTGCAGATGTGCTCAGAGTTTCGTGTTCCACTAATCAGATTATCATGATGGAACATTCCCCAACTGAGCTGCTTTTTCCATTCTTTATTCTTCCAAGTTCAAAGCCCTGAGCACTCCAAAAACCTGATTGTTCTTTCTTCCTCAGAACAGGCCTCTCTTCTCCAAACTCCTGTGCACCCCACTCTTTGTTTCCTCTTCCCTTCTATTTTTTCTTTAACTAGAGTGAGATCACTAGTGGAACAGTTGCTGTTGTGCAAAGGGGTAGACATAAGGGATGCCAAGTTCTACTTGCCACAAGTTCTGATTCATACAGTCTGTGAAGGAAACCATGTAAATGCCCAACATTTGGGAAAATGAAATGGAAAAGATTGTTTAAGGTGCAGGGCTAAACTATGAAACTCTTCTTTTTATTTATTATTTATTTATTTATTTTTATTGAGGTATTATTGATATACACTCTTATGAAGGTTTCACATGAAAAAACAATGTGGTTACTACATTCACCCCAGTTATTGTGTCCCCCCCATACCCATTGCAGTCATTGCCTATCAGTGTAGTAAGATGCCACAGACTCACTATTTGCCTTCTCTGTGCTATGCAGTCTTCCCCATGATCCTCCCCCACACCATGTATACTAATCATAATACCCCTCAATCCCCTTCTCCCTCCCTCCCCACCTGCCCTCCCCCACCCCTCCCCTTTGGTAACCACTAGTCCCTTCTTGGAGTCTGTGAGTCTGTTGCTGTTTTGTTCCTTCAGTTTTGCTTCGTTGTTATACTCCACAAATGGGGGAAATAATTTGGTACTTGTCTTTCTCCACCTGGCTTATTTCACTGAGCATAATATCCTCCAGCTCCATCCATGTTGTTGCAAATTGTAGAATTTGTTTCTTTCTTATGGCTGAATAGTATTCCATTGTGTATTTGTACCATATCTTCTCTATCCATTCATCTACTGGTGGACACTTAGGTTGCTTCTGTATCTTAGGTATTGTAAAAGTGCTGCAATAAACATAGGGGTGCATATGTCTTTTTGAACCTGAGAAGTTGTATTCTTTGGGTAAATTCCAAAGAGTGGGATTCCTGGGTCAAATGGTATTTCTATTTTTAGTTTTTTGAGGAACCTCCATATTGCTTTCCACAATGGTTGAATTAGCTTACATTCCAACCAGCAGTGTAAGAGGGTTCCCCTTTCTCCACATCCTCGCCAACATTTGTTGTTCTTAGTCTTTTCGAAACTGGCCATCCTTACTGGTGTGAGGTGATATCTCATTGTGGTTTTAATTTCCATTTCCCTGATAATTAGTGATGTGGAGCATCTTTTCATGTGCCTGTTGGCCATCTGAATTTCTTCTTTGGAGAACTGTCTCTTCATATCCTCTGCCCATTTTTTAATCAGATTATTTGTTTTTTGGGTGTTGAAGCGTGTGAGTTCTTTATATATTTTGGATGTTAACCCCTTGTCGGATGTGTCATTTACAAATATAGTCTCCCATACTGCAGGGTGCCTTTTGGTTCTGTTGATGGTGTCCTTTGCTGTACAGAAGCTTTTAAGTTTGAGGTAGTCCCATGTGTTCATTTTTGCTTTTGTTTCTCTTGCTTAAGGAAACACATTCAGAAAAAAGTTGCTCATGTTTATATTCAGGAGATTTTTGCTTATGTTATCTTATAAGCGTTTTCTGGTTTCATGACTTACATTCAGGTCTTTGATCCATTTCGAGTTTACTTTTGTGTATGGGGTTAAACAATAATCCAGTTTCATTCTCTTGCATGTAGCTGTCCAGTTTTGCCAACACTAGCTGTTGAAGAGGCTGTCATTTCCTCATTGTATGTCCATGGCTCCTTTATTGTATATTAATTGATCATATATGGTTGGGTTTATATCTGGGCTCTCTAGTCTGTTCCACTGGTCTGTGGGTCTGTTCTTGTGCCAGTACGAAATTGTCTTGATTACTGTCGCTTTGTAGTAGAGCTTGAAGTTGGGGAGCATAATTCCCCCAGCTTTATTCTTCCTTCTCAGGATCGCTTTGGCTATGAAACTCTTCTTTTTTAATATAGCACATTTTATTGGGAAAGGAAGAATGATTTGACGTGAAGGGGAACTTAACATTTTTTTTCCTTAACTGAATTATAGACACTTCCTTCAAAGATTGATTATCTCCCCAGAATATTTTCTCAGCCCCCAGTATCTAAGCTGATTTAGATCCTGGATGTTTTACAAGCTGTGTGTGATGGAGAGGGGCCTGTGTTGGTTGTCCAGGGACACCTGCAGGGAGGGTGATCTTATTTCTGGGTGAATATACCTGGGGCAGGTAGACTCACCAGGTTTCTTGAGGGGGGCTGTTCTTCTGAACCATTTTGAGGATTTTCGTAAACTTCCAGAATTAGGAGGCCATTTCTTAAGGTGGTCTGAGGGTATGTTGATAGCGAGTGAGGGGGAGTTGGGATTTTAATCATGTTTTCAGTTTAAAGGGAAAGGTAGGGAAGATGGATGCCGTTCTCGCAGCTCTTTGTTATGATCCAGTGGTGTTTGACAGTTTGAAATCCAAAAGGAAGTCAACTGAGGTGTGGAGGGTGGACACACTGTGCTGAGGACCATTCTTCATTCCACACTTACCATTTTTTGGAAGGTGTTCTCTGAAAAAAATGGTGTAGTCTCTTATCACAAAAACAAAGCTATCAGCAAGCTTGCCCATTGTTCCTTTGCACTGAATTAAATCAGTTAGTAAAAGAATCCAGACAGGGCCCTGCACAGGCAGTCTTGGTTCAGGGCTCATCTGTGTATATTGCTCTGTTTGTTCCTGGTGGACCTCATAGGGCAGTTATGGAGATTAAATGAATTTATACATTCTGGGAAGTGTTGCACAAATTAGGCCATTAGTTTTTATCTTTGTTTTTCTCCTCCCCTTCTCCAGACAATAGCCTCTTCCTGTCTTCTACCAGAAGATTTTCATTCCAGAATGTAGGGTGGTTTTCCACTCTCAAAATGAGATGCTTCACTTCCTTCCTGTTTGTAACCAAGGCAGAGTCTCAACCAGGTTAGGGGAGCTTGAATCCCCTGGATTCCTGGAAATGGCTTGACCTTTGTCCAGGGGCTACAGTAGATGGGAGGCTAGAGAGCCCAAGAGCAGACCAGTGCCAGCCCGAATCCCAAGCTGGGAGGCAGACAGTGGCTGGAACAGAGCGATGAATTTAGAGTTCCCAAACCTAAACCTCATTCTGGCTTTGCCACCAGCTGGTCGTGTGAACTTCATGTATTTGTCACGCCCAGGCCTCAGTTTCTTGATTTATAAAATGAGGATAATAATGTGTGCCTTACAGAGTTTTATAGAAAACAGAGGAGATGAAATATATGAAAAGATGATAAAGGCTTTAGTTGCATAACTTTTTCTACTCTCTAGATTTTGAAATTCTTTTATCCTCAGTACATGCTGTAGCACCAGGCACATTAGAAGGTTCTCAGTAAATCTTTTTGGGTTTAGGGAGTTGTTTTGGCAACTCTGACCTAATGGTTTAAATTCTGACCTTTCATAGGGAGATAGATGTTGTTATTGTTGGGAAAAAAATGGATTTCACACAAAGGGGTGAAAAATATAAGGCCTTTTGTTGTTTTTGTTTTTTTTAATTTCCTTCCTTCTACCAATGACTTTTTGTATTAAGATTTTCCCCTCTTGATGGTGAAAGCAGACCTTAGCTTATTGCTTATTTTCAGGAGGGGGAAAGAGAATGAACACAAGCAGGATGTTTTCTCCTGTGCAAAACCGTTCACGAGTAGTGGGAGTAACACCGCCTGCTCACCTAGTGTGTCTGCCCTGAGGCCTGTCACTTGAATATGTGGCTAATTGATTACTGGAGAGTGATTTGAGACTTACAGCCTCTACAGTGGAGATGCTACATCCCAGTCCATTGTATAGGAAAAGCCGCCCTATTGCTCCGGTAGACAAACAGGTTATTTTATGCGGTTGTCGTTGGCAGATAAGGGCGGCAGCAATAATTGAGCAGTTCCTAGATGCTAGCCACTATCCTAAGTGCCTTCTGAGTGTTAAGCCCTGATCCACGTAGCTGTCCTATGAGATAAGAAAGTAGGGACTGTAGTTTTCCCATCTTAAAAGTGAAAAAATCCAGCAGTGAGAGGTTAGGTGACTGGCTCCTGAGCACACACCTGGTTAAGGGGATGGCACAATATTTGGAAAGATGGCTACCAAGAATCAGGGGATTTGGAATAATTAATGTGCCCCTCCCAGTGTTTGGCACAAGGCAGGAACTCAACAAATGGCAGTTTTTAGTCATGTTGGTCTGGAACTATGCTGGAGAAGCAGGGTGTCTCTTGAGAGAGTGTGTTTGCAGTAGCATATTTCCCTGGAGATCTTGGGGGACCAGGGCTATCAAGAAAAATACTGCAGTAGCTCAGATGAAACTAACTTCAGAATTTAGACTAAAGCTGAACCGTTGTCTGTGTGTTGCTCAGGTAACTCATTCGTCTTCCCCTCCTATTTCTATGTGTAGTACAGTGGGTAAGGGAACCATGTGCAGAAAAACCACACTGTTCAAACCACAGCTCGGCCAGATACCACCTGTGGGCGCTTAACCACTCCAGGCCCAAGTTTCCTCCTTTGTGGAGTGAGATTAATAGTAATTATAATAATATAATAACAACATACCTATCCTCCAAGGTTGTTGTGACAACCACATGAGTGTAAATACAGGAAGAGTTTAAAATGGTACCTGGCGCATGATAAGCAGTTAAACAATGTTAATATACTATTATTTTTGATATTATCATCTTCCTACTTAATCCCTTGCCTTATTCCTCAGCAAATTTGATAACTAAAATAACATGAAGTTAAAAAAAATAAAAACAAATAAAGACTCAGGGCCAGGGGCTAAATATATAGGAAATGGAAACTTAGGTCTCATAAGAAAAGATGCAAAGCCATGCATAATTCCAAAAGGAGCTCTTCACTCTTCAGCTTGGGAGCCGACCCACAAAGGGTGATTATCATCTTTCACATAGTTGTCCTCATCCGAGAGGGAAGCCAAGCTTTCCCAAGCATTGACTTCTAAAATAAACTTACCTCTTTTATTAGAGAAAATGGGCTCTAAGTTCTAACCACCTGGCCCATAGATGTATACTCTGCTCACTACTCTTCAATCCTGGGGAGCCTCTCCTGTTGCTTAACAGTATCTTTCTGTCATCCCTGTGCTCTCCACCCCCAAGTCTTTTCTCTCAACTTAATTCTGTGGCATCAGTTGTGCATTTGTATTTTGGTTTGTGGTCAGCCCTCATTAGCCAAGCAGGGATGAGCCATGTCACTTATTTTTTTACAACTAGAGGTCTTATACCACTTCATCTTTGTAAACCACTTGTGAACAAAATCCTGTGACGGCACTAGGTTCTCTAGTTCGCCCTAAGGAGTGTCGCTGTTGCTCCTGGCAAGCAGATGTGCACTTGTGGGGTGGGGGAGCCATGCATGCCTTTCTGACCTGCTCTGGGAGCATGCGGAGCCCTCGGGTTGTGAGCCTGGTCACGTTTGCAGTGGCACTTGCTGCTCTGGCCACCACTGCTGCCTGGTCCTCCTGGCCAGATGGGGCCACATCAGGCTCTGGAGCTGGGAGGGGCCTCGGGGGCTGGCCCTAGTGGTTGACCCTTATCTGTTTGTTTGCTTATTTCCAAGGGCTACAGAGCCAGGAAGAGGAGCTGCCCCCACAGGAAGAAAATGGAACAGGAATTTGTTCAAAAGGGGCTGATGAAATGAGAAAGGCAGCAGGAAACAGTGCAGGAATCAGGGGAGGCTTGCAGCCACAGGAAGTAAGTCTTGACGACAGGCAGGCCAGAAGGACAAAGTCATCCCCAAACCCTTGAAACTCCTTCCTTCTTGGGCCAGACGTGCAAGGACTCCAGGATGGAAGTGACTACTCCAGTTATGGAGGGACTCTCTGTGCCACTCTCCCTGTGGCTTCAGTGCAGATACAGAAGTTCGAAATAAATTTGTGCCGATCAGTGCCAGACCCTCCTGGGTGTGCTGGGTGGCCACCTCTCCCCCCGACTGTCTTCCTTCTGCAGCAAGGTCAGGAGTGCTCTCCTGGGGACCCCTGGAGCCCCAGGTCTCTCCTGGATGCTGCCCAGAGATCTCTGTCCCTCACCAGCAGCTCTGTCACTCCACTCCACCCTAGCCCTGTGTGTGAGGATACAGAGCGGGAGGGAGGGGGGCAATGGGGTGCAGCGTGGGGAGCCCGGAGGAGGTGTTCTCAGAGGTATGCACACAAGTCACCCAGTGTGGAGGGTGAGGACACAGGGCTTCCTGGGACTGAAGCCACACATAGGAAATCATTTGGTAATTGTGGTGGCCTGCTTTTAAATTTGTGCCACATCTTTACTACTCTAAATGAAATCTGGAAAATCACCTTTTAGTGTTTCCCTCACAGGAAAGATGAAATTGAGTTCTCAGTTAGAAACTACTTTGCTCTGGGTATGTCAGACTTGATTGTTTCTGTTTCTTGGGGTTGATTACAAATATGTAACCTAACAATATAAATTCTGGGGTTTGTACCTCATCACCACTCCCCACATACCCCAGCTGTCCACATGGGCACACGCACACATGCGTCTCTCTGGCCGGGATTCAGGTTCCATTTAAATAGGATGTGACTGCAAAGTGGTCTTGAACTTTCACATCCTCTTCTGGTCAGACTATTGAACATTGCGGTTTTTAGTGGGGAAAAGGGAGTTGTTGAATTGGGTCAGAGCATTTCAGGGTTGGAGAAGACTCCAAGGTGCAGTCCCTGTGTCAGTTCTGGAGTCTCCCCCATGGTGCACAGGGAGTGACATGGCGGTGCCTCCTGCTTGGACTCCCACTGGCAGGAAGCTCTGCTGCCAGAAGCAGCCTCTTTCATCTTCCGACATGTTCTGATTCTAGAAAGATCTTTCCTACATTGTCCAAAGTCTGGTTTTATCTGATGTTTGTACCAATTCTTAACCTCATTGAAGGAGCCTAGCTCCTTTCTTTCAGAAATTCAGAGGCAGCTTTCAGTCAGGGGAAACAGCCCACAGGACATATTTCTAGCCTGCTCGTGACCCACATGCCTGCTTCTGGGCATGCTGCAGTTGTTCTCTGTTCCCCTTAAAATGTGGGGCCCAGATCTGAACACAGTACTGCCAGGGTGGGTACTGTGAGAAGGAGGCATGCACACCCGTGTCTGGAGCGAGGCCCACTCTGGCCTCCGTGCGAGAAGCGCTGTCCTCTGTTGATGTGGCAGCTTGTTAGCAGCTATGGCTGAAGGCTGCCTCCTGCCAGAGGGCCAAGCTTGTGTTTACAGGAGACCCCATGTACCCCCTCATCGTGGCCATGCTGCTGTACCAGGACAGACCCCCCCGCCCAGAACTTGGTTTGGATGTTGAGAGCACATAATGAAACTTCCTAGGGGGAGCAGGGCAAGCTTCCCAAACTGCTTTGAAAGTAGCCGTGAGAGTAGGGAAGGAAGCTGGGGCACGGTGTTTATGCGGCTGGGTAAGGTTGGGCTGGGTTTGTGCAGGCTGGGAACTGGATGGTTTGAACTTCCTGCTGGCACCAAAGGAGGGAGCATCTAGGCCTTCTTATCATCTGGCCCAGGTGTGGGGCAGAAGGGAAGAGGGAGGCATGGGACTTGTAAGCTGTCAGAAGTGAAATACCAAAAATGGAGTCACACTGCTATTCTGTCTCTGCTCCACCTGGCAAACCTGGTAGGTGTGTTGCTATCTTCTCACAAGTCCTCGGTGGTGGAACTATTTAACAAAAAATCTATGTCTGCTGTTTAAGCCACCGGTCCATGGTGCCTTGCTATGCACAAGCCCACCTGAAAACCATCTCTTCTCCAAAGCTGCCTCCCCAGTCCGCATGGCATGCCTCTGTCCACCCAGGATTGTTACAGGCTCCTTGGGCTATTGCTGCTGTTATGTAATCTCTATCACTAGCCTGTAAGCAGTTTAAAGGCAGGGACCTTGTTTTGCTTATCCTAATCACAGTGCCAGGTATTATGTTTATTCAATGAATAACTGAATGAAAATTGAATAAATTACACACACACACACACACACACACACACACACACACGCGCAAACTGCACTTCTCTACAGTTGCCTGCTAGGCTGCATGGAGTCCTTTTATGGCTGCTTTTCTGTTGTCCCTGCTCTTGATGATCATTTAACCCAGCCTCTCCTGTATATGAATATGTGAATATGTGGGTGGGGTGATGGTGGGGAAGCGGGTACCCTCAGTGTTATTTTTCCATGCCTATTATGTGCTAGTTTGCCCGAATGTGCAGGTCTCCCTGCTCAGCTGGGGAATTGTTTTGGTGATAGCACAAAGGAGAGTGGCAGCCAGGACCAGAGCCAGGCCCTAATGACAAGTGAGATGCTGGGGAAAGGGGGTGCATGTGTCCCTAAGCCTTCCTGGTGTTGTCCTCCTGGAGGAGCAGACACATCCTCTGTCTTGCAACTCCAGCCTCACAAATTAGGTGATATAGAGAAGCAGTTCCCTAAATGGGGAGCCTGATTGCATCTTTCCAGTGGAGCAGCTTCACCCCTGGGAGATAGCCCAGAGAGCCAGGATGGCCGAGGTGCACGTCAGATTAGGGACCAGGACAGGTGGCCAGGAACAGAGGCATAGGGGGGTGTCCAGTCTACTGTGTGGTGAGCTTGGCCAACCAGGCCGCTCCCCTGCCCTGCCAACACCCCAGCAGGTTTCGTGCCCACCTGCCCAGCTCTCTGGCTACCGCTTTTGTGCCTGTCTGCCCCCCTGTTTTTACTCAGATGTGTCAGTCACATCCCCTGGTTTTTCACTAGTGGCTCCCTTGCCCCCTCCTCTCCTGGGTCTTTGCCATTTCTCTTTCCCCACCTTTCAGGTCTCGGCTCAAATATTGCTCGTTCCAAGGCCTCCCCTGCCCACCCTGCCACACTTGCCCCTCACAGCATCCCCATCCCGTGCAGCCTGAGCACACGGTTTCTCCTCTCTGTAGCACCCACTGCTGCCTGCCATCGCCTCGTCCACACTGAGTGACACAAAGCAGGGCCCTTTCCCCTGTGTAATGCAGTGGCTAGAACAACACTGGGCATACCGCAGGGGGTCATAAATTTGTTGAAAGATCAAAAGAATGCAGTTGTCCATCATGAACAGGAAAGGCATCCATCGTCTGAGAGCCAAACAGTGCATTGCTGGCCCGGTCCTGTTGGTGCAAGGAGCCCTCCAGGGTGTGGTGCTGTCCTACGACCAGGAGAGAATGGAGGGCTGTGCTCGCTGGGCTGAGCTGGCAGCTTCCAGGGAAGAGCGGGGACATTTACTCCTGAGTAGTTTACTTCTAGCGACATTGAGCTTCTGTTTTTATTATAGCATCTCAAGCCTCTCATTAGAGGCAAAAGGAAAATTTAGTGCAGTTCCAGATTGTTCTTTTGAAAAGGAGCAGCGCTCCATCCTTGAACAGAAAATCACAGCTCTGCCTGAGCTGGAGGTGTTTTGACAGTCAGGAAGACCCTGAAGTTTTGTTATCAAGTTACCAAGTATCATGACTTTACTTCGGATATATGAGTGGAGGTGAAGGTGTTTAAAAAAGAAAACAAAACTCATCCTGACTTCCACAGAAAAGGAATATTTTTTTTTCTTTTGGTCTGTGTTCACTGTTTCTATGACTATATAGTCATGCCCAGCTTAACAAAGCAATCATTTGGGGACGGTTGTAAGATTGTTCAACTCTTCCACCACAGGCAGGTACCAAACTCTGTACCCGAATGTTTACTACCAATGACTCTAATGATGTCACAATTAACTGTTACATGAATTGCACAGAGGCAACTTCATCTCTTAGACTGGAATATATTCATAAAGCTGACTTGCCCTGACCTAGTGTTTCAGTAGCCTGACCGTAAACACTGGCCTGTGGCAATCTGTCTGCCTTGGTAGAGGAGAGAAAGGGCAGGTTGTAGCCTCCCTGCTTAATCAGAGCAATGTAGGTTTAGAGAACAGTGAAGACACCAATAATTGGGACGCCACCCTGCCAAGAAAAGGTTAAAATGTCATATATTGCTGTAGGAATGCCGAAGTTTTTCCTTTATACAGGCATGCAGGAAACTAAACCACAAGAAAGGCTAAGTCAAATGTCTTAATCTGCCCCACACAATGAAATTTTAAGTGTAGGCTTATGGTTGGAAAGTGACTGGGTAAAAATAGCTCCAAATGAGTCAACAAACCAGTCCCCTCAAGCTCCCAGAGCCGCTGACACGTGTGGGCTCTAGCAGACCCCTGTGCCTGGCTGGGCAGAAGGGCCCTGCTTTGAGAAGGCGGGGCTGCCAGGAGAACTCGAGCCCACTTCTGTCATCTCCTGCCCAGCTTCTTTACTCTCTCCACGCTCAATTACAAGTTTCCAGTTCAGGCTCACCAGTGTCCTTTTGTTAGATGCAACTCAGAGGGAGGCCCGCTGGCTGCTTTTGGTGTGGGGTGTAGATGGTCTCTGCATTTGGGGGCAGAAGCAGCTTCTCTGCCCATTAACCACTATTGTCCCTGGTGAGGTTCCCATGGTCACTTAGCTGGCAGGAGGGGCATTGCTCGGGCCTAGGCACCCTCCCTTGCCACAGAAGGTTGACTGAAATTTCTGCTTTGTAATCTGGTGTCCTCATGTATCGCTAAGGCTGCTCTTTCTTTTATGGAATCTTCTAAGCCTGGAGCTCTGAGAATGCAAACTGGTCTCTGAGAAAGACTCGTCCTAGTACACTCAAGGGTTTTTCTCAGTTGCTGAGATATTCAGAACAACTGCCATTTTCCTTGCACTTCCAAGATGTACTTGGCAAGAAGAGATGGGGGAAATGTAGTACAAATACAATTAGATAAATGGCAGGAAAAAAGAAACCAGATGAGAGTAATCCCAGCTTACCATTCAGGAGGAAGGCAGAATTTTCTAGATGGAATTGCCTTAGGAAAAAGATTATAAAAATGGGTAACTCTGGCCACCGTGAGAAAGAATCCTAAAGAAACTTGAGGTCATGGCAAATGCCTTAAATCTGATATACATTACCAGAAAATGGATATTTTCTATGAGGTAGTTAATTAATCCTTTTTTTAAAAAAAGCATTTTGAAAAGATGAGAAAGTATTTTAAAAATGGACATTTTCTTCTAGTCTCATTTGTGTGTTTATATATACACATATACACACACATAATACATAATATTTTAATATGTATTTGACATACTGATAATCATATATTATGCATTACAATAATATATGTTTTAAAATATTTGTTTCTGTGATTACCAAAAAATACATAGGTATTGTAGACAATTTAGAATAGTATAAAGAAGAAGTTTAAATAATCTGTAATTCTACTGTGGGATGAGGGTATGTGGCACCTCATCTCCAAAGATGACCTAATGAACTATGCCTTCCAGTATTCACACATCTGTGTAGTTCCCTCTTCTTGAGTTTGGGCTCGTTCTGTGACTTGTTTTTGATGAATAAGATAATATTCTTGAAGGTAATGCAGCATGACTTCCAAAACTCAGTCACCAGGAGCCTTGCATTTTCAGTCCGGGCCTCCTGGAACACTTTTCTTGGCAAGCTCCCTTTTGGAATCCAGCTGTTGTGCTGGGTGAAGCCAACCCCCGAGGAAGAGCCCACATGAAAGTGCTCTGGTTGACAGCGCCAGCTGAGCAACTGCTAGCAATATGTGTGATAGGGATGTGCAGCCTGGCTGAGCATTTGGCTGACTGCAGCCCCAGCCACCATTTTCCATATCCCCGGGAGACCCCATGTGAAAACCGCCCAACTAAGCCTGCTTGACCCACAGAACTGTGAGGGATAATCACACTGTTTTAAGCCATGAAGTTTTGGGGTGGCTTGTTACACAGCACAGATAACTGGCATGGGGTGTGATAAGCAGTCATCTCCTACTTTCCTTATTCACCTATTTATTTTTGTAAGAATGGTTAAGGGTCCTCTACCTGGTGCTGGTGGATGTTTTTCAAGAGGGTCATGGCCTCCTTAGTGCTCAGATGATGGGCCCAAAGCCACAGCGACGCCGTTCTGCCACCCCTTCCTTGTCCAGTCTCCTAACAGCCCTCCAGTCAGGGCAGGATTTGCTTGGCACAACCTATCATAAATGGGGATGACAGAAAGTTCTTCTTTATGGTAGGATGCCAACTAATAATTGCGGAGGGATGAAGGCATTAGGAAGTCACCATTTGGTGACAACCATTGTAGTAATAATTTGTTCAGATAAGAAAAATAAATGGATGCTGAACTAGGGAGGGCAGGCACAGTTTGTTCAGAAATAGTATATTTTCACAGTCTCAAAATGTTTCCCCACATAATGCAATTGTTATAAAGAAAAAACAGTAACTTTATAGTGATCAAAATTAACATCACCAGTAATGGGACAAATTGACATACTCTGCTTCCTGATATGACAGAGTGAATGGAACACAGCATCGCTTCTGCACTATTCTGACAAAGACACATAACCTGAATCTAATCATAAGGAAACATCAGGCAAACCCACACTGAGGAAGATTTTACTAAGTCATCAGCCTGTGTTCCTCAAATTGTCCCAGGTCACGCAAGATGAGGAAAGACTGAGGAACTGTCAGATGAAAGAGACATGACGACTGTGCCATCCTGGAGCAGAAAGTTTGTTCTGTTTTTGGACAATTGACAAGCTTTGAATACGACTGTAGATTAAATGGTGTGATGTGTTAATGTTAATTTTCTGGTTTTGATGGTTCTACTCTCATTATGAGAATGTATTTGTTTCTTAGGAAGTATACACAAATATTTAGAGGTTAAATCGTTTGGGGTTTTTTGCTTTCACCTGCAGTTACCTCAATTTGGCATTATATTTTATGTCTTTAATTTAAAAATTAAAACAAATTTTATTTAATTAAAAAATAGAAATTAAGTTAATTAAATGGATTAAATTTTAATTAAAACAGGAAAATGAGTTAATTAGTGCTTAAGTACAATTCAGTAGACAGAATCTTTTTGATTGTAGAGTCTGTGATGAGAACGTTATAAAGAGGATTTCTTGGTGACTCTGCCCCGTTAAGAAGGCAGTTTGTGTTTTGAGTGGAAGTTGGAGTGGAAGTCTTGTGACTTCTCCGTGTTTTTGGGTAATTCTTAGCAGAGTCATAGTAGCAGGGGCTCTTAACCTTGGTAAATGGAGGAAATCAATGAAGTGTGGATTGTATTCTGAGTGAGAGAAAACTATAAAATGGGGATGATAAACCTTACTTGGAAGTATTAAATGCAGTAAAATATGTAAAAGTACCTAGCCCAATACCTGGCATTTGGAGTGTCATCATTTTATAGATGATGACAGTTCATCTTTTTTTTTAATGTGACATAAGAATCAATAAAATAACATGACACTTTGGGAAGAAGCATGGCTCAGGAGACAGGAAACCTGAAGAGCATTTGACCATTGGCTAATCAGTTTGCAGACTGTCACAGGGCGACAGGTGTTGCTCCTGGAAAAGTTTAAAACCGTATTTTCTCCTCCTGCAAAAGGTAAGGGAATGGGTGGTTCTTCACATAAATTTCAAAGAGGGATTTCTGGATTTCCAAAGTGGAGAAACTCGTTTTTCTCTTTGGTAGCTGCCATGATGTGGATTTCTGGGCACAAGAAATCATGTGGGGCCACTGTACCCTCAGCTCCTGTGTGTTCCCATGAGAAGCTGCATGTCCCGAGGGTGGGAGGAGTTGGCATTCTCTGCTTGACCCCTCTCACCTGTGGTGTGAGCATCACGGTAATGCACGTCCCTTTCTTGGCTGCAGATTATTCTGTGCTGAGTTAGAGGGACAGTGAGGGGACCCAGGGCCTGGGGCCTGAGGTTTGGCAGAATGAATATTTGCCTGCTGTGGAAGTACTTCTTGCTGCTGCTCTGTATCTATTCTCTCCTTTCTCATTTATAAGCAAATCCCACTTATTTGGGAGAATTATTATGCCTAGTGAAAGAGTTTGATTCACAGATTCCCTTGCAGCTAGGTGTGGGCACGTGACTAAATTCTGTCTGGTTAGATATAAGAAGAAATGTTCAAGACATCCAGGAAGGTTACTTAAAGAGTCTGCTTTATTTCAGGGGATGAGGGAAAGGGTCCTTTCCCCTTCCTCCTTTTTATTGCTTGGAATGCAACCAAGTTGACTGGAGCCCCTGTAGCTGTCTTATATCTTGAGGGGACCTTGAGGATGGAAACCAGATCTAGGAGAGGAGAATGAAGAGGTAGGTAACTTGATAACTTCACCAAGCAGCCATACCATCCCTGGGTAACTTAGCTGTGGTTTTGTGTGTATTCAAACCATTGTTCCTTTACATCTTCTGTTATATGCACTCAGAACCCACCCACATAGATGCACCTGCTTCCTAGGGTTACAATAAGGATTAAATGAGCTAAAGCATGGGAAAGAGTTTTATGAGTTGGGAATACACTTTGAACATTGCGATGTGCCATAAAAATGTAAGGAATGTATCATGTCCTTATCATTGTCACCAGTAAATCTAAGGGGAAGAGCTGCAGCGGACGGGCCCTGACAGGCTGGCTGGGCCTGGCAGGAACATGCATCAGGGAGAGTGTGGGGAGGGGAAGCAGCAGCTACAAAATAAAACCTTTGTTAGTTTTCCTGATTTTATGCTGAATCCATAAATGTGGTATAGGCTCAGATGCCACTAAAGGAGAGAGTGGTTGGCTGATGTAAAGAGAAACGGCAGATGAGATTAGACTTTTTGGGTGGACCAGTGGTAGCTGCATCACTACTTCCAGAAAATTCCTGTTAATTTTGCCCCAAGAGGACTGCTTTATTCATAGTTGCTGTCCTCAGGGGCCTATGCAAGAGCCTGCTGGTGAAGAACAGAGACAGGCACCAGTCTCAGTGCTGTTGAACAAAGTCAGAATGTGGTCCTGCCCTAAATAAAAAGGAGAACTTAAGCTTTGGGAGACAAAACATCATGTATAGCTGACATCAGAGAGCAATAAGCTGTTGAGAGGCCAGTAGGCACCCTGGACGTCTATACCAGAGAAATGAAAGAACAGGATATTCTGCTTTCCAAACCTTAAATTCAGTTTCCCCTGCATATTGAACCTCATAAAGTACATGAGCTATAATTTTATATTGGCAACAGAAGTGAGAAAAAAACTGAAACCAGGTGTTGTATGTGTTATCTTATATATGTCCCTAAAATTTTTTGGCCAAGTTGGAAATAAATTCTGTCCTACCCTAAAGGATATGATTTATACTTAGTCATAGAAGGTACTAAGGGTGAGGGAGAAGACACACTGCTGCTGAAGCAAAAACTGTCTTTTCTTAATAATTTGTTTTGTCCACAGAACAGGAGCTGATAGTCATAAAAATGTTATGGTTGAGCCATAGCTCACACTTAGTGTTCCATGCTTAATTTTGAGAGGACTAGAAGAATTTCTTGTATAGCTAATACATACACCTGATAGTAGTCATTAATTTCAACCTCTTGACCCCAAAACCTTTTAGGAGGGCTGCTAACAGGTTGTATAAATCACTCTTAGGAATTCCATTTCCCCCCTTCCCCTCCTCCCTCAGATCTGGGGGTTGGCTGCTAATGTGGAAAGCATAGATCAGCCCTTGGGGAGAGTCAGGGACTTCCTGGCTAAGCAGTGCCTGAGTGCTGGTTGTATCCTGGCTGTCCAGAGGCCAGGAGGGCAGGGTACCATGGGATGAAGAGGAAATGTGGGGCACTAGAGCCCAACAAATTTGAGAGTGAACTTTAGTTCTCCCACATACCCACTGTGTGATCTTGATTACCATACTTAACATCTTGATCTCATTGGTTGATTTCAATCTTAGAGCATTTGGATGATTAAATGAGCATAATATTTTTATACAACTTAGCTATTGTCATTAAAAACTTCCTTTCAACTTTTGTGGCATTAAACCTTTTTTCTCGTGAAGTTCCTCCTTTGGCATCTGCTCAGTGCATGGGAACGCCAGTAGTCTTGAAGCTCGCTGCAGGTGGGAGTCTTGAGGGAGGTGGTCATGGGAAGTGGGGGTCCCCTTCTCTGCTCACAGAAGTCCCAGTCACTGAGATGATCTGGATCGTGTGATATTTTCACCCTTGATGTAGCAGCATTTCTTGTTTTTAAAGGTAGTGGGATTTTAAAAGTGACTTTGGTGATGTCTGGAGGCTTTTCTCAGAAACCTGATGGATCAGGTAAACTATCGAGTGAGGCAAATCTGTGATTACTTTCAACTCTCACGCTTCCATGCTCTTGTCTTCGACAAGTTGCCCAAACTCTCTGAGCCTCAGGATCCTCCTTTGAAGATGGGAGGTACCAGTGCCCTCCTGGCAGAAGTGTAATGGAAGCTCATGAGCTGAGTCAGTGAACATAAAGCTCCCAGCATGGTCCTGGCAACAGACACCCTCTCACTGGTCCTGTGGAAGGAGAATTTGACTGACCAGTCTGGAGGAGCCCTAGAAATTTGAGCCCAAGTCCTTCGCCTGTTCTTCTGTGTTCCTTCATAGCAGCTGTCCCCATAGTTAGCCAGCTGTCCTGCATCTGGGTTTACACAGCAGAGGGAATGCAGAATGGGACTTTGGAGAGACAGGGAAGAGCCCAGCTGGATAGAAACCCAATTTCCCTGTTGGATGTGAAAACCACCATAGCCGATTCCAACCTCCTTGGGGACATAGCTTGGGTCTGTGCAGTGCAGTGGCAGGCCCAGCATCACAGCCTGAGATGCTCTAGTGGGAGAAGCCAGTCTGTCCCTGTCCTGTGACTGCAACAACTCTTCCTGGGTCTTGAACTTCTTACCATTAGAGGAAGTCTCTACCCAATTAAATGCCCTTTGGCTTTTGCATGCCAGGGGTGCTGCCCAATAGCAATTAAAAAGCACCAGAGGATGCAGAGCCATCACCAAGATGGCTAACAACATAGGTTGTTTCTGACTTCATTCCCATCAGGAGAACAAATAACAGCTATTAATGAAAAAGACACCAGTGAGAGAAGCAGAGAACACAGGAGTGAGGCTGAGCACACCCGCCCTGAACCACAGATGTAAGACAGACCACATTAGAAAGAAGTAAAAGAAAGTCTTCTCTGGAGGAATATTATATCAAGCAGAGGTACATACTGTCTCTGTAACTTTTCATTCAACATGTATGACACCGAATCAAATTTTCAGAAATGCCAAGAAAAAAAATTTCATGATATAAGCTATATTAAAAATGGATAATAAGAGAGACTCAGAAGATAATAGGTTTAATTTGTCAAACAACAACTTACAAATGACTTGTGATTAATAAGTTCAAGAAATTTTAGTTGGCAATAAAATTTTAGTTGGAAAGTATGTAAAAAGCCAGTGGAAATTCTAGAACTGCAGTATACCATGAATAAAATCAAGAACTGAAAACTTATTTTCATAAAAGTGTAGAAAAATCTAAAGGAAGTCAAAAGAAAATCTAAAGTGTTATAACTAGAAGATAGGACAGAAGAAAATCCCTACTATAACAGTGAGAGGGGAATGACACATATAGATGAAGTGTAAGAAATATATATAAGGTACAGTGAAAGTTTCTGACGTATGTATACTGGAAATCCGAAGAGAAAAGAAGAGAGAGAATTTGACAAAAGTAATATTCGAAGATATAATTGATAAAAATATTTCAGAAATATGAAGTCCTAGCTTCAGAATAAATGCAAAAAAACTACATCAAACATATGAAAATATAACTTGTAAAAACCAAAACAGATAAAAAATATTAAAGGCAGACAGAGAAGAAAATTTTCAAAGAGGAGCATTAAAACTGAGTTTGGCCTTCTCAACAGACAATAAAAGAAGGAAACGAATGACCCTCTTCAAACTTGTGAAAGAGAACAACAACAAATCTAGAGTTCTCAGCAAAATTTTCCTTTAAAAATCAGTGTGAAATGAACAAATTTTCATATAAAAATGAGACAATCAATAACATGAAAGTAAAGACTATCCTAAACTGTTTTGCAATCAGAAGGAAAGTAATCCCAGATAGAAGCATGTATGAAGAATGGAAGGAGAAGGAATGTAAAGGGTAAATGTGATAAATAGAAGATAATTTTTTATTACACACTACAGATATAATGCATTTTTATGTATAAAATGCAGAGTTATTACATGGTAAAACTGCATGAAAAAGTGAGAGAACATTAATGAATTAAAAATTTGTTTTAAGTCTTTAGATTGGGATTGATAAAATGGAATTTTCACTATGTTTTAAGAAATCAATAATACATGTAATACATGTTATTAACATATTTAATGGCTATGTATTTACATATATACAAGTTTACAAATACAGAAGAATATAAAAATCAGAAACATACAGCTTAATTTTTATCACAAGCTGAACATAACTGTGTTACCCACTCATAGAAAATTACATATATATGTATGTAATTATATATTTATGTAGTTATATAGATATGTCTATGTTTAAAATATCCATGCTGTTTTTCTCTAAAATAATGTTTTGTGCTTACTATGTTTAGACTGGGCATTTTCCATGAAAAATACAATGTATAGTGTTACAAGATAGCAGTGTTTTCCTTTGGGGAACAGAGTAGGGGAAATGCATGTTAAAAGTGTTTTGAAAGGGACACTACTGGTATGCTGGTAATTTTGTCTTGTCTGTATGCTAGTAACACATTGATGTTCCTTCTGTGATAATTTAAGCTGAGTACTTATGAATTTGACACTGTTGTATGTGTATTAAACTTGAATCAGAATTAAATTGAAAAAGTTAATAAAAAAAAAATAAGGCACTAGAGGGTAGTAAAGCAGGTGGCAAATTGCTGCAGTATTTCCAAGTGGGCACAGAGAAATCAGCTCCCTTTCCAAGGAGCTGCTTGCAGATACTCAGGCTCATGGTGCCTCATATAGCTCAGGGTTGCCATAATTTCCTCTTCTCCCCAAACCCTCTCCTGGTTAGTGGAAAGCTTGGACTGATGTTCTGAGGTGAAAGCCCTCTGATGTATTACTAACATTTATCTCTGGGAAGCTCTGAAGCTCTTTACAGATGGAAAGAGAGAGAAGGCACTTGCATGGTTGATCTGCCCCTCAGAGAAGGCCAGTTGGTTGCCTGGGATGGTAGGCCCAGTCTGTCTTTTTGTAATTTCCGGCCCTGTTTTGTTGCATGTTGTTTTGTGTGTGTTAAGATGTGTCCACTAGGAGTCGTTTCTGGGGACAGGAGATTGGTGGGAGGGAGCCTTCTTTCCCCCTTTCGTTTGTTTTCGGTAACACTGATTGCTCACTCTGGGCTGTAATTCCATCCATGGTCAGATGACATGCCTGTGGCTGCTTTAATTGGAGGCTGAGGATGAGCGTCCCAAGCCTTTTCCACAGGGGAATGTTGACTTGGGAACCTCCCAGCTGTTCTCAGTCTGTGAACATTGCTTTTTATAGGGACTCATGCAGAGGAAGAGACCCTACAGCCCAGCCAGGCTGCTGCTCAGGCCTCAGACATTGGCAGCAGGGTTGGGCTTCCTGAACCTTGAGAACAGTCCCCTGGGCAGTCAGGAACCCCCCTCAGTGCTGTGCAGGGCCAGGGTGGTGATGGTAAAGGTGTCTCTAAGGTCTTAAAAGCTGCATCTTTAGCCAGCACTTTCGATCTTGTCTTTCCTTTTCCAACTTGTTAGAAATAAGTGGCACCATTGCCTTAGCCTGAAACTGGAGCAGAAGAGGATGAGCTGAACAGACACATCCCTTGTGTTGGTATCACATTTTACTCATGGAGTTGAAGTTTAGGTAGAAATATGTCTTAGACCAGAAAGCCCCCTGGATCCTTAGCATCTTTTCCCACTTTGCATTGATATACTTCATTGGCTCCTGTCTTGTGGTTAAACATTCATCAGTCCTGTGGTTGGGGGTTTCAGCCAGGACCCCCGAACCACCTCTGTGCCCTGGAAGCAGCAAGTCTTTCATTTGCTGAAACAGCCCAGGTCAGCCTGCCTGATCTCTTGCCACATTATCACCCCCCATGGAAACCTGTGTTTAAGGCTCCACTGGCTGCCCCTTGGGAGGAGAATGCTGGAAGCTCTTCTAGGTTTCATCATCTGCTGAGAGGCCAGGCCAGCCAGATCGGGCAGTTGAGCCCGTCCAAGGAGGACACCCAGCACAAGTGTGATCCTCAAATACCAGGTGCACACACGGGACCTCTCAACACATGGGCAAGCTTCCTTCTGCCTGAGAAGAGTACATAGGCACACATTGATACTTCAGTTCTTGTTTTTGTGACTTAAGCACAATGTGTGAGAAGATCGGTAAGTAAGAGAGGTTGGTTGGAAGGCCCCTCAGCCAACTAATTGGGTGTAGGAGTGAACAGAGGATGCCGGGCAGCGGGGTGGGCAGTGTTTTACCACTGGCTGCTGCAGCTCTCACCAGGCACTGAGCTTGTCTCCTCTCCGTGAGTAGCTCCTGGATGTTAAGTCAGAGTTCCTCCCTCTGAATTAACATAGTTGACTGTGTTCTCAGAGGGATGTAAAGATTTGTTGGTTTTCTTCGTTTTCTAACATCTGTGCCTGATGTTGATGTGAGAATATAAAGAACAATTTCTCATTCCCAAAAGCTGGCTGTAAGGTGTGTGGGTCACAGAGGTCTCATTTCTTTCCCTTGGCTTCTTAATCCCCAGGTTTACATCGCTGTGAGATGGTATGTAGATCCTCCATGAACCGGCTGCATTGGGTGCCTGGCAAGTCTTATGCACAGCCCTCTGGGCCATTACATAGAATTATCTGCTCTCTAGGAGTCTGTGGCCCGTTTGGGGAGTGGGTGGTGGGAGGGGGTGGTAATTACCACAGAAGCATTAGCTGGGAAATCAGGAGAGCTGAAATCAGCGGCTTCGCTCCATCACGTGACTCCTGACAAGTCTCACTCCTTCGGTGCTCAGTCTCTCCATCTGTACAAGCGGCAGACTGAACTTAATTATTGTCAGGCTCTTTTCAAATCTGTTTTCCTGGGTTATTCTTTCCTCTCTCTTTTCATCTTCTCACAGTATTCTGATGTGGTGGACATTCAACCAGCCATGGATGCCCTGTAGATGTCCTGTCCTTTTTTTCAGACATTCTTTTCATGCTTATAGATTTTGCCTCCTCTTTGGAGGCGATTATCTCACTCATTAATTCCTTAAATCTCACTTGTTCTACTGCTGTCATTACACCTGTCCTCCAATCAAATTCTCTCTGGACCATCACTGTGGCTGTCAATTCCACAGATCAGTCTTGCTTTACCTCAGTATAGCCTTTCAGCATCATGTAGAAAAGCCCTGGATATAGTTCCCATACCACTGCCTCAAGGACCAGAGGCCAGAGAAACAGGGCCCTTGGAAGAACTCTCATCCTAATCGATTACAGCATTCGTAGTAAGCCTCTTCCTCCTTTCAGCAGCAACATTTACAAATTGGCATCTGACTTCTGATTACGTAAAAGGATAACTGTCTGGACAGATGCCCGCATGACAGTGCTGGCTGTGCTGGGGGCCGGGGGCCTTCCGGAATGGAAGGGAGTAGCGTCCTGCCTTGGTCTGAAAGGTGACGACCAGGTCGGTCCTGTCACATCAGTGTGAACGAGTCACTGGGAGCTGCTGCCTCTTCCCTTCCTAATCAGTTAACCTCACTTGGTGAAGTCTCTTTTGAAAGAAGGGTTAGCATCTTTTAGCAAAATAAGGTGCTTTACAAATGGAGAGTTATAAGAAATATAAAAGCATCTCAAATTCCTGTGTCTTAGGACTGTACATGACCTTTCCAGGTGCAGTCAGTCCCCAAAGGGCAGGGAAAGTGCTCAGACTTATGGGGGTGCTTATGAAGACAAGGCCAGGGCTCTGCCCAGACACTTAATGTCCCTGAGCTCTGCCCTCCCAGCATGTTCCCATCCTCAGGAGCATGCTCTCTGGCAATGGCATCTAGACAGGTGCTCAGGCAATGACCTGAGGAAGATGGCCACAGACTCAGGCAGTGACCAAGTCAGCCCAGGAAGGAGGCACCTGGGTTGCTCCTTGCACAACAGATAGGAGTAGATGACCTTGAAAGGCCAGAGATTACACACAGCATGGGGTAAGCTTTCAAAGGAGAATGACTGATTGACTGACTGCATGAATGGACTCTCTACCATCACAGTTTCTTTAATTGTAGTGAAATTACCACTTTCATATAGAGGTCTTCCTTTAAATTTCACATTTGGCCAGCTTGTTGCTCTGCTTTGCCTGTCAAGGTGTTTGGCACGTCCATGTGCTCCCAGGGCCCCTTTGTGGTAGCAGTGGTGCCAGAACCTGCCTCCCTGGACCTTCTCTTTGATCAGAAGGGGAGTCAGGGTCTACTGGAAAGAGTTCACTGGGCTTCCTAGTCAAGATGGCCAATCAATGCTCAGATCCTGGCTGTTTGTTGTGGGACCTTGGGCTGCTGTTTCCAACTTTATTAAGCCTCTTTCTTCATCTAAACATGGGATTAAGTCCATTTTACATGCTGAGTAGATACAAGAAATAAACTACTGCCTGTGCAATGCCGGACACTTAAAACCACTCAAAGGAGGGCTGCTATGTGGCATTGTTAATGTTATTGGAACGACTCCTTGGGGCCATGAGGGTGAGATTTCCCCTTCTTGCACAGCTCTGTCAATGCCGCAGATCTGCCACCATACATCCTGAGGCCTTCGCATCTCCAGGCCTAATGCCCTTGTCCCCTGACCCCCTTCATCAACAGAACCTGCAGTGATGAAGTTTCTCTGCTTGGGATGATGGTGCCGTCTTATCTCTATCTCATCCGGGCTCTGCTCTACTTGTGGAAGAGCAGCCTGAGCCCCTGAATGTGGACCCTTGGGGTGCAGAAGATGGACTGAAAGAAAGAGAAGTGACTGGAGTGAGTGTGTGCTATAGGGCCTCCCCATCTTGATTTCCTGATGGCTCCAACTCTCGTTCCTGGACATTCTCTCCTGGAACAGTGGCCTTCCCTCAGGTCAACATCAGGTTTCTCTGTATCCCAGGGCACCTGTGAGAGCCACAGGTGCACTGAGGCTGTGCTCTATGGCCCATCTCTGTTCTTCTTTCAGGAGACAGCAAAGTCACCACAGGAGCTTTCCATCCTCCAGAGGCCTGGATCATAAGCTTTCCTGGCTTTAGGTGGTGATTATTGTTGTTTTAGTACAGGAGGGAAAGCAGCAGTTTTACCCACATTTACGAGTAGGGTGGGCAGTGTGAAGCCAGGCAGGCTGCAGACACCACACTGGCTGGGCCGGGCCCATTTTCCTCTGCCCCCTTCCCACAGGGGCCAGAGAAGCCTGACTCCAGTGCCTTCTTACTTTCCTCTGGCCTGGCAGCTGGATGCTCATCTATTGTAACATTTTTTTCAGAAAACTCACAAAGGATGTCAACTAGTATTTTGTTTCTGCATTACAAAGAAAAACAGAACAAGGAACAAATGAATCAGTTTTTCCCAAATCCTAAACTGTAATTTCTTTGTAAACTAATTTAGAGACTAGCTGTTGAGTTCCACAAATATTCTTGTGTGTTTACTGAATGCCAAGCCCTGCACTGACTGGATAGAGGACGAAATGTCAAAGATTAGGGCCCTGTCTTCAGAGGACTTCTACGTGCAGCCTGTCTTCGGACAGCTGTCATGCTCTGCAACCGAGCAGCATGGAAAGGCTGGCAGAGAGCTGTGGAGGGCCCCGAGGTTCTGGGTGGGTGTTGGTGTACCTCATTCCTCCTTGCCTCCTTCCTAACTCGACACAAATCTAGGTGTGCAGAACATACTAAGAAGATGATAGCAGTTTTTATGCCTCTCTTCCATGGGTCATTTACCACCTATACCCTAAAGAGAAACACCTGTGTACTCTAACTTTTCAGTAGGGTGTCCATGTAACCTGTCATCCAAACCACACTTTTGAGGATGAAATGGTGCACTGCTGACAGTCACACTGGGACAGTTGGCCTAACCTGGAGCATAAGGTCACCCAGCTTAAACAAAATGTGTGGCTGCAATTGGAGGGAAAGGTATGAAGGAATCGTTTATAAACTGTTATGTTATCTTCTAGTATGGAGAGGTTGCAGGTGAATGAAGGACCTTTATTTCCAGTCATAACTCTGCATCATTTAGTGACAGCAAGAATCGTCAGTACCCATTTCTGCATCCTCCACTTCATTTTATTCATTGGCTAAGCTTCCTAGGATGTGTGTCTGTGTCTTATTGTGTTTTTCTTTCCTCTAGAGATCCTGCAGATAATTCAGCTGGACCTAGACCTAAAGTACAAGACCAACATCCGGGAATTGTTTGAGGAGTTCGACAGTTTCCTGCCAGGCGCCGTCATTGGCATAGCCAGAGAGATGCAGCCAGTGTACAGGTATGTGCGAGCTGTAAGAGGGTGGCTCCAGGACCCTCCCCGCTTCGTCCCTGCCTCTCTACCTACGGTGGGTCGAGGCTCATCCATAGGCAGTCCTACTGCACTCACTCTCTTAGGGACACATGTGCTTACTGCCTGCAGTTAATAGTATGGGCAGGTGGGTCTGCTCGAAAGCCGTAGGTGCTACCTCATTCCTTTTCGGTAATTCGTGACATTTTTCCTTTGGGAGGCCTCACTGTTTTGGTTGTTCGTTCTGGTTAAGCTTAAAAATTTTAAATCTTGGGCTTTGTCTTATAGAGGAGGAGTCAGAATATAGCTTGACTAACTTGCCAGTCTGGTGGTGAACTAGGCTTTCTGGCCTCTCTATTGGTGTCTCATATGGAGGGAAAGACAGCACCACTTAGGCACACAGAATGGCATCACCTAGTCATGAAGAACACATTCTGCGTGAGGCAGTGTCTCATTGTCAAGCGCATGTCACAGAGACATGTTAGCACCTGAGAACCAGGAGCTATGTTTAACATATTCCAGAATGTTCATTGCAGCATTGTTTATAGTAGCTAAACCCCGAAAATGACTTAAATGTTCATAGACAGCAGAATGGATCAATAAAATATGTTCGTCCAATTGAGTACCATACAAAACCAAAAATGAACAAATAGTAGCTACCTACACTGACAGGAAAAACTATACTGTGCTCTTTGGAGATGCAAACACAAATGGCAAAAATTATGAGGAAAACTAAGGAAATGATCCCCAAAGCCAGCAGGCTGTTTCCTCTGGAGGAGGTGGGGGCATGGTGGGGAGGGGGCATGGGGTGTTTTGCCTCTGGAGTACTATACTGCTTTAGTTCTCAACCTGGGTGGCTGTGCACATGTTTGCACACTCTCTTTTGTGTGTAATGTATGTCTTAAAATTGAAAAAAAGAAAAGGAAAAGCAGAAGCACCTATGGGTTATTTGTTCACACTAGGCCTATGTATGGCCCTGGGTCCAGAGAGTTCCATGATGCTGACTGTTCCTCCTCTGGGCAGCCCCTTAGTTCTCCGAGGACCCAGCCAACTGGGGCTGGGATTGTCCTCATCCCCTGGGGCGGGCCTGCTCTTTGTTCTCTGTGCAGACCCTCGTGCTGGCTCCCTGTGGACATTCTTGGAGCTAGGCCCAGTCTTTGGAGAACTGCAGGGCATAGGCAACTGGTGACTCAAGAGCCTGTGTTTCCCCTAAAAGAGCAGGGAAGAGGGACAGCCTCATCGTGGCTGTGGCAATTTGCAAGACCCAGAGCACATAACAGGAAATTCCTGCAAGGCCTCTGAAGGAGCTGATAACTCCTGGACCTTGAGGACTGTTCTCCTTTACATAAGCCTCTCAGGAGTGGCCCCGGAGTCACCAAGTAGTTCTTGCTCTGCTGTTGGGGGGCAAACCTCTGCCATTTCAACTCATGTCCTCTTCCCTACCTCATTCCCTCACCTTCACACAAGGTGTATCTTAAACCTAGTTCTTGGTTTAACAAGGGGAGGTGATGGAAGAGCACTGAGTCCAAAGCCCTGTGTGGTAACCCCCGGCTCGGCACCAGGCTGGGGCTGCACCTGGGAGTGGAGCAGATGTGCTCCAAGGCCCCTTTCCTTGTGTTGGCATTTGTGACTCCAGCTCTTCTGCCCTCACCACTTTCTCAGTGTCTTTCCTCCGTCCCGAGCTGCCTGTCTGCTGGCGAGCTCCTCACTGCCCCATAGGCACTGCTGTCCCTGGGATATTTAAGCTGGGCTAATTATTAAATACAGTCAGAACAGTGATGCCTTCAAGCCCTGGTCTGGAATCTTCTCGTGTAATATAAATGGAAACCTGATTGCACTTATATGATATCAGCCAGAATTTATATTTTCTGTAGATCTAGGATTTTATAAACCATGAAACTTCACTCAAAGTGTCTGGCCTTCTCAAAAGAAATCTCGGAAGGATTTTAGATGAAAAATGAAACTGAGTTTCTCTCACCTTCAGAGTCTTTCATCATCACAATGTGTAGTGGGGAAGATGAGCCCTCTGCTGCAGGGCTGCAGGAAGGGCCTGCACACCGCCCTGAGTGTCGGGCTCCCACGCTTAGACCCAATGGCAATGAAAACGACTTCACATGTTCCCCCTTGCCCCCTTTCATCCCCCCCAGCTGAAGTGTTTCTGAAGGCGTCTAATATTGAGGTCTGCAGGCGACTGCCCTGCCTGGATTCTGCACCTGGCTGGCTGGGTCATGGCCCTGGGACATGTGCAGTCTCGGACTGGGGCTGGCTGGGCAGACAGGAACCAGTGTGGTTTCTTTGCCATCTTCAGCCTGGTGGCAGGCCAAGTGTTAGCTGACTGCCCCTCTGGAGCCTGTGCCTGGAGGGGTGTGTTGTGGGTAGTGGGTGAGAGGAGAAAGAGGGAGATGGAAGGGGAGTGAGTGGGCAGTGCCCAAGTGAGGACAGAGTGGGGCCTTTCTGGGTGAGCAGACAGTCTTAGCCCATCCGTGGGCCTGGCCATCCTAGCTGGTGGGCATCTCAGCCCGGCCATCTGCCCACCTCTGTGGGCACTCACCATCCCCTGTGCACTCCTCCAGAAACTGGCTGTCATGGTCTGACAATTCTTAAGTGGTGGAGAGGCAAGTGGGCAAGTTTTTTATATCATACATGGAATCTGCTAGCATCTATGAAAAGAAAGGGAAATTTCGAAACAAAACAGCACAAAAGCAAAATTTGATTAACCAAGCATGTTTTGATCTGGAAATTCACTAAGCAGAAATAAATTTTGGTCTCCTCAGCTGTGTTATTTTTATAGTCACTTGTCTGACAGTCACTGTATTTCAAAAGGGCACATATTAAGTCATCTTTATGGCTGTTTCCCCTCTACTGTGTGCCATAAATGTTAGAAACTTGGAGGGATTGGAGAGAAGCTATTTCTCACTTTCATTTGACAAATAGCCTTTAATTTTTTTAACAATTTCCCCACAAATGTATACCAAACTGGCCTTTTTTTTTTTTTTCTGGAAAATGATTGATCATGGGATGCTGGGATAGTGATAGAGGAACCTTCTTCTCTTGGGCCCCTATTAAGGTTCTGTTGAGTCAAATATCCCTTGGCCTTCCTCATCTAAAAATTGGGGAGCAGTGATTACCTTGGGTGGAACACTGTCCTTCCTAGCTTGACCCTTTCTCTGCCTCTTTGTCAGAAAACCACTGACAGGTCCTTGGGGCTGAAGTGTTTAGTTGGCATAAGGGGCTGAAAGAAGAGAAGAATCTCATGCTTTACCTGTAAATAGAATGGTCTCTGTAAATAGACAACTGTATCATGCAATTATGTGTTAGTTCACCATGGCACTTTGAATTTGCTCCCTATGAATGTATTAGAAAAGTATAGAAAACTGGGAGCCCTTCTCTGTATGCTGCATATCAAAATTATAAAGGTATATCAGCAGGCAAAAGCAACTTGATGTAGAAGAAACATCATTCAGAAGGTTGTACTCCGAAGCCATAGATTAGAGTCCTGACTTTCACAAATTGTCCTTGTGATGCTTTACAAGGCACTTGATTCTCTGACCCTGTGTTTTCATCTGTAAATGGGGGTAAATATATCTAATGCACAGTTACTGGAAAACACAAATGAAATAATTCACAGGAAAGTTTCTGTAATAAAGGAGATGTCAGCAAAGAGTGTTCCTCCTCTCCTCCCTCCCTCCATTTTCACAACTCCTTTTTGTGTTTTCTTTTCCAGGTGATTTATTCATCTGGATGCCTCCTACTGTATACCACCCCCAACTATATAGGGTTACCATTTAAAATATAGGACACCCAGTTAAGTTGAATTTCAGATAAACAACAAATAATTTCTTGATGTAAGTGTGTTACAAATAATGCACAGAGACATACAAAACAATTATTTGTTGTTTATATGAAATTTAAATCTATTTGGGGATTCTGTTTTTTGTTTGTTTGTTTTGCTAAATCTGGCAGCCCTACCCTTGCATCAGAGTTCACACCTTTCCTTTTTAGAAGAAGCAAGTGATCTGGTTTTTCTACAATATTCTTGAGTGAACAGAAACAAAGCAAATGGAAGTGGAGCTTGTGAGGGAAACGGGTGAGGGAGGGAGACGGAGGGAGGGAGGCGGTCCTCAGGATCTCTGAGTTACCAGACCTGAGGTTTACCCAGCTGGAGCTGGAGGCCTGGCTGTGGCCTGGGTCGTTGGTGGAGGTCATGGGGGTGGGGGCCTGGCAATAGCTTAGCTTCAGGACATAGGGCTCCTGCTGAGCCTGGGATGAGTGAAAGTGAGAGTGAGAGGGAGAGGGGAAGAGAAGGAGAGAAAGAGAGAGAGAGAGAGTATGTGTGTGTGTATGTGTGTGTGGACCTGGGGTCACAGCCATCGGTTATGGGCTCTCTGTCTCCAGCTGGCTTCCTGAGGAGCTGCTGAATGGGAGCTTTGTTCATGGGGGCCAGGGGCTTCCGGTTCCTTCTCTCTTGGCTCCACAGCCTAGCTGTGGGGTGGTTTGAGCCCAAAGCCCCCATGAGGTGGAAGCAGCAGGCGAATCCTGTCAGCTGCTGATAACATGCCACTAGGCAGGAATTTGCATATGTGTTAAGCTTTTTAATGGTGTCCACTCTTTCACCTTTTTAGGTCACATGGTTTTTATCAACAGCATTTGTGCCAGCCTAGCTTCCTTCAGATGCTTGGGATAAAAATGTCCAGTTTATCTGGAGACTGCTTTATCCCAGGCTGAGAACTGGCAGAGAGCTCTCACGGGAGTTGGGAGGAAGTGAGGTCCAGCACAGAGGTGGGAGGGAGGACATACACTGACGCCAGCTTTGCCGCTCAGGCTGTGTGACCTTGGGCAAGTCTCTTGGCCTCTTTGAGCTTCAGTTTCTTTATCTGAGAAATGGAGCTTTTGGCAACGTGTAATACTGTATGTGGTGGAGCCAAGTGGAAGATTAAATTAAGTGATGTATTTATGGTGCCTGGCACAGAGCAGCGCTCCCTAGTGGAGGTGGCAGTTTTATCCAGGCCGGGCTCAGACATTTATTTCTGTGATCCTAGGGAAGTCACTTAACCTCTGATCTTCAGTTTCCTTATATGTAAAATTTGGAGCAACTGGTAACTTAGCATAACTAGTGCTAGTATTTTGGCTTCTCAGTATCTGAACCCTCTTCCTATGTTTGAGGAATCCAAGCCATATAGGCCTGCCTCACTTTATGGGAGACAAAAAGGCTGGATACTTTATTTCCTGTACTCCTTGCAGTTAGCTCTTGGGGCTATGTTCCCCTCCTCCCCTCCTCCCCCCGCCACCCCTGATGATACCCACTGTGATGAATTTGGTATCATGCAGGTGGGTTTTTAGATCTCTATGAAGATGCTCTAAGCAGTATAAGGTATTTGCAAAACAGAAACTGATAGTATTCCAAGGACAAAGCAGTTAGCCCACAGCAATAGAGGGAAATTCCGACCTGCCTCTGCGGAAACCAGGAGCTCGGAGATGGGGGTGGGTGCACATACAGGTTGCCCTTTAGCTGCGCCAGAGGAGGAAGGGAAGGAGGGCTGGGGAGACAGTAGAGAGGGGAGCAGTGCCTGGGGCAGGCATCCCATTACTCCCTGGCTTCTTTCGCCAGGCGTGGGTACTTGAGTACCCTGCGGAGGGCAAACTTCTGGCTGCTCTGCCTGCTTCTAGACTCCCGCCCTTGGTTCCAGCCTTGATCACCAACGGGGTTTCTGTTCCTTTTCTGGTCCTTGGAGATGGTCATCTCATTTTTTAATCCTACCATGTCCTTTCCCCTCCTTGAATTATAAAGTAATAAACATTTTTTAAAATTATATGTAGAAGTGATACATTTTCATTAAAAATTCAAAAAGTGTCCTAGGATTATTAATTTTTCAGAAGTTTTCTACAGATTTATCAATGTGTGTGTGTAAGTAGACTCCTACTTTATATACTCTAATGTAACCTTTTTGTTCACTTAATATATCTTGGCCCTCCTTATACCCATCTCTGTATTCCTATATTAAACATGGCTAGTCTCCCAATATAATTTTTCTCTTTACTTTGGAAAACTTCTAACATATATGGAAGCAGACAGAATCATGTAGTATTCTATTAATTATCAACCCTTAGGCAATCTGATTTCATCTCTGCTCCTGTCCATTTCGCCTCTCCCCCCCACCACTCATTATTGTGAAGCAAATCCCAGACAGCACATTATTTTATCTGTAAATGTCATTTTTATCTATTTTATTTTTTAAAAAAACATTACCTGCCATTGCTGGGTTTGAAGCTGAGGAAGGTTGAAATGAACTCAGTGTCATTTTTTTTCCCTAGTTCCTCAGTCTGCTACTCGGAATCTGGCTGAGGGAGAAAAATAGACTGGCCCGTCTCTAATAGCAAGCCCACTAGCATTTTCCATCTCTCTCCGGATTGTCTTGTGTGAGGTTGTTAATGTAACACTTATGTCTGGAAGGTGTTATGGCTGATATAAATTCAGGTCTGTTGCTCACTAGGCTTGAAGATCTGATTTATAAGAGACGCCTGCCACCACCATCATTTCAGGATGAGTACTCACTGGGCTTGAAGATGAAAGGTAGCAGGTTCCCTTCTTCCCTCTGACACCCGAAGATGTTCTTGTGTTTTTTATACAAATTAACCAAAGATTGAACCTGTCAGTTTTTATTAGAATTAAATCTGAGTGAAAGAGAAAAAGCCTGACACCTTTTACATAGTGACTGATAAAGAATCCCAGGATTCCTTCTTTCCCTGGGAGTTTGCATAGCCAGAGAAACTTGGGGCAGTGATGTAGCCCCTACAGGAATTACTAATAAAAGGGAAGAGAAATATCCACCTCATGGCAGAAAGAAAAATATCTACTATGAGGTTGTTATTTTTTAATAACACCATTGGGAAAT
>JAQQAC010008350.1:29623059-29697202 GCA_029783875.1 Phataginus tricuspis | reverse complement strand
ATGGGTCTTGCTTTTTTATCCACTCTGTTACTCTGTGTCTTTTGATTGGTGCATTCAGTCCATTTACATTTAGGGTGATTATTGATAGATATGTACTTACTGCCATTGCAGGCTTTAGATTCGTGGTTACCAAAGGTTCAAGGGTTGCTTCTTTACTATCTAAGAATCTAACTTAACTTTCTTGTTAAGTTATTGTGAACGCCGTCTGATGTTTCTTGGGAAATGTGTTTTAAAGGAAAAAGCTGTATACAAGAAGAGGTGGGGTTGTGTTACTGTTAATGTGATTGCTCCCTATCTGACAGCTGTGCCCTCTGGATAAGCTGTGAATATCGGAAGTCTGAAGGCTGGGGGGGCAGGGAGTGCAGGGAGGCTGCCAAAGACTGAGTATTCAGGCTGAGGTGAGGTAGAACACGGCAGGGGCTTTCCTTCTCTGAAAATACTGCTCATTTCAGTTCTTTGGTCTTCCAGCACAGGAGCCCTTTGGCATGGCTGAATCAATAAGGAAGGTGCCATCACGTGGTACTTGACACAGATGTCTCTGGAAAGAATGAATGAGGAAATGAATGAGCAAGCAGGGTGGGGCCACGTAGCCTGTCCTCTTCAGACCGAGTGCCAGGCGCATAGTAGATGTTTGTAGACTACTTAAAGGAACACGTGTTTAGTCCCAGGATGCTTCCTCGACAGTGCATTCATCAACCGTTGAGAGTCCACAGTTCCTTCACTAGTATTCTTACAGAAATTGCTTTCATATTTTTCTTTGTAACGACCCATGTGAAATAATGTTATTCCCAGTGTTTATTGGGCACATCATGTGTCCGACCACAGGATTAGGTGCTTTGAGGGACTGTGAGGTAGAAGACTGGGTCCTGCTTTCAAGGAGATGATGGTATGAAGGGGACAGGGCTGCACAGAATTCAGTGAAGACATCATGCCAAAGTTGCAGATACCAAGTCGCTACCACTGTGCAGAGGTTTCCCTTGGGTGAGCAACAAAGATGCCCTGGTGCAGGAACTGTAAACTTGACTGTCTGGCCCACGTCATACTCTGCGTGATATTCTGCCTTCAGAGTTCTAACCAGGTGTTGTGGAAGGGCTGTGGGATTTGCCGTGTGGGCATAACCTAGCTCTGTGTGCAAATGGAAAACTCAGTGAACTTTGCAGAGGGCCTGGCTGAGCAGTAGCGGGAAGCTTGAGCCGTCCTTCAGAAGCTTGCAGCCCAGTTGGTGGGACCATCTCCCCAGAGTTGCTCCGCTGGGAGGTGGGCCTAGGCATGTGCTGAAACTGAGGCGCCGCAAAGGATGATGGTCCTGGGAGGGCTGTTCTTTTTTGCGTTACTATAACTTGTTTCATTTGCCAAATGAACATCTCATTGAGAGAACCTCATCTATAAGCATCTTCCTGGGAAAAAGAAGCAAAATAGCATAGTTGAATCACAGTGTACAAGGACTTCCTGTGACAGCAATATATGGGAAGACTGAGTTAAGCATGGCCAACTTCACGGGAGGGGAATTTCAATCTGGCTTCATGGCCACCTGGGGCACACATTTCAGTTGCATGACTGCACTTCTGCAGGTGACTAAGTGAAGAGGATATTCAGTCCCTAGGCCCTCTGCCTCCAGGTTAGCTGCAGAACTGGTTATTGCAGAAATATCAAGCTTTTAAACTGACATGAGTTTGAAATGAATGCCTTACTACTCCTGCGTTGAGCAACTTCCTTAATTCGACCACTTATTGTTGATCATAAAGAACCCTATTACCTTCTTGCTGAGGTTGCAGAATCAACTCCCAACATCAAGGAGCTGCCCATAGGAACACTTTGATGCAGGGACCCAGCCTTCCCACGTGCCCCCATCTTCAAGACTTTTCTATCACTATTTGTAAAAGAGGAAGTTTATTTAGGAATTAGAACTGCTTTCTGTACATTAATTTGCCTGGACCTTTGCTCTATCCCTGCCTCTGTAGACAAGCACATATTATGAGGCTACCTGTCCCGATGGACTTTCAGAAATGTGAGGTCATAGAAGTGCTCACAGGGCCTCATTACTGTCAGTCAGTGTGGAGTGAAGTACCCGTGCATTGCTGCTCCTATGATTCCGCTTGATTCCCCTTGGCCCTGTAAGGGAACACAGCCTCCCTTAATAAAATGAAGCCCAATATTTACATGGGGTATAGGCAAGGGAATCCTAACTACTACTAGGACCTAACTTATCTCAGTTAAACCCAAGAGTTGTGAGCTTGGAACTGTAAGGAAGGCAATATAATGTAGCCATTTATTTGGCACAACAGTGAACAATATTTCCATGTTCATAATAATGTAATTGTAGTTCATTGGTATTCAGCTTTCAGAGAACCTGGAAGATAGCATCTAGGCAAGGTAAAGATGTAAGATCAATCATATATTGTAGAAGGAATAACTTAAAGCAGAAGAGAGACACCCCCATTTCTTCTCTCTGTTCCTTCCTGCCAAGATATCAGCAGGGTTTGGAAGGAGTATGGTGTGGTCTTGGTCCTTCAGGCCACCTCTCTACTCATACCTCACATCCTTTCAGCTGCTGCCACGAGTTAAAGGCAACATGCAGATGATGCAGCTATACACTTTTGTATAAATGGGGTCGAGAGCATCTTTGGGGTCATGTGGGTGCAGAGGAGACTGCAATGGCAAGCTAAGACCTGGGAGAGATTTGTGCATGGGTGGAGTATCTGCAAACATAAAATTGAATATTTAAAAATGGATTGTGAAAGAGAAGGAAGGGAAGCACTCATTGAAAGCCCATCTGTGTCCTGGTTCTTGACTGGTGTTTCTCATGTTCTTGTTTTGAATGAATATGGGCCCAGTGTTGCCAGATCTTCTCATTTTTTTTTCCACAAGAGAAGCCAGAAAGCTGTGTTGTTAATGTAAAAGCTTTTGATTTTTAAATATTGACAACTAAGCAAACAGTCTGCAGGCCAAACAAAGCACAGTGATGCACCAGATTCAGCCAAAGTACTGCCAGGTGGAGGCTTTGGGTTCAAAAGTTCAGTGGGGCAAAAAACCCCAATGCTTCAGCCGGCACCTCCAGAGCTTGGGCTAGCTGGTCCTTGGGCACTGCTGGTAATAGTTTCTGGGTGCTCAAACTTTGTTTCGTTCTCAAATGTTTTCTCCCATTACTTGAAATAGTCTATTTTTATTGGTAATTTAAAATTCTAACTAACCTCAGACTTACCCAATAACAAAATGTCAAGGCCAAGCATGATTCTTGCCCAAAAATGTAATTTTGGAAGAAAATTAAAAGATCCCCAGACTTATCATTTATCAAAGCTGACCTCTGCTTTAACTTTCACTGTGTATAAGAACATCTTTAGTCTTCTCTCAGTGCTTTGCGGATTGAAGGATTTGAAGATAGTCCATCCATCCACAAAGCACTGAGAGAAGACTAAAGATGCTTTGGGGAGACTGAAGATCTAGATGGGGAGGAAAAGAGAGAGAAACCAAAGGGCAGAGGGAGGGAGAAGAGAGGCTTGGGAGTGAGGCTTCTCACTTCCCCATGCCCTGTGCTCCATGCTGCCTAACAAACAGCGCCGGACCCTTGGAGCCCCTAGCATGTGCACAGACACCAGCCACCTGCTCAGTCGTGGAAGGGAGGGCGTAGTCAGTGACATGGAGCCTGGTGTTCTGGTGGCCCCTACGGAGATTCTTCTCTCTGGTCTTAGAGTCATGAATAGTTGTATTTCTCCTGGAAAATTAATTGGTGTCTCCTGTCTAACTAATTAGATGTCCTTTTTTTCAGTTGAGTGGAGGGGAGGCAGCTGTCTCTCAAAAGTGCAAATGCTTTGTTTTCACCATTGATTCTTGGTTGGTCTCAAGAGTTCCCAAGAGCTGCTTTTCATGCAGCTACATTAGCCACATGCCAGGATATCACCAGGCTGCAGCCTTTCAGCCTGTGATGGGAAAAGGCTGACTCCTGTGCTGTACACTCCAGCGGGCCCAAAGATACCTAACAGGGAGGGCTTTGCTCCCAAGACCAGGGTGTAGGGCCCAGAAAATGTTGCCTTGTGCCACCTGGATGGGTTTGTACTTTGGAGCAGAATCTCCAGAAGCTGGGAGGGGTCCTTGTCTGGGAGAGGTCAGCAGGGCTGTAGGTGAAGGCCGCCCAGCCTGCACAGCTCAACTCCAGGAGGGAAGTGGAATGGAAACCCCCACTGTGGACTTCGCTCCAGAGGACTGGCCCTGGGGTCCCCCAAGATGAAGAAGACATTAGGAAATTAACGTGAGCCGGGCCTCAGTCCTGGGTGCATTTTGGGGAGTTGGCCCTTGTTTCCTCCCCTCAACACATCTAAGCTTATCTAAGCTCACTTGGTGACTGTTAAGAATTCCACTGGTATTTGTTGAGGGTCTGCTTGTTGCCAGACTCAGTGAACAAGCCTTGCCCTCAAGAGTATACAGTTAGGCGGGCCAGCCCCACCTGCAGCTGAGGGTCCGAGCACCTGATAAAAGTATCTGTGGCCACATTCCTGTAACTTAGAGATACTGCCAGACCTTGCTTCCTTCTCACTGCTAATTCTGATGCTGGGAGGCCTGGTTCCCTCTCCATCACTCACACCATTTCCTGCCTCTTAGAAGCTCCTTAGCCAAACTGTCCACTTGGCTTTCAGTTTCATTTCACACTGGACACAGTCTCTTGGCTCACTGACAGCTCCATGTGCTACATGCCAGGGACAGTCTCCCGCTCCCTATCCCCTAATTAACTGATGACTTTGCTCTCTCAAACTTTCTTGAGCACTCACTGTATGCTGGGCATTGTGCTAATGCTGAAGTCCAAACTCCTTAGCCCACCAGTCTGGGGCCTCCCTCCCTCCACCCCCACCTTTACCCTCTCCCCACCAGCTCCCCTGTGTCTTTTGTTCCAGCCGTACTGAACCCCCAGCTTCTCCCAAACAGATGCTGGCCCATGTGTGTGGTCTTTGGGTGTGCTCTTACCTTCTCCTTCCATCCTGCTCTTCTTTTGCCCCACTCAACCTTCAAGGTCCAGGTGAGAGACCACCATTTCTGGAAAGCCCCCTGAGGGCTTCCTTGCTCGCATGTGTGACCCCCTCCCCAGCACTAAATGCCCTGAAATCATTCAACAGGCCATGACTTGCAGGACAGATGCCTCCTATGTACATGTGTCTCCCACCACAAGGCCCTGCACTCCTCGAGGACAGTGCCTTGATTAGTAAACCCTTGCCCACTCTGCCTCCAGCCTCACAAGTCCAGTCTGAGGGCCTTGGACTAACTATTCTTCCAGCCGTCATCCAGCTCTGGCTAAGAACATCTTGGAGTTTTAAAGCTTGGTTATTGTTTTCAAATAATGGCATGGAGGATTAAGAGGAAGTAGAGTGAACTGAACTTTAGCCACAGGGGAAAATCAAATCATTTAGTTTTCTGGGAATATATATGTTCTTATTACATTATTGAGATAGGTTGGAATGTTGGGAAATTATCTGACCTTTAAGTCAGACAGAGCTTGGTTGACTCCTGGTTCCACCATTTACTTGCCCTATTTGCATAACATTTAAACCTTTCAAAGCCTCGGTTACCTCATCTGTGAAATGGGATGCACCCAGTACATTGGTTATAAAATGATTTCTGCTCCCCACTCCGTAGCATATTTGAGGTTTATGACTCATGTACTGCAATGCAGGAAGAAAGGATGTATTTGAAAAGCCTGCCTAGTGATTCTGATGCTGGGATTCATGCCTTCTCTCTTTTCCCTGTTTGAGAATCACTGGCCTAGGTCCTTGTGAGAGCTCAATAAATAGTCAGGAATGGAATGGTGTCATGTCCGTATCATATAATACTAGGCACAGGAGGTGCTTGATGAGGGTACTTGCATTCTCCCTTTCTTCCCATCCTACACAAACCACATCTTACCTTAGTGCTGGTTAGCAGTGGACAGCATTCCCAGAACACAGAGAGGTTGCTGTAGAGTGTGAGGTGAGGCCACCTTTTGAGGCCAGAAGGAATTTGTCCCAGCCTAGAATGGGAGCATGCTGTGTGGGAAGAGGCCACGTCCTGTGTCATACAAAGCTGCTGCCGGCCCTTTTCTCTTCAGTCTCTGAGGTTGCAGGCCAGTTGCATGCCCTTGGCCATGATGAAAAACATGGCTTTGCTTTACTATTTCATGGCACAGAAAGCAGCATGGAGAGCCAAGGGCATATGTGCAGAAACTGGCCAGACTGGAATAACCACCTGTGTTTTGCAAATTACAAACTGATAACAGTTTACAACATGGTGTCAAGGATTTTTGAAGTAGCAGTCTGAAAGCATCTCATTTGAAGCTTCTCCTTACAGGGTGCCCACCCCTGCATGCCACTCCACCCTCATGCCCCAGAAGGAAGTGCTGCACTCCACTTTCTCCATCCCATCCCCTTTAGGGCTCCTCCTCTGGCCTTGCTCCCAGCGGGTTGATGAGAGCACTCTGTCTGCAGTACACAGGCACCGTGGCTTGCTGTTAATGCACAGAATGTCCGAGGGCTGTCTGCAGCTAAGCCTAAGCTTATGGACAGCCTCAAGTGACTTGACCAAGTTGAAATCTAACCACCTCCTTCTAGATACTCCCTGGGGTCATTTCTCAGTTTGAGAACCTGGCTTCTGGATCCAACCTCTTGTGATTAAGGTCTTACCATCCCATGCCACTGCTTGGTCCTATTCTTGTCTAGGCCTGACACCTCCATGCCCATTGACAGACATGCTGTTGCCTTACAAGCCACCCAGGTGGGCACTGTAGCCTGGAGCTGTGAGCTGTGAGACCCTCATTGCAGCTTCCTTGCTCAGCCTGCCAATGGTTACAACAGTGCTGCGTTCCCTCAGGTTTGAGTGGTGCTCAGCTGTTTACAGATTGGTTTTACATTTAGTCCTCATACTAATTTAGCAAAGTAGAAAGGCAGGTAGTTTTATCGCCATTTTTCAAAAGAGACTGAGTTTTGTGTGGGTTAGATTTGCCTAGGGCTATTCTGTCACTTGGCCAGGACTCCAGCTTGGGTCTCTGGCCTCAGTGCCTGCCTGTCCTCTGTGTACCTGAGGTTCTATGTGGATGGTTCCTAGACCTGCTCTCTACTTCCTGCATTACAAAATAGCAGATCTGGAGAGGTTTTGCAGCCTCCTTTCCAGCCACTTCACAGCCTGGGTCACTGAGTCCCCTTTCTTGGAGATTTACAGGATACACATGCATGTAAATACAATCCCAGTCTTGCCATAAGAGCACTCAAGTTCCTACTGTGGTGCTCTAGCCCCATACCTCTGCCCTCCCACCTCTGTCCACAGTCACATTTGGCAAAGGCTGCATTTCTGCTCCAACCTGTGTGGGTCCCTTTAGCAAAGTGGTTTTGTCGCTTGTCCTCACAGCACAGTGACACCCTTGGTGACAGTATGGTGAGTGTGTAAAGAAAGAGACTTGTGGATGGTTGCTCTCAGGCTATTTCCGGGAGTTTGGGATCATTGGGGAATCTCGGTGTAGGGTTTTAGTGGGAATTGTGTGCAGTGAGACCACTCACAGCTTTTATACAGAGAGGGTATGCTTTTAGTTATTAGAGGGCGTGGGCTTCATTTTTGTGGTATATCTGCAGTCTGACTTGAAGGTAAAACTTTCTTTTAGAGCTGTGGAAGCATTAGAGTAATGTCTTTCTTCCTTCCTTTCATCCATCCATCCATCCATCCATCCATCCATCCATCCATCCATTCACCTGTCATCATCCATCATGCTTCTAAAGTGATAAGAGAGATTTACTGTGGGTGTCTGAGTCTGATGGTCTTAGTATCTACCCCTTAACTTACAGAAATCCTGCTGTTTATTACAAAAGCAGCCTATATCTATGACAGTGTCCTTCCCATGTGTGTCAGCGTCCTGGTGCTGACTGGGGCTCCAGGAATGTAGGGGTGCTCAGTGTGTCATCAGCTCTTAGAAATTGAAACCTCCTGTGCTTTGCCTCCTTCCCTCTGATTTCCTTACTGCCTCTTTGTTCTCACTAAAATGCATAGCCAGCATTCCTCACCCTGCTGAATGGCTGTTTGACAAGGGGATGGAGGGACAGACCTGGGTGGCTTGAGTCCGGTCACTTCCTCTCTGCCTTGGTTCCCTTCTTTTTAAAGTGAGAAGGGTGAATTGAAAAGTTTTCCTCAACTCTAACAGACAGTTACAGATTCTGTTAGAATAATTATGGACTCTCAGGAATTGGAGAGATGTCTGTGTCTGTGTGATGGCATCTTCTCTCATGCTGGGATTCCCCCTACAGCATTCCTGACTTGCCAAGTCTCAGCTTGCTCACCTCCCACAGCGGGGGACTTACCACTTCCAAAGCAGCCCTTCATTTAACTGTAGGACAAATTCATTTGAATGTTTTTCTGTATATTAAGTAAAAAAAAAAAATCTGCTTCCTTGTGGCTTCTATGCATTGCCCACTTCTGTACTCTGGGACTGGTGGACCTGTGTGTGTACTGGTCCCCACGAAACTCCTTCAGACACTGAGATTTGCAGAGCAGTTCTCATTTCCTCCAGTCATCTTTGTGTGGGCCAGTAGCCCTTCCCTCACACACATGCCTCCTCCCCCTGCCAAGGAAGGCCTCTCCACTTCTGATTGTCAGCAAGTTGGAAATGTGGATGGAGAGCCTTCCCTCTGTGTGCAGGCACCAAGAGGCAGGAAGGAGGCAGCTCTGGAGCAAGGCTATGCAGACACACGTTTCTTGCCTGGGAGACCAGAGGCACTGTCCCTGAGTCCCAGCCAGCGTCTGAGTGCTGACATTGTCCACTACAGGGTGCAGCTGTGTGTGCAGATGCTCACGGGCCCCGGGTCCCTGGGCCTTGCCTGAGCTCTTGCCCTGTGTGTGCAGCTCAGGAGCGTAATGATCAGCAAGAGTCATGCTCTTGTTCTGGGTACAGGGACCAGCAAGGTCTTTAGGATGCCGGGGGCTATTAGAAAAAAGGACAGAAGAAGAAAGCTTTGGACAATGAGCATCTGGAAGAAATGTGGGAGCTGGTGGGAGCTGGCTGCAGGATCCCTGAAAGCTGGGACTGCAGCGACTTCCCAAGGTGTGGCTGCACAGACCGCAGTCCACACCCGCTCGCTTTTCCCTCCTCATGTGTACTCTCCAGCTCCATTTTAAGGAAAAATAGGAGGTGCTCTGAGGTCGTGTCACATCTCCTGACTGGTGGGCCAGCTTGGCCACTCACACCACAGAACCATGGTGAGAGGGATGTTAGCTGCTTCAATGGGGGAGTAGCAAGTCCTTTTCCAAACCATAATGTCCTAAAGAGCGGCTTTTTCTTCTTCCTGCTGTCTGAGGGGCGCCTTTACTTTCTGGGTGTCCTGCCAAGGGTGGGCAGTGGGTTTGCACATCTATTAGCTCTGAGGGCCTCTGCTCCCTGAAAGCTGTCACAGCTGGAATTCATGGCCATGAGTATTCGTCCCAGCTTCGGGCAGACCTCTCAGTGGCTGCTTTGAGACCATACTGCCTCTATTGTCACTTAGAAATAAGCTTAAATTTTATATTATAATAAAAATGAGCTAAACCCCTACATGTGTCTGGTATATATCTGGGTCGATCTCCAGGCACCTTGAAAAGCTGGAGCTGTCCATGCTCAGAGTTCTGGTGCAAACTAGTGCTCTGCAGTGGTTGTCAGGGCCCTTAGAGTCTGGCCTGCCAGCAGGTTCTACAGGGCAGGGGTCCCAGCATTGGCCAAGAGGAAGACCCCGCCTCTTGGGTTGGGGAAGCTAGGTCACTTCCTTCCTCTCTCTCAGAACTGGGCTGGGGTGACACTGCGGAGAGGTCACAGACACAGGCTGGAGTCCCACTGCCTGGGTTTGGATGCCGGCTCTGCCACTCACTACCTCTTACCTTGAGCTGGCTGCTCGACCACACTCTGTCTCAGGGAATTATCTGTAAAATGGTCCCTTCCTCATGGGGTTGGGGATTGTGAGGATTGAATATCTTAGTATTGTCAAGTGCCTAGAACAATGCTTGGCACAAATGCTACGTGAGTATTTGTAAAATAGGTAAAGCAGTTGTGCTTAATGCCTCTTGGTAACTTCACCAAGAATTGCATCTAAGAGCCTTTTAAATCCCACATCATCTGCCTGTGGTTGTTATTCCTAGCAGAGGTGATTAAAATATGGAACTGAAATAGAGGCTGAAGATCTGATTTTCTCGGTGCAGACACGTTCTTTTAGATACCTGTACATCTGGTAGGTGCCATCTCTTAAGGGACGATTTCTCCAGAAGGTCTCTGGTCATGTGTTTGCCCTCAGTCCTTCCTGAACTCTTGGACCCCTATCGGATATGCCAGCATATTTTCTTCCTCCTACTGTAGGAGAAAGACCCTGCCCTTCTTTTCCCTCCATGGAGCTGGCAAAGTTGTCCCCCTACACATGTGGCTGCTGTAACTCATTCAGGAAACATTTGGGAAACATCACCTTTCCACTCGTCTTGGAGCTTCAGCTGCCTCTTCCTTCCCATTTCATGCTCCTGGAGCCACCTGATTCCTCGTCTGCACCACCTTGTCGCATCAGGCTCTGGCAGCCAGCACCAGACACACCTAGGGTTTTAGCTCATGCCCTCCATCTCCACCTCAAGCAGCGATTTCTGGATAAGACCCTGTAAGGTTCTGTTTCACTGGAAGTCAATTACCTCAAAGATTTGGTTTATAGAGAGTATAGTTACTTCTGTCCATGTTAACTAGAAAATCCAGCTTGTCCAAATATGTAGCTTTGATAGAAAGAGGATTATGCATGGAAGTAATCAAACTGAATTAAAATCTTCCTTCACTTTCTTCAGTGGTAAAATGGGAATCATATTGTTTGTCTCCTAAGTTGAAGACTTGCATAAACCTGGAAGTGCTACATACATCTCTGAAAGATTATTTGTATTATTAGACTTTGAGCATTCCACCTCCCTGGGGCTCCTGGACAGTGGGTGTCAGCCTCCAGTCTCCAAGTAAATGAAGAATGGAAACACAGCATTACTCCTTGGCTCCTCAGCTCTGACTTGGTGTGTCAGGAAGGCTCACAAGTCACCTCCACAGAGAAGGCCAGTGTTATCAGTACCTCCAAAACTTTGTTTTCCTCTGTTGCAGTTTTAATTAATGTTGAGCAGCAATATACTTTATAATAAGAAGAAGAAGAACTCATACTGAACGAATGTGTATCAGGTTTGTGCCGAGCACTGTTCAGAGAGCCTGGATGTTTAATCATCCCAGCTCCAGGTGGGCAGTACTGTTTCTTTTCCTGCTTTACAGGTGAGGAAGCAGAGGCACAGAAATTAAAGACTCATGCCCAGGGTGTCACGACCTGAAAAGGTGGGGACTGTGTCCAAGCTCTGGCTCTGCTCCTGATCACCATGCCACCCTTGTGCCCTGGCTGGACATGTCAGCCCTGCTGGGCCCCACGGACATACCTCCTGTGGCTGTCCAGCCCCCAGAGAAGGAAGGCTTCCTTCAAAGTGACTGAGCATACTTATCCGCACAAGAGAATCTCAGTTTCTCCTAAGAGGTCTGCATTTCTGAGAGGATGAGAAGGAAGCATTGTGTCTCAAGACATTAGTTCTGTTTAAACACGAGATTGGGGCAGACACTGGCAGCCTGCCCCCGAGAATCAGCTGCTTGGCATTTTGGGTTTTCCTCCTCATTAACCTATCGAGGATGCCAGCCCATTCCCCGGGCTTGGGTCTGACACTTTGACCCTGGAGTGTGTGGTCACATGGCAGGTACCAAGGACCTGTGTGGTTCATTTAACACTTTTTCCTTGAAGTTGTAATAAAAATGAAGCTTACTGCTGGCATTTGTAAGTTAGCAAATCCTGGTGGGGGGCCACTCTGTTGAGGCACTACTCATACTAGGGATGCAGAAAGGAGTCAAACACAGGCCTGCTGCTCAGGGGTACTGGGGCTAAGCCCTACAAAGGGGTTGGGGTGGGAGAGAACAGTGTGTCCAGGCTGAGCATGCGGGAAGGCCATTCCCAGCAGAGGAGCAGCTGGAGCAAGGGTAGTGGTAGTTGAGGAAGAGGGCAGCGTGGCTGGAACCTGGGGCTGCAGTGGTGCAGCGGAGGGGCCAGGTGGCAGGAAGCCTGCAGAGGGAAGCTGAAGCCAGCTGGTTTTTAAAAATTCAAGTGTCAACATCTGTGGTCATCCCCTTACTGTGGGCTGGCTCGGGGGCCACATGATATGCATTTTTAGCCCTATCTAGCCCATCTCCGACCCCATTCACAACCAGGCCCTGCAGGCTTGGTGCAGACAATACCAGGCAGACCCTCAGCCCCCAGCCTCCTGGCCCAACAGCCAGGCTCCAGCCTTGCCCCCATGTCTGAGTTCCTGCTGCCTCAGCCCCACTGGGCTCCTTAGTTCCTTAGGAGTGAGGCCCTGCCTTGCTCCCCCCAGTCTCACTGGCTTCCAGCACCTTCCTGTTGGCCCTCCCAAACGCTGACCATCTGCCTGCACTTCTTTATTGCCACATGTACTCACTGAGTGCCTTAGTAGAGAGCCAGAAGAGATGGTGTCCCCATTTTGTAGCATTTGCCCAAGGTCACAAAACTAGAAAATGGAAGAGCTAAGCCTCAATCCACTATTCTTTTTACTATATCATAGCAATGTATCCTTTGTGGTGAAATAGCTTGGATATGCTGAAACCACAGGGAAATACTATAAAGTTTGTCTCTACTGCTTGCTTTGCCAGCCCAGCCCTACCCAGCTCATGCTCAGAGAACAGTCTTCTCAGAAGGAGGTTCTCACTTCTCAGTTTGAACTGTCACTGCATCGTTGACTTGTGACCACAGTGGAGGAAAGAGTGGGGAGTGTCATACAGGTGTAGTGGAGCTTTCTGAAGATGCATTTTCCTGCTGTAGCTGATTCCAACCTATTCTCTGTGACTGCCGATTTTGCTTCAGTCGCAGAAATAGCCATGCTTTAGCCAGCTGGGTGCTGTTTGTCTAATTTGCTCCTGGACAGCTAGCTGCAGAGCCAAGGCCTTCCCTGCGTGCAATGCCCTTCATGAGAATGTGGAGCTCCAGCTAAAAAATCTACAGGTCTTATAGACAACTGAGCCAGAGCATGTGCCCTGCTGGCAGTGGCTTGCCTGTCCCTTCATGGGTGAAGACTGTGAGCGTTTGGAAATGAGTGGGGATAGGGAAGGAGGGGTGAGAGAGACCTTCTCCAGCTGGTCCAGGTTCTGATTCTATGGTGACTGAGCAATGTGGGGGTCAGATCTTTGGTGATTAGGATATTTGTGACAGAGAGAGGCTGTTTCTCCCAACAGTGGAAAGGGAATGGGCTAGTGCGGCAGGTCAGTGTAAGGGAGAGAACTTTCCGCAGCCCATTTCTGAGGGCAGGCTGTGGGGGAGGAGGGCAGATGGCATACATGAGGGGAGGCACCCAAATGTTGCTGCTTGCTGAACTCACCAGCCTTGACTGCAGGTCCTGAGCTGCACAGATCACTGGGGATCCTGCCACCATTGGGCCGAGCCTCCTCCTTTCCTTGTGGCTTGTGAACGAAAGCCACACTTGTGATGTGAAGACCCCCTTTGATCTGGGTTCAGTCTGATCTCTCAGACCCATGTCCTTCCCCTCCACTGTCCTCCACACCCTGAAGCTGTGGCACGGTGAACTGTGTGTGGGCATGGATGCATTTGTTCAGATACTCAAAGGCACTGGCCTTGAGTCCAGTCCTTCAGATTGCCTGTGGCCTCTGTTCTCCTCTTCCTGCCTCTAAGGCTTTGTGTATGCTGACTCCTTAGCTTGGCATGCCCTGCCCCAACTCCAGCTGTTGAAATCCTACTTATCAGATACATCATTTATGAATATATTTTCCCATACTGTGTGATGTCTTTTTGTTCTACTGATGGTGTCCTTTGCTGTACAGAAGCTTTTCAGCTTGATATTGTCCCACTTGTTCATTTTTGCTTTTGTTTCCCTTGCCCCGGGAGATATGTTCATGAAGAAGTCGCTCATGTTTATGTCCAAGAGATTTTTGCCTATGTTTTTTTCTAAGAGTTTTATGGTTTCATGACTTACCTTCAGGTCTTTGATCCACCTTGAGTTTACCTTTGTGTATGGGGCTAGACAGTAGTCCAGTTTCATTCTCTTACAATGTAGCTGTCCAGTTTTTCCAACACCAGCTGCTGAAGAGGCTGTCATCTCCCCATTATATATCCAAGGCTCCTTTATCAAATATTAATTGACTGTATATGTTTGGGTTAATGTTTGGATTTTCTATTCTGTTCCACTGGTCTGTGGGTCTGTTTTTGTGCCAGTACCAAATTGTCTTGATTACTGTGGCTTTGTAGTAGAGCTTGAATTCAGGGAGCGTAATTCCCCCTGTTTGATTCCTTCTTCTCAGGATTGCTTTGGCTATTCGGGATCTTTTGTGGTTCCATATGAATTTTAGAATTATTTGTTCCAGTTCATTGAAGAAAGCTGTTGATAGTTTGATAGGGATTGCATTGTATCTGTAGATTGCTTTAGGTAGTATTGCCATTTTGACAATATTTATTCTTCCTAGCCAAGAGCATGGGATGCATTTCCATTTGTTAGTGTCCTCTTTAATTTCTCCTAGGAGTGTCTTGTAGTTTTCAGAGTACAGGTCTTTCACTTCTTTGTTAGGTTTATTCCTAGGTATTTTATTCTTTTTGATGCAATTGTGAATGGAATTGTTTTTCTGATTTCTCTTCTGTTAGCTCATCATTAGTGTATAGGAAAGCAACAGATTTCTGTGTGTTAATTTTATATCCTGCAACTTTGCTGAATTCAGATATTAGTTGTAGTAGTTTTGGAGTGGAGTCTTTAGGGTTTTTTATGTACAGGATCATGTCATCTGCAAATAGTGACAATGTGACTTCTTCTTTACCAATCTGGATGCCTTGTATGTCTTTGTTTTGTCTGATTGCCGTGGCTAGGACCTCCAGTACTATGTTGAATAACAGTGGAGAGAGTGGGCATCCCTGTCTTGTTCCCGATCTTAGATGAAAAGCTTTCAGCTTCTCGCTGTTAAGTATGATGTTAGCTGTGGGTTTGTCATATGTAGCCTGTATGATGTTGAGGTACTTGCCGTCTATACCCATTTTGTTAAGAGTTTTAATCATTTTATTTCGTTTTTATGATTTAGCTGCTTTTACTTTCTAAAAGAATTAAAATGACTCAGCTTGCATTTGGATTTCTTTGTCAGCCACTAGGACAAGACAGTGCTACTAATCTTCTGGCATCGATGATTGCTTTAATTCATTTACTCATTCATTCATTCAGTCAGTCATATTTTCATAGCAGTCATTTGTTGTGTACCAGGGTTCTAGGATCTAAAGAGACAGAAGTAAAAGTCTCCACTGTCAAGGAGCTTACAGTGTGATGGGAGTGACATTTAAGTAGGCATATCATGGCTCAGTATTGCGATGGGGGTTCTGTAAACGTATGAGAGAGGCCCCTGAACTCAACTAAGGGTAATTAGGGAAAGCATCAGGAAGAGGTGGCTTACTGGAAAACAAAGAAGGAGTTGGCCAGGAAGAACATTTTAGGTAAAGAGAGCTGCATGGCAGTGGCCAGGGAACTATGAGAATTCATCCCAGGTAGCCAAGGTGGGCAGGGTAAGAGTCAGACCTGGAGCACCTTGGAAACTACACAAAGGCATTTGGACTTTATCCTGTAGGGAGTGGGAAGGCCTGGTCTCCTTTTCATTTTGGGATGGTCACGTTGGCTGCATGATGGAGATTCAATTGGAGAGAAGTGAAAACATGAATACCTGGGGTGGGGTGAGAGTTAGGGATGGGGGGCTGAGTAGGCAAGTGAGGGCTCCATGGGGTCAAGGATGCCACCAGTGTTCTGGCTTGGCCATCTTGGTGGGGGTTGAGGCTGTCTGTGAGCTAGGGGGCACACCAGAGGATACGCATGTGTTTGTCTTTTATCTCCTGGTGGGGGGCTTCCTTGAGTCTGAGCTATCAGAGCTTACATAAGCACACCTGGACCACATGCTGGAAAGTGACAGCACTGTTCCTGCATCAGCCACCAGCCAATGGCCTGGCCATGTGCAGTCTGCCTTCACTAGCCCTGTCCCAGGTTACAGGTCCTCAGGGGCCCTGGGCTCTCAGCACACCAGGCTCTTCTCTGGACTCCAGGTTCACTAACTATCTGTACAACAAGGAGGGACTTACTGATCTTTAAGCCCCCTTCCAGGTCAGATATTCTGTCATCCTACATGATGGGAGATTACACACTTACACAATCACACCTTTTGATGATTTATGTAATCATTTCAGAGACACTTCAAAATTCATCTCTGATCATCTGTCCACTGTTAGAGAATTCCAAAAGCTTAGATTTCAGTTTTGCTGTCCGTACCTTCCCAAGGCCTCTCTTTCAAGCACTAATTCCTGAACATTCAGGTTTACCGGGGAGCTGTGTTGAAGGAGCCTCTTCCCAAGGCAGAGACTCTTCCAGAAGGCGATGCCCATCCCAGACACTTCAGGCTCCTCCCACCTTTATCTCGCAAGCCCTCCTGTTTTAATTTCTTAGGCTAGTTCTGAAAATCCGTAAGGAGAACATTCTGTAAAATGGACCCACCTGTTGGTGCTGTGCTCAGCTTGCAAGATGGTATGTATGGAGATGAAAGGACTCTTTTCTGCTTCCCTGTGAGAGTTTTGGCCCCTCTGCTTTATAGCATTGTAATTGCATCACAACCAGGCACAAAAGTTAAATCACCTCCCACCAATTTACGGTGTTTTTCCACTAGGCAATCAGGACAGAATGAGGGCTTCTGAGAGGCTGAGCACCCTACCCGACCCTAGCTCCCCACCCTGTGGTCGGCTGTTGGACAGCGTGACCTTGTTGTTGAATCGTCTGTTTCTCCAGGGAGGGGAGTGTTGGGATGAGACGGAGAAGGAGGAGGAACCCTTCAGGGCTGTCTGCTTTTCCATGCGTCACCTCTTTCTCAAGCATGGCCATTACGTCCCTGCATGCTTCCTTCCCGAGAAGTCACTTCGTCCTGGGGGGTCTTTGCCAAGACTGTCACCAAACTGAGGATGTCAGAGTTGCAAGGTCCAGTCCAAACCTGTGAGCTCCTTCCTAGAGAGCAGGCATGTGTCTTCCCTGCTCATGCATCTCTGGCATTAAACACAGTGCTCTGCACACCGAGCCTCCATGAACGTTGGCTAAGTGAATGAATGAGTCACACAATGACCAATCTTGATACCAACTTCTGACCTGCCTTTGCCAGGGGGGACTTGATTACGTTAGCACGCAGTGGACCATGCATTCTTCAAGGCAAGGGCGATGTGTCTTGGCCATTTCTGCATCCATGGGCCAGCCCAGTGCCGAGGGGATGGGTGGATGAATGGGTGCCTGACCCCCTTGCTCACGCTGGCATGGCCTCTTTGGGTCTGGGTCTGGCAGTCTTTCATGTGGACCCTCATCCTGCCACAGGCTGCACAAGGGGGAGTGGGCTTCTCAACCTGACTTCCATGAGTTAGGAGTGTAATGAACTCCCTTTAAAAAAAGAAAGAAGAAAACTGCATGATCTTGCTTAAGAAAGGTCTCTGATGAAAAATTTAAAAATAACCTTAGAGTGTGCGTGATGGGGAAATTTGTCACTGTTGATGTTTTTCATTTGCTGACAGTGGAGCAGTAATTCTTAGACGTGGTTTTGTGGTACTCCCTCGTATCTTTCTCAGGGATCTCAAGGGTTGTCATGAACTGGCCAGACAGTTACTTGAGTCAAAAATTTAATTCACGTATTTTTATCTATTTATACCTTAGGCTGCATCAGCTGGCAAAGATGTTTAAGGTGGCATCTAATAAAGGAGATGAAGGCAATGTTAAATAAGAAAGGAAAAAGAGTGTTTTAAATGTAGGAAGAGAAAGTAAAAAAGCTATTTTAATTGCTTTAATCAAAGCACTTATCATCTTGGAGGCCAAGAAAAAACATATATGGTGAAATATGTGATTCATTTTGTAGCAGAAGTCTATGGTGCTCAAGTCAAAGGCCCTCGGCCAGCTCTGATTTTAGCTTACCATTGTGGCGAAAAGTCCATGAGAGCTCGACTCGCCCCAGGGGCCTCTCCCCACCCAGGTGTCCACCTGGGACCAGTCCAGAAGTGGCAGCTGCGTGAACGCCCCTGGGCAACCCTCTCCAGCTCCATCCCAATGATGGGCAGTCTGGGAGGCATCTGCATGTTTCTCTGGGTCCCTGCTAGACCGAGCACCCACGCCTGCAGCAGCAGTCTGGATAGCACACCCTTATGCTGGCTTTCCTCCTTTTCTCTCTCTCTCCACCTTCTGCTTTTTAGGATTTCCTCACTATCTATTTGCACCCAAGCTCTGGTCTCAGATTTGGCTCCAGACCATCCCTCCCACACTTTGCATGGTACTTTGGTTAGGATGTGGGTGGAAACCAAACAGCAAGTGGATTTGATGCTCCCACTGTCTCGGGGCTGGTCTGGACCTTTGGTTCCTCCATTCCTTAGGAGCATTTCATCTTGGAAAGGGCCCTACTTCTCTGTGTCCAGCCTAGTGTCTGTCTTAGCCAAGAAAAGTGTATTCAGTTCTTGAAAACCAGTTTCATGGTGTCCCTCACCCACCTAGCTCCTCACAGGCCCTGTTGCCCCAGTTCCTGGTCAGACACTGTTTTCTTCCAGGCCTGTCCCCATTCAGGGGTGCTCAGTACCTGTGCATATTAAAGGCCACATGTAGTTTAGCCCACAGGGCCCCAATGACTGTTTTAAACCCTCAAGGAACAGCAGCCCCATACTTTCCATCTTCAGACATGCTTCCAAGCAGCAGGCAGCAGCTTCACTTTTTAGATGAGACTGGTGACAGGGATTGAAGGAAAGGACTTGTAGATTGGACTCTCTCCTTTGTCTGCCTTGCCCAGAAGTGCCCTCTGCCTGCTTTCCCTGTTAGCGGACACTGTTGTCTCCTGGGTCCTGGTTGGGACCCTGCTGTTTCATGGTGCTTCCTAAGGGGGGCCTGCTCTGGGTTGACCTCCACGTGCCCCAGGAGGAAGGAGATGAGAATGAAAGGGACTTCCCACTTTCCCCTCATCCCTTACCTTTTTGAGACGGTTTCAGTAGAAGGTTTGGGAGGAGTGCAAACAAAAAGTATAATTTTCCAAGCCCCGCATTTAATGTAAGCACAGCTTTCCATCAAAATCAGGCTCCTTGTCTTGCTCTTGGGGAAGAGTTTGTCCGCATATCTCTGATACCACTTCCTTATGGGGTTACTTCTACACATGTCTTTTCTCCAGTTCTGGACTATTAGCTTCTTAAGGGCAGGCACCAAGATGGAATTGCCTGCCAGTACTAAGCGGTCGTTTTTCATTTTTTTCTCTTTCCTTGTAACTGCTTAGTAAATGTGCAGTAAGTGAATGGATCCTGGGTTAGCTTAAAGCAGTTGGGATAGTATCATTCCTACCACACCTGTTTTCCCCCACGTACCTCAGGCAGCCCATGGCTGCCTTGCTCACCTCGCATTGTTGATAGGAAATGCAGGTGTGTCTTGCGCCCATGGAGACTGGTTCCAGTGCTGGCTCAGACTCCAGCCTTTCTGGAGCCGGCCCCTTTCCATCCTCTGCTAAGCCCTAGAGGGAGCAGTGGCCTCTGGAGCCTATCTGACCACAGCCCCCAGTGGCAGGGACAGCCCCACAGAGCTGAGCAGTGGCTTGTGTCCATTTCTCCAGGGGGCTCTTGCATCTAGAACAAGAGGGCTCATTTTCAAGGTGTCTTGGGTCTTGGAAGTACGAGCTAAGGCATGAGCTCATTAGCCTATCAGTTAGTCATCAAGTATTTACTGGGTGCTCTCTGTTTGCCAGGCCTGTGCCATGGGCTGGGGTCACATTCATGAGTAAAACAAATGTGGTCTCTGCCCCATGGAGTTCACAGTCTAGCAGGGGAGGCATAGAAACATTAAGCAAATTATTACCAGGAAAAAATAAAAGGTGGTATTCTGTGCTAAGCCAGGTCTCAGAGCTTTCTCTTGCTGTTATTGCAAACCATGTCTCTCCAGATGGGTCCTGGGGCTTAGACTCATACCCATAGTTTTCCAGAAGCATTTCAGTCCCCAGCTCTCTTGTCAGTTCCAGGAGAAAGCCCTGGAATTTGCCCTAAAAGCAGCTGCCCAGCACAGAGCATTACCATTTAGTATGAGGGACTCTACCTGGGCCTCTGGCTCACTGTGAGACCACTCTGGCTGTCTCTTCATCTATAAAATGAGGGCTATGGTCTAGGGCCATGCCTGTCAGGGTGAGTTCCATGGAGTAGCAATTCCAGACTATGTCCTGGAGAATAGGCTATCATGATGAAGTAAGTTTAGGAAACTAAATATTTTATGTAACTATATACATTTTATTCCCCTTTTTTATATTCACAGAGCAACTTAAAGCCTCTGAGAGGGCCTGAGGTACACAGTTTGGCCTAGCTTTGTGGACCATAACCTTTTTAAAATGTTTGGACCCAGATCCCTTTGTTCACATGGCACCCATTTTCCTGGGGCTTTGAGACTCTGTGGAGCCTGCTGAGCTAGAGACCCTTGCAGATCCCTTTTGTTCTAGCCCTTTGTAGTTACGACTCTGGTGTTGCTCTGGGCTGGAGGACAGAAGTTCGTGTGGGGCAGTGGCCCCAGGGTCTGTGGCATCTGGCACCCCTTCCGCTTTTGCAACTATCATGCCTGTGTCTGAGGAGACGGCTGACGGAATTTCCTGCAGTGGGTTCCAGAGACATTTTAAGGCACTCACTGGTGGTGGCAGTGCCTCAGAATCCACAAACATCCTTAATTGGCCTCAGAACCACCAGCTCGCAGAGCCATCTGTCACAGGAAACTTGAGCAGTATTGAGAGTCCCATTAATAATTCAGCCAACAAGCTTCCTCAGATCAGGCCTACCAGCCCTTGGGACTCACTCCCCTTCTGCCTCTAGAGATGTTCTGGGGGAGAGTCCTCTGTTATGCTACAGATGTTAATGACTCAGGCAGCAGGGCCTCTGCGCTCTCCCAGAATCCCCAAGGCCTCATCAGTTGGAAGAGGGGAGATTGATACAAGTTAATGGCACTCTAATTATATCGGCCAGCTCAGGGTGGGTGGGCTTACTGACGGTGAGGCGCTGGGGAGCGGATGCCAATGGCAGGCTTCAGGCAAGCTCCTTGTGCTGGGGGGTGGGGGGCTTATCCATAGTGATGGGTGGGTGGGCCCTCTCTGCTTCTTCCGTCTGTAGCAGCCATTCAGACTAAAATTATATAGGATCTTTTTTTTTGCAAGTTAGAGGTACCTAAAAATATTGGTTGAATTAGTTCTAGTTGATTAGGTCTGATTCTCATTCCCATTTAGTAGAATTATAGAATGGCACAGCTGAGTGGGGACATAGAAATCATCTAATCCAGCTCCTCCATTTTTCAGTGTAGGAAAATGAGACCAGAGAAAAGTGACTCTCAAGGTCACCAGCTGGTTTGTTGCAGAGCTGTCCAGGGCCCAGCCTTCTGGCTCGCAGCCCCATACCCTCTCCAACCTGTCGCACCAACTCTGAGAGTGGGTAGCTCAGCATCCTTCCTGGAGCACTGCCAGCAGCCCTAGGAAGTGATGCTGGACCACCAGAGGTTCTTGTCCTTCTCTGGCGTTGTGACGCCAAAGGGTAGCACGTCTGTTTTGGCTGCCACACTGGTGGGGTATGAGGTGGGTGGAAGCCAGAGAGCCAGGGGCCCTCCCTCCTCTCACAGTTTCCCTGCTCACTTGTGGGGGCTAGAGCTGGCAGTCACCTCTTCAAATCCTCTCTCCCCTTGGAGAGACTTGAGTTCAGTGGAGTTGAGCCTGGCTGCTCAGGGGAAATGGGGCATGGGAATCCACCCTCTGCATCCTCGTGAAGACGCGGCTGGGCCTGGCTACAGGGTGCTCCCGTGTAGGGTGCTTTCTGGCTGGATGCTGAGCTGGTTTTTTCATCTTCCCCTGGAGCCTGGAAGGGGCAGGGGTGGTGGGAGGTCTGAGCTTACCTCCCTGTCTGCATGTAGGTGGGGCAGGGGTGACCGAGGGCCCTGGAGGCTGTGAGTCTCAGTGCTACCAGTGCCTTTAGAGGTGACTGGGTCCAGCACCCACTTACACAGGACAGCAAGGCCTGGAGAGGGCATCCAAGGTCACAGGCCCGGTTGCTGGCAGAGCTAGGATGAAGTGCAGGCTGCCCAGTGTCCCTTCTATGTTTTTCCTACAGAATCTCAGCTGTAGGCCTTCAGCCCTTCTAGTTTGGGGTGTTATTCCCCAGTGGTAAGAAAGTACAGGTTTAGGGAGCAGAGACAGTCCAGTGTGGCCAGTGAGCCAGAGGGGGTTTTACAGTAAGGTGCAGGGCAGATCAGATGAAAATGCTGGTTGGGGCTGGCAGTCAAGGGGCCTTCACGGGCTCTTCAGCAGAGGGACAAATGCCCAGAGGAACTGTGCTCTGTGGGTCTCTGGAGCTGGTTAGGAGGGAAAGGAGCAGAGATGGAAACAAGTCAGGGGCCCTGGGTGCTGCTTTCCATCCATTCTGGATGGAGGGACCCAGACTTTCTTCACCTCCTCTCTGCACTAGAGGGAGCCCCTTCTCGCCTAACATTCCTTTTTTGAATTTCAAACTGGGGCAGTACTTGGTCAGGTGTCTAGAATGCTTAGGGAGATGTAGTCAGATGGGGGTCCTGGCCCTCCTGAGTGGAGGTTTGACCATATTGTCAGATGGAAAGACAGACATCTATGCTGGCTTGACAGCATCAGACCCCCTAGGTGTCTTCACAGTTCCCAGATAGCTCGTGAGACTTTCAGTAAATGCAGCATCTCCAAGGGCAGGGGGGTGGCTGAGCTGAGGCCGCCATGGTTCCCAGGTATTTGAGCCACAGGGGAGGCAGCTCAAGAGGAGGCAGCAGCAGGCCAGACATAGCTCCTGGGCAGCCCATCTTCAGCCTCAGCCACCCCCAACCCACAATACATGCAGCTGTGCCTGGGAGCCAGAACAGGGGCGCACTGCTGTAGCCGGTGAGTGTTAGGGGAAACAATCCTGGGGCCCTGGCTCCGTGGAAAAAGGGCACAGTGTGCAGTAGCTGCGCCAGCCCAGGACCTCACCCTGCTCCATGCTCTTCCTGTGCGGGGAGTCTCCGGAGGGCTGGTGTAGATCTTGCCTTGTCCTCCCCTCCAGGACCCACATAGTAACTGAGCCACAGAGATGGGAAATCCTGGATGAAATCAGAATGAGGAAAACAAGTGCTAAGCTCTCCCATTTTATAATTACTACATGCTTTGCATGGACCCTAACTCTGAGAAGGACACTGAGGGATAATAGTAATGCCAGCAATACTACAGAGAGGCTTGTCTTGCATTGCTATTGCTAACGAATGATAATGTGAGTGCTTATTGGGGTGCACCCTGTGCCAGGTACTGTATGTAACTTATATGAAAGGTTATTCAATCCTCATGGCCACTGTGTAAGGTTGGTACTATTATCACCCCATTTTCCAGATTAGAAGACTGAAGCACAGATTGTTTACGTGCTCACTCAGGCCAGCCTCAGAGACAGGAAGTGGTAGAGCCAGGACTCCATGCACAGTCAGAGATGCTTTACCAAGCTTCCCTCTCTTGGTCCATGCGGGGGCATCTGAGCTGCTGTCTGGAGGGAGGACACCCCAGAAGGACAGGACAGATGCAACATCATAGAGGAAGGCACGAGGCCCTGCGCCAGACAACTAGACTGTCCTGCTTTAAGCAGATCATTCCCTCCCTGGGCCTGGATGTGGGCCTTAGACAGAAGACAGGGTAGAAATCGAAGCTTTTCATTTTCCAAGAGAAAAGAGAGACCATGTGCCTTCTAACTGGAATCCGATCCTGGAGACATGCAGCCAGGCCCTAGTAGTCATCCTGCATGAAGCCTGCAGACGCAGTGGGGACTTCCTGCCCCAGGGGGAGCCCAAGGACAGAGCGTGCACCCCATCAGCCAGCCCCTGACCTTCTGCCTGCCTTCCCTGCCTCAGCCAGAAACTCTCAGCCTTGTTGTTTCAATCGCACAGAGCGGGTTTACCAGCTATTGTTCTTGGAGGCATTTCTGGGATCTTGGGACCTTTGAGAAAAGAACAAACAGCTAGAAAAACACAGGGTAGTTAAAAGATGTTTGTGATAGTTGTGCTGTATGGAACAAAAGAGGCATTCAGGAGACTCAGCATTGTTCCGGGGAGCAGGGACAGGGACGGGCTGGCCCCTTCCCGGCCTCTCCTGTGGGAGCATCCCGCCGAGTGCTTGGAACGTCACCGGCACCATCTCCCCAGGGTCAGTCTCCTCCTCTGTGCAGGGCCCAGACTCTGGATGCATTAACACTCGTAAGGGCCTTTAATGCTCACTGGTTTCTAGTCCTTTTTTTTCATCTTCTCGGAGAAAGTGGCTTGATGTCATCACACAGTCACAATAGTTTCATACTAGTTGCTGGCTACCCAGCTCTGACTGAATACCTTCAATTGCCTGTCCTCAGCAGGATGACAAGACATTCATGTAACAATCCATTGTGTACATAGTAACTGCCCTTATTGGATCTTTATTTCTGTTTCATTACATAGATATTATCTCCAAAAGACAAAACTGAGGTTTGAAGAAGGGAAACTGCCTGTCCAGTGTTGCTCAGCTAATAACTAACAAAACCTCAGTGAATGCAGGGCTTGCTCTTAAACTCTATTGAGGTTCTTTCTTCAAGGACCTGAAGTTTGAAAGCTTACTGCCTCAGCTGCTTTGGAAATTCTGGAACATTGTGGACCCACTCCTGTCTTTATCCTTGAAAACTGTTTCTAGGATGGGATGGGGCTCTAAAACTCTATGCCCAGGTCTCCCTAACTGTGAATTGGTTCATTTCTCCCTTTGTAGCCCCCAGTGTGTGCCCTGGGGGCCCAGGTACCCACAGGAGGCATATAAAGTCTGGCATGCCCAGTGCCCCCCCACGACCCACAGCCCTTCAGATGATTGTAAGGGAGCCCAGATGTTCATCTGCCTTCTGGAGGAGACACGACTTAACTGTAGCTCCCCATTCTTCCTGCCATGTCCATGTCCAATTTAACCTGTGCCACCCTTCTTGTGTAAGCCATGGCCTGAGAAGCATCTGGAGCTGGGCAAGGAAGCTGGCTCATGGTCATTCGTGTTGGAAACCCCGTGGTGGGCTTTCACGCTCTTCAGAGGAGGGCTCGTGGGGACTGCCTTCCTCCCCATCCTCCACATCTCCTTCGGACTTCTTCTGACAGAGATGGTGCATGCTTATTCCCTTGGAGGGCTTGGACACGGGGTCTCTGCCTGTATCCTATCAAAATCTCCATGTGTCACTGGAGGAGTAACCACTTGACCCCCGTCAGGAAATTCCTGAGATATATGCTCACCATCAGTTGAAGGAACTGGGGATGTTTCGTCAAGATAAGAGCAAACCCATGGGGGCATTTTCACTGTCTCATGTAAGAGAGGAAATATGCTTGTTCCTTGTGGCTCCAGGGGGTAGGATTTAGACCAGAGAAAAGCCTTAAGGGGGTGAAATCCAGCACAGTGTAAAAAAGAATTTTCTAAAAGGCATAGTTCTCAGAAAGCAGAACATGTTGTCCTGAGCAGAGTGAATTTTCCCTCGTGGACATTTGTATCCTCTGATGGGAGGCTGTGACATGGGGTCCAGGGAATGGCCCTGGCGTGGGGGATGAGATGAGCGTTTCCCTCTGTGCTTACTGGCCTGTGACCACACCCTCCACAGTGTCCTTTAGAGGCAGCTTGTACAAGGTGCCTCTGAACCAATCCAGAACCGGGCCCTGGGGAAGCCCCCCAAAGGATGAAGAGGATCAGGGAAGGAGGAGGTCACTGACCCCTCTCCCATATGGGGCCCATGCCCAAGTCTTAGCCTTGGTTTCTGTGGGTGGTGATAATGCTGAAGATGATGGTGATGCTGATGGTGGTGGTGGTGGTCACAGCAAAAAGAGCCTCTCAGTGATTTCTATAGAAGAGCTGAGTTTGAGCACAGCTTGGCTGTCATGATGGGTGGCAATTTGGATGGATTCTTGAGAGAGAAGAGAATGTATGGCATAATTTCCAGCTGCACACCTTGCAGGCAGTGGGATAAGTTTGCTGGAAACAGCAGTGTGGCACATTGGCAGGCTGTCCCTTTTAGTCATGTGTGAGTTGAACTGGAGGAGAGCAGGGACTCTCCAGATTGTGACCTTCTCATTGTTCACCATTCGCCGTTCATGAATGCAGGAACAGGTGTGTGGGGGAGAGACGGGGACAGAGACAGACAGACACAAGGAGACAGGTGCTTGGGTTTTGTTTTGTTGCCTTACCTGAACTCCACACTAAATAACTCATTTTAATAACTTGGAGCCCTTCCATGCTTTTATCTATGCTTATAAAAAGCAAACAGTTGTACACACACATAAACATATATACATGTAACAAGGTTTTCAAAGTCACTGTTTTACAAAAATGGGATCATATTAATCAAATTTACTGCATACTTCTTTTTTGTTCATAGAAAAAAATCCCTCCAAGTCAGCTTGTATGCCTCTTATTCACTCTTTTTATTCCATAGAAGGGATGGTTCTTATTTTTTCAACCATCCTTATAATGATGGGCACTTTGTCTCCAGGAGTTTTTTACTTATAAGTAACTGCCTCCATAAACCTCCCTAAAGCATCCTTGTACATGTGTGTATCCTTGTGACCTACTGCTTTTATTTCCTAGGGGTAGATACTCCCAAGCATAGGAGTGCTGTGCTAAAGGGTATAGTATTTTAATTTTTGATAGATGCTTCCAGATTGCCTTCCCAAAAAGCTGCAATTCTCATTTCCATTAGCAGTTGCTGGGAGGACCTGTTCATCCTCACAGCATTAATTATTTCCTTCTCAGCGCTAGTCTGATGGAAAGACAGTAACATCTCATTGTTACCCTGATTTTCCTTTCTCTGACTCCTAGAGCATCTGAGCAGCCTTTCATGTGGTTATCTTCCATTTGCATTGCTCTTCTATGAATTGCCTTTTCGCATCCTTGCCTATTTTTCTCCCAGGATTTCTGGGCTAGTGGACCAACCAGACTGGTCGAGCCAGCAGGCAAGTGTATTTCCATTATAGCCTTCTCCTAGTCCTGGTGACAATTGGATTTCAGTTCCCTTCCCCTCCCTCATCTTCCCCAGCACAGGTTTTAGAGACCACAGAAATAAGAAATCAAATCCCATTCTCCCAAGGGTTCCAGGGTAGGGATGAGGGGAAAGCAGAAAATGAAGCTGTAAGCAGGTGAGAGCTTGACGGGCTGTCATGTGGGTTAGTTGCCCCTTCTCCCTTGTGTGGCCCTGGGCAAGTTCCTTAACTTCTTGCTGATATGAAATCTGCATCTATGAAATAGGGAGCAGACAGTTGACTGAGTAGCACTAATTATGCTTCTGTAAGGCATTCACATCTTGACTGATGTTCACAAAGCTTAAAATCTGGCTACTGACAGTATGATCTGCAGCATCTCAGACCCCACCCCAGACCTACTTAATCAGAATTTGTTTTAATGAGACCCCAGGTGATTTGAGAAGCACTGACTTAAAGCAGTCTTGATTAGAATTATAGAACTTGCCCAGAAATTTTACTGCATTTGTAACTTTTTTAGATGCATTAGTAGATCCAGTGTAGAGTGGAGTAGACAGCTCACAGTAGCACAAGTTCTTGACTCTCAATCTTAAATCCTCTCAGTGCAGTACCAGAATACTGCATCTCTCACCATTGGTGAGAGTGACACCTCAGTTTAAGAAAACTCAGTATATTTATACCCAGATGCAGCTGCCTGAACCTGAGCCTTGCAGTCATGTAGCCCCCGCTAGGCAGCTGCTGCTGCATGCCTGCTCCATTCCTGGCATCACACAGATGCTGCAGCCCTCTCGGCAACTGAGTGCCCGTCCTGGCATTGATCCATTTGGCTGCATCTTTTGCCATCCCACCTCAGCCTCTGCCTCCACTCAGACATGCTTCGCCTGCCCCCTGTGTCCCCTCCCCTCTGTGTCACCTCTAAGGTGAGAACATGCAGGGCCTTCTTCCAAGCTGCCTGGAGACTTTTTAGTCCCCACTTGACAAAGTGAGTCATGTGGTTCTCCTTTAATACAGCGCTCCCAGGCCATCTCTACATGGCCCCTGTGGCATTCACACTTGCTTTATCAACCAGGGGGGGTCAGTGCAGAAAATAGGAACCACTCCAGGTATTTTAAGCAGAAGAGGTCTGATATTGGGAATAGGTGCTTACAGTATCATTGGAGGGGCTGAAGGAGCAGGTTCTAGACTGGGCCTTTGAATGACTCCTAGATCACACAGAATGGCTGCTGCCAGCCACAGCTATTTCTGGATTCTCCAGGAAGCTGAAGGATTGTGTTCCTTAGTCCAGGGATTATGCAGTTGGGTAAGAAGCTGCTAGCATTCTTCTTTTCTTTGATGCCCAGGAAGCTGCAGCATGATGTCTGGGTTCAGGGTAACTGTGACTTCTTAACTAGTAGCGATGGCCAGGGGCTGCGTTCCCTCCCTCCACATCTCATGTACATTGACTGGCAGAGCCTGACTCAGATGCAGAGCTCCAGCTGCCTGGGAGTGTGGGAAATATGGTTTCCCTGGTTCCAATCTTTGAATACAAGGATGAGAGGGAGGTTTGGGAGAGCCTACTCAGATAGGTAGGGTTTTGACAGGTGGAAATGGATTGGGGCATTCTGCATTCACACTCCAAAATTCAGCCTCCACCCAGCCCAGTGAGTGACTGCCCAGAGGCCAACCCTGGTTTCTTCCCACACTGGCCTGTAGCACCTTCTGCAGGTGGCTGCCCTGCCGTGAGGTAAGCTCTTCCCTCCGACAGGTGGGCCAATGCGCCAGCCAGGTGGCCACTGCGTTCCTTCACATCTCTCTGCTTTTCCAAGCACATAATATACTGCTGACTTCCTCAGTGCTCCAAAAGTTTTACATTTTTCTTTTTACTTGTTTTTACTTGATTCCAGAGTGACAAGCTTGACGGAGGTGCAGGAAATATGACTGTACTAAGTCGTGCCGGCTTCAACATTAGGTTGTGTTTGGGGCCATTAGGGTTTCATGTCCAATCTTGGTCTTCATTATTAAAAATGTAAAGGGATGTTCTCCTGGTCCAATAATTATCAAGAACTTTTTCCTGCTTGTGACTTGGTTGTATGACTGCCTTTGGGCCTTGGGGGCACATTGTTTTAGGCGTTGGAAAATGACAGCAGTTTGGGCCTCCGTGGGGCCCCTGGGAGGGCTCTCGGTTAGGGGTGCGGAAGGCCGTTGGCAGCCTGGAGTGGTTTGGCTGTGGCTGCTGAAAGCTGGGTGATGGGTGCCTAGAAGGCAGGGGTTGATTTTTAATTAGGCGTGAAATGGAATTCAGGAGCTTTCATGTGCTCTAGGCAATACACCTCTTCTGGGTGCCCCTAGGCAGAGTCCTCTTGGCCTCTTGCTCAGGTCATGGCAGGTACCTTATACAGAGGTGCTCAAGACTGTTTATTACATGGAATGAAATGAAAAAAGATTATACGTGGGTAGGAGTTGGAGAATTCATGGCTCCAGTATATCCCAGCTCTGGCCCTCAGGCCCTCGGTTTTGAGGCAAACCAATCGGGGCAGCTGTATTCAGGCCCCGTGTTGGGGAGCGAGTAGGCGGCCACCCTCAGCAACTTACCTGGAGTGCATTCGGGGCAGGGCACAGTTTTTGTGGGGTGATAAGTTGCCTCCATTATAGAGCAGCATCTAGCTGCGGCTTTCCAGCAGATCTTCATCCTGCTTCCTTAATTGAATCTTGGAGTGCATTCTGAATTTTAATCCCTGGGGCCTGGCAGTCAGTGCCTGGCTTTCACCGCAGCCTCACTGGATGCTCACGGCCCACTGATGCTACGTTTTCCCTTCTTATCTTTGCTGTGTAGCTCTTGCACCAGGTGGGGTTCCCTTCACCTGTCCCCACCTTGAGAAGACCTTCTTTCATGGCCAATGCAGCCACGCCCTCTTTGTAGCATTCCTGGACCACCAGCTAGAGCAGCCTGCTCTCGCCCCGTCTGAACACCGAGAGCGCGTCTCTGTCTGTTGCCCCACTTTTGACCGTCCATCGGGCCTCCCAGCCAAGTTCTGTATTCCCAGGCTCCGGCTCGGAGGAGACATCAACATATCTTTGTGGAATGAATGATTAAAAAGTGAAGCAAAATATTCATGAACACAGAGGGGGAAATCCCCAACCAGAGAGAGAGTGGATTCTGACAAAAAAGGGCAGCATAATTGTGTGGATAAGCCATAGGCTCCTGCCGCCTGGCCTTGGCCCTGGCTCCCCCACTCAACGCTCAGCCTCTCTGTGCCTCAGCTTCGTCATCTTTTAAGTAGGGAAAAGATAGTACCTACTGCACAGGGCTTGGGGCTGCTGTGAGAATTAAACCATTTCAAAGTATATAAAGTACTTAGAAGAGCACCTGGCACATATGTGTTAATGCACCCAAATACCCTCGCTCCCCTAATAAACCTTCAGAATGTTCTTACTTGCCTGTCAGAAGGCAGTGCCAGAAGTTGGGGCTCCCTCTCTCTCTCTCTGTCTCTCTCACTCACTGTTCCAAATTGAACTGTGTCCCATCAAAATTCACATATTGAAGTTCTAACCACTGGTCCCTCAGAATGTGACCTTATTGAAGAGTAGGGCCATTACAGATACATCAGTTAAATGAGGTTGTTAGGGTGGGCCCTAATCCATTTAACAGGTGTCCTTATAAAGGGAAATTTGGGCACAGACTCACTCAAGGACAGCTCAGGGAGGACTCCCACAGGGAGAGCACCCTGGGGAGATGAAGGCGTAGATCCTGCTTTGCTTCCACACACTAAGGAATGCCAAAGACTGTCAGCTCGCTACCAGGAGCCAGGCGAGAGGCATGCAGCAGATTCTCTCTCTCAGCCCTCAGAAGGAAGCAACCCTGCCTGCTCCTTGATCTCAGGCTTGTAGGCTCTAGAACTGTGGGGCAATACATGTCTGTTGTTTAAGCCACCCAGTTTGGGGTACTTTGTTACAGTAGCCCTAGCATATTCTCTTTCTCTTTCTCACACGCACACCCTCACCCTATGGCTCAGGAGAGCCAGGCCTGGTCATTATCATCTTCTCACAGCGTGTTCCTTGAGATGGTGAGGTGAGCAGAAACTCCTTAGTTGTGGTGAAGGTGGCTGCCAGGTATTGGCCTTTCATGTGGAAACACCAGGCACGTGCCTGCCTTTCAAAAATTCTGCTCCATTCAAGAATGGAGATCTGCAAAAAATGAAGAGTAAGGATCTGTTGTAATGCAGACAGCATGAGTTTTGGGGGCAGATGGACTGGGTGATTTAAAATCCTGATTTTGCCATTTTCTAGTTACTGCACTTTCCTGAGACTTGCTGCCTTATTGATATATTGGAAGGAATAATAATATCTTTGGGGTGTTTGTTGTAAAGAAAATACAGGTAAAGCTGTGAGCACAGTGCCAGACTCACAAGATGACAGATGCCTTAATTGTTATTAATATGCACTTTGTGGGAAACGACTTTAAGAGTGGCATGTTGCAGAGGATTAGATTTGCTTTCCTAGGCTGAAACACCATGAGTTCTAGTTTCGTGTGTGTGTGTGTGTGTGTGTGTGTGTGTGTGTGTGTGTGTGTGTGATTGAGATTAAGTTATGTTATTCTTTCTTTATGGTTTGTAAGTTTTCCAGCCTTTTTACTTTGAGGATGTATTTTACAAACAAGAAATTGATGCTTTCAAAAGGGAGAGGTATTTTATTTACTAAGTCTCAAATGAGTAAAACAAGAATTAGATTCAGCAGTTTGATAACATTTGAAGGGTCTTCAAAATGTTCTAGTTAGACCTCGTTTTTAGGATATTTTAATATCCTGCTCAGATCGTGTGTTTTTATAAATGTAGTGGTTGGCATTTCTAATTAATGTTTCTGCCTGGTTGGTTTTAATATGCAGTTATGTTGAATAAAGGAAAACAAGACTGGATGAAAGAGCAGTATAATATAGCTGGCCTGGTGCAGGTGACCCAGGGCAGCCCCTGCAGGTCATTTCCTGTGGAGCTGGACTCCCAGGGGGAGTGGTGTGGGGAGGGCTGCTGGCGGACCAGATGGTCAGGGATGTTTTCACCTCACTTCAAGGGTCAAAGTGTCACACGGTTCAACTGTGAGAGGTGAGCTGGGGTTAGAGTTGTGTCACCCAGATAGAACGGTTTGGTTTGTTGTGTTCAAGGACCCTCCCAGTACAGGCAGGCAGCTGCCTGTGGAACAGGATGCCTCTGTGTAGGAATCTGCGGCTAGGGTCAATTTCGCTACACTCACATTTCTATTTTCCTCATTTCCTCGTGTAAGACACAAGGTGGCCATTTCTACCATGCCTGCCTCCCAAGGTCACATGGGTCAAATGCACTGACAGGGCTTGATCATTTATTTGAAGTAGGAGACACTGGGAAGGGGTTAATGGTGGGGCGAATATGACTGCTGGTGTTAATTTTGTTCTCTGGCACTTTGTGGCCCCTTCTTTTTGGAAGGAGTTTGGAGGCAGCTGTTAGTTTTGTTGAAGTGAAGCTGTAAGTGGAAGGTTATTCTCGGCAAAACAAAGCAAACACTTGCTCTCTCAGCGCAGGGCAAAGGCGGTGGTGTGCCTCTGTGTTTGGGATTTATTTTTATTTTCTAATCTTATTAGCAACAGAAAAAAACTCTGAGGAGCCTCTGATTTTATTACCATCAGGAGCAGTTTATCTGTCATCTAAGGGATCCCTGACCAGATATCTAGGGCCCCAAGTGTCCCCTGCCCACCAGGAATGGTTTGGAGAATTCAGCCGTGGCCTAGGGGGTGGGTTTTTCCCACCCAGGATGTGGCTCTGCAGCCTGTCGGTTACAGAGGCTTTATATCCCGAGGCGAAGGTGGCAGTGGAAAGACAGTGGTGAAAGAAAGGGAAAAAGAGGACTTGGCGCTGTTGACTCCATGGTTGTGGGGTGCACCCTCAGAGCTTCTCGGCTGAGAGCACCGAAGCCCCTCTTCTCCTGCTTGTGTGCAGTGTCACACCTCGCCAGCAGGGGTCGCACCTGTGTCATGTCCAGGGTTGCACGCAGGTGGGAGAACATTCTCTGGGCTCCTCCCCCACAACCGCTTAGCATCACTGAGCTCTGGAAAGTTCCAGTTAATGAGATTTAGGCACCATTTTGAGGTTCTGAGAGCGGAAGTGGCTAATCCCTTGAGAGAGGGTGTGTTTGAAACTAAACAGGGGCCAGAACCCTCTGAGGGTAAGGTGGGGATGCAGAATAAAGTAAGAGCGTCTCTCCATCATGAACATTAGCAAATGATGGGATGAAGGTGTCTTTGGCTTCCACAAAGAGATTCTGTTATTTTTCTCACAGCGATAATGTAATTTTATTAATTTATTATCACTTTGTTAATTATGTAAGTTGGATACTTTGACCTAAAGAACCCACGTTTTATTTAAATCATTCCTTTTCCATAGGAATCAATACTTACAGCATTCAAATCTATTGTTATATGCTACACATCAGTGAAATCATGCTGCCTGAAATGAATCAGAAATTCTCACACTAACTGAAATGTAAACACTTCAGGAAGAGGTCAGGCCTTAAGCTTACCAAGAAGTAAAGACAGTAAAGTTGGAGAAGGTAGAAGAAAAGGAGGTATGGTTTTAAATACTGTTGACAGTTGACAAGCTAAGCCTAGCCAGGCTGGGAATATCTTGGTTTCCTCACAACTTGAACAATTTGAATTCCACCATGTGGGTGGGATGATCCACATGGGCTCTCTGGTGTAGATACTGCCCACCCGCCCCTCTGATGTCAGCCGACGGTCAAAACAGGTCTCCCAGTCATTGCCCGGAGGCCTGTGCGTGGACATGGGGGCGTATACTTGGCTGGAGCTTCCAGGGCTAGATTATGGTTTCCAGCGGAATCTGGGTGGGTCGCATCATGAAGCAAGTCCTCCGAAGGTGGCCCCCACTGCCCAGAGGAGCAGAGCTTTTAAAGCAATTTAAGTGCTTAATATTTTTTGACAACTTCTTTGTATGAAAAATGTAAGTAAACTACTCCTGCGCCATTAACCTTTAAAAGTGATGTGTTGTTAAAGGGTGATTTCTTGTTATGTCATCATTTTCTCCCTATTTAACACATTCTAACACACATGAACAGAAACCTAAGTAGAAGTCTGCTAAGTAATTTTGCCTGTGAGCCTCCCTGCTGTGGATTTCATGTGGCATTTGCCATTGAGCTTAGATCAAATCAAGTAGTATGGCATCTAGATTAAGTGTGTGCTTCCCAAACTTTGGTAAATATCCTGGGGGCCCCTGTGCTTGTCAGCACTCGGGATCCTCCAAATCATGGGCTCAACCTACTGCATCTTCCTGAAGAGCTGGTTTTACTCAAGATTAGGTAGGGGGGAAATTAGTGTGTTAGCACATATATGGATATATTATAGAGAGAATATTGAAGTTCTGTAAGTCCTTTAGATAAGACACAGTTTTCCATGCTTGGCACCAGCTGTGTGCCAGGTGCCCTCCACACTGACCTCTGTCCTTTCCCTGGGTGAAAGCTTTAGATGTATTTTTTGTGGTATCATCATTTTATTGTTCTTGCAGTATTATTTTATTATTATGAACTAGAGGTCTGAGACAAAAGTGAGTGTGGTTATATCTGTGAATACAAGGAAAGCATAAATACAGACTAGCCAGTGGTCCCCAAATGTTGGTGCAGCCACATCATGATCACCGAGGGAGTCTCTCAAAATACAGGCTTGTAGGCCTCCTCCCGACTGGATCTGGAGTCAGTTGCTCTAGGGTGGGGTCTCCAAATCTGTATTCTGAATGCTCTGTCAAAGTGATTCTGGCCAGTAACTAGATTTGGGGACCAAAGAACAAAAAAGTTTATTCTGACCAGACGCTGGGAAGGGCTGCAAACTGGTATTCCACAGACCAGGTAGCAGATTGGTTTATTTTTCCTGTAGTGTTTTTGTTAATGTTTATCAGTTGCCAATATTTAAAACCAACTTTTCTTTAAAATGCAGCCATTGGGACAGTGCTAGGCCTGACTCTCTCCAAGGCCAGTTGCCTGAGCTGAGCCATGGCGGTGTGCTTCGATGGCCTGGCTCTCCAGGTGGCCATGACCTGGGCCTCCCCAGTCAACTTCCCTCATCACATCCCTGCTGTGGCCTCTGGGCTCCTGAGGTTTTGATTCCTACTCAGTGAACACATGGTCATGCATAAAGTTCTCGGTCGTAAGCTGAACAGCTGAGTCACAAATGTCCTTTTGCAGCAAGCAGCAAGAATCTACTGCTGTTCCCACTCCCCTCTCCTGGCCTCAAGGGGACAGCTCACCTTCCTTCCCACCTGGGAAGTGAATTTTCTTAGAAAGGACTTCATCTGAAGTGAAGAGAGGACTTCAACGAAGCAGTTCCTAGGACTTAAAATCATCACCTCAGCTCAGTCCTCCTTGTCTTTCAATCACTTTCCTTCCATTTGTTTCTAGAGCCTCATTTTTCTCTCATGGACCTGCCTTCCCATAAACCCCTATGCACATGTGCTCCGATTCCCATACCGCCACCGTGACAGGAGTGTGGTCCCCAAGGGCCCTGCTGACCTGTCAGGGTCATGGGCGTGACCTCCCCTTTTCTGTTCACCATTAGTCCCACCCAAAACTCCAGGTCCGTCTGTGTTTAATGTAGAAAAAGGAGCCCAGATGCCATTAGGAGGTAGGTTTTAGAGGAAAATGTGTTCAGAAATCCAAGAGCAGCCTCGAAACGCTGCCCTGTTAGAGGAAAACACTTGTCCGCCCTTGTTTGTTGGGAGGTTGTGGAGCACAGGGTTCGGCAGGAACATTAGGCGCTGTCAGCCTGTGCTGGCCCTGCTCCTGTTTTCTTCTGAGGTCTTACAGGGACTCTCTTTTATTCCGTGAGGTCCAAGGATGCCATGTGGATTGCACACTTGACAGGATTGCATCATTTCTCTAATTTTTTTTCTGGTGCCCAAGGCCTGAGGCACAGTTCTCTTGCCTAGCAGCTTCCCCTCGATGGATTCCAAAGGTCTCATGGAGCAGCACCTCTTCCCCGTTTATCTGAGTCTAGGTAAAGGCATGGACAGTAAATGTCAATAGCTTTTAAAGGCAAAGAACATTTTCCTTTTTAAATTTAACTCCTCTCTTGGACCAGGATTGACTCTTTCTGGGCTCTGAACATGTACAGCTTAGGCCCACGCGGCCCCTAACAAATCCAGAAATGATGAATACAGCCCCTGGGGTGGGGCTGTGTGTTTGCCCCCCTCTTTTTCTGGGCAGCACAACTGCTGGATGGCCAGCATTGAAAGCCTAGGCCCAGCCTGTGGCCCAGAATCCCAAGCTCTGTCCTGAGCAAATCGCCATTTTCCTGTAGGATTCCCAGCTACACCTCTGTCTGCTGCTGCAGCGCTTACTTGCAGGCCACTAGTATAAGCCCCGTTCTCCCCATCAGGTGAGTGTGCCTTTTTCATTCCTTAAAGGTATGAAAATTAGACAAAATCAGAAAACATTCTTTCTAACCTCATTATTGAAAATTATAGAATCAGATGTATTTTTATCTGATATATATATTTTTGCCAAATGTATTTTCTGATACATTCCAGTTTCATATGTTTCATCTTAAGAGCCCAGGTGTTCTCATTTTCATTCAAATAATGTTAATCAGAGATACATGTCTAATCACCATAGTTTACCCAATCCTCACTAAAATGTATACCAAAGGAGTTTCCCTGGGATTAATTAGTGCTTACAAATATTTACTTAAAGTGGGTAGAAGTTGTATACATTTCTAGAAAAATAAGTGGGAAGGGAGTAGTTTGGCCAAAAGGGGTGTCTTTTCCACCTTCATTACAGTGATGCCCTGAGAATGTAGGTTCTACCTGCTGGGGAGACTGTGTTTTCCCAGTGTGATCTGAGTGCCTGGTGTGGAGGTGGCAGTGGGGGTGAGTGAGTATTTCTGTGATGTAAATTAATGAAGTGGATTGTGTTCAGTCTAGTGGTGCATGTCCAGGCTTTAAAAGGGTGGCACAGTTCTGGTGAGTGGTCAGATCAGCCCTGAAAACAGTGTGGTATTTATTGGTTATAGCCTTACTGTCACGCACATAAGGTGTTTTTGTGGCTACCCTACTGGGGCTGGGTGTCTGGGGTCGCTCCCAAAGGCCCTCACAGACTGGCAGGTGCCATAGTTATTTGGCTGTGGTGTGGAGCCTAGCTGTCTCAGAACAGGCAGGTTTATCCTTGCTATTTGGCAGTCAGGGTATACCTGTCTAGAAGAATTTACGCTAATAAATATGGAATGAGTCCCTACTTTGTGCGAGGCACTGGGCTAGGCGGCAGGGATTCAGATATAAAAAGACACAGTCCCTGTTCTCTAAGAATTCACAGCTTCATAGCATGTAGGACAGTTATAACACCACAGCCACAGAAGTGTCCAAAGCCAAAGGGGGTAGCTGAACAGAAGACATGGCCTCTGAGCTAGGGTTTACGAATAGAAGTCTGGTGGCTGAGGAGGAAGAAGGCCGATGCACAGAGGAGTGGCTGCGTGGTGGCCTTGGCAGGGGGCACGTGCAGGACTCCGGCTGCTCTGGTCTAGATGGAGTGCAGGGGGAGGGCACTCAGGCCGGGAGGTGTGGTTGGTTGGGTGGGGCAGGGGCCAGATCGTGGGGGAGGTCCTATGTGTTGGGCTCAAGAGTTGGAGTTCATTCAGGAGCAGCATGGCATCCCCATACTGTCAGCGTAGAGAACTGTAGAAACCTGCCTGTCCTAGCAAAGTCACACTGTCTTGTTATCTCGGCAGTCAATGGCCAGCTGTGACTCACTTCCATCCCATATAGCTCACACTCTCTGAGACAAGACCCCGTGCTAGTGTGCAGACCAGAGATTCCAGATGAAATGGAGACCCGCGCTGTCCACCTGTCCATCAGAGGTCCACAGGCTGGTGGAGGAGGGGAGGGGACAGACACGGCCAGACCACTCTCTGCATGTTGAAGCAATGGGAACAAGGGTGCTGGGGAGATTTACTCCAAATGCAAGGTCTCAGAAGCCTTTATGTAGGAGTGGAAATTCCAGATTCCCCAAACTTTTCTGCTGTAGAATTATCAACTATATTTAGTCTGCTGCTGCCTCTTTTTTTAAGTATGGACAGGAAGACTTTTTCTCCTCCCTTTTCCATTTGTGTTCAGTGAAAAAAGATCCCAAACATTATGAAAGTTATACCTGAAAAACAGATAAATGTATCTTAAGAACCTCTATACTAAACAAGATTTCAAATACAGTTCAAATGATTTTTTGTCATATGGTTCTGTCTTTGCTAAATTGCACAGGGAAAGGGGCTTATGAACCAATTTATTATAAATAATGGATTTCCCTTTCAGCGATTTAACTGTGTCCACAATGACAGTGCAGGCCCCAAATGGCCTTGTTAGGTTGGATGGGCAATTTGATGGTATGTGCCAAGTGTGTCTCTCTGTGCTCCTGAGGCCTGTGCACAGAGGCAGAGCAGTCTGTCTGGCTGTTACCCCAGTGCACCTGAGTCCGTGCCCCGGGGCTGGGGCTTGTCTTTATGTGTGAAGCTGAACAGCTTGCTTCCTTTATCTCTCAGAGTTAGTATTTTAATCTCATGGGAAGGAAGAAGGAGAAGAGAAAACTGTTCCTCTTCAACAGAAAGTGGTTGTTGTTTGAGACCCTGACCTCTGTCCCACATGGCCTCAGCTCCCTCCAAACATTCCACATTAATTATACAGCATGCTGCTGCCACGGATTTCCCTTTGACATCCACAGCATTGGAAAACAGATACGTTGTGATTGCTGAGCCGTCTGTGCCTGAAGCAGAAAGGGAAAGCCACAGAGCTGTGGGTACTGAAGGCCTCAAGGTGGCTTGGAGCCCACCAGCCTGGGCACAGGGAGGCCCAGGGGTCCCTGGAGCAGGTGATGTTGGGGTGCAGGCAGAGTCGGCTTCACCACCTGATGCTACCACAGGGCATGACAGCTCCAGCTCTCAGACCCCAGGGGAGAAATGGCTCGCCTCCAGCACCTGAGCTAAGCAGCGGGACCAGTGCAGTGAGAGACTCCTGAAGATCTTGCCAGCATCTGGGCCCAGTGCTTCTCCTCCTATACACTTTTTTTTTTAATTTTGGTAAAATATATATAACAAAATATGCCATTCTAACTGTTTTGAAGTGTACAGTCACTGGCATTAGTTCCATTCACAGTGTTGTGCAGCCATCACCACTATCAATTTCCAAGACATTTTCATCACCCCAAGTGGCAACTGTGTATCCACTAAGCAGTGACTGCATTCCCCCTTCCTCAGCCCCTGGTACCCTCCAGTCTACTTTCTGGGCCAACGAATTTACCTAGTCTAGGTAGTTGACATACGTGGACTCGTATGGTATTTCTCCTCCACTGCTCTTTGCTGCCTCCAGGACCTGGAGCATGCTGTTCCTCCGCCCCCACCCCATGCTGGCCTCAGGGACTCTGTCCGTCCTTCCGTCTCGTGCATCAGTGAGTGTGTACCCTCCACCGGCCTCTCATGATTCCCTTCCACTGGGTGATCTTTCTCAGTCTGGAACATTTGGCTTGGAGGGCTCTATCCGCCCAGCCTGGTTGCTCTGTAGGAGGCTATTTGAGCAAAAGTCCCTCCTCACTCCCAGCTCCCTGCCGAGTCGGGAGCCACTGGAGGGAGTGGGCTGCATGGCAGAAGAGATGCTCAGGGCTGTGTTCATCTGTGGGGTGTTCACAGGACACTCTGCCTGAAGGGGCAGTGGCAGGTGGTAGCATAAGGGGTTCTGGGGCCAGGCTGTGTTTGAACCCAGGCTTCCCCACTTACTAATGGAGTGGTTTTGGCTAAATTCCTTCACTCCTGTGATCCTCAGGTTCCTCATCTAAGAAGTGGGGATGACGATAGTGTGTACCTCACAAGCTTGTGACAAGGAAGTGAGTTCATCTGTGTAAAGCACTTAGGACAGTGCGTACACGTGCTGGCACACACTGCTTTGTAAGCATTGGCCATATTACTACCATTGTTGTAACCTATGTCACAAAGTTGTGAGGATGAAATGAGATCATTCACATTAATTGTCTTAGAAGTGGCTGGCATGTAATAAGAATCGAGTAAATGTCAGTGACTAATTGTGTGTGTGTGTGAACATGTGTATGTGTGTATGTACTTTCACATGAGCACTTCCAGAGATCTCCGAATTAAAGTTGCCACTCTTCAGATATGGGAAACTGGAACACCTCGAGGTGGATAAAAACTAGCCTGCCTGCATTTCCTATTCTTTTGAAGACAAACACAGAGAAATAGGAAGCTCCAGAAGACGGATGCCAAAGGAAGATCTTCTTAGGAATCTGGTGAGGTAGAAATTGGTATAGCCTATGCTTGGAGGTGTCCTATGAGTTCACAGCAGTCTTAGCATTCCTTTTCTTTCTAGTTTTGTACACAAATGCAAATGTGAATTCTTTCTAATCTCAAGCAAAAGAGCCTCACATTCTATCCCAGGTCAGAAGACTGAGTGGCCTTTATTGTGTATATGGTTACCTACAGTTTCAATAGAGATTTGTATTTCGTTAAACCCACAGAAGAAAAGTTATCCTTTGTGAAAGCCAAGCTTTGCAAAACTTGTCTGTGTGTTGATTTTAACTGTCAGTTAAAAGAAACCTCAACCCTGCTTGTTTAATAGCTGTGTGAAATGTTACCAGAACAGGGAGAAGGGCTGGAGCTGGAGGAGGAAGGGCCTCCTTGCAAATTTGTTCCTCTTTCTGAAGAAAGGAGGACTCAGAACTAGCTGGGAAGCTGAAGGCCCATTTCCCAAAGGCAGAGGAAATATGTGCATGTACGTTTGTGTGTTGGGGACACACCTTTTCTGGGGCTCACATGTCATTTCTGTTACTCAGAGCCCCCTGAGCTGCGTTTGCACCGCCATTACTCCTGGTGCCCCCTCTCTGGCCATGTTTGTCCCTCCGTGCTGGATGTGGGCAGGAACCATGCAGAGGGATCCTCTAGTCTCCCCTAGGTGGCCCAGGTTCAGCAGGTTAGAGGGGTTTAGATTAAAGGAGTGTGCTTTTGTATGTGGGGTGGGGGGGGCTAGTATGCAGACTGGCTACCAGTAAATGCTTACCGAAGATGGATTGGTGATCAATCTAATTTCTCCTCTTGCTTTGCTTTAGACCCTAGAAGCCACACTGCTGTACAGCTCCTATTGAGCTGGGTTGCCTGATCTCTTACCCTTTCCCTGGAAACAAGACCCTCTCTAAAGCTACTTAAGTACCTGTAAGCAAGAAAAACAGACAGAGAAGGAGAGGTTTTGATAAATGGGACTTTCGCAGCCAGACTGGTTAATGTAGCTTCTCAAAGTGCCTCTGTAGAGCTGCTGACCTATGGGAAGACTCAGACTCACTAAGTGGGGACCATCACTCTGTTGTGGCTCCGCTCACGTGTTAGCGGGTGTCCTGCACAGGTGTCCTGCTCGGTGTCCTGTTTGTACCCAAGCACCCAAGTAGTGAAGTCGCTTGAGGACTTGTCTGGCAGCTTGGCCTTTCACCAGCACTGGATGTGGAGATCCTTGGTCTAAGAGGCAGGCCTTCAGGCCCCACGGCTCCCCTCCCAGATCACATGGGCACGGGTTGTATGTTAGGCCCAGGACCAGACAGCAGAGGAAAGGAAGGACTCACAATCCAGCACCTGCCATGCACCATGGTGTTCATATGCGATTTCATTTAATTCTTGGGCAATACCTGTCCTCTGAGGTATCATGTTCCCTGCTGTCGCAGGGAAGATCGGCTGTGGAACCCTCACAGCAGTCTTCGGAGGTATGGCGGTTAGTTCCGGGCGATCTGGCTCCAGGACACAGCGTAACCTACTCAGAAGCCTTGCGCTCCCCTCTGCCTTCTCACTACCCACAGTGCTGCCTGCAGACCCTGGCACCAGCGTCACCGGGGTGCTTGTCGGAAATGCAGAATCCCGCCCCTCACTGCCACATCCCAATCCGCCTTTTCACCAGCTCTCCACACAGGAAGTTTGAGGGCACAGTGGTGTTTGAGAAGCCCTGTGGGATTCTCTGCACAGCTCTTATGTGAGAGAAGCCTGAGGGGAAGTGGAGGTTAGCTGAGAAAACCTTCCCAGAGCAGACAGGAGCCGAACTTTGCAGGAGTGCCAGGGAGGAGAAGCAGCGTTTTCTTATCAGAACAGCACCAGCAAACAGCTTCCTGGTCTGTGGAGAGGGGAAGCCTCAAGGTTCCTGCCCACTCAAAGAGCAGAGGGCGTGAAGGCGGGACAGTCAACACACGCACAGGGCCATGAGTCCCCACACGTGCAGAGGCTACGGCTGCCGGGCAAGGCGGCCCACTCAGAGCTCACTCAGAGAGACGTGCGCACCTTGAAGCCTTCTGAGGAGCAGGGCCATGAAGCTCGAAGGCCTCGTTCAGTGGAAGTCTCCCAAGATCCCACGAGAAGTCCAGCTCCAAATGAGGCATGGGGGATGAGTCAGCCAGTTGCACCCTCTGTCAGCAGCCCTGTACATCGGTATCTGGATAGACTGCACGGAATGAAGGCCTGGTTGGGCCACTCTGGGCCTGCGTGCACGTGGGCAGGTGTCTGGTAGTCTTGGGCGAGGGGCAGGCAATTCTGAGGAGGTTTGGAGCTCTGACAGAGGCAGAGGAAAGGGCAGAGCCGGCTGGTGATGCTTGGCCTCTGTGAGGCCTGGCTCTGCTGGGAGGGTTTGTTTCTTTTCTCCTTTGCTTCCTTTCAAGGTATGTCCAAAGCTGAGGTTTCTTGTTTTCTTCAGCAGAGATGTAGTTGGAAACTTGTAGCCTCCCTGGCACAATGGCCCTACAAGTTCCCTACGGGGCCGAGAGCAGAGCAGCTCAGACTCTTCCCCACTGGGTGGTACCAGGATCTGCAAGCTGAGAGCCTCCACGGGGCGTGGGTGGGTGAAGGTAAGCCTTGGTTTGGATGTGGCTCACGTCGGGACAACTTCTTCCTCAGCCATGGGCTGGCAGCTGCACTGCCACGGGCAGGAGGCACAGAGAGGGTGGCTAGGAACGCTTGAGCGGGGAGGGCTGCCCCTGAACGGTCAGTTCTAGAAGGATGGCCCCAGGAGTAGTGTCCAACAGACTGGCTGCTGTTTTCAGAGGATTTTAATTTCCTCAGGCAGTGGCTTAGACTAGCATCTAATTTTAATGCCAACTTTGACCTGTTTTGTTTTGTTTTTAATTCTACTCTTCATGTTGGCTGTTCTGGTTGAGCCCAGGCCCCAGAGAGAGCTGAGAAGTAATGGGCCCTGTGTGCAGTGGAGCCAGATTTCCTCTTCTACAGTGTTCTTCCACCTCCAGGCAGCCCTACACACGGCTGTGTGGACACCGAACAGAACACTGGTGGGGAGAGATGGTGAGGGCAGTTCCTACTCTTTTCTGCCTTTGTAGGGAGCAGCCCAGGCATGGCAGAGACTCTGCTGGGCCACTTGGAAGACATGGAAAGAGATTGCAAAATGATCCAAGGAGGAGCTAGTGGATGCACTTCCAGTTTGAAGCAGGAAAATCTCCCTAGGAAACAGGCAGAGTGCAGCAGGGAGGGGGGAAAAGAGCTCACCTGCCCTGGGATGGGGAAAGGCTGGTTTGTTCCAGGTCATCCGGAGTGAAGGCAGCGTGTAAATGGGCCACATGGGCCAGCATCTCACGGCTATCCCCTGGCCCGTCTGCCCCCTCTGGTCCTGCATTTGGAGAAATGCACAAAGGCAGGAGGCGCAAGCACGGTGCTGGCTTGAGGTGGTTATGGGAGACACAATGTTAAGAACCACAGGGCCACAGCACGTGGGAGCTGGGAGGGTCTCCCTGGTGTACGGGAGGGGGAATGAGGCTCAGATGGGGAATGGCCTGGCCCGTGTCACTGTGCAAGTCAGTGACAATGATTAAAACGGCTGCTGCCGTTTATGCTGTGCCTGGAGGGCTCCAGCAGGAACTGGCACGGGGTCCTTATCCTCCTCCATCCCCTGTATCTGTCAGTCATCAGGTCCAGTCATAAACCTGCTGAATAGCTCGCTTCCCCCATCCTCCACGCCACCTCCAGGGCCCCGGGGCACAGCCGCATTCTCCTGCCTATCTTGCTTCTGCCTCCCCTATGCCATCTCCCTCCAGCCTGTGACTGGTCTCATAAACAAGCTGCCTTGCATTAACCTCTTTGTTACCCTCAGCATCAAGGTCAGCCCCTGACCTTCCTCACAGGACGGTCCTGGTCTGGCCCCTGCCCACCACCCATCTCACCTCCAGCCATTCTGACCTCCACTCCTCACCTGCCTGTGTGTTCACTGCAAGTCTGGGCCTAGATGCCAGTCTCTCCAGGGAACCTTCCTTGAACCCCAGAGATTGGGTAAGGAGCTTCCCTTTTAGGGTCTCAAAGCAACTCCCATTGTCATGCCATCCTGTCTTTTAACCACCCAGAATCATCTTGCCTGCTGGCTGGTCTGCATCCCCCTTGGCCTGCCCTGCCACTAAGCTCCATGAGGGTAGGAATCATAGTTGTCTTTCTTATTTGATGTTGTCTCCTAGGGCCTAGAATGGTATCTGGCACCTGGTAGGTTTTCAGTAAATATTTCACATAAGTATGTTCAGTAAGAGCTCTCCCATGGCACTTTGCATACATTAGCTTATTTAAGCCTCCAAGAATCCTACAAGAGATCTCATTCATTCTCTCAGTCTTACAGATGACCACACTCAGACAGCTGAGTAACCGTCTGTGGGCCTTACCTCTGAGAAGGGGCAGTCCTGAGACTGGAGCCCAGACCTGACTCCTCAGCCCCCGCCCCTAACCTCTGTGCTCCGCTGCAGGCCTGGGCTCTCGCTGAGAGCCCTGGTGTGCCTAGAGGCTGGGAAGCAGCCTCAATTCCAGTAACCCAGACCTGGAGGGCAGTTGACATTCCAAGCCACCTTTAAGGAGTTGCTGATTTTCTGAACCAGACGGTTCCAATAAGCCCCTGGCAATGTTGTTCCTCACTACAGCTTATCACAACTGTGATCTGAGCTGGCTAATCAGGAGGACAGATTGCTCCATGTATTCTCTGCTTCTTTTTTCCTTCTTTGAAGAAAAGAAAAAAGTGAAGACAACAGAGTGGGGTGCCAAGCTGTGAGGCTTCAGGGCACATAGTGTAGCCAGCTGTGGAGGGATGCTGGCCACAAGCTGGATGTTGGTAGGCTGGAGGCCAGGCATGTTTTGCTCAGGTGTGCTCGATTTATACAAATAATCTCCAACACAGCTGCCCCTTTGCACAGGCCTTGGGCTGTCCTTGGATGAGGAGAGGCTTGAAAAGTCAAGAAGGGTCTTTCTACTTGGGGCAGCAAAGCATTGTAGGAGGCCTGTACCTACACAGAGCACAGAGGGGAAGGGGGTGGCTGCGGGGCGGAGGAGGTGGCTAGCCCAGTCAGCTCTCCAGGTGCATCTTTGCTGAGCTGAGCAGGACCTCCATGCTCACAGCAGCCACGTCATCACCACAGCCCAAGGGTGAGACTCTGAGGGGCCCGAAAGCATGACTAAACCCTGAGCCAGCCCCTAGGGAATGGTCAGAATGGGCCTGAGGATTGGCGTGCTCTCACTGCACCCCTCCTGGACTCTGCCAGGTTGTCACCACACATTTTGTGGCTCATAAATGCCCACCACAAATGGTGTGCTTTGTTGATACATGAAAATGGGTTTTTGAAACAAAAGCAACTAACTTAAAAAAAAACCAACACACTGGTGCTGCACTGAAAGAATAATTATTGGAGTTTGGTGATCATTCTGGGCATAGAACCACAGACTTTAAGAAAGGAGAAGGATCCTAGGGCTGATTAATCCATTTAACAGATGCAGGAACTGAAGGGAGGTCACCCTGCTGGTGGGTGCAGAGCCAGGTGAACTGGGTTCAGGGCCCCCTGCTTGCCACAGTGAGGTGGGGGAACATGCATGTTTGCCACAGAGAATCCACACTGCTTCTCACCGAATGTGACATTTTCCATGGCTTCCCTCATCTCCTCTGATGATGATGTTGAGCATTCTACCTGCATTATCTCATAAGATCATTTTAATAACCCAGTCTCCCAGTAGGAAGCTTGAACACAGAAAACTTTAGTACCTTTGCCAGGGTAGTAAGCAGAGGATCAGGATTTGAACTCAGCCTGGCTGCCCCCAGGACCTGCACTCTTAACTCCATGATGCTCCTGGAAAACTCATACATACCTGACTGTTAATCCCTGGGGATGGAGGGTGGTAGAGCTGCGCCCTCCTTCCTGGCACCATGAGCCTCTTACAGGAAGCATCTCTGCCTCCCCTCCCTGCCATACACACCGCAGGGCTAAGAAAATGAGAAGGTGCAGCAAGTATTGGCACAAAATTCATATAAAATTTGCACGTGGTTCTGCACCTGTCTTATGACCATTTCACGATAAAATATTATGGCTGCACTTGAAGTCTTCATCTCTTTTTTTTTTTAAGAATAGTGGAAATACCCTTTTTTTCTTCTGAGTATGATTCCTGGACCAGGAGCATTACCTGAGAGCTTGTCAGAAATGTGGCATCTGAATGGGAATCTGCATTTGAACAAGATCCCAGGTGACTCCGTTGTGCAGTGAAGTCTGAGAAGCAGACTGCTGCCCATGACAGGCTCCCCGGGGCAGGGCCTGTGTCTGGCCCGTCGCTGTGCCCCCACAGTGCCTTGCTCTGTGCTTGATGAGTGGAAAGTCCTCAGTGTTTGTGTCAATTTGCAAACCACTGTTTTTACCCTTGACCCAGACCCATACCACAAATGTGTAGGCCAGCAGGCAGGGGCAGACGAGGATAGAGGTCAGCTTAGGTGAAACGGAAGGGGCTCACAGATTGTTTCTGGGCTTTAGAAGTAATGCTCTTGCTGTGGCTTGGTTGGGTTTGTGCCTGGGCCAGCTACGCCCAGGAAAGTCTCCGCAGTATCCAGAGCTCCTGGGTTGGAATACCCACTTCTGTGAGGGTAAAGAATGCTGGGCTGGATTGATTAAGCTTAATTCTGGACACGAGGTTAAATTCCATGCATACCCCTCCCCATCACCCCTACCACACATGCCTGCATTCTGCTAACTGTCCCAGAAAGCAAGCCAGCCTGTCCTGGACACTTCCCTCCTGTGTCCCCTAGGGCCATGGGGCTGTTGGGGGCAGCGAGCCAATTCTGAAGGTGACTCTTTCTGGACTTGGATGAGAGTCCCTCCCTCAGCCTCAGTCCAGGGAGAGGGCAGGTTGTGGAGCTGAGTTGGGGGCCTGACCACCAGGCCTGCTGCATGGGGGTCCTCACCAGCCCAGCCTGCTGGCTGCCAGCCCCTGCCGTCTCTTGGTTGGGTCCTGGCCCTCCCCCAGATTTGAGCTGTTCCCTAGCAGTGATGTGCAAGCCCCCGTTCTTGGAGGCCACGGGGTCTTCCACGGCCCGCACTAGAAACGGCGTTGTCTGGAGGGCTGTGGCACCCCTGGCTCAAATTACCATTGTTAACCTTTGTTGCACTGACATGTCATCACAAATGTGCGTTCCTGGGCTCAGGCCAGTTTTCCTGCCTCAAGCCTTCTCTGTCCTCACCTCGAAGTAGACCTAGCTGTCCAGGGAAGACCCCGCGGCCCCATCTCACAGGCCCAGGGCACATTCCCCCCAACCGCCTTTCTGAACTATTGTTCCACCTTCATTCAACATTCTGTTTTAAATTTCTTTCATCTGATTTTACAGTCTCTTAATCTTTCGTTCATTCATTTCTTTATCCATCCACCCATTCATCCATTTGAAACATGGTTCTCAAGGGCCTTCTGTGAATCAAATGCCTGTGCTGGGCCCTCAAGAAATAAAGTTGAATAACACATTCCATTTACCAGTCCCCCAGTTTCCTGACTCCACTCACCCTTTGCCCTTAGGCAAATCTGTTCATACATCTTTTATTGATTTTTTGTTACATTTCCAGGGGCACTTGTAAACCATTTCTCTTTTCAAACCCTTATTTGTACCTTAGCCCGGCTATCTTCATGGACGGCATCACCTTTTACTCCCTAAGATTGGAGCTCACCAAAGACGAGCCTTTCCAGTGTCCCTAATTCCCACTGCCGCTGTCTTCTCCCTGCTGTCCCTCCTCTAGAGGCAGGTGCATCCCAGGGTTTCCCTCCTCTTGGCGCGCTCTTCTGCCTGGCTTCTGTGTCCGTGAGCAGATGTTTTCTATGTTCCTACCACACATTGCCCATTTATAGCATGGAGATACAGTATTTACCTCATTTATTTGTTACAAATATTAAGTGGGTTAATACATTTAAGGACTTGAAACAGGGCCTGACACATAGTAAATACTAAATATTAGCCATTATCACGACTGTCATTCCTCAAGTACCCACTCTGCCATTCACCCTATATTACTTTTTCCTCTGGTCTGGCATCCACATTCCTTTCCTTCAATATATAGACATAATCAGTTCTCCCTCTTTGTGAACATTCTTCCCTCCACCCTGTCTTGGCTGGGAGGTGCCTCTGCCTTCCCTGCATCTGTCCCCCGTCCCCCGTCCCCCCCCCCCGTTCCCGTGTTCCCCGGTGCCGGCCGGCCCGCCTCAGCCTCTACCACTCCCTTGTCTCAGAGGGCAGTCACCTGCTGCAGCATTTCCAAGTCCCCACCCTCTGCCGCTCTCAGCCTGGTCATATTTTCACATGCAATGAGCTGCTGGGGGTGCGGGAGCAATTTAGAGTGCCTGGGGAACCGGGGGTTCCAGGAGAGACTGGATCTAGCGAACAGGGAGAGGTGGGCCCCGGAGACTCCCAAGGGGCTGATAAGCAGGTTTCCTGGGGAAGAGGCAGGATGTTGAGGTCAGAAGGGTCTCAATTCCCCATTGCTGGAGCAGAGTGCCTTCTGGTTCTGGCATGGTTCACAGTGGGAGAACCGAGTGATGGCTCAGGTGGGGTGTGAAGAACCCTGAGACCAATGTGAGGCCACCATGGCCGCTGAACGGGCTGAGGATGCTCCTAGGATAGAGCAGAGGGGAAGAGGGTATGGGTGGTGCGCAGAGGTAAGGAACAAGAGGGCAGGGAGGCGCCTGGACTGAGGATGCAGGCTGCAGGAATGTGGCAAGACAGCTCCAGAAGCGTATGTGGGCGGCAGGGAGCCAGGATGCGTCCTGGGTTGAGGGGAGTGGCGGCAGGATTGGTCTCTTCTTGGGGACAGGAGGGGTCAAAGTGCTCAGCACTCTCTGCAGGCTCATTCTGTCCCGACCAGTATTGGAGAGGCAGGGAATGGGCGCTGGCGTCAGTGAGAGGGTCTGGAGGGCAACAGCTTGGGGGGAAGGCCCGGAGGCCCACCGGGTTGGATGGGGATGAGGAGGTGGGGGAAGAAGCCTGGGGCACTGGGTCACAGGACTTGGGAACAAGAGGGTGGAGCAGACTCGGTGGGCCTGCAGGCCCAGCTAGAAGTCTGTGAGGCTCCTCGGGGGTTCCCACAGCAGAAGGTGCCCACCGCCTACGTCAGTACCGGGCACTCAGGCACATCAGGTGGCAGACGGGCTGGGCTGCCCCAAGGCCTGCCCCGTTCCTGGCTCCCCTCTTCTGTCCCCTGAATGTCGGAGCGCTCCAGGCTTCTGTCGTGCCCACGTTGCACTCAGCTTGTGATCTGTATCCAGCCACCTGCTGGGCTTTTCTCCATCCCTGGACTTTCCCACGTGTTGTTCTCACTGGCTCTGTTCCTCATGCCCCTCTTCCTCCTCCCTGCCGTGCCGTGGCTGTTAGGGCCACCGCCCCTATGGTCACCCAGGCCTGAAGCTCCTCAGATCCGCACGTCTGGTTGAGCCCCACCCCCAGGGCCTCCTCCGCCTCCATCATCTCTGCCCCATGTTCCTCTCCCAGTCCTTCCCCTCCGGGGCCTCACCAGGTCCAGACACACGCATGCTCTAGAGCTGCTTGTCAGGCTGAGGGACAGTGGCTTCCCCAGCCCCTGCTGCCTGTGTCCATAGATCCAGGGCAGCAGATGTGGGAAGAAGCCCCAGGAGATGTCCAGGCAGGATGGATATGGGGAACGGTGGGCAGGCCAGGAGGACTGACATTTACAGAAGGCATCCCACCCCTCCTGAGGGATTGGGGGAGTAGCCTCAGGGGCTGGACCGAGCCTCAGGGAGGCCTCAGGCTGACCTGGCTGCCCTTCCAGAGCACTCTGGGGAAAAGGATGGTGGCATGTGAAGGACTGCCAGGCTTCAGAATTGGCTGGGCTGTCTTATGGAAGCTCAGAGGTCTTGCCAGCCAGGGTGTTCACCCTCCATGATGCCAACACTCTGCAGGCAGGCTTTACAGAGTTCCACAGAGATGGGTTGGTCATAGCTGGTGCAGCTTAGGGAACAAGACAGAAAATGTGGGTCACCTTTATCATTCCAGACTCCCTGAAGCAAGAAGCCATGTCAAAACAGAAACCTCCAGATGGTTTCTGTCTGGCTGGATGGACGTGGGCTGGTCTCTGAGGTGCCACCACACCCTGAGAGGAACTGGGCAGGGAGAGCTGTCTGCGCTTCTGTGGCTGAGCGCCCATGGTGACAGGGCCACTCCTTGTGGCCATGGTGCTGGGCAGGGTCTGTGCATGCATTTGCGGTGGCATGAGGAGGAGGAAGATTATTCATGGCAATACGCACTCTTTTTTGGAGAACATGAGCTTTAGATCCTCTGGTCAACATCTAGTTGAGAGTCTTGGAGTGACCTTGGAAGTGATCATCAAGGGTAGGCCTGAAGGGAAGAAATGACTTTGCTTTTCAAAATTATTTCAGATACTTCTTTCCATAAAGATGGGTTTTCTTCATGAAAACTAGTTCACTATTTTTAAATAGTCTTTTTCATGATGATTAATTAGGACATACTCAATACAAGACATTTAGAAAATCTGTCACCCATTACTGGAAGAATGTGCTTAAAGTTTTTTAATTTGCATTTTCCTGACAAGCCTCACTGACTTCTGGAAGGACTCAGTGTTTAGAATGGACCATTTGCACGGAGGCTTGTTTTGCAGTTGTGGTTATTCCTAAAGGGGAAGAGACCTACCTAGTGTGGGTCTGCTCCTGTCACCCCAGATCACAGACCCTTCGGCCTCCATGCCTCTTCATGAGTTTTCCTCATGGGTTGGTCTTTCTCACCTACTAAGGCTTAGAGTTTTCCACTATCACTTCCAAGAGGGAAGAAGCAAGGATGGGAACACACACTGAACCTGGTCAGGCTGCACAAGACTTGCCAGGAAGGTTCTAGAAGCCTTTGCTGACTCAGGCTGAGTTCAAGCTGTAGGCTTTTGGGCCAGGAAGGCTCTGTTTCATGTCTGAGATTTGTAAGGACAACATCATATGCAACACCAGAAACCTCTTGTGTGGGTCTCCAGGTGGCCCTGGAGGATGCAACCAGCCTCTGCACAGGCCCAAATCCAGACTGTCGGCAGGGCAACATGGCTGGGTTGTGGGCATGGAGGTTGATCTGAGAAACTTCTGGGAGCTCCAGGACTCAGAACCAGATACCTGCATTCAAACAGAGGTTTCCTCCAGCCTCAGCACGTACCATTGGCAGTGCCCTGTGAATATATTTGGTCAGCCCCAGGCACTGAGGGGCAAGGGTCTGGGGCACCTTCTAACCTGCCTCAGAACATCCCTTGGGTCTGACCCCCCCGGTCAGTGAAGCAGTCGCAGTAGCTGATCACTGATGGCCTGGTCCCCGGTGCCCATGCCTTGAGGTGTGCCAGCCAAACTCAGAAATAAGATTGAAATCTAAATGCTGCTCCTTGGACATTAGCCTGAGAATCTGAGACAGTCGGAGATGAAAGGAGCCTTAGAGATCAGCAGCCCTGGATTCCAGTCAGGGCCCTGGCCTGGACAAATTCAAGCCCTCTGTCCCCCTGGTAAAATTTGGGCATTGTGTCCCTGTGCTGCCCAGCGGAAGGAGCTGAGGCAGAGGATGAAGAGGCCTCGACCCCTCGCCGCCCTCTGTGGGTGAGGATTGTTGATACTGCCTTGTCAGGCTGGTTCACATGGGGCAGAGTCCCTTACATGAGCTCTGCACCCTTCCACGGCCTGTATCATTCTCTCTGCCGCAAGGCTGGCCCAATTCCTCCACAAAAACCAGCTGACACGGGCGAGAGAAACCCACCTTTCTCCTAAGGGGCTGCTGTTTTTCTGGGTTCATTTTGGGATGGTAGGAATGTTTTAATCAAGGGAACCCTGGAAGCAGTTTTGTACTTAGAGAATCATTGGCTCATTTCCAGTTTGTGTTTCTCCTTCAGCTGATAATCGGGCAGCTCGCATTTCCAATTTCCTGTCCCTCCTTTGCTTCTCCATACGGATCATAACATGCTGATGTCCCAGACTGAATTCTTTCTGACCCTTTGTTATAAAATCCCTCTTTGCTCTGACTGAGCAGCCATGCTAGGCATTATGATCCCAAAGAACCTCCTAGGTCATGGTCTCTGCCTGGAAGGATGTTCTGTTCTTCTCTGTCTGCTTTTGGCCCCACTCTTCTGCACCCAGCAAATTCGGTGCTAGTGGAGAGAGGGAGGACTGGAGGAGCTTCCCTGCCAAGGTTTGTAAGGGTGCCCAAGGGTGACAATGGCCTCTTCTGCTCTCAGTTTGCTCAGAAGTAGAAACGGAAACCCTTTTGACTCCTGTAAAGCATCCGAGCACGCTGCCACGGCACCCTGCTCCTCACCACCACAGACTGCCTCTGGGAGGGGTGGGCTGAGTGCCCGGTGAAGCAGCACGGTTTCTCTCAGCAGCTGCCACTGTGTCTTGACATTTTCCTGCCCCTCGTTCCTGACATTGAAGCCTACCCAGCCTGAACTGCACCAGCCTTTCCATGATTCTTTGTAGGTTATTTCAGTGTTCCCGGGGTCCTGCTGGGTGGGAGCTGGGAGAAGGGCTGAGGAAGCAGAGGCGATGGCAGCTGAGGAGACCTCACGGATGGGATGGAGGCGGGGGACGTGACCACGCATCCCACACCACCAGCCATGCCACCTTCTCCTTCTCCTGGTCCTCTGGGAAGGGAAGAGATGAACTGAGATTGGAGGGGGAGTACAGAGGGACCAGTGGGCTTGGTGCCCTTGAGGTGTCCCCAACGTCCCCAAATGCCAGCTCTGCCTCTCTGCTGCTGCCCTCTCCTTTCTCCTGGCCGCCCTCCTGGTGAGAGCTTCTGTTCACACTCCTATGGGGAACTGAGTACCTTGGCAGCAGAGCGCCTCCATCCCTCGTTGGAGGAGTTCTCGACCGTGCTGTGGTGGCCCAGATCTGTTTGGTAGAATTTTAGCTGGTTTGCAACCTGGTCCTGAAATTAACCATTTGGAAGAAATATGGTAAAATGAACAAACAGTTACCACACTGCGTTCCAGCCCCGCTGTGATCCCATTGCTGCAGGCTCATGTGGCTAGAAGGACTCTAGAATCTCCTTTTGCTTTGGAAGCTTTTTTTTGCCAAGGTTGTTATCATCAAACAGGCGCCAGAGCTCTGTTCCACTCACAGTCCAATTACGGCAAAACTCAAACAATGAACCTGTGTGTTCCACTGGTAAGAATGTCTGAAGGGAGTGCTTTTCCCTTCGCCAGGATCAGACTCTCAGGGCCCTCTGTGATATGTGAGACCTCAAGGCCGCTCCGTCCGTTCCCAGGCGCAGAGCAATGGGAACTGGAAAGTGGCTCACTTTAGCCCACCTGGGTTTCTTTCCGCTGTGCCACACGCACCACCCACAGATCCTACCCTGTGGCTGGTCAGGGAAGCTGTCTGTGTGGGAGGCCAGAGGAGTGGCATCTCCAGGCCAGGGGCGGAGTTGGTGAGGCTGTGATGCATTCCCCACCCTAAGGACTCTAGGGAAGGGGTGGAGTTGATAAAAAGAGGTGAGATGTGGTCTGATGTGGAATACTCCCCTTGCCTGTCACAGGTCCTCCGTCTTTCCTCCTTCCTCCAAATGGCTGGCCTCTCTGCTGTGACTACAGCTCTGGGGTTGTGGAGCCTAGGCGCTGTGTCCCTCTCTCCCCTGCCGGCCACCCCTTGCAGCACACAGGACAAGTTCCTGTGAGGCAGCTGGAGGACAGTGGCCAGCGCTGTAATCAGTCACCCACAGAGAGGTTTCTGGATCTCTCTTCCTTTTTCCAAATGGAAGCATTTGGTAAGAGGGTCTAAGAGGGCCCCTTAGGCTCTAACATCCATGAACTACGGACCTAGATCAGGTTTCTCAATCTGCCTTGACAGAAACTGAGGTGACGGTCCCTCTAAAACAGCCATAATTCCGCCTGCTGTTTCACAGCTGCTTCTCTCCCTAACCCACAGGCGAGCGCCCTGGGCTGAGTCAAACCCCCAGCCCCTGTCCAGCCTTTCAGAAATGCTGGGCTTGGGGTCTTAATGAATGAATCTTGTTCTAATGCAGAAAATGATGTTGTTTCAGCCTGCATTTAGCTTCCTACGTCTTTACCAGATCACCATTCAGAATTGTTTCCCCTTCTTTCTCGCATCTCCTTTCAAGATCAGAAAGACAAGGAGTTAGAAAGTTCCTATCTTACAAAGTGGACACTGGAGCCCGATGCCTGGGTTTAGTCCCTGCTTCTGTTGCTTACAAGCTTTGTGACTTTGGGCAAGTTACTGAGCCTCTCTGTGTGTCAGTTTCCCTAGCTGTGAAGTGACATACCGTCTCACAGAGCACCCATCTCGTATGGGGAAGAGGAAATACACCATTCTCGTGCTTGCTTCATCTATACAGATGTTATCAGTGGTGATGACGGTGTCATCCTGAAGAAGCAGAAAATGGTGGGAAGAGCATGAGGCTTAGAGTCAGCTGACTAACTCTTAAGTCCCAGCTCTGCTACTTGCTCAGGGGGGTGATGATGCAAATTCTGAACCTCAGAATGTCTCAATTTTTGTAGCTGTAAAACTGGGGTAAAAATGGTATCTCCCTCCAACAAAATAGGTCTGGCAAAGTATTTTACCTGCAGCAACCGGGTTAAACCTGTTCTCTTTTCTCTTCCCAGGCACACATTCTGGCAGTTTCGCCATGAGAATCCCAAGACCCGGGTTGGGGGCCCTCCCCCTGAAGGGCTCCCTGGCTTTAACAGTGGGGTGATGCTTCTGAACCTGGAGGCCATGCGCCAGTCCGCGCTTTACAGCCGCCTGCTAGAGCCGGCGCAGGTGGAGCGGCTGGCTGACAAGTACCACTTCCGCGGCCACCTCGGGGACCAGGACTTCTTCACCATGATCGGCATGGAGCATCCTGAGCTCTTCCATGTGCTGGACTGTACCTGGAACCGGCAGCTTTGCACCTGGTGGAGGGACCATGGCTACAGTGACGTCTTTGAGGCCTACTTCCAGTGTGAGGGTCACATCAAGATCTACCATGGGAACTGTAACACCCCTATCCCGGAGGTCTAGGCGCATTCTCACCTGCCAGGCCTCGGGTCTCCGGATCTGTGAAAAGGAAAGTGGTGCCTCTGGGACAGGCCCAGAGTGGTGTCTGAACCCCTAGAGAGACACTGCAGGGATGTCCTTTGTGATCAGCTCTCCCACCCTGTGGGTCACCGTCCTGAGGCACCCAGTGAGGACTGGCCTGCACACTGCTGGTGCTCGGGGCCTCTTCCCTCCAGGGGACCAGGCGTCGTGAGGGGCAGGCATCTTCCTGCGGGCTAGGAAGCAAGTTTGAAGAGAAGGAAGGGAAGAAAACTCTGCCCCTTGCCTTCAGTCCCCAGAGAATGGAAATCCTCTTATGATCCAGCCTTTCTTGGACCAAATAGAAATTTATTTTAAATTCACAGGCTTCCGTTTTGCAAGAAAACAAGAAGTACTGCTATAGCTCTGCGTGAGCCAGGGTTTTAACAGCTGGCCCAGAGCTTAAACACCCAAACGAATGTGAGCCTTCCACCTGCACACCCACAAGGCTCTGCACTCATTCCCACGATGCCTACATTGTGTGGGTATAAAGGTCACCGCTTCTCTGGAGAGCGTCATTAGGGCCAGCGGTGGCCCACATAACAAAACTTGTCTCATTATTTTAGCCTTTGTAGTTTTTATCTCCCAACAGCATCACAGAACCTCATCCCTCATTCATCCAAGCCAGCTTCAGGTGACCAGACTGTGCTCAGAAATCGAACCTGCCATGAAAGAACAGAGATAGTCTGCCTCCAGGACAGGCAGTAGAGTTGTCTGGACTGGGAGACTCATTGCAAAGAGGAACCCCGCAGTTCACGAGTGTCACCATGAATGCGTGTTGCCCTTAGACTTATAAACAGTCCAGTCTCTTTGTTTAAAAAATCATCCTGTGAGTTTCTTACTGCATCAGACTCTATAGTTTAGAAGAAATTAGGGTGTCATTTCTTTATTTCTTCTTTTAATGAATTCTCCTGTGAGTAAGCTGCAAACATGAAGTGGTTCATTTTGCATAGTCCAGATGAAATCCCTTAGGAAGAATTGGATTTTTATATTATTTTATTTCAATTTCATTTTCTTTTTTATTTCTTTTTAGCAGGAGTGAGAATAGCTACTAAATTCTCTTTGAGAACACAGTGAGGTACATTGTCTGCTCTCTGCTCAGTTTTCCACCTCCGTGAAGATTCTGAATCAAGAGTGTAATCGATGTCACTCAGTCTCCCCCTCCGCATGATGAGGCGAGGCGTGGTCACAGCGGGTCTCTGAGAGCTGAGGGGAGCATGTCCGGAGCGGCAGTGGGGAGGGTAGTAATGTTACATTGGAGTCAAACAGAGAATCATTTCTTTCTAGGTATTGACAGGCCCCTCCACTCCCAGGAGCAAAACCTACCCCATCCCTTCCGGCCCTCCTTACCCCAAAGGGTCTGCGCCTGTCATCTCCTGACGAAATGGAGCACATCTATCTGCTCTGAGCTCTGACAAAATGGGCCTGTTCTCTTAGGTACTTGATTTTCTATTTCCTGGGTGCTCGCTGTGCGCCAAGCGTTGTATTAGGGGATTTACATACACCATTGATGATGCTCGTGGAGACTTCATGAAGGTAATTTAAATCCTGAAATTTACTGTAAGGAAATAATGAGAGATGTGAACTGAGAGTCATTATTTATCATAGCATTTTTTATAATAGAAAAAAATTGGGAGCAACTTAAAATGTTGAAGAGGGGAGTGGAAAAATATGTTACATCGATTTAGAATAATGGAATAATTTAGGCATTAAAATAATAGTTTTAAAGAATATTTAATGCCTTGGGAAATGCTTAGAATGTGCTATTAAATAAAGAATGCAAAATATAAGATTATATGTGCAGTACAACCCTAATTTTATTTTTTAAATTACATATATGTGTATATGCAGATCAATAAAAAGAGAGCCTGTTCTGCTACTTTTCATTAGTTCACCTCCTAAAAAACCATATGTTTCAAATACTGCATTAAAAAAAAAGACAATCATTTCGATGGAGAAGAGTAGATAAAATGCTAGAGAATTTTAGACTCACAATAACAAAGGTATTTTTTCCTGCATTAATTTCAATAATTAAAGTAGTTCTATAGCTATGAGTGTCTCTTTATTGCAAGGAAAAAACAAACTGGTTGATCAAAATGGGCAAAAGCCAAACAAATCTTGCTCACTTTTGAAACCCCCCACTCAGAGGTGCCCCCCATTCTGTCATCAGCAGCCTTGGCCTTACAGCTCCGTGGCGACATCAACACTACGCAACAGAAAATCCAGCCAGACCGCAAGGCGCCGGGAGCCCCTGTGCTTCACCGCGAGGGCTGTCTGACAGATTGTGGAGACTGGTTCTTGATGGGAATCCTGCTGTCTGTCACCAAAGCAATGCAAACATTATTGTGCTGTGTTTAATTTGCCTTTTGAAGACTTTCACTGTAAAGCACATGCCTATAGGAATGAGTAGAGCGGGAGTCTAAAAAGAGAACATTTCTGGGTACTAAGATTAAGGTGCTTTTCATTTTCATCTACATTAATTTTATATTTTCCATTGTACATACAAATTAGTTTTGTAATAAAGATAATAAATGCCACAAAATGCTAGCCACCAGCCTTCCCTCCTGTTGTAAACAAGCATCAGCGTGGCCACTTTACAGCTCACTGTTGGTTATATTTACTGTCTATCTCCCATGGGAAAACATACTCTTGGCTAAGTAGGCTCTGGATTTTTAGCTTTCCCTACGGATGCCCTAGTTCTCTAAATAAAAGTGACCTAATAACAGCATCTCCAGACTCTGCATGCATTTCTGATTCCATGATCTTTTTTGAGTACACAAGTGGTAATGGCCTTTGGAAGGCTCACAGGCTTGTTGAAGAGATTTATTCTTGCAAGTCAAAACCACACTCCCGCACCCCCATGAGCAGCATCCACCAGCCAGAGAGGCGTGCTGGCTCAGCGGGCCCCCTTCCCAGAGCGCACCCCGAGTTTGTAGCGTAAGGCAGCAAGTGCAGCTGTGATCTGGCACCTGCTTTGGGTAAAGGCTGACCCTCTGCTCATTCTAAGACTTCCTGGGTGATGTCAGCATGGGAGGCCCGGGGTAGCGCTGATTGTGAAGTTTGGCAGGGCAAGCAGAAGTTTCCGGGCAAGCAGGGTGGTCTGTAGAGAGCAGCCCGCACCTAAGGCAGAGGCCTGGCTTGGAATCCGCCTTCTGCCCTCACCTGCGCAGCCTTGGGCAGGCAAGATCACCTCTTTCCCTCTTTCTAGGCACAGGTAATGAGATCTCCCTCAAAGGAGTGCTGTAGGAAGAAAAGAAAGGCTTAAGGGCTTGGTAAGCTGAAAATACACAGCAAAGAAATTCTACAGTTAGTACTTAAATTATTTTTAAATCATAAATGGCAGCCATTTGGGGCACATTAAATGTGTTGGTGGCATCTGCCTAAGCCCAGTGGAGGACCAGATGCTTGCTGTAGTCTGTCCAAATTTTTGTTAGCCCCACCACTCTGCAGAGGCCTGGGTATGTCCAGGGGTTCTGGGGTCCTTGGAAAACCCCTTCTGTTGGTTCAGTTTCTTCTTTTGTAAAAAACAAGGGGGTAAGAGGTTAGACTAGATCTCCAATCTCTTCCCTGGCTCCTGACCATGTTTGGAATAACAGCCTGCTCCAGCCCTGGTCTCTGGCCCCACACCCAAGCTATCTTGGGGAGAGGCTTGTGTTCCTCCATGGGTGTCCTGCCCACTCTCAGGAAATACCCTCGGCCAAACCTCAAGCTACCCCATGCCCCCGCCCTCATCCAGCCTGGGCCTGACTCTTCCCAGAGCACAGGACACCTTTACACCCAGCATGAAGCTGGAAGCTGAATTTGTGCCAGGTGTGTGCAGAGTATTGGCATTGCAGGGCATGCTCTCAGGGATGTAGGTAATCCGCTTCTGTTTAAGCAATGGTTGGAGCCATAGGGTGGCAGGAATGTGACTCTTACAAGGCTAAGTGACACCCGTTTTGGAAATTGTAAGCCCTGTTGACAGTCATGGGCAGGCCACTTCGTGGTCAACTTGAGTCCATCTCATCTTGTCCTACCTTTCGGAAAAACTAACCTTATCTCTAATCCAGGAAGCCATAACAACCATCCCCTCTTGCTCCCTCTGGGTGCCTCTGTGGCCTCTCCCCTCCTGCTTGCCTTCCGTGGCCCAGCCTCCTTCCCCAGGGGCCCCCAGGAACCCCCTGCCACCCTACATGCTTTGCATTCCCTGCTAGGGGCTCCTACCATCTCAGCCCATATCCAAACCACTGTGTCCTCTGATCCCACGCCACTCCCCACCTTTCCCCACTGGGCCTCTGCTGCCCCAGGGGAAGCAGACTCTGAGATGGAGTTTATGTGCAGGAAGCTTCCTAGAAAGCATTTAGGGGAGGTTGGTGGGGGCAGTGGGGGGCAGTGACAGGACGGGGCAGGGAGAAGCCGAGCTGTGAAGCAATCATGACAAAAGGCCTCAGCCAGTCCCACACGGAGCTCCTGAGCTGGGGCAACCTTTTAGCGAAGCCCTGGTTGGAGCCTGGAGGGAGGCCTTCAACCCTCTCCTGTCTAGTCACGGCACAGGCTGCCCCTGGGGAGAGGGCCATCTTGGGCAAGGGGGCTCCCTTCAGCCAGGTAGCACCTGGGTAGGGCCCGTGCTCTGAGCCATCAGCAGCCCACACTCCCCAGGGCATGAGGCCCCGTTCTGGAGGAGGGTCTGGGCAGCACACCAGGGGGTGTGCAGCTGCCCACAGCCCTCCTCCTGCATCTTCCTCCTCAGCTTTCCTCTGAACTGCTCTGTTCTTTCTAAGTCCTTCAACTCGGAGCATTTCCTGCTTCAGCTCTGCCTTCGTGCAGGTTTCCTGGTACCCTCTCTGAGCCCAGGCCAGGCTCCCTGTGCTAGCTGCTACCTGTCCATGGTGACGCTGCCTCACCGCTGCAGCCTTGCATTGCCCCATGGTGCCAGGTCAGTCCCAGCAGCAACACCAAGGAAGGTCACCTGCTCTTTGTAGGAGCAAAGTCCTGTCTTTTGTCCTTTTCCCTCTGTCATGGGTCCTTGCAGGAGCCCAGTGGCCCACTTGCCTCTGTGTTTTCCAAGAGATGCTCATGGCTCAGGACACTGACAGGCTGTGGGCCTGCCGCTCAGCAGCAAGGAGCAGGACCTCGGCCACTTTTGCAGACAGGTGAGGTACCTTCCAAAGGCCTAGAGCCCCACCAAACACAGGAGGGCAGCTGTCCGTGCCAGGGATGATGACAACGTTGTGAGCCTTTGCTAGGATTGCCCACTGCTTATGGTGGGGGAAGAGACAGTGGAATTCCGTGAAACCCCATGGCTTTGGAGGGCGGGGGCCCCAGCTGACACCCCGGCGGGGACACTGTTGATTTGCATGTTCTATCTGCCAAGCTCATGGTGTGCGCTGGGTTCTGGGGTGGCAGAGGTGAAGAGCGTGGGTCAGTCCGCACTCTGACAGAAGTTCTCACACAGTGAGGTGGTCTGAGATGGGGCCCTGGGTGCACCTAGAGGGGTAGGCACCCTGGAATCCTCCTCTAGGTTTACCCATGACGCTGGGGGTGAGGGCTGCCTCCTGGAGGATGAGACAAGAATCCCAAGGTATGTGCTCCTGGTGAGAGAGAGCGTGGCTGTGTGGCTTTGAGGCATGTAGTTGACCTCTCTGTGCCTCCCAATCACCCATCTGCTGACCATTGTGGGCACTAACTGAGATAACATAGGTCACATACTCTCTGGTCCCAACTCTGGAGCTAGACCCCCAAGTCATGGTGGCTATTACTATGATACATACAGTGAATTACCACTTTCTGGGAATGAGGAAATTCCCTGAGGCCTGTGGATAAGTATAAGCTAGGGACTCGGTTCCAACCAGGCTGTCGGGTCACTGGGATTCTCATCCTTGCCCTGCCATTGCCACCGGCTTGCTGTGTGTGATCCAGAGCAAGTTCCTTCCCGTCTCTAGGCCGTATCCACCTCCCTCATAATGGAAAGGAGCCTGTCATTCAAGGCCTATGTGGGAATGACCATGAAGAGGCAAGTCGGTGTCCTTGTGTTCTGGGAGTGACGGGGTGCGGGGAGCCTCCCGGCATGCTCTGGGCGAGGCAAGGAGCGCTCTGGGTCACTGCCCTGGACCTTTTGCGGCAGGTTGCAGTCACTTGGTACCAGATGACAAGAAAACAGAAATTATATGAAATGCAGAGAGAGTTTGCCTGATCTCAGGTCCGTGTGCCATACCCACGTCCCCCCAGGTGACCCCTGTCTATACAATGTGAGGCTGAGGGCCTTGAGCTTCCTCACGTGGCTCTGCCTGGAGCGCCCTGCCTGCTGCTCGCCCCCTTTCTTCTTTCCCACCTCCTTCTCCTCCGGGAAGACTCAGCTCAGGGCTGGCAGATGCCTTCTCTGAACCCCCAGCCGGGGCTAGACCCTCTCCTGTCGCCCAGGACCCCCGGGCTTCCCTCTGCAGCCTGGCGGAGAATTCCGTGTGTCAGGGGCTTCTTGGAGAGAGAGCAGAGCCCGGAGGAATGACTCCCTCTCCTGAGAGGCTGGAGGAGGTCCGGGTGCGCAGAGCTTCGGGGCCTCTGACCCGTCACATCCTAGAGTCTCCCACCTGGCCTGCAGAGGGAAACAGAAGTCCAGGGGCCCCTTAACAGGAGGCTGTGAGGCCTGGACCAAGGGGAAAGGAAAGAGAAGTGCTAGGGCCTCTTTTAAGGAGAGTCACGAGAGAGGGTTCCAGAGCGCAAGGGGCCGTAGAGCACATGTAGAGGCGTGAGAGGAGTTTTTCAGAAAGTGTAAGAGATGGTGACACTTGTGGCAGGGGCTTGAATGGGATCACCTTTACTCTTTTCCAGGAAACGCAAATGCTAATGGGCCTTGCTCTTCCATTTAATTTTGACTGTTGGATTGCAAGTGGTTGGACGCCACAAAGACTGAGACTGGGTGATGCGGAGCCAGGGTTTTGGTGCAGACAGCCCAGAATTCTCACTGCCTCTTCCATCACCCGGCTGCCTGTGCAGTGAGCTCCTTGGCGGCAGGAACACTGGTGTCCTTGTGCTCCAGTACCTGACAGCACCTGGCGTGTTATGCGTGCTCGTTGAATCCCTGCTGCTGGACTGCGTGAATATGGGAAAACCATCCCCCACCTTCAGCAGAGAAGGAAAATGGGAGCAGTGGATTTGGGAGCAAGAGGAAGGAGCGGTGACAGGCCTGGAGTTGCCCACCTCACAGAATCCCAGTAAGGGCCGAAGAAGGATGGGCGGGAGACCTCCGGGTGTTAGGGCAGATTTGGGGACAAGGGCGCAGGCCCAGAAGCAAACACTCACGGCAGGGAAGCTCTCTCTGGGTCCCCATTTAGTGAACGCCCTGTGTTCACATTCATCCTCTGATTAGGGCAATCTGTTCCTGGGACTTGACAGTCCCTATGGCAACTGTGTTGCCCATAAAATTGCTGGTATCTGATTGGAGGATGCCCTCAAATGTCCTCGTAGCCTGGCTCACGGAGCCTAGGTGGCTGGAAGGTCCTGAAGTGCAGGTGTGGGAAAGAGCTGCTTAGAGAGGTAGGGAGCTCTGTGTCATTGGAGGCATGCCAGCAGAGGACACACTCTGGTGAGGGGACATGAGCTGCAAGTGGAGCATAAAATGGGGGCCTGGACGGCCTAACCTACATGTCTCTGATAACTCTGAGATTTCCAAGCCCCTTTCCTGCCCTCTTCTCTGCAGCTGACCCCATTGGGAAGCATTTACATTCTATACCTGAGCATTTTCAGGTCCCAGTTCTAGAGGCTCTGCCTCTTCTTAGGAAGAGCATAAATATGGAGGAGAAGAGGGCCCAGGACCGAGGAGAGACACTCTTACATTTAGATGCTGGTCTGAGGAGGAGGAAAAGTTAGCACCAGAGACTGGGTGGAAACCAGAAGAGGAAGGGATCAGAGCGCCATGGGAAGACAGGGTTTCAAGGAGGGAGTGGTAACTGCATGCGTTTGGCCCTGAAAATAAAATCGGGTTGAAGTTATTTTAGTACATGAATGCAATATAATTAAAGATGGCATTTTAAACTATAACTCAGACTGGTGTTCTCCCTCAGGGATTTAAAAGATTTTTGAACACTTGTGATCACCTTTCAACATCTGTCCCTAGCGGAGAATACCTTTCTCCCTGACCCCCGAGTCTCCTTGGAGCTGGAGCTGTCTCAGATCAGCTTGCAAGAGAGGATCATTGATTTGTCAGGAATTTTGTAAACTGGTTGTGTGATACAGTGATTTATAGTAAGAGATATATATCTGGTCTTTGTCCTGTTTCTAGCACCAAACTTGTAAACTGCTTGATTTCCTAAGTGGAAATAAGAGATCAAGGTGTCTTTTGCTGTTAATGACTTTTGAAAGGTCCCTAGGTCACCTAGGGGCTGGGGCTGCCTGCCAGGGGAACCCCTTTCCCTCTTGGAGGGGAGAGAGGTTGGAGACTGAATCGTAGGTCAACAGCCAATGATTAGTCAGTCATGCTGTGTGATGAAGTCTCCCCCAAACCCCCAAAAGGTGGGGTTTGGAGAGCTTCCAGGTTGGTGAATATGAGGACATGCTGGGAGAGGGCACAGAAGCTCTGGGCCCCTTCCCCATACTGTGCCCTAAGCAGCATTTCTATCTGGTTGGTATATTGAGCTACATCTTTTTATAATAAACCTGTGATCTAGGAGATAAAATATTTCTCGGAATTCTGTGAATCACTCTAGCAAACTAATCAAATCCAAGGAGGGGGTGTCTAGCCAGTAGGTCAGAAGAGCAGATAAAAATCTGGACTTACAACTGGTGTCTGAAGTAGCACGTTGGGAACACTCTGTAGGACTGAGCCCTCAGCCTGGGGGATCTGATGCCAACTGTGGGAAGGTAGAGGCAGAATTGGACTAAACTATAGGACACCCAGGTGGTGTTCAGAGAATTGCCATTGGCGTGGGTGGGAAACCCTCCACCCCAACACACATATTGGAATTGGTGCTCAGAACCACCTTTAAGGTTGTTAAATACAATGATCATTAAAGATTAAATTATATAAACTTTCAATTGAATAAATTATCTTAAAGGAAAAATATTCAGTACTCAACACCTATTACTTCCTAATTATTCTACTACCTTTTTACAACTATCTGTGCTCCTGAGGTTATCTAGATCTGTGTGGTGGAAACACTATAGAAGCATGCTACTGTGTATATTTCCCGAGCTCTGCATCAGTGACATCATGTGGGGAGCTTGAATTCAGTCACAGTGGAAATATGTATACCACCAAAATCCACAAACACCTCAGATTGCCTTTTCCCCTTTTCCCCTCAGATTGCCAGTGTTTAAGCTGTGCTAGCACATCACTGCTTAGTTGCATTTCTCTTGAATGTATAGATGGATGGATGAATAGATGGCTGGTTGGTTGATTGGTTGGTTATGTGGCTGGCAGGCTGTAAAATTAGCTGTCTGATTAAAAGCTCCCTTTCTGACAGTCCCTGGAGCCTAAAGACCATGTTCCCAGTGCAGGAGTGGCAGAGCAGCCTGCCACATACATGTCTGTGTTTAGCTGAAAGTGTTATCAGTCTTCTCGGTCCTGCCTAAGCATGGAAAATGGATGGCTTGCACTGAAAAGTGGGACATCTCCACTTAAATATCACTAGGAGAGGTAAAGCATTCCATGCAGAGGGGAGAGGACTCCTGTTGTTCTCCTCTTTGAGCCTGTAAGCTGCCTTGGTGTCAAGCTGTCCCCTGCCGTTCCTTTGCCCACCCCAGCCACCAGCACTGCAGGCCGACAGTCCTCCACTGACACACTTCCCATTATTTTCTTGGCGCCTTTGTGGGCAGCTAGGCTGAGGGAGGAGCTAGGTACACAGCTCAGGTCAAACAGAAGTTGCTGTGAGCGCCGCAGGCAGACACAGGTGCAGCAGGGTGCGAGGGGCAGGATCACCAGGGCCTCTAATAACGGCAGAGGCGAGAGTGGGGGTGGCTGCTGGGTGGCCTGGTGCCACTGGAGAAGCAAAGCAGGGGGCCATTTCCTCAAGAGGATGTGCCGCCATATGCGCAGCAGTCCGCATACCCTGTGGTAGTGCTGGTGACAAAGATAATGCGCTGAAGGTGACTGACAAGAGGGCCTTGGGGGCTGCTGCAGGCCGGATTCTCTGAGATGCAGGCCAGCATACAGGGCATGTACTGGGGGAGCTCTTGGGATCGGTGCCCGTGGGACGGGAGGGAAGGAAGCAGGACTGTGCAAAGGAGGAAGCGGAGGCCTCAGCTGGCTTGGCGGGAGCGGGAAGAGGGGTTCCTCTAGCATTGTCGGGCGCTGGCATGAGGGACCAGACGTTTATACCCGAGGTCCTCATTCGCATGCTGTGGGTGGCCCTGGAGGACGTGAGACCTCACTCCAGGCAGTTTTCTTGGGCCCGGGCCAGCCCCGTGAGAGCTGGGCGTGGAGGGCGGCCTTCCCTCAAGGCTCCCGGCCACAGGGCTGCTGAGCCTCTCTTTCTGGAGGGGGTCTAAGCAGCTCATCATGCTGCCACCGCGGACGTCCTTAGTGGAGGGGTTCTCAGCCTCAGGTCCGTTGGGGGTGTGCTGAGATGGCCTGCCGGAACCCCAGCCCCTGGAGGGTCTGACTCAGTGGGCCCAAGTGGCCTGAGAATTTGCATTTCTGATCCCAGGTACTGCGGCTGCTGCCCTGGGATGCATTCTGAGAAAGACCATTTCTAGTCTAATCCCCTCATATTCTGAAGATGAGAGAAATGAGGCCCTCTGGGGAAGGGCCTGTCCAGGTCACACAGCAAATTAGAAGCCAGGACAGTCCAGAACCCGGGCCTGCTGACCCCTGTCCAGCTGCCAGGGCTGAAATGACAAAGATGAGACAGCTGAAGCTCTTCCCTTTAAAAGGGGCAGCATGGGAGGGGAAGGAGGCTGGGCTGAGCAGATGTAGGGCTGTCTCTGAGACTGCGGCTCTTGGTCTGAGCACACGTGAGGACGTGGGAGTGGAGCACATGCGAGCACTAAAGAGTGGGTGTCCCCAGCCTCCCTCCGGGCCCTGCTTCGGAGGAGCAGCTGAGCTTGTCCTGCGCACCGTTTCCCATCCAGGCGAAACCGAGGGAGGTGCCTTACAGAGGGAAGGCAGGCAGCCACCTGGGTAAAGACAGGGTCTGGCAGCAAGGGCAGGGGAGAGAGGGCGGCCGGCTGGCTGTCTGCGTGAGGGAGGAGAGATGGGGAGGTTGGGGATGTAGGGGTGAGAAGGGCCTTCAGAGTTTTCCGGGTCACATGTAGTCCCTCTCCTGACCATTCCCTCTTGGTGGTCCCTGGATACCCTTGTTGCGGGAGCTGCGGCATCCTGGGAATAGTAATAATGACTAATAACCCTGTGGTCAGCTGAGAGTCATCTTCTCGGGTTGAAATAAAGCTGCCCTGCATCTCCTGCCTGCGGTCCAGGGAGGTCCTCTATCTTCCCCAGGACTTCTGCAAGTTTCCAGGGAGCCCGCCTGAGGCCCTGCTCCTTGAGCTCGCCACCTCCTTCACATTGCCACCTCCGGGGCCTGCTGCTCAGTAGAGGCATTCTTCAGCTTCACCATGAGCACAGCTGCTGACGGGTCCTCACATCGGGAGGCAGGTGGCGGGAGCTAGTCCCCCTGTTGGTGGTGATGGGTTTAATAACTTGATTAGGGTCAGTCAGCCAAATCTCAGAATCCTTTCTCTGCAAACAATCATTAATCTGTGGGGTGATCCTTGGGGACCGTGTGAATGTCTTGTTCCCTAACAACTTCTCATCCAAGGGTTTGTTGAAAATTCAGTGAATCACCTTGGAAATAACGATAGTTTTACTTGAGCTAAAACTTGGATCTAGGCACAGGAAGGTAAAACTCCTACGGGTGGGGCAGGAGATATGTTCCAAAGAACCCAAGCCATACAAAGGTTTTATATCTGTGAGATGACAGGCAGGAGAGACAGAAGTTCAAAGGGGCACGTTTCATTTACATAAGAGGTGTTATGCAAAGCAGGGTTGGGGGCAACACACATCTTGTTGGGCATCTGGCTCATTAGCAAATTAAGAGAAAAGGTAAACATTTTGCTTACCCTGCAACAGGAATGCAGATGCAAATTGTTTAACCTTTAACTTAATTAGCAGTTGTTTTTTTTAGTTTTTCATGGGTGGCCATTTTGAAACTCACAGAGTTAACGAAACCTTCAGTACTTAGGCCTTAGGAATCTTGGCGGCGGTCCCTAGTATAGGGGTCGGCTTTACTTTATTTCACAGGTCTGGGCATCTATTGACTTACCAGTGTCAATTATTGTATCAGTGGTTGCAAATGGTGATTTGCTGATTCTCTAATTACTTCTGGATGTGTTCGCTGGCACTCTACCGTAAAGAAGAGCTTCCCTCTCTTTACTTTACCTTTCAGACCAGTGGCTCTAAACCGGTTTGAGTCTCCTGAGGAGCTCTTAAAAACTATCCGTTCTGCACCCCAAATTCTGTTTGGTTTGCTCTGGTGGGACTTGAGCACCGACACATATTCAAAGCTCCTGAGTGATGCTCTTGTTTAGGGCTGAGAACCTGCTCTGGGTACTGGGAGCCACAGGGAGTCTGATGCGGACGAATACAGACCCCACTGGAGCCTCCGAAAGGGCCCCCTGGCTGCTGCGGGAGGCACTTCCAAGGGGGCGGGCCTGGGCAGGGAGTGGAGGACAGGTGCCGTTACTGTAACCCTGCGGAAACACCGTGGAAGGGAATCTAAGGAATGAAGTTCATATTCAGAAGCACTTGGCTGCTGTAGTCTCGGAAGCTATCTTGGAGGAAGTTGGTGGTGGAAGTTAATAAAAATTTAATGAACAATCTCTTTCATATATGTGGCATGGTCCAGGGTTTCAGGTGTCTTTCACATCCCTCAAAACTTATATTAGGAACGTGTGGGGAGGCAGAGAAGGACTGAGGTGGGGAGTGATGGGAGAGGGGACGGTGCGCCCCCCACCACTTTCCAGTGTCCGCTTTCCAGCGCCTCAAAGCCAAGCCACAAGCCTAGCCCCCAGCCCTCCACCCTCACCTGGAAGTGGCTTCTTTGACACAAGGAAAATGTCCCTTTGACTTAACAACTCTCATTAGTTTTAAGATTTCTCCTTGTGGTTGTCTTCATTGTGCTTTTTATTTAAATTACACTCATATATTTATCAAGATTGGGGCGCAGGTGGGAGCTCAGAGGGACCACGGGTTTTGGAGAGGGCATTACACTGGTCAGTGCCCTGCCAGAGTGTGACCAGACAGGGTGGTGGCCACTGGGGCTGAAGCCATCAGCCCTGGGGAAGATTCCAGGGCAGCTCCGGGTGGCCCACTGGCAGGTGACAGGGCCTGGCTTGCCACACTTCTTGGCAGAATGGGCATGGAAGGGCCTTTCTTGGGGCATCTGAACCATTCTGTACTAGCAGGTTGCTTAAAGGGCTACAGTTGCATCACTAGAATGCTGACCCTGGGGTGCTGTTTCACGGACCCTTCTCCACCCCGGCAAGCCCTTGAAGGAAAGGCCTGGCCTAGGGCCCTGCTCAGAGGCTGCCCGGTGCTGCCAACCCCTCCCGCCGTCAGGACTGCCCTCTCAGGGACTGTGACGCAGCTCCCAGAGCATGTGAGCACAGACATTTAGCCAGTGTCCCACAGCTGCAGCTAACCTCATTCCATCCAGAAGCCACTCTGACTTCTCCCTCTCACACCCAAGGAACCTGCGGGGACCTAGGCATGGGGGTCATGTCCTGGGGAGCACCCAGTAGCCGAGAGCCAATGGTTATATGTGACACAAGGGAGAGAGCCATGTGGCTCACAGACAGGGTGTCATGGCACAGGTGTTAGGGGAGCAGGGCAGAAGTGGCTTCCGAGTAGGGTCTTGAGGAGATAGTTAGGACTTTCTGGGGTGGCTCAGGGCACTCTGGTGGCAGAGGACAGTGCTGCCTATCCAGAGAAGTCAATCTCCTAGCGTGACTCTTTATTTTTTTACTTTTATTTTTTATTTTGGTATCATTAATATACAATTACATGAGCAACATTGTGGTTACTAGATTCCCCCCATTATCAAGTCCCCACCACATACCCCATTATAGTCACTGTCCATCAGCCTAGTAAGATGCTATAGAGTCACTACTTGTCTTCTCTGTGCTATACTTCCTTTCCCGGACCCCCCCCCCTACGTTATGTGTGCTAATCCTAATGCCCCTTATTCCCCTTCTCCCTCCCTCCCCACTCAACCCCCCCGCCCCCCATCCCTTTCCCTTTGGCAACTGTTAGTCCATTCTTGGGTTCTGTGAGACTGCTGCTGTTTTGTTCTTTGTTTTTGCTTTGTTCTTATACTCCACAGATGAGTGAAATCATTTGGTATGTCTTTCTCCGCTTGGCTTATTTCACTGAGCATAATACCCTCCAGCTCCATCCATGTTGTTGCAAATGGTAGGATTTGTTTTCTTCTTATGGCTGAATAATATTCCATTGTGTATATGTACCACCTCTTCTTTATCCATTCATCTACTGATGGACACTTAGGTTGCTTCCATTTCTTGGCTATTGTAAATAGTGCTGCAATAAACATAGGGGTGCATCTGTCTTTTTGAAACTGGGCTGCTGCATTCTTAGGGTAAATTCCTAGGAGTGGAATTCCTGGGTCAAATGATATTTCTATTTTGAGTTTTTTGAGGAACCTCCATACTGCTTTCCACAATGGTTGAACTAGTTTACATTCCCACCAGCAGCGTAGGAGGGTTTCTTTTTCTCCTCATCCTCGCCAGCATTTGTTGTTCCTGTTCTTTTCTATGTTGGCCATCCTAACTGGTGTGAGGTGATATCTCATAGTGGTTTTTATTTGCATTTCCCTGATAATTAGTGATATGGAGCATCTTTTCATGTGCCTGTTGGCCATCTGGATTTCTTCTTTGGAGAATTATCTGTTCATATCCTCCACCCTTTTTTTAATAGGGTTATTTGCTTTTTGGGTGTTGAGGTGTGTGAGTTCTTTATATATTTTGGATGTTAACCCCTTGTTGGATATGTCATTTACAAATATATTCTCCCATACTGTAGGATGCCTTTTTGTTCTGCTGATAGTGTCCTTTGCTGTACAGAAGCTTTTTAGCATGATGTAGTCCCATTTATTCATCTTTGCTTTTGTTTCCCTTGCCCAAGGAGATGCGTTAAGGAAAAAGTTGTTCATGTTTATATTCAAGGGTTTTTGCCTATGTTTTCTCTTTTTTTCTTTATTTATTTATTTTATTTTTTACAATTTATTTTGGCATCATTAACCTATAATTACATGAGCAATATTGTGGTGATTAAACAACCCCCTTCATCAGGTCCCCCCCACCAACCCTATTACAGTCACTGTCCATCAGTGTAGTGAGATGAGAATCACTACTTGTCTTCTCTGAGCTGTACAGCCCTCCCCGTGCCCCCCCACCTTGTCTGCTAATCGTAATGCCCCTTTTACCCTCTTATCCCTCCCTTCCCACCCTTCCCACCCTTCTTCCCCAGTCCCTTTCCCTTTGGTAACTATTAGTCCGTTCTTGGGTTCTGTGAGTCTGCTGCTGTTTTGTTCATTCAGTTTTTTTCTTTGTTCTTATACCCCACATATGAGTGAGATCATTTGATACTAGTCTTTTTCGGCTTGGCTTATTTCACTGAGCATAATACCCTCTAGCTCCATCCATGTTGTTGCAAATGGTAGGATTTGTTTTCTTCTTATGGCTGAATAATACTCCATTGTGTATATGTACCACATCTTCTTTATCCATTCATCTACTGATGGACACTTAGGTTGCTTCCATTTCTTGGCTATTGTAAATAGTGCTGCAATAAACATAGGGGTGAATCTGTCTTTCTCAAACTGGGCTGCTGCATTCTTGGGGTAAATTCCTAGGAGTGGGATTCCTGGGTCATATGGTATTTCTCTTTTGAGTTTTTTGAGGAACCTCCATAGTGCTTTCCACAATGGTTGAACTAATTTGCATTCCCACCAGCAGTGTAGGAGGGTTCCCTTTTCTCCACATCCTCGCCAACATTTGTTGTTGTTTGTGTTTTGGATGTTGGCCATCCTCACTGGTGTGAGGTGATATCTCATTATGGTTTTAATCCGCATTTCTCTGATGATTAGCGATGTGGAGCATCTTTTCATGTGCCTGTAGGCCATCTGAATTTCTTCTTTAGAGAAGTGTCTATTCATGTCCTCTGCCCATTTCTTAATTGGATTATTTGCTTTTTGTTTGTTAAGGTGCGTGAGCTCTTTATATATTTTGGATGTCAACCCCTTATCAGATACATCATTTATGAATATATTTTCCCATATTGTAGGATGTCTTTTTGTTCTACTGATGGTGTCCTTTGCTGTAAAGAAGCTTTTCAACTTGATATAGTCCCATTTATTCATTTTTGCTTTTGTTTCCCTTGCCCGGGGGGATATGTTCATGAAGAAGTCGCTCATGTTTATGTCCAAGAGATTTTTGCCTATGTTTTTTTCTAAGAGTTTTATGGTTTCATGATTTACATTCAGGTCTTTGATCCACCTTGAGTTTACCTTTGTGTATGGGGCTAGACAGTAGTCCAGTTTCACTCTCTTACATGTAGCTGTCCAGTTTTTCCAACACCAGCTGCTGAAGAGTCTGTCATCTCCCCATTGTATATCCAAGGCTCCTTTATCAAATATTAATTGACTGTAGACATTTGGGTTACTGTTTGGATTTTCTATTCTGTTCCACTGGTCTGCAGGTCTGTTTTTGTGCCAGTACCAAATTGTCTTGATTACTGTGGCTTTGTAGTAGAGCTTGAAGTCAGGGAGCATAATTCCCCCTGTTTGATTCCTCCTTCTCAGGATTGCTTTGACTATTCGGGGTCTTCTCTGGTTCCATATGAATTTTAGAATTATTGTTCCAGTTCATTGAAGAAAGCTGTTGGTAGTTTGATAGGGATTGCATTGAATCTGTAAATTGTTTAGGTAGCATAGCCATTTTGACAATGTTTATTCTTCCTAGCAAAGAGCATGGGATGCATTTCCATTTGTTAGTGTCCTCTTTAATTTCTCTTAGGAGTGTCTTGTAGTTTTCAGGGTACAGGTCTTTCACTTCCTTCATTAGGTTTATTCCTAGGTATTTTATTCTTTTAGATGCAATTGTGAATGGAATTGTTATTCTGATTTCTCTTTCTGTTAGTTCATCATTAGTGTATAGGAAAGCAACAGATTTCCGTGTGTTAATTTTATATCCTGCAACTTTGCTGAATTCAGATATTAGTTCTAGTAGTTTTGGAGTGGAGTCTTTAGGGTGTTTTATGTACAGTATCATGTTATCTGCAAATAGTGACAATTTGACTTCTTCTTTACCAATCTGGATGCCTTGTATTTCTTTGCTTTGTCTGATTGCCGTGGCTAGGACCTCTAGTACTATGTTGAATAACAGTGGAGAGAGTGGGCACCCCTGTCTTGTTCCCTCTTAGATGAAAAGCTTTCAGCTTCTCGCTATTAAGTATGATGTTAGCTGTGGGTTTGTCATATATAGCCTTTATGATGTTGAGGTACTTGCCATCTATACCCATTTTGTTGAGAGTTTTAATCATGAATGGATGCTGAATTTTGTCAAATGCTTTTTCAGCATCTCTGGAGATGATCATGTGGTTTTTGTTCTTCTTTTTATTGATGTGATGTATGATGTTGATGGATTTTCGAATGTTGTACCATCCTTGCATCCCTGGGATGAATCCCACTTGATCATGGTGTATGATCCTCTTGATGTAATTTTGAATTCGGTTTGCTACTATTTTGTTGAGTATTTTTGCATCTACATTCATCAGGGATATTGGTCTATAATTTTCTTTTTTAGGGAGGTCTTTGCCCGGTTTTGGTATTAGAGTGATGCTGGCATCATAGAAAGAGTTTGGAAGTATTCCCTCTTCTTCTATTTTTTGGAAAACTTTAAGGAGAATGGGTGTTATTTCTTCTCTATATGTCTGGTAGAATTCAGAGGTGAATCCATCAGGTGCGGGGCTTTTGTTCTTGGTTAGTTTTTTGATTACTGATTCAATTTCATTGCTGGTGATTGGTCTGTTTAGTTTTTCTGTTTCCTGCTTGGTCAGTCTTGGAAGGCTGTATTTTTCTCAGAAGTTGTCCATTTCTTCTAGGTTTTGCAGCTTGTTAGCATATAGATGCTCGTAATATTCTCTTATAATTCTTTGTATTTCTGTGGGGTCCATCGTTATTTTTCCTTTCTCATTTGTGATTCTGTTTATGTGTGTAGATTCTCTTTTTCTCTTAATGAGTCTGGCTAGGGGTTTATCTATTTTGTTTATTTTTTCAAACAACCAGTTCTTGGTTTCATTGACTTTTTCTATTGTTTTATTCTTCTCAATTTTATTTATTTCTTCTCTGATCTTTATTATGTCCCTCCTTCTGGTGACTTTGGGCCTCGTTTGTTCTTCTTTTTCCAATTTCAATAATTGTGTCTTTAGACTGTTCATTTGGGAATGTTCTTCCTTCTTTAAATAGGCCTGGATTGCAATATACTTTCCTCTTAGAACTGCCTTTGCTGCGTCCCACAGAAGTTGTGGCTTTGTGTTGTTGTTGTCATTAGTCTCCATATATTCTTTGATTTCTGTTTTGATTTGGTCGTTAACCCATTGATTAATTAGGAGAATGTTGTTAAGTCTCCATGTATTTGTGAGCCTTTTTGATTTCTTTCTAAAATTTATTTCTAGTTTTATACCTTTGTGATCTGAGAAGTTGGTTGGTAGGATTTCAATATTTTTGAATTTACTGAGGTTCTTTTTGTGGC
>JAQQAC010008350.1:29554751-29622659 GCA_029783875.1 Phataginus tricuspis | reverse complement strand
ATGTTTTTTTCTAAGAGTTTTATGGTTTCATGACTTACATTCAGGTCTTTGATCCACCTTGAGTTTACCTTTGTGTATGGGGCTAGACAGTAGTCCAGTTTCACTCTCTTACATGTAGCTGTCCAGTTTTTCCAACACCAGCTGCTGAAGAGTCTGTCATCTCCCCATTGTATATCCAAGGCTCCTTTATCAAATATTAATTGACTGTAGACATTTGGGTTACTGTTTGGATTTTCTATTCTGTTCCACTGGTCTGCAGGTCTGTTTTTGTGCCAGTACCAAATTGTCTTGATTACTGTGGCTTTGTAGTAGAGCTTGAAGTCAGGGAGCATAATTCCCCCTGTTTGATTCCTCCTTCTCAGGATTGCTTTGACTATTCGGGGTCTTCTCTGGTTCCATATGAATTTTAGAATTATTGTTCCAGTTCATTGAAGAAAGCTGTTGGTAGTTTGATAGGGATTGCATTGAATCTGTAAATTGTTTAGGTAGCATAGCCATTTTGACAATGTTTATTCTTCCTAGCAAAGAGCATGGGATGCATTTCCATTTGTTAGTGTCCTCTTTAATTTCTCTTAGGAGTGTCTTGTAGTTTTCAGGGTACAGGTCTTTCACTTCCTTCATTAGGTTTATTCCTAGGTATTTTATTCTTTTAGATGCAATTGTGAATGGAATTGTTATTCTGATTTCTCTTTCTGTTAGTTCATCATTAGTGTATAGGAAAGCAACAGATTTCCGTGTGTTAATTTTATATCCTGCAACTTTGCTGAATTCAGATATTAGTTCTAGTAGTTTTGGAGTGGAGTCTTTAGGGTGTTTTATGTACAGTATCATGTTATCTGCAAATAGTGACAATTTGACTTCTTCTTTACCAATCTGGATGCCTTGTATTTCTTTGCTTTGTCTGATTGCCGTGGCTAGGACCTCCAGTACTATGTTGAATAACAGTGGAGAGAGTGGGCACCCCTGTCTTGTTCCCGATCTTAGATGAAAAGCTTTCAGCTTCTCGCTATTAAGTATGATGTTAGCTGTGGGTTTGTCATATATAGCCTTTATGATGTTGAGGTACTTGCCATCTATACCCATTTTGTTGAGAGTTTTAATCATGAATGGATGCTGAATTTTGTCAAATGCTTTTTCAGCATCTCTGGAGATGATCATGTGGTTTTTGTTCTTCTTTTTATTGATGTGATGTATGATGTTGATGGATTTTCGAATGTTGTACCATCCTTGCATCCCTGGGATGAATCCCACTTGATCATGGTGTATGATCCTCTTGATGTAATTTTGAATTCGGTTTGCTACTATTTTGTTGAGTATTTTTGCATCTACATTCATCAGGGATATTGGTCTATAATTTTCTTTTTTAGGGAGGTCTTTGCCCGGTTTTGGTATTAGAGTGATGCTGGCATCATAGAAAGAGTTTGGAAGTATTCCCTCTTCTTCTATTTTTTGGAAAACTTTAAGGAGAATGGGTGTTATTTCTTCTCTATATGTCTGGTAGAATTCAGAGGTGAATCCATCAGGTGCGGGGCTTTTGTTCTTGGTTAGTTTTTTGATTACTGATTCAATTTCATTGCTGGTGATTGGTCTGTTTAGTTTTTCTGTTTCCTGCTTGGTCAGTCTTGGAAGGCTGTATTTTTCTCAGAAGTTGTCCATTTCTTCTAGGTTTTGCAGCTTGTTAGCATATAGATGCTCGTAATATTCTCTTATAATTCTTTGTATTTCTGTGGGGTCCATCGTTATTTTTCCTTTCTCATTTGTGATTCTGTTTATGTGTGTAGATTCTCTTTTTCTCTTAATGAGTCTGGCTAGGGGTTTATCTATTTTGTTTATTTTTTCAAACAACCAGTTCTTGGTTTCATTGACTTTTTCTATTGTTTTATTCTTCTCAATTTTATTTATTTCTTCTCTGATCTTTATTATGTCCCTCCTTCTGGTGACTTTGGGCCTCGTTTGTTCTTCTTTTTCCAATTTCAATAATTGTGTCTTTAGACTGTTCATTTGGGAATGTTCTTCCTTCTTTAAATAGGCCTGGATTGCAATATACTTTCCTCTTAGAACTGCCTTTGCTGCGTCCCACAGAAGTTGTGGCTTTGTGTTGTTGTTGTCATTAGTCTCCATATATTCTTTGATTTCTGTTTTGATTTGGTCGTTAACCCATTGATTAATTAGGAGAATGTTGTTAAGTCTCCATGTATTTGTGAGCCTTTTTGATTTCTTTCTAAAATTTATTTCTAGTTTTATACCTTTGTGATCTGAGAAGTTGGTTGGTAGGATTTCAATATTTTTTAATTTACTGAGGTTCTTTTTGTGGCTTAATATGTGGTCTATTCTGGAAAATGTTCCATGTGCACTTGAGAAGAATGTGTATTCTGCTGCTTTTGGGTGCAGAGTTCTGTAGATATCTGTTAGGTCCATCTGTTCTAGTGTGTTGTTCAGTGCCTGTGTCTTTACTTATCCTCTGCCTGGTTGATCTATCCTTTGGAGTGAGTGGCATGTTAAAGTCTCCTAGAATAATTGCATTGCTGTCTATTTCCTCCTTCACTTCTGTTAGTATTTGTTTCACATATGCTGATGCTCCTGTGTTGGGTGCATATATATTTATAATGGTTATATCTTCTTGTTGGACTGACCCCTTTATCATGATGTAATGTCCTTCTTTATCTCTTGCTACTTTCTTCGTTTTGAAGTCTATTTTATCTGATACAAGTACTGCAACACCTGCTTTTTTCTCTTTGTTGTTTGCATGAAATATCTTTTTCCATCCCTTCATTTTTAGTCTGTGTATATATTTGGGTTTGAGGTGAGTCTCTTGTAAGCAGCATATAGAAGGGTCTTGCTTTTTTATCCACTCTGTTACTCTGTGCCTTTTGATTGGTGCATTCAGTCCATTTACATTTAGGGTGATTATTGATAGATATGTACTTCTTGCCATTGCTGGCTTTAGATTTGTGGTTACCAAAGGTTCAAGGGTTGCTTCTTTACCATCTAAGAATCTAACTTAACTTTCTTGTTAAATTATTGTGAACGCCATCTGATGTTTCTTTATCTCTTCCTTCCTAGTCTTCCTCCTCCATTCTTTATATATTAGGTGTTTTATTCTTTGCCTTTAGTTGGTATTTGGATGGTCTGCTTTCTTTGCTATGATTTTATTTTCTCTGGTGACATCTTTTTAGCCTTAGGGGTTTTTCCCTCTAGAGCAGTCCATTTAAGATATCCTGTAGTGGTGGTTTATGAGAGGCAAACTCTCTCAACTTTCCTTTGCTTGAAATTGTTTAATCCCTCCGTCATATTTAAATGATAATCATGCTGGATACAATATTCTTTGTTTGAGGCCCTTCTGTTTCATTACGTTAAATATATCATGCCATTCTCTTCTGGCCTGTAAGGTTTCTGTTGAGAAGTCTGATGACAGTCTGATGGGTTTTCCTTTGTAGGTGATCTTTTTTCTCTCTCTAGCTGCCTTTAATACTCTGTCTTTATCTTTGATCTTTGCCATCTTAATTATTATGTGTCTTGGTGTTGTCTTCCTTGGGTCCCTTGTGTTGGGAGATCTGTGGGCTTCCGTGGACTGTGAGACTATTTCCTTCCCCAGCGTGGGAAAGTTTTCAGCAATTATTTCTTCAAAGACACTTTCTATCCTTTTTCTCTCTCTTCTTCCTCTGGTACTCCTATAATGCGAATATTGCTCCGTTTGAATTGGTCACACAGTTCTCTTAATATTCTTTCATTCTTAGAGATCCTTTTATCTCTCTCTGCCTCAGTTCCTTTGTATTCCTGTTCCCTGTTTTGTATTTCATTGACAGTCTCTTGTACCTCATCCAGTCTACTGTTAATCCTGTCGATGGCTTGTCTCATTTCTGCATTGTCTTTCCTCATTTCCTCCCTCAGCTCTTGCTCATTTTTCTGTAGATCCGTCAGCATGGCTATGACTTTTATTCTGAATTCTTTTTCAGGAAGACTGTGCATGTCCATTCCTTCAGGTTCTCTCTCAGGGGTTGTGTGTGTCTGAAGCTTTGTCTGTATCATATTCTTCTGTCTTCTCATGACTATAAAATTGGTTGTTGGTAGTTGTCACGTATGTCAGCTGGGCTCTTTATGACCGCCTCGCCAGCTGCCGAGTCCTCTCAGGTGTGACTGCACGGTGTGCTCTTTCCTGTGTGTTCTGGTCTCTCTTTTAAGAACAGTTGCATTTGCTGTGTTTTCGTGGATAAATATAATGTTGGGAGGAAAATTCTGCCGCTCCGTTCACGCCGCCATCTTCTCGGAACTCCCGCTTATGGTATTTTCTAAGACAATATCTTCCTGGATACCTTTGTCCTTAATGCTTTCCAAATTCAGCCAGGAATTTATGTTGTTCTTTTGAGGTGGAAAATCCTTGACGAGGAAAGCGATGGCGCGACGATGGCGTGACCGGAAGTGCCCATGTTTTCTTCTAAGAGTTTTATGGTTTCATGACTTACATTCAGGTCTTTGATCCACCTTGAGTTTACCTTTGTGTATGGGGTTAGACAGTAGTCCAGTTTCATTCTCTTACATGTAGCTGTCCAGTTTTGCCAACACCAGCTGTTGAAGAGGTTGTCATTTCCCCATTGTATGTCCATGGCTCCTTTATCATATATTAATTGACCATATATGCTTGGGTTTATATCTGGACTCTCTAGTCTGTTCCATTGGTCTATGGTTCTCTTCTTGTGCCAGTACCAAATTGTCTTGATTACTGTGGCTTTGTAGTAGAGCTTGAAGTCAGGGAGTGTAATCCCCCCAGCTTTATTCTTCCTTCTCAGGATTGCTTTGGCTCTTCAGGGTCTTTTGTGGTTCCATATGAATTTTAGAACTATTTTCTCTAGTTCATTGAAGAATTCTGTTGGTATTTTGATAGAGATTGCATTGAATCTGTAGCTTGCTTTAGGGAAGATGGCCATTTTGACAATATTAATTCTTCCTATCCATGAGCACGGTATGTGTTTCCATTTATTGGTATCTTCTTTAATTTCTCTCATGAGGGTCTTGTAGTTTTCAGAGTATAGGTCTTTCACTTCCTTGGTTAGGTTTATTTCTAGATATTTTATTCTTTTTGATGCAATTGTGAATGGAATAGTTTTCCTGATTTCTCTTGCTGCTAGTTCATTGTTAGTGTATAGGAATGCAACAGATTTCTGTGGATTAATTTTGTATCCTGCAACTTTTCTGAATTCAGATATTGGGTCTAGTAGTTTTGAAGTGGATTCTTTAGGGTTTTTTATGTACAATATCCTGTGTGACTCTTTATTAACAGGAGAACCCCAGAAGAGGGGCTCCAGATTCCCACATTTTATCTCTGTCTGGAAACAGAGCTGGTGTAGACGATGTCCCTTCTCCATTGCTAATATGAAGAAGCTACTAAGGACCTGTTTTGCCACTCCTCTTGCTGGGTGACCTTGGGCAAGTCTCCTCCCCTCTGTAGGCCCAGTGTGCTCACTTTCTCCTGTTCCCAGCAGGCTGAATCACTTCACGGCACTGGTGTTTTTCGTGGGCCGAGATTCTCATTTAGAGAGACAAATCTGGCTTCAGGTGAGTCCGTTGCCACCTTCTCCTCATCCTACGGTCTTGTTTGGGTACAGCAGGAGGGAGCACCCAGGGTTTGCAGGCTGGTGAGCAGATGAGGCCAACTGTTCTCTCCAGGTTCATCTACCAGAAGGCCCCCTGAATGAGTTGCAGCAGTGGGGGCGGGGACATCTGGGCTCCAGTTTCAGTGCAAGTCACTTCCCCTCCCTGGGTTTCGGGTCCCTCATCTGTTGAAATGACCAGTGCCTGTCTGGGTCCTCAAGGAACTGTAGGGCCAATCGAACTTGACAGCCTGTGAACACAGAGAAGAGCTGTTTGTTGAGTGTGGGGGATGAGGACAGTTGTTTCCGTCATGAGGCAGAATCCCCGGCTCCCTCCTGCTCTGCAGGGTTGTTGCAGATCTGGGCAGTGGTTTTACTTCATAGCTGGAGAGCAAGATTTCCTTTTATTTCTCCTTCCTCAGCTCTTCATTCGTATCAAAAGATGAAATTGCCTGCTGCCCGATCTGGGGTGAATATTGTGAAATGAAGTAATACTTGCAAATAGAGTCTGGCTGTGAAACCAGACCCTTTATTTGCCTTCCTGGGGCTCCTCATGACCCCTCCCCTCAGAGGGGAGCTGGATGGGAATCCTCGCTGAGTCCCCAGCTGCCAAGGTCCCTCCTCTGCAGGATGCCTTCCACACTTCCCTCTTGCAGCTACAGCTCTGGGTCCCCAGCACTTCGCCATCTGTGAGGCTTCCAGAGCGACCCCTCCACACACTGCCGAATCCTGGCCTGCAGGCCCTCTGCCGGCCAACGACTCACCTGAAAAGAGGGCCAAGCTCTTTTCTTTCCTTGTAGTTTTTCTTTCTTTCTTGGAGAATGTCAGAGAAATGCAGTTTGGAACAAATCAATATTCTTGGATGGAGAACTTGCTGCATTTACAGAAAATCAATTCTGCACAAATTTACAGAGCACCTGCTGTGGGTGGGGCCCTCTGCCCAGGAGGGAATCAGAGTTTAATCAGCCCCTGCTGGGCCACAGAGAAGCTCAAGGGCAGGAGGCGAAATGGGATGCAGGCATTAAAAATTCATATTTAAGCTGAAGAGTGCTGCTGAACCAGAAAACCATTTATCTCTCTGAGCTGCCCTTCTTCACCAGTGGTAAGCTGGCACTAATATCTACCTTGAGTTGTTGTGCAGAAGGTATGTAATGAGTAAAATAATGCATGTGAAAAGACTTTGCAAGCAGCAACACTCTATGCTTAATGACCAGTGTTATAACGGCATAGGAGGAGAGGCTGGTTCTGAGTGGGGAGCTTTGGGCATGTTTCTTGAAGGAAGTTGTATGTACACCTTGAAAAATGGTGTAATATTTAGTATTAAGTTCGTTTGACTGTTAGTACCATAGAAATTCAAAGTAGCAAATGGCATAAACAAAATACATGGCTATTTCTTTTCATAGAAATACCCAGAAGTAGGTGGCCCAGAGTTAGTGTAGCAACTTCATGGGGTCAAGATATTGGGGTCATAGTATTCTTCTGTCTTATTGCTTTTCTATATGTAGATTTAGTCCCCTGATTACCTCATGTCCAAAACAGCTGCTTCAGTTCCAGCCATTATATTCACATTCCAGCCACTAGGCAAATGGACAAGAGAAGGAGAAAGGCACATCCCTTCCCTTTAAGAATATGTCCCTGTGACACTTACCTAGTGACTAGATCTTAGTCACATAACCATAACTACTGCAACAACTGCTGGGAAATGTAGTCTTTATTCTGAGTGGCCATGTTCTCAACTCAGTATCCCACGGAACAGCAGGGAGCAGGTGTTGGGACCAACAAACAAGCTGGAGCTGTTATAGTTGGTGGGCCTCTGGCTGCTTATAGACTTCGCCTACAGCTCTCATTCCTTTTTGCTTTAAGAAGATTGCTTTCTGCTCTTTCCATCTGGTATCCAAGAGAATGAACCCCCAGGGGATTGGCTGACTGGCTCTGAAATCTGGCTGCCCTGAGAAGCGAATAAACATTGAGCAGACCGTTTCAGCTGCTCCAAGGATTGCTCTGCTAGGAGCAGTGTTGTACTGTGGGTTGTGTGCTAGTGTCTCTCCAACCTTGGTGGCATGAATCCATTGATCTGAAGATTTCCTCCAGGACAGGAGGGGTCCTCCTGTCTCTCTGAGGCTTCTCTGAGGTACTGGTAGGAAGGCTGTCTGAAGAGATGATGGAGACTTCTCTTTCCTTTCCCCAGTGGTGGGCAAGGAGACTCTCACCTGCCCTTTTCCCATGTGGACAGGTGTGGCCTGGCTAGGCCCTGGGGCCCTCCACCTGGAAAGCAGGGAGCCTGGGAGGGAGCTCAGGGCTTTGTTCAGGCTCTGTGCCTGCCTTGCCCCCCATTCTTTCTGGTGAAAAATCCTGTCATGTCTTCCCTTACACTAATCCTTGGGCTAGAATGCCCTCCCAACCCCTGCCTTTCAAAGTCCAGCTCACCCTCCCAGACTCTGTACCCCCTTTTTTCAGTTCCCTGCTTTTACCCTACCTGTCTGTGATGCCCCACCCCACCTCGGAATCCCCTTTGCACTCAAAACACACCTCTCCTAGTGGGACCACTTTTGGTCTTGGGTGTAGGTATTTGGCACCTGTCCTGATGTGGGGAAAATGGAAGTTCCTATGTCCAAGATCCTCACCTGACCCTAAACTACTTGATGATGTAATTGACATACTGCTAGGCTACTGCTTTCACACCTGTTTGCAATGAGCTATTATTGACTGGGTCATTATATAAAGCTCTCTGCCCAGTGCTCTGGATGGAGGTAGGGATGAAGGTGGACTGTGGATCTGCAGACTGCTGGATACAGACGTGATTCTAGTGCTTGAGCTACCTCCGTGAAAACAAAGCCAGGTATAAACCCTTTTATGCCAAGAACATTCCATTGTCATTTCTCAGTCTCTGCGAATCCATAGTGAACTTGCCCAGGGATGAAACTCTCAGACAAGACACCTGAGTTCTGCCCTAGACTGAGACCTTTGAGGTATAACTGTATTCCTGTGTTTTTCCCCAAATAAGGACCTGGCTCAGAGCAGGTGCTCAGCAGTGGTATGCCGAAGGAACACTGGCGATATAGGCTAGCCCACTGGGTGAGAGATAAAGGCCCAAAGTGTTGACAAGATGGTGGTAGGTCCCTGGAGCTATTAGGACTTAGGACATGGATGAATTTAACAGACTTGGTTGGCCAGTTGGGTACTCTCAGCACTGTTTAGGGCCTTGTTTGCATGGGAGATGCACTTTGAGTTGACAAACAGCCTGGTTTCAAGTTAACTCATGGGAATAAGTTGTCTTTGGTGAACGTGGGGACTCACTCAATTTCCATGTGCCAGGCCTGGATCTGCAGACCACCCCAGACGGGAAGAACATGAACACTTTTGAAGTGGGAAGAAGCAGATGTGAAATGGAAAGTCATCCAGCTGCTTGTCCTTGCCCTTTTAATTATAAAGGCCTGAAAAACATCTTCCCACTCCACCCTTCCCGGAAGAGTGAAACACTAGAAATTCTGCTGTGGCTGGGATTGCAGCTGTCTGTGTCACTGTGTTCTAAACCTAACTTCTCTGAACCTTGAAGGTCAATATCATGGCATTCCTGGGTCAGTGGTTAATCCAATTACCAGGGCCCATCTCTGAGTTTGTGGGGAGGACGGCATCATTCTCCCCCCCTGTCGGCCTGCATCAGTCTCAGCGTGATTACCCCCATCTGACTCGGTGTTCAATCTGACCAAGGCCTCCTGACACCCCCAGGCTTGTCTGATCTCCGTCCCTCGCTGAGCCCGACTCACTATTTTTTCAGCTTTGCTGTTGCTGAAATGCACCAGTTAAACACTTGCTCCAGAGAGAAAGGTGTGTGAAGGGCTGTTTTTAATACCCTCCCACCCCCATGCTGAAGGAGGAGGCTCGGGATTGGAAGTGACCTCTCCGAGGAACTTTCTCTAGGTCTCAAATCCTAGATTTGGCTCAGCCATTTTTTTTTTTTAGCATCTCAACTTTTTTGTTGAGAATATTTCTGATACCTGAGAACATATTTGCTGTTTCAGCTCTTAGACACATACTTCACATACAGAATAGCATACTTAAGTGTATAGCTTGATGCATCTTCAGAAACCAAATATATACACTAAACCACTCCAACATTTTTGAAGTCCTGATTTATCAAAATAACATTCCTTCAGGAGGGGAAGCCTCAGTTGTGGGCACCGGATCAGAGCCTGTGTTACACCCACCAGTCCTCACAGGCTGGCCGGTAGGCTTAACTCTCTCCCTTGTACAGAAGAGGAAATACAGGCTCTGAGGGATGGGCACCCTGCTGGGCAGTCAGAGGGATGGGGCTCAGACCAGCCCCCCGCCCCGACTCTGCCTTCTTCCTGCTCCTCACCGGTTGCCCCCAGGCCCAGCGCACTGCGCTGCAGGACCTCCCGCTGGCTTTCCTAGAGCTGAGATGCCCCAGGTGCAGCACCCAAGCAGTGAGCTGATGAACAGACGGATGGATGGACAAAGATGGCGGCATCCAGGCAGCAAGTCTGCATTCTTCTTCACCTGCCAGTGCCCTTGGAGGACCTTATGCTGTTCAGCAGGGACCATGGGCACATGTCCTCTCAGGGTCAGGCAGCAGGTGTTGCTCACTTTCTTGCTGAGAACTCCCTCAGGTCCCTGGGAGGCCAGGGCCCATGTATACCAGTTCTCAGGTAACAGCGATTACCAGACATCTGATTCATGCCCATCATCTGCTTTGGGCTGGTCCATCATGGGGACATTTAACAGTGGCATGGCAATACACTGACCAGTCGGAAGAACACCAGCCATAGGCCTGGCACTGGGTTCTGGAGGCCCTGCCAAGCTAAGAGTCACCCTTTAGGAGCCAGATGGGAGAAGGGGCCCTGGGGGAGATGCACACATGTGGCAGGGATCCTGGGCTTGGGCAGCAGCGGCACAGAAGTGGTTCAGTACTTCAACACTGACCAGCAGCCCTGCTTTGAAATCACATGGAGAAAAGCTCTATTCCTCACTGTTAGGAGCTTGCAGGCTCGCTGAAGAATAGGGGAGAGAGAGAAGTTCACACCTGGAGGGAGTCAGCATTTTTGTCTCACCATTTGTCCTCCTCAGGTGCCACAGGCCTGCTCCCTGCCAGGTACTAGAGGACACCTGGAGGGTAGCCTCTGCCCCCCAGGGTGACTGCTCATGAGGAAATGAGGCAGCCTAACAGATCATCACAGGGTGATCTTTTGATTGGGTGGATAGGCTGAGTTTGAGATCCCTTTAGAGCATTTTTGTGGCATTTACAGAGCCTTAGAGCCTTACACAATCACATTTTCTAATTCCCTGTGTTTCAGATGAGAAGCCCATGGTCGGTGGAGAGAAGTTACTTCAAGGCAGAGGACGAGGGGCAGAGCAAACTCCTGGGCCCCTTCCCAGCTCCCTGCTGCTTGCCCTCCTACCGCCTTCCTGCTCCTATCCGGGAAGCAGTGACTTCAAGGAGGTGGAGAAGCTGCTGGGGGATGGCATGTTGACAGCACGACAGAGGGGTAGGTCACAAAACTATAAAAAGCGAATGGCTTGCAGGCACTCAGAAACATGGCGTTTGGGGACCAACAGTGTAGGGGCACCTGCCCCCGCCCCTCGTCTGACAGTGACTCTCCCAGCCCTGACCTGCCACATGATTCTCAGCTCCCCTGCTCGGAACATCAAGCTGAGGGCCGTGTGTTCAGGAAGTTTTGCAAACTAAGTAAGTAAACAAATCTCTCAAAGTTTGAGTTTTGGAACGGCCTTCACTTGCTCACCAGCTCATCTCTGCGGAAACCCTGTTTCCTGGCATGTCTGGTGAGGGGTTCCCAGGAACATTGGAGAACTTCTGTGAAAAGTCACACAAGGAACCTCATTTCCTTGTCAGTTCTAGAGGCCCAGTCACCATGCAGCTAAATCACTGATCTCCCAAGTGTAGGACTGCCTATCCTCATGCAGACTTGGGCACTGTTTTGAAGGAAAATGCATTCTGGGTATAAGTGTCTCCATGATTGTTTCACGTTCCTGGGACTTGAGAGCTCAGGCTCCTTGAAAGCAGAGATTCAGGGACTGAGGGCCAGGTTCCCCAAACAGCAGGAACCCCCTCCCCACCTTGAGAGGTACCCCATTTTCCAAGGGGTCCTGGGGTGCTGGCAACCCCCTGCCCTGGCTGCCAGGGGACCCTGACTTTTTCTGCGACACTGTGTCCACAGGGAAATTCCAGGATTCTCCGGAGACCATCTCACCTGCTTGGAATCCTGCTCTTTGAGCCGTTTGCGCTGGCTCAGGCCTGGGAGGAAAGGAAAGTAAACAAATATAAATCCTTTTGATCATGGCAGGACATTTATCCTTCAACAGGAAACTTCCTGAGGAAAAGCAGCGTCAGGGTCTGCAGTGAGAATGTGCCTGTGTTGGCCTGTCCACGCCTTTGCTCATCACAGCTGGTGCCTGGTGAGCCTCAGGTGGCACCTTGCTGGGAGTGGCATCTTGGCCATGCTTACCCAGCACTGCATGGGCACCCAGGAGCCTTGCGCTTCTCCCCAGGCCGCTCCGGGGGTGCACTTCCCTCTGGAGCAGCAAGGGTAGCTAATGGGCCTGGTCTGGCTCCCTGTGGCTTCCCACGTGGAGAGGAAAATAGGCCAGTGAGCCAGGCTCCCTCCAGAAGTCAGGCCTCCTCAGGGCTGTGGAGGCAGTGCTGGGGGTGGGCTGGAGGTGGGGGTGTAGGGAAGGTGGGGCTGCGGGGTGGGAGGGTTGGGAAGCCAAACTCAGGTGTTCTCTGTGTGGGTATCCTTTGATCTTTCAGGATCCTGAAGAGAGAGGGTGTTTGTCCCCTTCTGATTGTTGCCCTGGGAATCACTTGCCTGGGATACTTGTCACTTTCCCTTTATATCTCTGCCCTGGCTCTGGCCAGAAACCTTCTGAGGGCTTTAGTTTCTAAAGAACAGTAAGGGGTCCTAGAAATTCTTTCCTGAAGCTCAGGGAAATCCAGTGGCTTGTGGTCAAAAGCCCATTTGCTAATCAGCTGGTCACAAGTCATGAGTCTGTCTCTCAAGTTGCCCCCACTCCAGATGATGTCTACCCTGAATGTCTCAAGGGCTCCTTAAACTCGGTATGTAGAGAATACTGCATACCTACCCTTCTTCTGCCTTGCCGTCCTGTTCTGCCCCATCCTTCTTTGTGCTGAGCATCAATCAAAATTACTCCACATCTCCAAGTCCTCTTAACATTTTAAATAAGAATCTGGACAGTTATCTGATGACCCAAAGATGTCTTTGTGATGAACCCCATTCACCCGATTTGGTTGAATTGATTTCTCTTCATTTATTCATTCATTCCCTCATTCATATAGTCTTTCTCCAGACACTTCTGAAGTGCTGGGCACTGTGCTGGCGCTGGAGTCCCAGGTGAAGAGGATCAGGCTGTGCCTGCAGGACAGTGGCCAGTGCAGCTAATACCCACGCAAGAGGCGGGGGGGTGGGTGCCTTACACTGGGCAAGAGGGGGGCCCGCAGCAGGCGCCACACTTCACACACACACCTTGCCCCGTTCTTAAAAAATATGGACAGTTTGCAACAGGAAACACAGAATAATGGTCATTGTAAACAGAGAATCAAGATATGGAAATGGAATAAAAGAGGCTCCACAGGCACCATGTAGTTCTAGAAAATGGAGCTCATTCATTTAGGAAGTTTGGGCCAGAGTCAGGCCTCCTCCGGGCTGTGGAGGCAGTGCTGGGGGTGGGCTGAAGGTGAGGCGGTTAGGGGATAGGAGGCTGGGGTGTAGGGAAGCCCCCTAAAGTGGGTCAGCCAGTAAGAGTTTAGCCCCATATATGGAGTAGGCCAGACCTTGTTCTAGGTGCGTCACGTCCGCCATCACATGCAATCCCCAGACAATCCTGTCCCGTAGGTAGTCTGTGCATTCCCATTTTACAGATGAAGAGACAGGGTTGGAGAAATTATGTGGTTCACCCACAGTCACAGATCTAGAGCAAGGATTCAAACCTAAGACTCCAGTATTTCTCCTAATTATCACTTGGAAATGATGCCTTGTTTCCACCAGCTTCTTTTTGATCAAGGCCGGCCAGGCGCTCCCACACGGGCTGACCTAGTCTTGGAGCGCAGTGATGTACACCTAGCACGAGGCAAGGTCAGCTGTTACTCATTCTGTTGTGATTCCGGGAACTGACTGCTGGTAATTACCAGCCAGGTTTTATCTTAGGTTATTTGTTGAAATCTCAGCCCATATTTACCTTGCCCACAGAATGGTTCTGAAAATGGAAGGGAATGGAGGTCAAGTGACTGAGGCTGTAATCCATGGCTTGCAGGTAATTAGCTGTGTGACCTTGGAGAAGTCACTTCTCTCCAGTTTCAATTTCCCTATTTGAAAATGAAGGGATTGCAGCAATTCTACTTGTAGGACCAGGAGAGAAGCACACGTGCCTCAAGCAGTGTGTCTGAGGGTGTTCATGGCAGCACTGCATGTGATCTTGAAAGCCTGAAGACCACCCATGCTAAGCCCATGTGACAGGCAGCCTCCAAGCTGGCCCTCAGCATGCCCTGCCTGCTGGTGCAGTCCCTTCCCAGACTGCCCCAGCTGGGTCTGCATGACCAACAGCCATGACCTAGCACATGGTAGGAGTAGTGGCACACCACTCTTGAGCCTCGGTTATAAAAAGATAGCAGCTTCCCTCTTGGCTTCTCTCTCATCACTGGGGAAGCTGCCTTGTTGTGAGCAGCCTTGTAGGAGAAGAGGAGAGGCCTCTTGCCACCAGCCACATCAGTGAGCTGTGTTATATGCCAGTCTCGTAACCCCTTCTGAGTCTTCAGTTGCCTGGCCCACAGCTTAACTGCACCTTCAAGAAAGACCCTGATCCAGAACCACCAGGATAAGCTGTTCTCAGATTCTTGATCTCAGAAACTGTGAGATGATAAGTGTTTATTGTTTGAAGCTGCTAAATATGAAGGGGTAATTTGTTACACAGCAATAAATAACAAATATACCCTATTCTATAGAATATTATGCAGCAGTTAAAAAATGGAGATCTGTATACAATATGGACAGATTTCTAAGCTACGTTAACAGAAAATAATAATTATAGAAAAACATGTAGAGCTATATCCCTTTCATGTAAAACACCATCACCACCCACATACATGCAAATATATAGTAAATGAGGCATCATGAAATAACAACTATTGACATTACCTCTCAATAAGGGAGTCACAGACAACACAGAAAGGAAACTTTCATTTTTTATTCAAAAGATTACAATTTATTTTCAATTTTTACCATGATAATATGCTCATGTATTATTTATATACAATAAAAATATTCTTTAAACAAAGGGATTGGACTCCATTATCACAGAGGTCTCCTCGCACTCTTTTGTTTTTTATAGTTCTTTTAAAATAGTTACTTGAATGCAAATTAAAAGAATGATATAATATTTATCACTTCTTTGTTGGCAAACATTAAGAAGCTTGATAAATCAAGTGCTGGCAAGGAAGTCAGGGAAACTGGTCCTCTCATGCGCTGCTTCGGAGAGAATACTGAACTGAGAATCAATAGGGAAAGCTGATTAAAATGAGAATGAGAAATACCAGCCTCCACACCCTCTGAGGTCTAGCATTTCCACTTTTAGATATTCATTGCTGTACACAGAGACATGCTGAAAACAAAAAGGTATTGTGTTTATTTACATAAATGCTATACTGTAAGGGCCATTCTGTGGTACACCTAAGGATGCACATGGCAGCAGAGCTTGAAAGAGCAAAAACTTAGAGATAACCCTAAATAAATGTCCATAAATAAATAAGTTGGCATATTTCTGTACCATGAAATACTATGAAACCCATTAAAATGAATGAGCTAGACCTCTATGTCATAATGTGGATAAATCTTTAAGAGCTATTACGTGAAAAAATACATTGCTGAATGTTATATATGATATGATATCATTTAGAAACATAAACACACAATACCATCTGGTCTCCTAATGTTTTTATGAAAAAACATAGAAAAAAGTCTACAATGGTATAAACCAAAATCATAAGGGTAGTGTGTCTCTAAACAAGGGGAAGAGAATATAACTGAGGGATAATTAAAAGGGACTTAACCTTTATCCATAAGGTTCTGATTTGATTAAATAGTTATAAAGCACTAGTAAGCACTATATAAGAAATGCATTTAAGTATTCGAGTATCATTAATAATTAATTTAGAAATAGTCATTCACCCAAACCAAGAACGCTGGCTGGATGAGTAGGAGTTCTGATATTTTAGGAACTGTGTATCTCAGCTCTGTCTGGCTCACATCAGAATCACCTGGAACTTTAGGAGAAAATGATGTTAGCCCTGTTCGAACCCTGCAACTCTGATGTAACTGGTGCGTGGCTCTGGCCTTGGTGCGTCTCAAAGGCTTCCCAGGTGATTCTAGGGGACAGTTGGGACTGAGAACCCCTGGATTAGAGTAGCAGGTGCTGAAAGACTGTCACAGCTGGCGGGACCCGGAGGTGACATGATGTGGTCTCCTGGGTTGGTTGCTAGAACAAAGGTACGTTAGTGAAATGCAAATAGAGTTGATAATTTAGTTAATACCATGTCCCAACATTAACCTCTTAGTTTTGATGAATGGGCCCTAGTTATATAAAATGCTACCAGGAGGGAAGCTGGGTGAGGGGTATAGGGAACCTGTGTACTGTCTCTACAACTCTTTTGTAAATCTAAAATGTTTGCAACATAAAACAGCACTATATAACTTGGATAGTTGTTCTGGTTATATTTTAATTCTTGCTCAATTAAAAAAAACCTTTCAAGTCTTTTGAGTGTTGTACTTTAAAATGTGGGCAGGGGTGTTGGGGTAGGGTTTGCCAGATCTGTGCTCACAGGTTTCTGGGTAACAAGAGAGATCTACTTAGATCCTTGGGCCTTCCTCCAGCTGGAACCCAGAACTCATCATGCCGGGAGGGGCCTTGGGGCAGCCACCCTTCCCTTCCCTTCAGGGTTGCAGGCTTCCAGCAATGAAAAGATACTAAACAAAGCTCATATTCTCCAGAGAACATTTTCCTCAAAGTTCATAGGGTAAGTTTCTCAGGAGTAAGAACTGTCTGTAAAGTTCACTGGTTGCTCCAGAATGGGTGGGGAGAAGAGAAAAGGCCTTCCCTCTGGGAAGGGAGGAATCCCAGAGCCTTTGAGGTGAGGAATCTCAAGGCTCACCTTCTGTGCTCTCATAGCAAAGAATTCTCATTTGCGGGTAGAACAGAGACCAGAGATATGGGGAGCCCTGGCCATGCCTGCAGGGGGTGAGGATAGGGCAGTGCTGGCTTTCAAATCCACTTCCCATGATCTGCAAATCCAGGGCTCTTCCTGTTACTTCACCTTTGTCCCTGTACTTGACAAGCAGGTGTCTTGTGTATGGGAAACTTGTCTCTTAGGAAGCCTAGAACTTAAATTGTAACTCCCTCTGTTTATGCTGAGAAAAATGTCTCCCTTTTCCACTACTTATAAAAGATGGGCTCTGTGAGAGGGCTCCAATCTGCCAATTGCTAACACTTCACATATGATGAAATCATCCATTTATAAATTGCATTTATAAATTCTGGAACCACTTTCACCCCAGTGCTGGGCCCTGTCCCTTCCTAGCACACTTGACTGATGAGGGTTTTGCTCTAGTTCCTCCAGAGCCTGGAGGCCTCTCTCAGCTGACTAGTGTTCAGCTGAGATGAATAGGCCATACTGTCTTGAAATTTCCCCAGAGTTCGTGCCCCCGAGCCTGTCCAACCAGGCAGGGCTCTAAGGATCTGCCTACCCAAACCTGAACATCTTATCTAGAATTGGTCTGGGTAAAAATGGCCTTGGGAAATAGTGATTGCTTCTAAAATCTTAGTAAAGTTCCTCTGATTTATCTGGCTTGAGAAGAAAAATAAATGATACTAGACTACGACTTTGAGCGGGAATGTAATGGGTAGATTGGAGCAGTGGTTCTCAGTCTGGATATGCAGTGAAATCACCTGTCTCTCCCCTAACCCTATTTGGATTTAATTTGAAAGCCCAGGCATGAGTATTTTTTAGAGTGCCTCAAATGGCTTTAATAATAAGCTAGGGATAGGAGCTCATGGATAGGAGGGAAAGCGGGAAAGAACGTTGGGATCAGTCGGTAGTATTCATTACATTTGCTAAGTCAAGAAACTTTCCAGAGAGGGGAGTGACGTGCCCCAGGTTTTGCATATATATTGTTGGCAAATTAAAGCCAAGTTTCTGTTGAGCAGAGAGGTCTGTGGGCCATCTAATCTGTGCTGGGTGTGGAAGGAAACCAGGATGTAAGGGATAGTCTCTCCCAGCCACTCACTCACCTGTCATAGGAAGCAGAAGGCAAGGACCAAATCCCAACCCACAGCTCCTGTAGAGAAGTTGGGGGAAGTGTCACCAAGCTCCCCCTGCATATGGCTGCATACTTGAAGTGTTAAGTGACTGTTTACCTGTAAGAGGCTCTCCTTTGAGAGGTAGTTGATGCCATGGGATCTGAAAACAAATAGCCAAGATATGGAAGCAACCTAAGTGCCCATCAGTAGATGAATGGATAAAGAAGATGTGGTACATATACACAATGGAATACTATTCAGCCATAAGAAAGAAACAAATCCTGCCATTTGCAACAACATGGATGGAGCTGGAGGATATTATGCTCAGTGAAATAAGCCAGGTGGAGAAAGACAAGTGCCAAATGATTTCCCTCATTTGTGGAGTATAACAATGAAGCAAAACTGAAGGAACAAAATAGCAGCAGACTCAGAGACTCCAAGAAGGAACTAGTCATTACCAAAGGGGAGGGGCGGGGGAGGGAGGGTGGGGAGGGAGGGAGATGGGAATTGAGGGGTATTATGTTTAGTACACATGGTGCGGGGGATCACGGGGAAAACTGTAGCACAGAGAAGGCAAATAGTGAATCTGTGTCATCTTGCTATACTGATGGACAGTGACTGCATTGGGGTATGGGTATGGACTTGATAATGATAATATGGGTAAATGTAGTAACCACATTGTTTTTTCATGTGAAACCTTCCAAGAGTGTATATCAATACTACCTTAATAAACAACAACAACAACTCTGTCTTACTGATGCCTAAGCAGTCTTTAACTACACCTTTTGCTGCCTATCTCTTAAACCCTCAATGACTTGCTGTCTGATGCACCTGGGCCTAGTTCTGTCTACACCTTGCACCCACTACCATCTGTGTTCAGATCTCACCTGCACCTGGATTCCATCTGTGCCTGGTTCCTGTCTGATCCCAGGTCCTGCTGTGCACGCAGACTCACCTGTCACCACCTTGCATTTGTATTCTGGAAACATGCTCTTTTTAATAATCACAGGCAGGTGTGTGGGGGGTGAACTGCCATTGGCGGGAATGAGCTGGAGGCCTCCCAAGTTCCTGTGCCAGAAGGGGGAGGGGCATCAGCGATCTGGTTTGGTGAGGAATTTACCCAAAGAAACTGCAGTGAGTGATTGGCTGGGATGGGTGGAGGTGTCCTCTGAAAAGCAGCAAAGAAAAGCACCACAGATGCAGGTGACTGAGAACTTTCCTACTATCCCCACTGCTTCTCTTTCTGTATAGAATACCTACCCTGGAAAAGTCAGAAACCATAGTTAACAAGGGGAGGAAGAGTAGAAGCAGTGAAGAGGAGAAAGGAGAGTTCACCCTTCCTGTTATGGGCTGAGTTGTGTTCCCCCAAATTCATATGTTGAAGTCCCAACTCCAGTAACTGAGAATATGCTTGTTCTTTTGATGTCATATCCAAAAAATAGTTGCCAAGACCAATATTAAAGACCTTTTCCCCTATGTTTTCTGCTAGGAATTTTATGGTTTTGTTTCTTATGCTTAAGTCTTTAATCCATTTTGAGTTAATTTTTGTAAGTGGTGTAAGATAGGGAAAGAATTCTGCCTGTGGTCATCCAGTATCCCAGCCCCATTTATTGGCAAGGTGTTCTTTCTCTGTGGAGTAGTCTTGGCTCCCTGCTCAAATATTTACTGACTGTATATTCTAGCTTTATTTCTGGACTCTCTTTTCTGTTCTATTAGTCTATGGATCATACTGTTTTGATTACTATAGATTTGTAGTATAGTTTGAAATTGGGACATCTGATGCCTTCAGCTTTGTTCTCCTTTTTCAGTATAGCTTTGGCTATTTGGGGTCTCTTGTAATTCCATACAAATTTTAGGATTGTTTTTTCTCTTTCTGTGAAAAGTGGCACTAGAATTTTGATAGGGATTGAATTGAATCTATTATGAATTGACAGCTTTGAGTAATACGGACATTTTAGCAATATTTATTCTTCCAGCCCATGAATACGAGATAGCAAATAGAAATATTTGTATCATCAATTTCTTTCTTCAAAGTCTTGCATTTTTCAGTATACAGATCTTTTACCTCCTTGGTTAAATTTATTCCTAGACATTTTATTTCTTTTATGGTATTGTGAATGGGACAATTTTCTTCATTCCTTTTTCAGATGTTTAATTTTTTTTATAGAAATGCAACTTATTTCTTTATGTTGTATCCTGTATTTTTTATTCTGAAACTACTGAATTCATTGGTTAGTTCTAGCCGTTTTTTGGTGGTGTGTCTAGGAATTTCTATATTAAAGATCATATCACCTGTGAACAAAGACAGTTTTAGTTCTTCCTTTCTGATTTGGCTGCCTTTAAAAGTATTAGTATTAAAATGGATCATCTGGTTTGGTTTTAAGCTTTTTGGCAGCCAGGATAAAAAGAAAAACATAGAACATTATGAAAAAGATATGAACAACTAGAGTTGGTACTTTCACTGGCATTAAATCCTAAAATTATTTTTCACCTGGAGTTTACATAAGGAAAATAGGAGCATATTATAAACTAGTTCTTCAATAAAAATTTCACAGGACATGTAGAAAATCAGTTCTGGCTGTTTCTTAGAGTGACTATCAAGAAAACCCCAGAGCAAAACATTAAAGCTCAGCCCAGTAAAGGGGATTCTGCGGGAGGCTGAGATGCTGTGACCCAAGTGGGAAAAGCAAGGACTGTAAGGTTTCACTGTGGTCACTGGGAGAACAGGCATTTTCTGTAGAGGTTATGGCAGAAGCCATTTTCAGGGGTTAAGGTACATCTAGGAAGCAAGGAAGCAGAGAGAGCAGACATTGAATCTATAATCAAGGAAGTTGGTGAAGGTGTGCTTAAAAACCCTCTAGTGAATATCTATTTCCAGTGATTTTCCCCCCTCTGGCACATAGGGAGAGCATTTTTCTCTCTCCTTGGAGATAGGAAGGGGTTATCACTTCTACTGCAACAAGTGGACGAGGTCTGATGTTGAGAAGGAGGGAGACACAAAATTAAAGTCACCTGCTTTACTGGGTCCCTGCATGGAAGACAGTTGGTCTGGAAAGTCACTTCAACCTGTACTGAGGAAAAATAAACAGAATCTCTGTTGTGTTAGATTTGGACTGTTTGTTAGAGCAGCATAACCCAGCATAACCTAACGTATACTAGAAGGATGAGGCAAGAGGGATGAGAGGGGAAACAGGGTAAAGAGAGGCTATTTTTTAAGTTAGGAAGGACCTGAACATATTTATAGGCTGAGGAGAATGATCCAGAAGAGGTAGACAGGTTAGAACTACAGAAAAGAGAGGACCTGCCTGGTCACTCAGATTTAACACAAAACAATAGGTATGTGATTTCCAGCAGTAGAGGAAGGTTTACAGGTTCCAGTCCAAGATGACAACATAGGAGGTTCCTGCATATACCTCCCACTGTGGGCATGCAAAATCTGCAGCTACACCCAGAAGTTCCTTCTTAAAAAAAAAAAAATCCAGAACTAGCTGAGCAGCTCTTACGCACTGGATAAATGCAAAAATACCCACATCAAAATGGGTAGGAAAGGCTGAGACACTCTTGCTATACACCCCACACCTGGCACAGTGGGAGAAAGGCTTATTTGGGGACAAGAAGAGAGATACTTCTTCCCTGAGCACAAGGGGAAAGAAAAGATGAGCGATGATCGAGAGTTGGAAGGGGGAATGGCTGATGGCTTTTGTCTGGTGGTCTTCATTTCCTCAGTACATGTAGAAATGATGACGCCTGTCAAGGAGTGGGAAGAAGTTGGGGACACAATGTGCAGCCAAGGGGGCAGGTCCAGGAAACCCCCAAGAAGTGGCTCATAGGGCGGTAAGGGGACGCAGGTCTCGCTTCAATGGCTTAGCATGGATTTGGAGAAAACCTGGTTTTTGAAAAGCTGTGACCTTCTCTGGGAAATATCCACCTCCTCAGATAGTCCCATGAGCCTTCTTGAGGAAAGGCAAGTTCCCCATGACTGAACCTATTGAAGCAGAGCTTGTATAACCAATTGGTAGGGATACTGTAAAGGAGATACTTGAATTGGATGGACTAAATAACATTTCAGTTCTCTTCCAACCTTGAGACTTTATGATTCTATAATTCTATGTATTATAAGAAACTTCATAATATCAAATTACTTCCACCCTATGCAAATTATAGTGACCTGCCTTTCAGCTTCCACAAGGAAAGGAATTAAAAAATGCTGTGAGCTCAGAATAGATTATGCCATTCTTACACTCTTATTCCAGGTCAGTTCTCTTAAGTATTGAATAATTATGATGGAGCAGATGTACCATTGTACTGACTGATAAGTTGGCATACTATTCATCTCTCTCGTGCAGGCATGATGGAATGACTGGGAATGGAGTGTCATTTTGATATACAGTATTTTTGTTTGCTGGTGATATTTTGATTTTTCTGTTCCTAAACTCAGCATTTTCCCTGTTGACTCTGGGTGATCAAAGTTTTTTCTCTTTAGAGAATTTTATTTAGTTCTTATACCTTGGAAGCAGTTTTGGAAAGGACGCAGCAGGTGAAGGATGATGTCCTGAATGGTTCTAGCTCCAAAGATATGACCGATCTTGAACTGATGGCAGGCCCTCCATGTGAGCACTGGTTACTCCAGGTGTCCTGGAATAATGAAGAAAAAGCAAAAGACTGTTCCAATGTCATGACACTTGCTTTGTATTGGGACAGAGCTATATATTTCCAGCCTAGATCAAAGGATAACTTTTTGAACAAGGCTCATGATGTAAGTCAGGAAACTATAGGACATTTTGCAATTCTGTTCTAGTTTTATTGACATCAACCGCCACCCCCAACCACTTCTATCACCAAAACAATCTATTTAATGACCAGCAGCAGATGTATTTTCAGGAGAAATGGGAGGCCTCAGCCTGTCAACATTACCTCCAGCCCTAATCTGGTAATGTGTCCTAGGAGGTCTCCTTCTATCTTCTAGCCGGCTTGTAGCATCTTGTGGCATAAATCATCTGCTCAAAGCATTGAACTATTTACATATGGAACAGGACTTTATGCCACTCTTTAGCATAAGAAATATTGTTTCAGTTCCCCTCAAGTCCAGCATCAGTAGATCAGGAGGCTATCAACATAACATAAGTCTTATATGTCAGGGGTGAGGTACAGAGAACATTTTCTAAAATCAAAGGGAGTGCAGTTAATCACACTGTTTATAGATAATAACTGACATTGATAAATAGCTTCAGAGTGCCTGATGATAAAGAACAAAAGGGCAGAAGTATTAATAAAAAATTCCAATCACTCACTGTGTGGGGAATCAGAAGGAGCTCTTCACTTCTGGTTAAAATTACCCCACCAACCCAAGCTAAAGTATGTTAGTTAAACTCTCTTGACCTCATGTTTTATCTGAAAATAGTGGGATTAAACTGAGAATCTATTTATACCATTCTTGGCAATTTCCAAAATGGATATTAAATGGTTTTGATTTTTAAAAATCTACAATCCAAATGATTCTTTAAGCAGAATAGAGGGAGAACAATGTAGCATAATGGAAAAAGCATTGTACCAGAATCCTAGACCGAGCAGAGGTACTGCAACAGCAACCACTATTGAGCCCTTGATGTGTCTGGGCTATCTGTAAGATTCCCCATTAGCCCAAAATACCACCATGCGTCTTATAAGGCATAGTTACTTGTGTTTACCAAACAGCTACTGTGGTAGGTAGATGGGAAATTATGTTGATGTGAACCACTGTAAGGCCCAGGGAGAAAATGGACTGTAAGAGAATGTTGGATAAACATAACTTCTTCTACCACAAGCACCTGGATAAAATATAACAAAAATTATTGTAAATGAGTAGCCAGGTGTGCAAGCAAGAAAGGAAAATCATCAGGCACCAGAAATAAAGAGCGAACTAAAACTCTAGCGGGAAGTGTGTGCACTGCTGCAGCTGACTCCTGTAGTGGAGCTCGGGGTGGCTGTCGGCAGTGACTGAGGCCTGAGAGCAGGGTTGTGGGCATGATGTTAGTCTCAGCAACCTAGCGACTTGGGTTTGCATGCCCACATGGGCAGGAAAGAAGACCTGTGGCCACATAAAGCAGGGAGTTAGAATGAGACCCCTGCTTAAAGCTGGCATTTTCAGAGGGCCATGCCCTCAGGGCAAGTATAGATTAGGAAAAACCCTATTCACTGGCTCAGCAAGATATTAAGAAAGCATGTCTGTCTCTGCTTGGCCTCAGAGTGAAAAAATTCTCCCCTGAGAAATCAAAACTCAGGGCCTGTGTCTCACATAGATTAAAGTTTGAATTCCCAGAAGTCTAGGGAACTCTCAAGCCAAAACCTTTAAAGAAAGATGGGTCCCAGGCTGCTATACTTCAGCTCTGCCCAGAGAAGTAAAGATGAGGGAAGTATCTACCATGCACAAGAGTCTGAAGACATAATGAACAGAAATGATTAGAGTTGCAGGAAACTGGGATAATAGTCAGATAAAGAATTTAAGTGGGTTTAAAATTAAAAAAGAACTTATACACATAGAAGATACAAAAATAACTTACACACGTCATTCATGAACAAGGCTATTTGTGGCAGTATTATTTGTAATACCAAAACTGGAAACAACCTGCGTCCTTCTTTAGAGGATTGATTAAATAAGCTGTAGTGCAACTCTATGCAGGTGGAAAAGAATATGAAGAAGCTCTCTCTGTATTGATGTGAAAAGATATCCAGGGTATATTGTTAACTGAATAAAGCCAGGAAAAGTATATATAATGAACTACCTTTTATCTAAGAAAGGCAGTGATAGTAAGAATATATATCCTTATCTTTTTGTATTTGTGTTGACATGGAAAAAATATGCAAAAAATTAGTGACTCTTGAACTCTTGTTCCAGTATTGAAATGATGCCCTAGCTTGAAATGATATGAAATTATCCAATACAACTTTTTTGTCAAATCACATTATATTGAAAATAATTCTGTTTGAGCCAGCTTTCTACTTTGGTTATATGTTTTCAAATGGAAACAATGAAAATAATAATTTACAATAGTAAATTGACTAGTATCTCTCTAACTGGTCTGGGGATATACTTGAGGCTACAACACATATTCTGTGAGAATCCTTAAAATTAGGGCTTTTGTTTTGATGATAGTCTGAAAATTAACCACCTTCTGGATCATACTGTATCTAAACATTGGGCTTGCATTCCTGCTTGCATTGGTGTCAAATGATCCCAACTTCCAAGTCTGGGCTAGAGAGGAAGACCAGAAGCTGGCCAAAAGACATCCCCAGAACATGGCAGAAAGGGCCTGCCTGCTCAGCTTGGAGAAGCCGTGCCTTAGCAGTCAGCAACCCATGCATGTTCCCAAAGGTGGTTTGGTTTTGGCAAAAGCACGTGAGTTTGTCACATTAGAGTAATGCTATTAATTGGATTTTATTTGTTCTGTAGTTTTATTTGCATTTGAAAATTTGTTCTGATAGTTGCTTAAAAGAATTACAATAAGCATTAGGCATTTAGGGATTGGATTATGGGTGTGTAGAAGGAACATGGATGGGAGTAAGCTTTTCAATGCATATGTCTTTTTGTTTGTTTGTTGTTTTGATCTTTAAACCATGATAATGTATTAACTATTAAAATTACTAGGTATAGAGAAGATTTGGATAAGGTAGCTAATAAGCTGGATCAAATGGGATATATGTGAACAATGCACCCAACATTTAGAGACCATATTTAAAATAGATCTCTTAAAATATATATGAAACATTTGCAAAAATTGAACTCTCTTTAGGTCATAAATAAATCTTCAAAAAATTCTCTAAGATTTGATATCAGTAATCCTCAATCTCTGACCATAATATATTAAAACTAAAAATTAATATATAATTGATACACTAATTTTACTTGGTTATTTAAGAACTGATTGTAAATTATCTATGGGTCAAGGAAGAAATACATTTAAATTATGAAAACATTTAAAATTGAGTAATAATTTCTTTTTTACATATTAAGTATGTGGGCTATATTTAAAGTAGTCCTTGGAAACAGATAAACATACATACATGTATTTAAAAAGTCACTTGTATAGATCAATGAAATAAAATCAAGAGTCCAGAAATAGACCCTTACATATAATTTCAATTGATTTTCAACAAGGATGACAAGAGATTCAATAGAGAAAAAAGTCTTTAATGAATGGTGCTGGGATAACTGGATATCCACATGCAAAAGAACAAAATTGTATAGCTACCTCACATCATACAAAATATTAACTCAAACTGGATCAAAGACCTAAATGTGAGAGTTAAAACTATTAATCTATTAGAGGAAAACATAGGTGTAATTATTCATGATGTTGGATTAAGGAATGGTTTCTTAGATGTAACACCAAAAGCAGAAGCAACAAAAGAAAAATATTAGACATCAACAGAATTCAATTGTGCTTCAAAGGGTACTGTAAAGAAAGTGAAAAGACAATGTACAGAATGGGAAAAAATTTTTGCAAATCATATATCTGATAAGGGACTTACATCCAGAACACATAAAGAATTCTTACGACTCAATAATAAAGAGACAACCCAATTTTTTCAATGGACAAAGGACTTGAATAGACATTTCTCTAGAAAAGATATCTAAATGGCCTATAAGCATATGAAATGGTGCATGATGATGGCTCAGCATCAGTGATCATCAGGGAAATACAAATGAAAATCACAATGAGACACCACTTCAATCCACTAGGATGACTATAATCCAACGATAATAGCAATACTGAGACAATGTGGAGAAATTGAAGCCCTTATATGCTGCTGATGGCAATGCACAATTGTGCAGCTACTTTGAAAAACAGTGTGGCAGTTCCTCAAAACATTCCCCATAGAGTTACCATGTACAACCCAGCAATGGCATTCCTAAGTATACACTGAGGGCAATGAAAACAATTGTCCACAGAGAAATTTGTACGTGAATATTCACAGCATAATATTTGTTTTTCTAAGTCTGACTTATTTCATTCAGCATGTCCACAGAGAAACTTGTACATGATCAAAATGTATAAACTATCTAAATGTCCATCAACTGATGAATGGATAAACAAAATGTGATAGGTATATATAAAATGGAATGTTATTTGGCAGTGAAAAGAAATGAACTACTGGCATATGCTACAACATGGATAAACCTCAAAATCATTATGCTAAATGAAAGAAGCAAGTCATAAAAGACCATGTATTGTGTAATTCCATTTACATAAGATATACAGACTACGTAAATTCATAGAGACAGAAAGTAGATTGTGGTTGCCTATGGCTAAGTAGGGAAGAGGAAGAGTGTTGGGAGAACAGGTATAGGATTTCTTTTGGGGTGATAAAATGTTCCAAAATTGACTATGGTAATAGTTGCACAACTCTAAGAATATGCTAAAAAACATTAAATTATACACTTTAAATGGGTGATTAATATGGTATGTGAATTACCTCTCAATAGAAATATTATTTTTTAAAAAGGTACCCTGAAAACGAATGAGCTAAGCTTACAACTCAAGAAATCAGCAAGAGTATAACAAAGTAAACTTCAGAAGGAAGAGAATGATAAGAGCATAAATTAATGAAACATAATGATCTTTGCAAAAATTAAACAGACAAACCTATGGCCTTACTGAACACCTAACACTAACCCAACCCTGGACACAGAGACTGAACCCTCACGTTCATTCACGCCTCACCGTAACCCAGAAACACAATATCACCCTCGTGCTCACATCAGATCATAACTCTAACTCTAACCATAACCCTATTTTCCTCTTACATCTTACCGAAAAACTAACCCTAACCCTAGCCCTGGACCAAGTGCCTGAACCCTCACATTAATTCACACCTCATCATAACCGGAAACACAATATCACCCTCGTACTCACAGCAGAGCTGGATCCTAATTCTAATCGTAACCCAACCAGCCCTGTATAGCTTACGCAACAGCTAACTATAACACTAGCTGGGTGCCTTGACCTGAACCCTCACTGTAACTCCTGCCTCAGTGTATCATTGAAATACAATATTGCCCACTCCCTCACGTCAGAGCTGGATCATAACTCTTAACGTAACGCTATATTCATGTACACCTTACCGAAAACCTAACCCTAACCCTAGGCCTGGGCCCAGAACCTCAACCCTTACGATCATTCACTCCTCAACATAAGCCTGAAACACAATATCTCCATGGTCCTCACATCAGAGATGGATTCTAACACTAATCGTAACCCACCCGCCCCTTACAACTCACTCAACACCTAAACTTAACCCGGGCCCCGGTTCCTTTACCTGAAACCTCACCGTGAATACCGCCTCAGTGTATCACTGGAACACATTATCGCCCTTGCACTCACATCCGAACACAACCCTAACTCTGACCCTAAACCTATTTTCCACTTACACCTCACCGAACACCTAACCCTAACCCTAGACCTGGACACAGAAACTGAACCCTCACGTTCATTCATGCCTCACCGTTAACACAGAAACACAATATCACCCTCGTGCTCACATCAGATCAGGACCCTAACTCTAACCATAACCCTATTTTCCTCTTATACCTTACCGAACCCCTAACCCTAACCCTAGCCGTGGACGTAGAGCCTGAACCCTAACGTTCATTCAGGCCTCATTGTAAACCGGAAACACAATATCGCCCTCGTACTCACAGAAGAGCTGGACCCTAACTCTAATCGTAACCCAACCAACCCTGCACAGCTTACCCAACACCTAACCGTAACCCTGGACCTGTTCCCTAGACCTGATCCCTCAGCATCACAATGGACGTCACCTACGCCTCACCTTAATCCTGATCAATATCACTCCTGACCTCATCAGAGCCGTACCTGATCGTATCGTAACCCTCTCCTCCACATACACCCGAACACCTGACCCGAATCTTATCCATGACCCCAGGACCTGACCTTCACAGTCAATCAAGTCTAACCGAAACTATCAAACAGAATATTGCCTTCGACCTCACATTAGAGATGCATGCAAACTCTAACCAGAAACGAAACCTCCAGGTAAAACTTAACAAACACCTAACCTTAATCCTAGCCTTGGCCATTAACGTGACCCATAACATGCACACACGCCTAAACGTAACACAGAACCTCAATATCACCGTCGTCCTCACATCAGGGCCGGACCCTAACTCTAAGCGTAACCCTATTTTTAACATACACCTTACCCAACAGGGAACCCTAACCCTAGCCCTGGATCCAGAACCAGAACCCTCACGTTCATTGATGCCTCAACATAACTCTAAAACAAAATATCTCCCTTGTCCTCATATCAGAGCTGAAGCCTGACTCTAACTGAAACCCTATTTTCTACTTACACCGTACTGAACACCTAACCATAACCCTAGCCCTGGTCACAGAGAGGGAACCCTCACCTTCATTCACGCCTCAACATAACCCGGTAACCCAATATCACCCTCACACTCACATCAGATCAGGACCCTAACTCTAACAATAACCCTATTTTCCACTGACTGCTTACCGACCCCCTAACCCTAACCCTAGCCGTGGACCAAGAGCCTAAACCCTCACGTTCATTCAGGCCTCATCGTAAACCGGAAACACAATATCGCCCTCGTACTCACAGAAGAGCTGGACCCTAACTCTAATCGTAACCCAAGCAGCCCTGTACAGCTTACTCAACAGCTAACTATAACCCTAGCTGGGCGCCTTGACCTGAACCCTCACCGTAACTCCTGCCTCAGTGTATCATTGAAATACAATATTGCCCACTCCCTCAGGTCAGAGCTGAATCATAACTCTTAACGTAACGCTATATTCATGTACACCTTACCGAAAACCTAACCCGAACCCTAGGCCAGGGCCCGGAACCTGAACCCTCATGATCATTCACTCCTCAACATAATCCTGAAACACAATATCTCCCTCGTCCTCACATCAGAGATGGATTCTAACGCTAATCATAAACCAACCTGCCCCTTACAACTTACCCAACACATAACCTTAACACGGGTCTTGGTGCCTTGCCCGGAGCCCTCACCGTAACCCCCTCCTCAGTGTATCACTGGAACACAATATCGCCCTCGTTCTCACACCCGACCACTACCCTAACTCTGACCGTAAACCTATTTTCCACTTACACCTTACCGAACACCTAACACAAACCCCAGCCCTTGATACAGAGAGTGAACACTCACGTTCTTTCACACGTCACCATAACCCAGTAACACAATATCACCCACGCACTCACATCAGATCAGGAACCTAACTCAACCTGTAACCCTATTTTCCACTTCCACCTTACCGACCCCCTAACCCTAACCCTAGCCGTGGACCAAGAGCCTAAACCCTCACGTTCATTCAGGCCTCATCGTAAACCGGAAACACAATATCGCCCTCGTACTCACAGCAGAGCTGGACCCTAACTCTAATCGTAACCCAACCAACCCTGTACAGCTTACCCAACACCTAACCGTAACCTGGACATGTTCTCTCGACCTGATCCCTCAGCATCACAATTGACGTCACCTACACCTCACCTTAATCCTGATCAATATCGCTCCTGCCCTCATCAGAGCTGTAGCTGATCGTATTGTAACCCTCTCCTCCACATACACGTTACCGAACACCTGACCTGAATTCTATCCATGACCCCTGGACCTGACCTAACTGTCATTCACGTCTAACTGCAACTCAAACACAATATCGCCTTCAACCTCACATTACAGATGCACGCAAACTCTAAGCAGAAACGAAACCTCCAGGTAAAATGTAAAAACACCTAACCTTAATCCTAGGCTTGGCCATTAATGTGACCCCTCACATGCGCACACGCCTAAACGTAACACAGAACCTCAATATCACCATCGTCCTCACATCAGAGCCAGACCTAACTCTATCTGTAAACCTATTTTCAACGTACACCTTACACAAAACATAACCCAAACCCTAGCCCTGGACCCAGAACCTGAAACTTCATGTTTATTGACGCCTCGACATAACTCTAAAACATAATATCTCCCTCGTCCTCATATCAGAGTTGTACCCTAACTCTAACCGAAACCCTATTTTCCACTTACACCATACCAAACACCTAAACCTAACCCTAGCCCTTAACACAGATCCTGAACCTTCACTTTCATTCACGCCTCAGCTTAACCCGGAAACACAATATCACCCTCGTTCTCATAACAGAGCTGGACCCTAACTCTAATCGTAACCCAGAACGCCCCTTACAACTTACCCAACACCTAACCCTAACCCTAGCCCTGGTGCATTCACCTGAACCCTCAGCATAACTCCCGCCTCAGTGTATCACTGGAACACAATATCGCCCTCGCCCTCACATCCGACCATGACCCTAACTCTGACCATAAACCTATTTTCCACTTACACCTTACCGAACACCTAACACTAACCCTACCCTGGACACAGAGAGTGAACCCTCCCGTTCATTCACGCCTCACCGTAACCCAGAAACACAATATCACCCTCACGCTCACATCAGAACAGGACCCTAACTGAAACCGTAACCCTATTTTCCACCTGCACCTTAACGACCCCCTAACCCTAACCGTAGCCGTGGAACAAGAGCCTAAACCCTGACGTTCATTCAGGCCTCATCGTAAACCAGAAACACAATATCGCCCTCGTACTCACAGCAGAGCTGGATCCTAACTCTAATTGTAACCCAACCAGCCTTTCAGCTTACCCAATACCTAACCGTAATCCTGGACCTGTTTCCTCGATCTGATCCCTCAGAATCACAATTGACCTCACCTACGCTTCACTGTAATCCTGATCGATATTGCTCCTAACTTCATCAGAGCTGTACCTGATCATATCGTAATCCTCTCCTACACATACACGTTACCGAACAGATGACCCGAACCAATCCATGACCCCAGGAGCTGACCTTCAATGTCATTCATGTCTAACCGCAACTCTCAAACATTATTTGGCCTTCGACCTCACATTAGAGGTGCACACAAACTCTAACCAGAAAAGAAACCTCCAGGTACAACTTAACAAACAGCTAACCTTAATTCTAGCCTTGGCCATTGAACGTGAACTCTCACAAGCACACACGCCTAAACGTAACACAGAACCTCATTATCACCGTCGTCTTCACATCAGAGTCGGACCCTAAATCTATCCATAACCCTACTTTCAACATACACCTTACCCAACACGGAACCCTAACCCTATCCCTGTACCAAAAAGCTGAACCCTCACGTTCATTCACGCCTCAGCTTAACGCGGAAACACAATATCACCCTCGTCTTCATAACAGAGCTGGACCCTAACTCTAATCGTAAACAATCCTGCCCCTTACAACTTACCCAACACCTAACCCTAACCCTAGCCCTGGTGCCTTTATCTGAACCCTCACCATAACTCCCGCCTCAGTGTATCACTGGAACACAACATCGCCCTTGCTTTCACATCCGACCATGACCCTAACTCTGACCGTAAACCTATTTTCCACTTACACCTTACTGAACACCTAACACTAACCCTAGCCCTGGACACAGAGACTGAACCCTCACATTCATTCACGCCTCACCGTAACCCAGAAACACAATATCACCCTCGTGCTCACATCGGATCAGGACCCTAACTCTAACCGTAACCCTATTTTCCTCTTACACCTTACCGACCCCCTAACCCTAACCGTAGCCCTGGAACAAGAGCCTAAACCCTGACGTTCATTCAGGCCTCATCGTAAACCGGAAACACAATATCACCCTCGTACTCACAGCAGAGCTGGATCCTGACTCTAATCGTAACCCAACCAGCCCTGTACAGCTTACCCAACAGCTAACCATGAACCTAGCCCGGGCGCCTTGACCAGAAACCTCAGCGTAACTCCTTCCTCACAGTGTCAGTGAAATATAATATCATCCTAAATACAATACCCTCATGTCAGAGCTGGATCTCAACTCTTAATGTAATGCTATATTCACGTACACCTTACCGTACACTTAACCCTAACCCTAGGCCAGGGCCAGAACCTTAACCCTCATGATCATTCACTCCTCAACATAAGCTTAAAACACAATATCTCCCTCATCCTCACATTAGAGATGGATTCTAAATCTAATTGTAAACCATCCTGCCCTTTACAAATTACCCAACACCTAACCGTAACCCTAGCCCTGGTGCCTTTACCTGAACCCTCACCATAACTCCCACCTTAGTGTATCACTGGAACACAATATCGCCCTCACCCTCACATCCTACCACGACCCTAACTCTGACCGTAAAACTATTTTCCACTTACACCTTACGAAACACCTAACCCTAAGCCTAGCCCTGGACACAGAGAGTGAACCTTCACATTCATTCACGCCTCACCGTAACCCGGTAACACAATATCACCCTTGCGCTCACATCAGATCAGGACCCTAACTCTAACCATAACCCTATTTTCCACTTCCACCTTACCGACCCCCTAACCCTAACCCTAGCCGTGGACGTAGAGCCTGAACCCTCACGTTCATTCAGGCCTCATCGTAAACCGGAAACACAATATCGCCCTCGTACTCACAGAAGAGCTGGACCCTAACTCTAATCGTAACCCAACCAGCCCTGTACAGCTTACCCAACACCTAACCGTATCCCTGGACCTGTTCCCTCGACCTGATCCCTCAGCATCACAATTGACGTCACCTACGCCTCACCGTAATCCTGATCAATATCACTCCTGACCTCATCATAGCTGTACCTGATCGTATCATAACCCTCTCCTCCACATACACGTTACCGAACACCTGACCCAAATCCTATCCATGACCCCAGGACCTGACTTTCACTGTCATTCACGTCTAACTGCAACTCTCAAACACAATATCGCCTTCGACCTCACCTTAGAGGTGCACGCAAACTCTAACCAGAAACGAAACCTCCAGGTAAAACTTAACAAGCACCTTATCTTAATCCCTGGCCATTGAACGTGAGGCCTCACATGCACACATGAATAAACGTAACACAGAACCTCAATATCACCATCGTCCTCACATCGGAGCCTGACCCTAACTCTAAGCGTAACCCTATTTTCAACGTACACCTTACCAAACCCGGAACCTTAACCCTAGCCCTGGATCCTGAACCTGAACCCTCACATTCATTGATGCCTCAGCATAACTCTAAAACAAAATAAGTCCCTCGTCCTCATATCAGAGCTGTACCCTAAATCTAACTGAAACCCTATTTTCCACTTACACCTTACCGAACACCTAACCCTAACCGTAGCCCTTAACACACAGCCTGAACCCTCAAGTTCATTCACGCCTCACCTTAACCCGGAACCACAAGATCGCCCTCGTCCTAATAACAGAGCTGGAACTTAACTCTAATCGTAAGCCAACCCGCGTCTTACAACTTACCAAACACCTAACCGTAACCCTAGCCCTGGTTTCTTTACCTGAACCCTCACCATAACTCCCGCCTCACTGTATCCCTGGATCACAATATCGCCCTCGCCCTCACATCGGACTACGACCCTAACTCTGACCGTAAATTTATTTTCCACTTACACCTTACTGAACACCTAACACTAACCCTAGCCCTGGGACACGGACTGAACCCTCACGTTCATTCACGCCTCACCGTAACCCAGAAACACAGTATCACCCTCGTCCTCACATCGGATCTGGACCTAACTCTAACCGTAACCCTATTTTCCACTTCCACCTTACTGAACACCTAACCCTAACCCTAGCCGTGGACCAAGAGCCTGAACCCTCACATTCTTTCAGGCCTCATAGCAAACCGGAAACACAATATCGTCCTCGTACTCACAGCAGAGCTGGACCCTAACTCTAATCATAACCCAACCAGCCCTGTACAGCTTACCCAACACCTAACCATAACCCTGGACCTGTTCCCTCGACCTGATCCCTCAGCATCACAACTGACGTCACCTACACCTCACCGTAATCCTTATCAATATCGCTCCTGCCCTCATCAGAGCTGTACCTGATCATATCGTAACCCTCTCCTCCACATACACGTTACCGAACACCTGAACCAATTCCGGTCCATGACCCCAGGACCTGAACTTCACTGTCATTCACGTCTAACTGCAACTCTCAAACACAATATCGCCTTCGACCTCACCTTAGAGGTGCACGCAAACTCTAACCAGAAACGAAACCTCCAGGTAAAACTTAACAAACACCTAACCTTAATCCTTGGCCATTGAACGTGACCCCTCACATGCACACATGCGTAAATGTAACACAGTACCTCGATATCACCGTCGTCCCCACATTGGAGCCGGACCCTAACTCTAACTGTAACCCTATTTTCAACGTACACCTTACCCAACACAGAACCCTAACCCTAGCCCTGGACCCAGAACCTGAACCCTCATGTTCATTGACGCCTCAACATAACTCTAAAACAAAATAAGTCCCTCGTCCTCATGTCAGAGCTGTACCCTAACTCTAACCAAATCCCTATTTTCCACTCACACCTTACCGAACACCTAACCCTAACCCTAGCCTTTAACACAGAACCTGAACCCTCATGTTCATTCACACCTCAGCTAAACCCGGAAACACAATATCGCTCTCATCCTCATAACAGAGCTGGACCTTAACTCTAATCGTAACCCAACCCGTCCCTTACAACTTACCCAACACCTAACCCTAACCCTAGCCCTGGTGCCTTTACATGAACCCTCACCACAACTCCCGCCTCAGTGTATCACTGGAACACAATATCGCCCTCGCCCTCACATCCAACCACAACTCTAACTCTGACCGTAAACCTATTTTCCACTTACACCTCACCGAACACCTAACACTAACCGTAGCCCTGGACACAGAGACTGAACCCTCACGTTCATTCACACCTCACCGTAACCCAGAAACACAATATTACCCTCGTGCTCACATGAGATCAGGACCCTAACTCTAACTGTAACCCTAAAAAATAGGTCTGTTCTAGTCCCTAGAAGCTGTGAATGTCATCTTATTTGGAGAAAGTATCTTTACAGAAGTAATTAATTTAAGGATCTTGAAATGAGATTATCCTGGATTATGTGGGTAGGCTGTACATCAATAAGTGTCCTTATAAAAGACAGAAGACGTCCCCACACAAGACCACAGCTAGAGGACAGAAAGAGCTGCAAAATGTTTTTGGGTGGTCAAGCCACAGAGCTGAAGGGAAGACAAGCAATCTTCACAATGTGATCCTTGTCGTCGGAGCAGATGGCACAAGAGACCTGCTTGCTTCTGATAGTCATGTCTTTGTAACTGGAAAAACCACATGTTGGCATTAAAGAGAGTTATTAAATGAATGAAACATTATGTAGCATCTTATATGTGAAGAAAAGAAGAGTCGCTATGTGGATGTTTACAGAAGTCTGAGTTTTGAGAAAGATCCTATTTATGCCCAAAGCATCAAGAAAGCCTGCCTGCCAGCCTTCCACCTTCCTTCCTTCAAAACGTATCTGTTCAGCTTCAAGTTTGTACCACGCATTGTGTTAAGCATCGGGGACATAACTGTGAACAAGAAAGGTGGTCTTTCTCCTCCCTGGGTGTGCAGCCTAGGAGGGGAGACAAGCATTTAACAAAATGTAGACACATCAGGTTAAATGATGGTAGTGATAAGTGTTATGAGTTGCCTTGGCGCCCTTGTGAAAATTCTGTGACCATATGTGTGGGACTACTTCTGGGTTCTCTGTTCTGCCCCACTGGTCTGGGTCTTCTTTTTCTAAGTCTGCACTGTCCATCCAGCACAGGATGTCTTGAGGGCAGGTGGTGTGCATCCTCCAACTTTGTTCTTTTCCAAAATTGTTTTAGCTCTTCTGGTTCCTGTTTTCTACCTAAAATTTTAGAATCTGCTTTTTTTGATTCAATTAGTCATGTATGTCAAGTGTTATGAAAGGCAAGTCCACAGAGCTAAGATTTTCTATAAATAAAGTTTTAGCAACACGACCCAAATGCTAGGCCATTGACAAATGGTGGACAAGGGGGAAGTTAGCTTCTTTTTTCTTTTCTTTTTTTAAGGGACTCTGAGATTCAATGGTCTTTTCACAAGTGAATTGAGGTGGCTGATGGCTGAATGTGGGTCAGAACTGTTTAGAGCTCCCCTAACCATCTTTTGTGTATTTTTGCTTCTTTTTTACTTTTCCTTAATAACCAAGGTGTAAGTAAAACCCAGACACGATAAAACATGTCTTCTAGAACAAAATGTTGGGAAGAGTGAGGGAGGAAGAGGCCATTTGGGTGGCCATGGCCATAGCCTAGACCAGAGGATGTGAACCTACAGGGTTCACAGACTCCTATGTGAGCCGATAGCCTGAGTCCAGGACTGTAATGCTCCATGAATGCAGGATTTAGGGGGCAGCAGGCCAGTCATATCTGACAGATTCAAAGATGAGAGAAGGTGAAGAGGCCCCAAATCTGGCCAGGCAGGGGGGCTGCCTCTTTCCCTGGCAGCCCTAATATGGTCCTTGCCATGTGGGAGCAGAAACCTCCTTGCTCTGTGGTGTCATCACAGCACTGCTTCTCCAGGCAGCTTGACTAAGCTCAGATTGTGTACTGCTGCCCCTAGGAGCAGGTGGGGGGCAGCCAGAGCTCGCAGGCTGTGAATTACTCTCCCCAGCTCTCAGTGCTCAGAGAAGTGCAGCAAGAGACAGGGAAGTAGAAGCTCAGGATGTCTGGGGCCTCCCAGGGAGAGACAAATGAGAAATCCAGGGCTCGCATGAAGCTACCAAGCTGGCCAGCAGGCTGAACTGAGCACCCCAGCCCTCCCCACCCCGAGAGGAGCAGGGATGTCGCGCTTCAGAGTCTCATGACTTGCTACGGGAAGGAGAGTGGGCCTTTCCAGGTGAGGGGATCTCAGAGTGCCCCCAACACACACAAGGCAGCAGCGAGGGACAAGGGCAAAGGCCGGGACCAGGGGTCAAGACCAGCTTTTAGCCTGCCTCGGCTACTGCCGGTCTCTATGACCTTGGACAGTCACAGAGTTTCTCTAAGCCTGTTTTCCTTCCCTGCAAAATGGGATAAACATTCTGCCAGTCTTTCCAGCCAGTTGAAGATGAATTAAGGAGTAGGCAGAGGAATAGGAAAATGGACGTTCCTAATGACACTGCTGTGGGCCAGGCATTGGCCGAGGCCCCTGCTATGCGTGAGATCAATGACCCTCCAGCACCCCCAGATGGGAGGTGCTGTTCTGTGCCATGCAGCCAGGCACAGCTGAGGGGAGTGAGGTGCAGAAAGGTAATGGAATTTGGTGAAGGTCAAGCAGGGGGCTGGGCTTTAACCCAGGTGTGTCTGAACCCAGAGGCCTCTCTCTGAACCATGACGTTCTTGTGCTGCCGATGAAAATACTCTGGGAAGCACAAAGTGGTATGCAAATATTAAAGTTAAGGTATTCAGTTAGGTTTTTTCCCACTGGGCTCATCTGGAAGCTGAAGCTGTGTGGGCGAGGGTTGGGAGGGACCGGGTGCTGTGCCCCTCAGAGGACTGGCAACAGGGAGCTGCAGCAGGGGCGTCCCACCCGCCCCCTGACCCACAGCACACTCACAGTGCCCCCAGGCAAAGCCTCCTCAAGGGCAGGAGAGAGCCGCGAAGCACTTGCTGGGCCAGGTGTGGCTCCACTGGAGTCTTGGGCAATGTTGTGGCCTTCCAAAGCATGCTTGGGCTTCACTCCACATAAGACCAGGACCAGGAGATGAAAGAGGCTCGGGGGGGAGCCCTGATCTGGGAATGCCCGGGCAGGGAGCTGAGGCGGCAGGAAGAGGGGCTGCCTAAGAGTGACTGGTGACAAGATGTCGAGAGGCTTAGGGATTCTAGAGGTCTTTTAGCCTGACCCTCCCCCCACACACACACAGCTGACCCTGAGGCTGGGTGATTTCAGAGGGCCTGGAAGGACTCAGTTCCCTACTTAGCTCCTTCAGTGACCTGTCTCATACGCCTAAGAGTCCACCCTCAGGTCTTTCTGCCTTTGAGTTAAGCATTGCCCTGTCTAGCAATGTCCTTGAAAATGCAAGCTTACCTTGGGCCAAGGAGTCATGAAGACCTTAGTGTGAAGGAGCTTGGACCAAACATGAGCAGGTAGGAGCCCCAGTATAGGAGAAAATGGCAGAAAGAGACATTGAAAGTGGGAAATTCGGAAGAGGGAATTTTGGCAACTTGCCAGCGTCACCTACAGCTGTACCTCAGAGTCAGCCTCCCTGGGGACCTGGGCTTGCCGGGGGTTTCAGAGCTCCGGATTTATTAGTCAGGAGAGCCTTGCTGCTGTAATGAACGATGCTAAAATTTCAGTGGCTTTAACACAATACAGATTTATTTCTTATTCATGGTTTAGTCTAATGTAAGGTGGGCCCTTGACTCCACACAATCACCCAGGGTCCCAGTGTCCAGACTTCCTGTGGGTCCTCTCTGCAAGCTGCTCAGAGCCTCCCAGTCAGCCAGTGGCCAGGGAAGGAGAGTGCATATGCACATGGGACATTAGTGTGTGCCAGTCTAGGAAGGGGTGCTTAGCACTTCCACCCACGTTCCAGCTGCCAAACTCAGTCAGCAGGCCAGGCCTTATAACAAGAGATACTGCCACTGTGTGCCCAGGAAGAAAAAGCAGTTTCTGCCAGACTCGGCTTCTTCTCCTTCCTTGTAAAAATGGACCAGAGCACATTTGGGCCACCAGGAAGGCTCCATGGAGGAGGCAGCACTGGGTCTGGGCCTGGAAGGATGGTAGGCTTCTTCCAGAGTTGGGGTGGGTATTCTGTGCAGTTACAGAGGTGTTCCCTACACATAGACTCTTCCCTGCCCCGGCTCCTCCTCCCTACGGCACAGCCGCAGGGCGTGTAGGGACAGAGCTGCCATTACCAGCTGGCTCAGGATGGGGCAGTGGAGTCTGGGAGGACCAAGGAGGGCAGCTTATCTCAAATATCTCAGGTTACCTGATGTGCCCAAATGAGCACAATCTCACCTCTTCTCACAAGGACAGAAGGTGGTTGGTCATTCTGTGAGTCAGGAAGGTGCTTTTATAGCTGATCATTACATATGCATTGTGGAAATGTAATAAAAATCATTCCTCTCTTCATTTACTTAAATGTGATTTTTCTGTAGTCATGTAATTACTGGTATTTTTCAGTAACATTATTAAGAATAAGTGGGCCACCATTTATTACTATACAAATTCAAATGTGAGAAGTGCTTCTTCAGGGAGAGGGGAGTGTGGGAGGAGAGGGGCCATTTCTTGGAGAGGACTGCCAACGCTCAGGCATGCGGGTCAGGTCGCGGAACAAATGGTCCGTAGCTGCCCGCAGGGTCGGCTCACTCCTAGCACACGCCTTCACAGCCCTGGGCAGGAAGTGTGTCAGACGAGGTGTCCCCTGGGCTCGGCTGAGGGCGACCCGCCTGAAGCTAAGGGGCAGGGCCTCCAGGAAGGGACGAGCTGAGTGCCTGTTTTAGAGCTCCTCCTGCTGTGCCCTTTCCCCCAGCTCTTACGTCTCCTATATGGCTGGGATGGAGATCGATGTTCCTTTCCCCAGAATACCATTTAAAATGGCAAGGGCTCTTTCAAAAGAGTAGACTGTTTTGAACTGCTTGTGCCCAAAGCCTTCACAGCTGTTCCTAAGGCCCTTAAATTATTCACAAGGAACATGACATGAATTACTGTGGGGCTTGGGGACAGGAACGCTGCGTACGTCTGCTCAGGTTGTCCTGAGCACAATTCCAGGGGGCTGCCACTCACGCTGTGTACTAGTTGCACACCCGTATGTAGTAGCCCTGCTACAGAATCTTGGACACAACTAAGCTACAAGGAAACAGCCAGGAACCCCCTGGCCAGTGCTGACAGGCTTCCTCTAACACGGTGATGCAGACCTACTCCATGCTTCTTGTCAGTTGCCAGTATGAAGGCAATGGCATTTCAGTGGCAGGACTGGGAGCTCTGTGGCCTGGGCAGAGCCATGTCACATGCGGCTCCTCAGATAAGCTGCCCTGCAATCAAAAGAGGTGAATAGATGGGATAGTCTTCTCCTCTGGGAAGTGCAGATTCCTGGAAACGAGAGGGAGAATCTTCCTGAGAAATATGAATCTGAATCTCAGGGAGAGGAGTTTTTGAGCAGGCCTAGAGGGCTGATGGGAAGGAGGATGGCCGCCAATGCCAGAGCCCAGGTTTAGAGCCTGCGGACTGAGCGTGGTGCCAGCTCTCAGGCCGGCAGGCTCCAGCCATCTGGTGATATTTCTTTTTTCATCTACATTCTTTCTATATCCAATGAGCCCTGTGAAAGCACTGTGTCAATGCACTAAATAATCTCATTAAATCCTCACAGGACCCTTTGAGGAAGGTACATCTATGATCCACATTTTGGAGATGACAAAACTGACACACGGAGAAGTTCCATATCTTCCCCAAAGCACACAGCATGTGTGTGGTGGAACCGGGATTTGAACCCAGTCTCTGATCCCAGAGCCTCATTTCCAACCTGATGCTTTTCCATGTTCAAGGTTAACTGAACAACGGTAGAGCGAGATTCGGGGAGGTGGATGTGAGATAGATAGATCTGCCCCAAACCATGTGATCTACCTTCTTTCAGCTCCTCAACATCCTTTCCTCCCTCCCTCTTTTCTTTTCCCTCCTCTCGTGCCTTTTCAGGCCACCCCTTCCTTCCAACCAGGCTGGTCCTTAACCCCCTGCTTCTGGGGAGGGGGTGGCTATTCCCCAGATCCCCACTCTTTTCTGTCCATCAACACCAGAGTTTACCTTTCAGATCTGGTGCCAAGTTCACTGCCTTCAAGAAGCTGGCACAGGCTCACTTCTTTGTTCGTTCAATACCCACTGAGAACCTGTTTTGCATCAGGGACCATGCCAAGCCCTGGGATTCAAAAAATGAATGAAGAGAAGCCCAGTCCAAGGGGAGGGGGTGGACCCTGCCCTGAAAAAGCTCACTGTCCAGTTGGGGATAGAGACCAATGCACAGAATAGATGTAGAATAGACTGGGTGTCCCTAGTTCAGGGCTCTCCAGCTTAGTGTGCCGACAAGCTGTGCCCCTGGGGGTCTGGTCAGAATGTCCAGGGAGGGGTCTGACATTCTGTCTTCTTAACAAGCCCCGGAGCGCTGCTGCTGAGGACTGCCCTTCGTGCAGAAAGACCAGAGAGATTCAGATACTGTGAGAGGGACATAAGCCTGGTGCTGGGGGGAGGGACTGGGGAGGAACTGAAGCCCAAGCCAGGCCTTGAGCAAAGCTGAGGAATGAGTGCTGTCGCCTCTTGAAAATGAAATGCATTCAAAACAACACCGAGGGGCTGGGATGGTTTTAATATATCCCAGAATCTATATTCTGTCTATTTTGCCTTGTCTTGCTCTGAACAAGTCACCGGTTCTGGCAAGTGTGGAGTTGGCCTGGGAGGGGGCTAAGGCCCTTCTGGCTCTGACATTTTAGAAGTCTATCATTCCCACTGAAAACAGCAAAAAAGTTCCATTTTGTGGAATAGTCCCAGAGCTTGGTAGATAGACGGACATGAAAAATGACACATTCAACCCCTTCATTTTGCAAATGAGAAAACCGGCCCCAAAACAGGGGGTAATTTTCTAAGATCATGTGGTAGGTGAGGACCAGACCCCAGACCCCAGAGCTCACATCACCAGGCCTGAGCTTTTTCTCGCAGGGCTCCCGTATCCTCGCACGGTTCCTGGGCCTCTATTCCCTCATATTTTATCTAAGAGCCTTCTCCGTGGAGCTGTGCACAGGGGTCCTGCCTTCCTGGGTCCAGAGCCACCATTCAGAATGAGACAAATAACTAAATAACTCATCTGGGAGGAGTTAACTGGGCCCTTCCAGGAGGAGCTGGTGACAATCAAAATAAAGCCTTCCCAGCCTGTTGGGCTGGTTCTCTTGAGGGAAATTAGAGTCCTAGTAACGATCATCACAAGGACTTCAGCATAAACACAAAGCCTCCCCCTCTTTTTAATTTCCAGTGATCCATGTGAGCAGTACAGCTTCCCTGGTACTATAAGTACAACAAAGAGCAAAACGACCTCAGTCCGGCCGCCAAGCACATTTGCCGGGGGTGCCACGGAGTGTGGGGACAGTCCGGTGGACAGAGGCAGATGTGCAGGGCTCTTGCACGAACAATCACAAGGGCTTGCACCAGCGCTCACTCACATCCATCACTTGTACACAGTCTCACATACCTGCACACATAGCTCAGTACTTGGCAGTGCTCAGCAGCCCAGTGGAAGGAACCAGGCCCTGAGGGACACCCGACATGCCACTGGATCCAGGGAAAGCAAACCAGCCCACCTGGAGGCGGAGACTGTATGCCTTTGAACAAGAAACCCCACCTCTTCCCCAGAGGATTAACTGGGCTCACCTCACCCACTGTTTTAATTAATATGCCACACAGCTGGTAGATGGATGCCTGATGCTTGAGTTGCGTGATTGCAGAATTTCAAATCTGTCAGCAAGCTTTGGTGGCCATTGTGATCAGAGTGCTTTGTTAAATAAACAGATGCAGCAGAAAATGCCAGTAAGCACAAAACTGATACAGCAGGTGCTCATCTATGGGGAGGCAACCCCTGTCCTGCTCCTGCCTTTGGCCACTGTCCCTGCTGTGACAGAGGGATTAGAAGTCCCTATCCCTTTCCAGCTCATCCAACTGGTGGGCCCACTGCCTGCTGGCTTCCTCCCCACCCATCAGAGCAAGACACTCCCTGACCTATCCTGTCCCTGATGGAGCCCCACTATGCCCCTCTCTCCTGTAAGGGAATTCTGCAGACATTTGCTGAGGGGTATAGTGGGAGGGTTGAGACCCTCAGTGGGCTGACACTTGTGAGCTGAGGCCTTTGCCCTTAAGAAGCCCCCAGTCAAGCTGGGAGAGGGACTTAAAACCCATAAACTCACATTCTTCTTGCAGGCTGAGGGCTGGCAGGATTCAGTAACAAGGACCGTGTGAATGAATATTGTGTGTTGACTGAGCACTATGGGAGAGGTTATGTCCACTGGAAAAGTAGGGAAGATTCGGCACTGGTGGTCTTTGAGCAGAGTCTTGGAGGGTGGGAGAAATATCAAAAGAAAAACTTACTTGGGAGGAGAGAGGCAAAGGGGAATACCCACAGAGGTTGGAAAGTGTGGGCACAAAGGCAAACCAATGGGCTGAGTTGGAGTGTTGGGGGCTTGACTTGGGAATGGGGAGGGGGAATAGTTTCTTTGCTGAAGCCAGGGGAGAAGATGTGGCTGACCACATAGAGCCTTGAACAGCATGTTGGGGAGTTTGAGCCTTATTCTGCAGGGTGTTTGGAGCCAAGAAAGTCTGTTTCATCCATATCAATGCCAGTTAGTCTTGGGCCTGCTGTTGTCCCCGAGTAGCAAGGTTAGCAGCAGCATGGAGGTAAAGAGGGCAGGGGCAAGTGGAACAGTGGTGTGCACCCCACTTTGTTACTATTAGATAGGCACTGGCGTAGCTGACCTTTGTCCCAGGTGGCTCTTGGGTATATGCATTTCTTTTCCTCTGTCGCTACTGGGATTTACATGAAAATGATTGAGAAGTACTGCCTCAAACCAGTGTTGTTTGTCAAACTCAAGAAGGTCCTGCCTGAAGACTGCAGGAGTCAATGGGTCCTCCAGTTGAGAAATACTGTTCTAGCTATTCTGCTATTGTCCTCTTACAAAGCAGGCTTACAAGGACCACCAAAGACCCTCAGACTGCACTTTTTTGATCCAGGTCAAATTGCATCATGCACAGTTCACGGGCCAAAATGGGGACCTTGTAAGGAACTTAATGTGTTTCCTGAAAAGATGTTGAGGATTTACTCATAACATGACAGAGTAAAAGATCTCTTTCTGATGACCTAAATGAGAAATTTCTGTCAGACCTTAGAACCAAGGAGCGTTAACCTTCTGCAGAAAAATTGGTTTATCCTCACTCTATCTGTGTTGTTAGTCTTGTAATGGATTGTACTTCCCTCCTTGCATTGGCTGCTAGGAAACTCAGAGGCAAGTTTTGGTCTACCTCCAACAAAGCATATAGTGCTTAATTTTACTCCTCTTTCCTATCCAATTTCCTCACTTAAATTTTTAAAATCTTATGCCAAATTTATCTTAGTAAACCCCCAAAACTCAAAATGTGGGGCATAAAAACATGAAAATTGATTAATAGTCATGGACATTAAACTGGAAAACTTTTAGAGAATATCTGGTCCTGCCTCTAAATTATGGAGAATCCATTTAAGACTTTAAGAGGGGTGCAGTGTCAGAGTGCCTCAGCGAACAGACGGGGCAGACCTTCACCCAGTGGTCCTGTTCCAACCACTCCTCTTTCTGCTGTGTCACTGAGCCACTGAAATCCAAAAGAGGACTTTTCCAATTCTTTCCATGCCATCTTATTAAACCATCTCTGAAATAATCAATCCATCCTGCTGCTCTGGCTTCCCCTATAGGAATCTCTTGACATTACCAGTCAGGTTAACATGCCCCAAACACCCTCTGTCCAAAGCCAAAGGAAGGTGTAATTTTCTGCATTACAGGAGGGCAGAATGTGAGCACTTGAAAGCTAACTTGTTTTAAATAAGATCATTCTGATGTGAAATCTAGACCCTGAAGTGAACTGGCTGGCTGTGCTGATTAGGAATCAGAGCAGTAGATGCTCTATTTGACTACAGGAGAAGGGAGAGGGAAGGATGTTTTATAACAACACTTGAGAGAGCCTGAGAGAGAGACGGGGATGACAGCTTTCCTCCCCTGGTGACACCCAGGCAGCAGTGAATCAGCCCCTCCACCTCGTTTGTAAACTCCAAACAGCACCATTATCATAAATTCAAAGGGAAGAGATTTCTAGCCCGAGAAGTGGGAAGGTCAGTGTTTACGGAAAGAAATAATTCCTCCTTCCTTTCTTCATTGCACTTTAAAAATAAATTAGACTGTATCTGCCCCAAAAGCAAGCTAACAGCTAGCCTTCTTTTGGCATTCTCTGGGGCTCTCTGCCTCTGAGGTCTTCAGTCCCTGAGCAATAGGACCTTTCTGGACTTGACTGATTTTGATGGCAACTGGTGAAATGCAGTCTTTGTCCTGTTGCAGAGGCAGACGTAAGACCCCTTTGGGCCTCCGGGGCTGGGCGGCTGAGGTGTGGGTATGCAATCCTAAGATTTGAATGGGCTTGGCCTCAGTGTCTAGTATCCCAGCCCCAGGCAGCCCTGCTTCGAGGATTTGGGATGCTGGGTGGTCCTGGAAAGCATTCCTCTGCTGCCTTCAGCTCTTAGCTGGATCATGATATCCTCGGCAAGCCTTCCCTGACCGGACCAGTTTTCATCATACTATCAATCTCTCTTTCTTGGCACTTGTGATAGTTGCAATTTTACATGAATGTGTGGAGTGTTCATTTACCATCTCTCTTCACGAAGTTGTGTGCTCCATGAGGGCAGGTAAAGTGATAGTTCTCACTCACCGTTGTGCCAAGCCCAGTGCCTGGCACATCGCTGATGCATAAATATTTTTTTGTTGGATGAATAAATGATTGAGCAAGTGACTCTCTGGACTTGTTAAGCATCTGTTGTACTTGATCACTTGAATTAGGCTTTATGCCCCATGAGGCTGGGCCAGGCAGGGGAGAGGAACTTGCCCTGTTTTTAAGTCTTGGGCAGAGATTGTTCCGCAGATGGGCTCAGGGTGTGATGGCTGTGGTTATAGGAGGAGACAGTGAGTTTCAGCCCAGAAGGTGGTCCTGGGAGAGGCCTGGGGACTGAGATCAGAGCTCAGGGCCTAGGGCACTGACCAGCAAAGTATCTGAGCAGCTGGACACACTAGGGGTCTGGCCCAGGGTTCCATTTCATAAGCAAGTGGGTACAGCTTGAGGCTTGTATGAGTGTTTTTAAATCTGTGGTTTTTATATTATAAAATAAAAGAAGAAAACTGAGTAACCAATAAGCATATGAAAACTTCTTTAATAATCATGCAAATGCAAATTTAAACAAAAATGAGATATCATTTCCACCCATCAGCTTGGCAAAAAGGAAATGGTCTGATAGTGCCAGTATTGTAAAGAGGTGGGGAGGCCCTGATAGGCCATTGAGGGGACATAAGTTAGTAAACTGCTCGGAGAGCTCTTTGGGGGTATATGGTCGGCCTAAGATGTGCACACCCAAGGGCCCAGTGATCCATTTCTTGGTGCATGTTCTAGTCTGGAGCAGTGGTTCACAAACTGTAGTTTGCATCCGATCCACCTGGGAGGTTTGCTAAAACAGATTTTCCTACTCAGTGTCAGGGTTTTTATTCAGTCTGGGATGGGGCTGAGAATTTGCATTTCTACTGAGTTCTCAGGAATGCTGATACTGCTGGTCCTGGGACCATACTTTGGGAACCACTGTTCTAGTTACTTTCTTGCTTATATTTATAGGAAAACATACCCAGTGGTGTTCACTGAATTATGTCATATAGCAAAAACTAGAAACAAACCCAAATTCCATCCGTGGAGGAATAGAGACATATATTGTGGCATATTACACAAAGGATGGTCAGATAGCAGTTAGGTTAATGAAACAATATGTTTATTTCAACACAGATCACTCTAGAAGGATATAAGTTCCAGCGTATCATATATAGTATAACTCCATTTTTATTGATAAGTGTAAAAACGATGTAATTCTATATCATTAATATAACTACTAAAACATGGACTGAATACACACATAAACCATAAAAGCTATCGTCTCTGGAGAGGAGGGGGGAGACTAGGACTGAGGAAGGAGAATCGAGGGGCTGCTGTCTAGTTTGTTGCTTTTTTGTTCTTAAAAGAAAGATCCAAGTAAAATACGAATTTTCTTCATTTTATGGGACAGGTACATGGTTTTTTATTATGTTATTCTTCTGTAAATGATTTTTAAAACAGTAATACATGCTCATTGTAGAAAATCAGAAAATGCAGAAAAGTATAAAGACAAATTAAAAGCATTCACAAGCCATTGTAAATTTTTTGATGATCTTTATTTTAGTGTACTTACAAAAAAAAGAAATAAGGACCACACACACTATTTACATCCTGCTTTTATGCCTTAATATGACATTATAAATAGCTTCCCATTCTTAACTTGTTTTGAGTAGTGTCCTTTTAATCAGTTACACAATACTCCATCCTCTGGTGGTACTTTATATAAACAATCCCCTATTGGCCTTTCAGGTTTCTAGGTTCTCACTGCTACGAATAACAAAATGATGGATATCAATACATCCAGCTTTGTCCAGGGGACTTCTTTGTTGGCTTAGGGGCAGAAGTGTCCCTGACTTTTGGGTCACAAGGCAGGTGGTCCTGTCTACCTCATCGGGCCTGGCATGGGGCAGCTTGGGGTGTGAGTGGCACAGGTCTGTGTGGGAGTGGGCCTTGGGGACCAGTAGGTTCCTGGAGCCCTGGAGGTCCTGAGCAGCATGAGCCTGCACGGCCCCCTCCTCCTCCCTCCATGCATTCACTCCAGGCAGGCGTACCTTGTCCCTCCAACACGCAGCACCTGTGGAGACCTGGGAAGGGACATGAGGCAGTCAGAGATGACAAGGCCTTGTCTAGATGGGAGATACAGGTGTAGCCACAACATTACAGTAGGGTATTAAGTGGGAGAAATGCAGGGAAAGGCTGCAGGACTTCTGAGGAGGGAGTTGTCAGCTCCATGCAGTAAAGGTGGCTGGGGAATTTTCAGGAAGGAGGTTACAGCAATACTAGGGAGGTTTTTTGTTTTTTTTTTTTAGATCTTTTTACCAGCTTTATCGAGGTTTTACAACTCATAAAATTCTGCCATTACGAGTGTGTAATTCAGTGATTTTCAGTAATTCCTGAGTGGCACAACCACCAACACGAATCAGTTTTAGAACAATTTTCAGTCTTCCCATAGATCCCTTGAACCACTTACAGTGAATCCCCACTCCCACCCCCAGCTCTGGGCAACCGCAAATCTACTTTCTGACCCGAAATTTGTGGGATTATGTTTGAAGGATGGAAACTGGACCTTAAATTAAGGTAATCAGAGGGAAAGTGCAAGACCTAGGGGCACATCTGGGTACCTCTTTATACCAGAAAAGCAGCTCCGTTGACTCTAACTTTGCCTTTCGGGGGGAAATTCTGAACTTGGAAGCCTCAGAGTCAGGAGCTGTGCTCGCCCTAGAAGCCCGGCTTTGGTCTTCTTTCCTTGAACCTGCCTGGGGGCTGCTTCCTGTTCTTAAGCCCACTCAGGCAGGTGCAGCACTGCCCTTGGCCTTGAAAACACATTTGGCTGTGGATTCTCTGGCCCGGCGGTCATAGGCGAGCTGGCTGGGAAGTCCCTGGAGTCCATCAGGAGCTCCGGACCATGTGGCAGGGCCATCTTAACAGCACAACAAGCTGCTCTCTGCCCACTTTACCCCATTTTCACCCTGTAGATGAGAGTGGTACAAGATCACCTGTGTTCTGTCTGTCTGCCTTTTTATAACCAGGTGTGCTTTGAGATGGCTCTGTATTTTCCTAATTTCAAAGTAATGCAAACTCAAAATAATGCAATAAAATAAAAATAAAGTCACCACTATTATCTCAGCTGAAGATAACTCTTTGGGGAGTATGTACTCCTGGGTTTTTCCTCCACTTGGCTGGCATGTAATCTGGCTCCCATTAAATCCCCCTGGTGTGGGGAGTGCCGTGGACAGTGGGCACCAGTGTAGCTCTCATCAGTTAGGGAGGCCCCTGGCCCTAGGGCTGCCGCTCTGCTTTACACACGGGCTGCGCGTGGCACTTCCAACTAGTTAACCTCGATCTTAGTTTTTCTCTCTGGCAACGAGCCAAGTGCTTGGCTCTGAGGAGCAAGTCCCTCTGCCTGGGGCACTATCTGCTGTGTAAGGGAAGACAGTCAGCCTGAAGCTATTAACAACTCTGAACTCTCTAAAGAGTATCTAGGCAGCAAGGTTGCAACGCACCTGAGATAATTGAATTTTTATGGAAGTTATTTCCATTAATCATTTATTAATGACTCTACCAACTGAGACAATTAAGTAGACCTAGGATTAAAAAAGAGTCCATATTCATTTCACATCTGTCTAATTACCCTGAAGTTCATGGATACTGGAAGAATGTGAAAAACGGACTCCATTCTCCTCCTTTGTCCTTTGCATTTCTCTCTGGGTTTGGCTTCAGCCCCAAAGGGAGGCAGCCTCTAGGGTGCGCGCACGTGTGTGGGTGTGAGACTCCCAGGGTCGGAGGCTGGGAAGGGAAGAGCAGTGACCGGGAAGTCTGAGGACGCTTCTGGGGCTGAGGCGGGTGCTGGGCCAGGGGCCGCCTGAGGAAGGCAGACCTAGAGAGCTAGGCGTGCCTGCTGCGATCTGAACGTTGGAGGTAGGGAGATAGAGTAGCAACTCCCTGGCCTTGTTCCAGACAGGACACCAGGGCGGATGGGAGGATCCAGACCCTCAGCTGAAGGGCAGGATGACATGGACATTCTGGGGCCTGTCCTGTCTGCAGGCAGTATTAGGTACTTTGGGCGTGCACTCCCATGTCACCCTCCCCAAACTTTGTGAGTTAGATAGCAACATCACATTTGGCCCTGAGGAAATTAGGGCTCCAAGAGCCACCTTGACTCGCTCAGTCACACAACTGATGAGCAGCAGGCCAAGGTTGGGATCCAGCTGTGCTGACCTCAGGGTCTGGGCACTTCCCCTAATCCACACCACCAGCAGCTCAGGTAGCCCCACGTGGCACACTCCGAGATTATGCCACAGAAGTAGAAGAGCCCGATAATGTGGACTTTCCACTGCTATGGGAATAAAGCACTACTTTTTCTTCAGGGAAAAGAGATGGTGATTAAAGAATTCCCAGAGAACCTAGTGGAGCTGGGAAAGGGGAATTCTTGCCCAGTGTCCTTCCCTCAGGCAGTTCCTGCAGGTGGGAACTGATTCCTGCTCTGCAGCAGCTCTTCCCGTCAACACACCTGGGTCCAGGGAGGCTGTGTTCAGCCTGTGGACCTTGGACACCTGTTGGTTTCCTCCACCAGAGGACTGGGAGGCAGCCCCAGCCTGGAGCAAAGGAGGGAGGCAGAAAGGTGGAAACTAAAGGTGTGAGTAAGTGTGGGACCAGCCAGGACAGTTGGACTAGAAACATAGGTGAGGCTGCTCCATGCGGACCAGACTGAAGTTTGATTGGTATCTTGGCTGACCATGCCCCAGGGCAATGGTGTTCAAAGTGCGGGATGCAAACCCCTGCGGGTAGAAGACTCAGCCTCAAGGTCTGGAGCATCGCAGGTTTGCAAAGACTCCATGAGAAGATGCTCATCTTTCTGTATTGGTACTCTTCCTAAGAGCTGATCCCCTGAGATACTCCTGGCTTTGCTCTTACCCTGCCCTCCCAGAGGAAAGCACCATATGCCCTCATCCTCTGAGGGATGTGAAACCATCTGGGCTATAAACAGAGGGGAGACCTCTTTCAAGGATTAACCAAGCCCCCCCAAACCCTCAGAGCACAAAGCCTTTCCAGTTCTGACACACTTTTCTGTGAAAGGGTGAAGGCTGGCATTAGAAATGGGGAACATGGGCTCAGGCTGAGATACACTTAATCCAGATATATAGAAAAATGTGATGGTGGGAATAACAAAAATTTTTGTTTAAGAATTAGAACTCTTCTATCCCCCAAATATGACTCTGATGTTCCCAGGACTGCCAAGTTTTTCAAGAAACACTGAAAAAAAAAAAAACAGATAAAAGTTTAAAGTGATCTTTCATAATTGGGCATTATTCAAAGAGCAGTTAAAATTTATTTCTATGAAATCATATCATAAATTATTTATTCCAGGTTTGGAAAATCTTCACCTCATTTTATCTTGTAAAATGTTCATTTTTTTCCTACCTATCATTTAAAATATGCTGACTGTGGGCCAATTATCTTTTGTGGAATTTATCATTTCTTTCTGATTAAATACATAGAAAAATTTGATCATAAATGGTCCCTGACATGTCGCTAACTCACTGTGGGATCTCAGACAAGCCGTTCCTCCTCTGATGCCCTGTTTTCTCACCTACAACATAGATCGGGACCAAGGAGACAAAACTCTGTGAGCTTTCTTCCATAGCTCTGACATGCAGGTTCACAGGCCAGGGTGAGTCAGAACATGAAGAGAATTCATAGCAGAGCAGGAATAAAGTCTTTGCTCCTGGAATAAGGAATAAAGACCCACCCTGGTCCCCAGACTCTTACAGGTAGTCAGCAGGGTGATAACAGATGCCAGGCTGACTTGGCAAACGAGAGCTGCAGTTTCTGTGACTCAGAAGACAGGAATGATGCCAGCACAAGACAGTCTTTGCAGGGACTCCAGGCCCCCCAGAGGCTCCCCTCTCAGCCCTGCTGGAAACTTTTTAGCCAGTGGTGAGACTCGTTCCCCTGTCGCTGGGGAGGCCCTGACTGAGGGCTGGCAGGTCAGTGCCGGGCCTTAGGCTCTGGGGCTGGAGACAGCGGCCCAGGGAGCAGGGAGGGCAGGAATTATGACGCCTCCCCCACAACGTGTCAAATGGGGAAGCAAAAGCCCAGAGAGGCTGAATGACTCACCCCAAATTGCCCAGCGAGTTGTAGGCCAGACATAGGGCCTGGCTTCGGCCACTGGCTCAGGGCTCTCTCCTGTCACCGCACAGCCTGCAGGGTCTGAGCTGGGGCTGCAAACTGGTGCCATTTACCTGTGTTTCTGTTCAAGTTTCCAGTGCAGAGAATTGTATGAATATAGTTGGAGGGAGTGTGTGCTCTGGGAAAATCCCACCCAATGACCACAGCTGGAGAGGATGGCCCTGCAGGCCTGTTGACCCAGAGCCTTGTGGGAAACCCCATCAGACTGATACTGAGGGGCGGTGGCAGCCAGGCCTCGGCGTCCTGTGGCTTCTGTTCAGCCAGACCCCTGACATTCTGAGAGGAAACTTGGCCCTGCTCTTAACCTACAGGGTCCCCAGCTATGTGGCTCAGCAAGGAGCGTCCATTGCCTTCCCTGGGGAGTGGGGGTGGGTGGGGTCTCCAAGGTCCCCGAGACACTGTTCCTACAGAAAGGGGAAAGGTATTCTGGATTAGCATTGTTTTTATCTCAGCAGGCTTTGAAGCCTAACATTTCCAAAAGGACCCTGCTAGAAGAAGAAGGGACACTAATAAGGTCCTATAATGACAGAACACACACTGTTTACCTTCTCTCACACAAATGGGAGAAGAAAAACTACATAAGGCAGGGTTACGCTCAGGACTCTGGGATGGAAGTTGGGCTATATTCTTGACTCCTTTTTTTCTTGGTTTCCTCTTAGGTTTTGCTTCTTCAACTTACAGTGGGCTCAGCCACGGCTGACTGAGCATCTCGGCCCTTCGCCAGCCACCTTCATAAACAGGATCTCCAAGGGCTCCTTCTGGGCTCTGCTTAACCTTGGTCTCCCGAGCTTCTCTGCTTCTCGCAGAGGAACATGGGGCTCTCTTCCCGTGTCCGTGGGCTGTCAGGGGGTGCAGACATTGCAGAGAGGTTTCTGTACCCAGTGAGGAGTTTGACTAGACAGGGTCCTGACTCACCTTGATTCTAGATGATGCGGAGCTGAGGAGCTCTGCCTCAGCCGTATTAGTCAGGAATCCGCCAGCTGGATGTGACAGAAACCCAACTCACACTTGTTTAAAAACAAAGGGGAATTTTTGGCTCAGGAAATTGGGAAAGACAAGGGTGGAGTAGACACCAGGCTTGACCGGGCTGAGGGCTCAGCGACGCTGTCAGCTCCCTCTTGCCGATGCTCAACCTTTTTTCTCTCTTTGTGAGCCGTCTTCATTCTTTTCCATGACGGACTGGATTTCGGGCATGGAGTGGGGAGAAGGGGAGAGACATGGCTGCAGACACCTCTGGGATCTACCCCATATCCCAGCCAGTTTTGGGCAGCAGGGTGCTGCCTTGCACGTCAAACGAAATCCTATGGAATGGGTCGTGTGGGAAAAATAGCTTTGTAAATGAGGGGATATTGTTCTCAGAGAACTGGTCTGAGGGATTCTCTGGGACAGATCAAAACAGTAGGTGTGCACTGAAGTTACCCATCAGTCAGGGTCCAGTACTGAGAACAGCGCTAATTAAGCAGAAAGAACTCTTAGGTATGAAGTTGTCAACTAGGTAAAAGGAGACCTCTGTGGTGGAACAGAGGCAGCAGCTGCTGGCAGTGGCCACCACTCCTGCGGCTGAGGGAGCCAAGGAGGAATTTAGGAACAGAGAAGGGTTCCTGAGGAGCTGAGGGGGAAGGCCCATTCTTGGGACCCAGACCTTTGAGCAGAAGAGTCAGTGGCTGTTAAGAGCAGTTCGGGGGCCTGGGCAGGGTGGAACTGGTTCTATGAGAGCTGGAAAAGCTGCAAACTGGATTCAGCTCTGCTCTGGTTTGGAATTGCCTGCTCTGGTGAAGAACAGTTGCTGGGATGGTGCTTACAGAAACAGGAAGCCCACAGGAAGCGGAGGGGGAACAGGCAGGAAAGAGCGAGCCAGCTCCCTCCTCCAGCCTGTGGTCTCCCTCTAGCCCCCCGATCCCAGAGCCTAACTCAGAGCCAGCTGGCAAGGCTGAGGTGTGAAGTCAGACTCCCTGCTCCAGCAAAGGGGATAGCAGAGGAAGGACTTGACAGCGGACCGGATGTCACTGAAGGCGCTCTGGAGGCTGTGAACTCCTGGAGGCCGGGGATATGCCTCATCTCTGAGTGTCCTTCTGGGCAGACCAGCCCTAGAAAGTGGGTGTTAGGCTGAAATGAGCTGTTGGGCAGAAGCCTGCCTAGGGCAAGTGTGTCCTGGGGCAACTCCAGAGGCCTCCCTACCCAGCCTTCAGATTCTGGCTGTCTTTCCTTGGGGGGATGATTCTAGGCTCTCCCCGGAGCCCTGCATGGGGCCAGGGGCTGTGGGGTGTTGATGACTGGACTGTGAACAGCCCAGGCCAGACCGAGGTGCCCACACCCCCCTTCTCATCCTCACCTACTCTGATAAAGTCAACAGTGGGGTCCCAGCTCCATCACTTAAAGGCTGTGTGGCTTCAGGCAGCTAATCGGGCCATTCTTGGCATTGGAATGCCCCCTTCGGTCCCTTAATGCCTATGCCAGGAGACAGGAAGAGACCCTCAGGCCTTTCCAGCCCAAGTCCATTCCTCTCCCCCATCTCCTGCTCCTTACAGAACCAATAATTTAGCATAATAAGTCATCATAATTATGCTTTGAAAGGTGGTCAGTATTCAAGATACAGATCTGTTGAGCTCAGAAAAAAAGTTAAAGACCCAGGATAACTGGGACTTGCTGGGTGGAGCTGGTGGGAAAGATGCAGCACGATGCAGGGCCTCATGGTACGGAGACGAGGAGGAAGGCCAAGGGCTCTGCTCCAGCCGGAAGATGAGGAGAGACGGGCACCGCCCTCTGGCTCCCCCAGGACTCCTGACCAGATGAGTGTTTGCACAGCCTTCTCAGGTAGGGGTCTGAGCCCCCAGCCTCCAACTGCCTCAGGGCAAGGCAGCAGAGGGACAGGTCCCATGGGTAAAGCCCTGCCAAGATTTAATGCAGCCCTGTGGGAAAGGGGAGTGGGCGCGTCTCAACACAGAGAAAATGATCCAATAATACACTGTAGCTTTTAGCTCCATTATGGCCCTTATCTCATTCTGGCCTGTACCAAAGGTTTTTCTGCACAAGTTTATCTCCCTTCTTAACCTCCAGTTCTTTCAACATAGGGCTGTGTCTGATTTCTCTCTGGTGGTTCTGTGCCCAGAGAATACGTGGGTGGGTCTGGAGACGACGTTCAGGACAGGCTGAGGGCCAGGAGGGCCCAGGCCATGGTGGAGCAGCTGGTCTGTGAGCTGAGGCAGCAGAGTGAGTAGCAGCAGAGGTGACATTTCCCAGCAAGGGGCCCTGGCAGGCAGGTGGAGGGGAGCAAAGCAAAGGGCCCTCTTTCCCAGCCAGAGAGGAGAGCAACAAAGAGCCCAGTGTCCCCAAAGGGGGGCTAACTGAGTGCTGTAGACTGATGGAGATTCCTGGACCCACTTGGCCTCCTCCTGGCCAGGAGCACCTGCTGCCTCAAGAATCTGGTTTTGCTTTATTGAGTGCATCTTCAGACAAAGAGTGGTTTGTGTTGTTTCTTTTTCTTTTCTTCTCTTTTTTTGTAATAAGCCACTCTTACAGGAAGATTGCAGTGCCTGGTGACTTTTAGAAACTAGTGCCGAGATAGGAAGTGGCATCCAGCATAGTCAGCACCTGTCCCCCTGTCTGCTCTGTCGCCCAACCAGCCGCCCTGCTCAGCACTGACAGAGAGGTTTGCCTTTCCGTGGAATTGGTGGGTATGGGGTCATGGTGGAAGAGGTGTCTGAATCTTCTAACACCTTTCCCTGGGGCCTGGACACACAGCAGAGGGTGGACATACCTCCCCTTGCCTTCCTGCTTAATCATGGTCCCCGTGGGGCCACCTGAACTTGAAAGATGGGACATAGTACCTGTAGAGAAGGATGACTCAGAAGTAAGCCCATCTGTGTCTGAATCCTGACTGTGTCACCCTGGGCAAGTCACTTAACCTCTTCACGCCTAATTTTTTCATCTGTACATTAATTACCCCAGAGAGTTATTGTGAAGCTTCAATTTGATAATCAGGGTAAAAAGTTCAGCCCATGGTCTGGCACATGGTAAGCAGGATGGAAGCATAGTTTTTATTAGTAGGAGGGTATATTCATTTCCTGTGGCTGCTTTAACAAAAATTACCATAAACTGAGTGGCTGGAAACAACAGAAACTTACTCTCTTACAGTTTGGGAATAGAAAAGTCCAAAATCCCCGTGTCAGCAGGACCTCATTCCCCCTGGAGGCTCTAGGGGGAATCCATTCCTGGCCTCTTCCAGCTTCTGGTGGCTGCCAGCATGCCTGGCTCTGTGGCTCCATCACTCCAGTCTTCAAAGATGGCTTCTTCAAATCTTTCCTTGATCTGTCTTCACCTGACCCTCTCCTCTGCATGTGTGCACATGTGTGGGTGGGTATGGGCTTGTGTGTGTGGTGTGTGTGTGGTCAAATCTCCCTCTGCCTCCCTCTTATAAGAATAGATATGATGTATTTAGGGCCTTCCAGATAACCCAGAATAGTTTTCCCATCTCAAGATCCTTAATTACATCTGCAAAGACCCTTTTGTGCCTCACGCAGTAACATTCATAGGCTCCAGGGACACGGCTGTTGGTACCTGGAGGGTGGCATTTTCAGCTACTAAAGAGAGGCACAGTGGAAAGCCAGGGCTTTGGACTTCCTTGCATGCTTTGTAATTTAGTGGGTGAGGAGGTAGGTCTCTGTGGGAGTCCTGCGCATGCTATAGCTGTGCAGCACATGGTGTGATAATGCGATTACCTCTACTGCCTCTGAAGGAGGAACAGTTTCTGAATCAGTTTTTGTGTGAGTTTCCAGGCTCCAGACATCCACACCATGCTGGTATGAGAATATATGTCCAAATCTTCATTCCATACAGACTAGAGGTTCAGATATCTCATGGGTGACTATTTTCATCATAGGCCAAGTTTAAGGGACCCACTTTTGTGCCTAGTATTTAGGCCAGCAAGCAGTTTGTCTAATCCCAGTTCCCCACTAGGAAGCTCCCCTGCTGATGCCTGACTTCATCCAAGGAGCTCCGCTCCAGTGTCTCTGCCGTTTGTATCACTGTAGCCTTGATTTCCCTCCACAGGTGAGAATTAAAACCGCAGCATCACTACACACTGTATGATTCCATTTATATGAAATTCTGGAAAAGGCAAAACCATCAGGAAGCAACTAGATCAGTGGTTTCCAGGGACAGGTGGTGAGGGAAGAGGCTGGCTACAAAGGGCAGAGGGAAATTTAGGGGTTGACGGAGCTGTTCTATGCCTTGACTGGCATAGCGGTTACATGACTGTATGCATTTGTCAAAACGCATAGTTCTCTACACTAAAAAGGATGAAGTTTACTATATGTAAATGCCTTAATTCAATTTTTAAAAGACACAAAATAATAACTGCATTTTCAATTCAATATAATTTTTGATAATTAAAAAAAAAACTCACAAAACAACCCAGGCTGTAAGGCATGGGTAGGGTGGGGTTCAACTCCTCCTCACCACTGTGAGTCTCCTCTTCACTCATACACCCACAGATGTCTTTACCTTCTGATCTTGGCTATAGGTTCAGAAATTCAATTTTCTGTATCTTATCTAAGCATTTCTATGTGTTTTAAGTGGGAAGAGGACTTGCCACATCAGCTCAGATCACCACATTAACTGGAGATTGAATGCCCCACCATGGCCCCTTCTGGCCACTGCGTGGCTGGACGTGAAGTCCCTGGTGGGCCTCGGCACTCATGAGCGATGATGCCCTTGCCAAGTAAGCGGCACATGCCATTCCGGGTGGCCTGGATTGCCATGCTCTCCCAGTCTGCGTGCTGGGTCTTTATCTTTTCTCCCTATGACAGATGTTTCCTTCAGCACCCTCCAGGGGTCCTGCTTCTGATGTCCTTGGAAGGCACTGTGCCCCAGGGGGCTGGATCCTTCCTGCAGCTGGTGAGGACTGGCTCATCCTGGAGCACTGTGTTGCTGTAGCTGGCGCTGCATCCATCCTGTGACAAGTGCCTAAATGAACCCCTGGGGCTTGACGCAGCCTCCATGAAGGCCTCAGCGCTGGCATCCACTTCAAGGGCATGCCGGTTACCTAATAATTTGGCAAGTAATGACATTGCATTTGGCAAAATTAGAAGCTGTGTCACTGAAATAACTCAGTTCCAGGAGGTAGCACTACTTCTGCCTTAAGTATCCACATCAGCTTACTTTTTTAGTAGCTAAAGCTACTAAAATCCAAAATGGATTAAATTAAGAGTGAAGTGGTTAAGAAGTTACAGTCCTTCTTTATTCCACTGAAGATGAGCTTTCCAAACCTTGTGCAAAGAGAAATGGAATCATTCAAAAAAATCATTAAAAGGCATATAACTAATATATCATTTTCTCAAAATTTTTAAAGCATGCATACAAATTTAGAGCCACACAGTGGTATGGTAAGGTTTTGTAAAATATACACAGACAGATGTACTAGAGAGAGGGAAAGAGGGAGAGAGGAGGGGAGGAGAATGTCATCTAGTAGAGTCTTCTGGTTTTATTTCTGGGGAAACTGAGGCTCAGAAAGGGACAGTGACTTACCCAAGGTCACACAGCTGACCAGTAGAGCAGTACAGAGTCAGTAGCCCCCTGGTCTCCTGAATCCTCGCTGAGGACTTGTCCTACTGGGCCTCCCTGCCTGGAGGGGTCAGATGAGCTGTGCAGATGGAGATTGCTGAGGGAGTCTGGGGGCCTGTGGTCCCGGGAACTTTCCCAGGCACACACCTGAAGGGAGGGGAAGGTGAGGATACGTGCAGGCACAGCAGGGGGCCGTGAGCCACTGACTGGAAGGCACCCAGGCTCCTTCTCTCTGCTGCTTTTTTAGCAAAGCCAGGAAGGGGGGACATGAGTTTCCCCAGGCCCTGGTGACAGGAAATGACAGGGGTCCCAGGTTACTCCCTTCACTAACGAGGCTGTTTTAATAAAGAATGTGGGGCTGACTGAAGAGGAAGGTGCAGCCTAACATGTACTTCCATGTCAGCACCCAGAACAGGCTCTGGCCCTTCGCATTTATGGATTCATCTCCTCCACTAGTTCAGGAGCTCTTTCAGGTTGGAGTGCGTACAGGTGTAGAAAGGGGAGAGATCTGCCCCACTGGGAGAGTATCATAGCACTGACATTATTCAGAATTGCCAGTGCATGGTGAGAGGAAAAAGCAGGCTGGCTTTGGTCAGTTCTATCACTGTCTTAAAATCTGTATAGACAGCACAGCGCCTTCTGTTGCACCCCTGTGGGACTGCTCTCATGGCTGCTATCCCCCTACATACAGAATCCCTCCAACAGGTCTCTGTGTGCTTGACTCATGCCTGCAGGGCTGAGTCCCATGGCCACCACTGGAAGAAAGCGTAGTTGGCAAAGTAAGTATGTACAATTTCCAGCCTCTTCAGTGGGAGGCAGCAAGGGAAGGGACTGACAGACGGCTGTGCCTTTCCACCCTGTGCCCCCAACGGGGTTAGTGGGGGAATTAGCCCAAGCAGCTGGTAGGCAGGGCCCAGCTGTGGCCCAGCATCTTGGGAGTTTTCTCACAGTCGGACCACTGGGCCCCGTAGAGACAGCTGCATGGGACAGCGGTGCCGCGATCCCCCTTGACAGAGCCATGGGGCACAGGCACCAAGGAGGCACATCCCACAGAGATGAGGTGGGAGGGCCTGTTGTCTGGCTGGGTTTTGGAGGCTCTGAGTGGATCTGGAGATAGATCCATCCAGTAGATGGTGATCCAAATTTAAATTCAAAAGTGTTTGAGAGAAGTCAACATTAGCCTGAACAATCTCATCCAAAGTATCAACAACTAAAACATTCCAACAGAAAAGTTGCTGTTTGGCTGCTGCTATTGAAAAGTACTTTTCTATGTATTTCATCATCTGTTACTAAAATCTAACATTCCCGCTAGTGATGCTTAATATCCCCATTGAACATTTCAATAAGTAAGGTAGATAAACTTAGTGAAGGGTTTGCTTGGAGCTGACTTCTGCAAACTGGCTCTCCGTGAACTGGTCTCTTGCCTTTCTGTGAACTGGCATCTACCCTCCCCCTGTGGAAGGAGACAGGGAGGGCTGGGGTCCCTGAGTCAGAGAGCCTGGGGATGAAAGCAGACACTGAGTCAGGGGCATGGAGCTGCAGTTGTGACCACGGCCCTTGTGCTGCTGGAGCTGCCAGGGTGAGGGTGCCCGGTGTCAGCTTGGCTGAAGTGACCTTGCGGCTTAGCTTCCAAAGTATCTCACCGGAGAAGAACACAACAGGAGACACTTTGGTGATACTCGTCCTTGAAGCACTAGCAGCTTTGGAGGGTTCAGAAGCCTGAGGGTCTTTTCCTTCTCAGGAGGAAAAGTACCCCAGTGAAGTCTATCTGTGAAGGTGTTGAGGACCTGAGTCTGGGCGAGACAACCAGGTACCAGAACAGGCCGACTTCAACCACTTGCTGCCGCTGGTCTTAGGGTGGGGTAAAGTGCAAAACTGTGTCACCTGCTAAGTGGGAACCTAGGAGCACCTGTGAGTGGGGTGGGAGCAGAGTGGGTCCTGGAGCAGGCAAAACCTGACTTTATGGGGCACATCCAAAGGACAGGGTGACATCTAGTCCTTGTTAGAATCTCAGTACTGTGTCTAAAAAATTTGTGGCATGTTGGTTTATTTTGAAAAGATTATAAAGTAGTAGGTATGTATACAGGAGGGGACAGCTGGCGTGCATTTTTTAGGTAAAAAAGGATGCTTTGCAGTTTAGAGGACTGATAAAATTGTCCTTTTTGTTTCTAAAGTTTGTTTCTAAAAACAAAACACATATTTGTTGATGGCTTGTTGACTGCAGTTTTGCTTGCCAATCGGCGCTACTTGAGTATAGCATAAGACATGCTTAATCGCTGTTGACATTTCTCTAAGTGTGGTGTTGGCAGAGTTTAGAAGTTTTATAAATATTTTTTTCTTGGTAAAGAGGCTTCTTCAGGAAGGGGGGGTGGTGGTTTACAGTTTAAAGAATCTAAGGGCTTTGGACAACACAGGCTTAAAGTGTGCTGTAATGGGATAAAAAGGCAATTATTAAGTTGCTGTGTCTTAGGAAGTGGGGTCTGGATGTCTGGAACCACATGTGTCCTGGCCAGGCCTGCGATCTTGCCCCATTAACCTGTGGCTCTCACCCTTGGCACCAACCTCAGCTCCGTGGAGCCATCTCTATAGCATCCTTCCGTTCAGCACCAACCAGGAAGCATTCTACATCCCCAGACCCTCCAAAAGAGGACCGCCCCCCACCCCCAGAACATCTCCAGCAACACACATGTGGGAAATAGGTCAGATTTTATTTGAAAAATTCCACTGGGTAGGAAAATGCCAGTTCTATGGAGGAGTACACTGCCCACCCCGGAAAAACAATGTTCTTAAATACATAAATTATGTAAAGGGTGGTTATTGGAGTGGCCCTGCTGCACACACAGTGGATTTATTGGGTTCTCAAAATAGACAGGAGGTGTTGGCTATTATCTGTCTACTGCAGCATAGCAGATCACCCAAACCTAGAGGCTTAAAACAGCAATAATCATTTTTCTCATGGTTTCTCTGGGTCAGCAAGTCAGGAGGAGGCTGGCTGGGCAGTTCTGGCTCAAGGTCTCTCTCAAGGTCACAGTAAGATGTCAGCCAGGGTTGCAGCCATCTTAAGGCTTCTCTGATGCTGGAGGAACCGCTTCAAAGGCTGCTCATTCTCATGACTGGAAAGCAGGTGCTGGTCATTGGCAGAGCCTCGGTCCCTCTCCATGTGGGCCTCTCCACAGGGTGGCTGATTGTCTCCTTGACACAGTGGCTGACTTCCCCAGAGTGGTCCAAAGGCTGAGGAGGAAGCTGCCATGTCTCTTCTGTCCCAGCCTTGGATGTCACACATTATCACTTCTGCCGTGTTCTATTTATCATACAGACCAGCTGATTCAGTTGGACAGAGTCTACCCAGGGACTTGACTACCAGGGGGTTGGGATCATTGGGGCTGTCTGGGAGGCTGGTACCCGAGTCAGTATGGAAAGCACATTCCCACTGAGAACATGGAAATGAGTTCTACTCGAATGCACGCTGTTATTACCAACATTTGTTTAACTAGATCATGGACCTGGTTATTTCCAGGTACTATAAGGGTCATGTTCTAAACTCATAAATCAGGAATTTGTTCCAGCTTAGACTTTCTTTTGATTCTCTGTGTTCACTCTATGGAATAGCCAATCTCTTCCACCCAGGGTGTCTGTGCTGAGGGCTTTTCTGCCTGCAGGGGTCACTCTGACAACGAGAGTACTTTTCTGGGGGGTCCATCAACGCACAGCACCTGCTTAAGCTTCTTATTCTTCACCCCAGCCCGGGGTTGTTTTTGTTTCATTGTAGTCTAAATGTTGGATCTCATGTGAGTCAGTTACAAAGGAGACAATGTCTCATGCAAAGAAACACCATCTTTTGCTAGTCAAGCTACTTAACTGCAACAGTGGAAAGCAATTCTGCTAATTTAAAACAAAAAGAAATTTATGAGCTTGTAAATCAGCTTGGACAGAGAAGGCTAGGAGTGCTATTTCACAGCCAAACCACAGCCCAGGCCTGGCTGGGGAAGGCCGCTGTCACATCCACTGGGAAGCACAAAGCCTCAGCTGACGTCCCTGCCTCTCCACTGCCATAGCATCCTGATGTCTGCCAACACGCCGGGAAGACAATGTCCTGGGTGCCGGGCTGCACGGTGGTGGTGGCTGCACGGCTCCTTCTGCCCCCTTGACACCTGAAGTCATGGCCACAGATTCTGCTGTTGCTAGAATGCTTTTTCTGTTGACCCTCTTGTTTTTCATCTTCAGATCCTGGATGGAGCCAGGGCAGGTGAATCTGACCGGCAGAATCCAAACCACGCACTCCTGTCCGAGCTGCAAGAGAGCTGGAAAACCAGCAATCTGGCCACCATGTGTCCCCAGTGGGAGGACGGCTGTGCTTCCTAACAAGATTCATAAGGGGAAGGCTACCAGGTGCTGGGCCCTCAGGACAGTAACACCACCACCAACAGACAAATGTCCTCTACAATTAGTTCCTGCCTGGGGAATGGCTTTTTAAAACAATACCTGGACAGCATGGAGGAGTTGATGTCAGGAGACAGATTTGTTAAAAGATCAAAGTAATGGCTATAAAAGATATTTTTTGTGTCTATATTTCATATCTAATGAAATATAACATCAGAGCAAGAAGAAATACTTACAACTCAATAATAAGACAAAAAATCCAATTCAAAAGTGGGAAAAGGACTTGAACAGACATTTCCCCAAAGAAGATATACAAACGACCAATAAGCCAATGAGGAGATGGTCAATGTCATTAGCCATCAGGAAAATGAATATCAACACCACAACGGCATACCCGTCTAACCCACTAGGAAGGGAGGGATAAGAGGGTAAAAGGGGCATTACGATTAGCAGGCGTAAGGTGGGGGGGCACGGGGAGGGCTGTACAACTCAGAGAAGACAAGTAGTGACTCTATAGCATCTCACTACGCTGATGGACAGTGACTGTAATAGGGTTGGTGGGGGGGACCTGATGAAGGGGGCAGTTTAATCACCATAATATTGCACATGTAATTGTAGGTTAATGATACCAAAATAAATTGTAAAAAAAAAAAAAGAGAGACAGCTAATAACGTGCTGGCGAGGATGTGGAGAAATTGGAACCCTCATACACTGCTGGTGAGAAGGTAAAGTTGTGCAACCATTTTGAGAAACAGTCGGCCTGCTCCTCAAATAGTTAAATATAGGGTTATGACTCAGCGATTCCATTCCTACATAATACCCAAGAGAAATAAAAACATATGTCCACATGGAAGCTTGCATGACTGCTTATAGCATCATTATTTGTAACGGCCAAAAGGTAGAGATAACTCAGAAGCCCATTAACTGGTGAATGAATAAACAAAATATGATATAGCTATACAATGGAATACTATTCAGCCATAGAAAGAAATGTACTCATATAAGCTACAACATGATGTACCTTAAAAACATTAGGCTAAGTAGAAGAAGCCAGGCACAAAAGACGACACATTCTATAATTCCTGTCCAGAATAGGCAAATCTACAGAGAAATAGTAGACTTGGGAATGCTTAGGGCTGGAAAGGGAGTTAGGCAGTTGGGGAGTGATAGCTTAAGTGTACAAGGATTCTTTTTAATATGATGAAATGTTCTAAGATTCGCTGTGGCAATGGTCTCACATATCTTTGAATATACTAAAGAACATTGAGTTGCACACTTTAAATGAGTGAATTGTAGGTGTGTGAATTATATCTCAATAAAGCTGTTATTAAAGAGAGACACTTGGTCGTTATAGAAAAGTAGAAAGGAAGAAGATGAAACTTTTCTTAGTATTAACATTAACATTAACAGTATTTCTTTTCACCCCTTTTCTAGCAAAGTTAAAAAAATTATTTTACATACTTCTGAGGTTAGTACATATTTAATTTTATCCTAACTTTTTAATGTAAATATTTTCCATGTTTTTATTACTCCTAATAAGCACCATTTATAGTGATTGTACCATATATTTCACCAAGCGATGCCCTGTAAGCTTGTTAAATACTCCCCTACTGTTGGATATTTAAATTATTTCCAGTTTTTCATGATCATAAAAATGCTTTGATGAACATCTTTGTTCATAATGTTTATTTCATATTTTTAAATTGTTCCTTAGGATAGATTCAAACGGTGGAATACTTGGGTTAAAGAGTTTGAACACTTTAAAGACTTGTGATACTCAGCACCAACTTGCTATACAAAGGAGGTATACCAATTTGCCTTTCAAAAGATGTTGTTTTAAGATTAAAAATCCCTTGCCCCACTCCCCTATGCCCTGAATTAGGTGCTGTTTTCCTCTGATCTCCTACTTTCCTCTTGGAAATGGGTTTGCCCTATAACATATGCAGTTAATAGCAGCAGTTTTTTCCACTGGGGTCAACTGCGGTTTGGTAACATTCAAGACAACATATCAGAATTTTTTAAAGGCATAAATGCATAAAAAGCACAGGAGAGGAAGCAAGAACAACGCAGTCCGGAAGCTGAGAAGCAGTGGGTTCAGTGGTGACTGATTCAGCAGCTGCACTGAAGCTGACTGTTAAGTCGGTAGTGGGCAAAGGTGAGCAACAGCCCAGTTTGGGGGTTCTGTGTGGTAATCAGGAACGGGGGCACTGAGTTCTTCTAAAAGGGGGAGCAAAGTCCGCAAAGTGGCATTTGAAAGAGGAAGATTGGTTGCAAATCGATTTAAAAAGCAGATAGATCCTCAAACCACCCACGCTGCTCCATGCAGCCAGGTGCATGTCTGTTTTGCACCCCTGGTGAAGGCTATGGCTTTACCTCTGGGAAGGAAGGGTAACAGATGGTGCTAGGCTGGGGAACCCCAGGCCCAGCAGGTGGTGGGGGTGCCGTACGGAAAACATCAGAAGTCTGTGGAAGTTTAGATGGTGAATATTGAGACACTCCAGCCTTCTGCCCCTTAGTTCTCAGATGTGGGCAGCCAGGTGTACACTCTAAGCAGGAGGCTAATGAATCTTCTCCAGGCCCCAGCCAAGAGAGAATCCCTAATGATAATAATATCAGGAATTTTCCTTGAAATGGCCTCCCCCAATCGCCTTACAGCAAAGCCCACAGCCAACAAGCCATACACTTGTCGCTTTCAGTCAGCATTTTCCTGCTTCACCCTTAAATATGATCGACAGTCAAGGACTCTTTAAACTTCCATTGAGAAGCATGGTAGCAGAGAAGACAAGTAGTGACTGTATAGCATCTTACTACACTGATGGACAGTGACTGTAATGGGGCATGGAGGGGGACTTGATAATGGGAATCTAGTAACCACAATATTGCTCATGTAATTGTATATTAATGATACCAAAAAAAAAAGCATGGTAGGACTCACCATGTAACCAAGCCACTGGGGCTCTCTGTAAGGTTTTATATTTTATTGATTCCTTGCACATCATTATTACGTGGATTTCTAATTTTGTCTTATTTTTGATGTCATAAATGAAAGGAAACTTTCCCAGCATGTTTCCTAACTGATTATTGGATATATATGTATGAAAGTTACTGCTTTTTGTGTTTCTTTTATATTCCACTACTTTGTTGAGCTTTCTTATTCGTGCTAAAAATTTTCAGATGAATCTTGGATTTGAATGAATGAATCTTGTGGGCAGATAATCACATCATTTGCAGATTAGGGTAACTGTGTCTCCTCTTCCTTTTCTATAGCTACACTTTATTTCTGACTCATATGCTTTGGCCGCCAATTTTAGAAGAATGTTAATTAATAGTGGTGATAGCAGACATTCTTGTCTGTCCTTGACTTGAATAAGATTGCTTCTAAACATCTTGCCATTAAGTATTATGCTTGAAGTTGCTTCAAGAAAGATATTCTTTACTCTTTTTTCTTTCTCAGTATTTGATGTGAATTTTATCAGATGTCTTACCAGTACTTATTGTTATGTACATAGTTTTTCCTCTGAGTTACTGATATGCTCTGCTGAATACATTAAATTAAAAACATTCCTTGAGTGACCATTTTATGAACAGATCGGTTAGACATAGTGGCACCATCATGGCAGGACACAGGCCTTCTGGGAGTCCATCCTCAGCAGGGAGCCCTTCTGCAGGCCCTTCCTCCCTGGCTACTTCTGCCTCTTCCAGTGGTCCCCAAAGGCTCCCACAGGATGGGGGGGCATTCTGTCTCTTGCCACTCAAAGTGTGGCCCATGGACCAGCAGCTTCAACATCACCAGGGAGTTTATTTGAAATACAAAATCTCAGACCCCACACCAGGCCTACTGAGTCAGAATCTGATATTTAACCAGACGCCCCCCAGAGATTCATGTGACCATGGAAGGGTTAGAAACACAGCTCCAACACAGTGGTGCAATGGTTTTTCCTAGTTTCTCTTCTGCCAACAGGGTAACCTTCTAGTTGCATCCAAAAGCTGGTGAGGGAAGTTATAGGGTGTTCATCTTGTGTGTATAAGAGAGAGAAACAGAGACAGAGGTAGACAGAGGAGCAGTCCTAGAATGAGTACAGATGTGCACAAACTTTTTCAGAATTCTTGGGGAATTATCACAAGCAATCCAACACCCATGTGTGAGCCAAGCTCTCAGCGTCCATGGGTTGGGAAAGGGAGTGCCCAGAAGGGAGTGCAGGCTGGAGAGCACAGGAGTAGAAGAGAGGACAGTAGCTTTTCACAGGAAGGGCCACCTGGTTGTTTGCTTTAACCAAACATAGATGAACTCCTCAAGTACCTGAATTAGCAGGGAGGGGATGCTAGCTGGTTAATTACCTCCATACTTGGTGGCTAGCAGCTGCTGGGGGCAGGTTCTCCTGGGACACTGATTCTGGTTAAGAAGAGTTAAGCATTAAGATCGTGTGTGTGTGTGTGTGTGTGTGTGTGTGTGTGTGTGTGTGTGTGTG
>JAQQAC010008350.1:29282061-29554741 GCA_029783875.1 Phataginus tricuspis | reverse complement strand
GTGTGTGTGTGTGTGTGTGTGTGTGTGTGTGTGTGTGTGTGTGTGTGTCTTTTTTGGAAAGTGTTCCAGCCTGTCTGTATTTGTTTCCTCATTTGTAAAGCAGAGATAGACATCCCTACCTCTAACATGGGTTTGAGGAGTGGGGTGGGTATTCAGTACAAATTAGAAAGTTCTGGAGGAAGTTCACTGCAAGCTCCATAAGAGGGAATTGGAGATGAATCAGTGGTGTCCTCAACATGAATTGCAGCTGCAGGGTGGTGGTATCATTATCCTGACAGAATTGATTTCCCATGCCTCTCCAGGGAGCTCCAAAAGGAACCAGGGAAAATGGAACCAGCAGAGCAGAGAACACAGCTGTCTTTTCAAATGACACTCCAGGTTTGTATGAGAAAGAGTCATGACGCAGAACATCTTTTTATCTCTGGAATATAGATTGGGTTGACTTCAAAGATGCTTGCCTACCAAAAGCATTTTGCTATTAAGATTTACAAGTGAGAACAGAAGCAATCATATAAGACAGTGCTAAATAGAGTGACTTGATGGTACAGCTCTTATAGTGCCAGAGAGGGAAGAGATCAGAGAATGTGATTAATCAGCTGCTTTACAGACAGGAAAGGAGAGGAGACAAAGGAGAAACATTCCTGCCTAAGAATCTCAGACCTTGGAAAGAATCTTTGAAGAAGTAGATAAGGAAGAGTAACATTCATTGAGCCTCTGCCATTGGCCAGGCACTGTGCTAAGTGCTCTCTAGCTATATTTCTCCAACTTTAATGTGCTCATGAATTAGTGACATATTTGGGCTTCAGGGTCAGATCTGTTAGACTCCAGAGGTCACAGTCAAATATACCACACTGCCTTATGATCTATAAAGTAGTGCTCCTCAATTTTTAATGTGCTTATTAGTCACCAAGGATCTTATTTAAGTGCAGATTCTGATTCAGGATACCTGGGGTGAGTCCTGAGACTCTGCCTTTCTAACAAGTTCCCAGGTGATATTGATACTGTTGTTTCATAAACCACTATTATAAAAGCAAGACCTTGGAGATAGTCTATTTTTCTTCATGATCTTGAATGCACACCAGCTTCCTCTGGGAGTTCCCAGGGTAAGTAATTTTTAGAAATTCTCTAGTTCATTGTAATGTTCCACTAGAATTGAGACTTGCTGATCTGATCCAATGGTTCTCAAAATGTGGGGAGAGAGATGGTGTGTAGGTGCAGGGATAGGATATGACTTGTAACAAAAACATCTTTGGAATTTTTCAAACAGTGTGGTATATTTATCTCTTGGATATGTACAGTTTCCAAACTGAACATGACCCTCTGTTTTGAGATTCGTATGTGTTTCCTGAACACACAACCTTTTGCCTGCTTTCTCTTGACATTTGAGTGATGTTACAGTCATAAAAAAAGGGCCTACTTTGCCCTGGAATAATCAGACATAATTCAAAAAGACAGTGAGAATATTTTTTTTAATTGTAATTAGTGCCCTCAGAGAGATAAAGAGGATCCATAAAGCAAGAGATGACTTGTTTCTCATATGTGAAAAGTAATCTAAGAACTAATATCTTCTAGAAACTCAAAGCATGATCGATGAAATAAAAAGTTTAATGGGATAAGCTGAATCATGTAATGGACAAGACTGAGAACCAAGTTGGTAATTTAGAAAGGAAATCTCCAGAATATAGAGCAAAAGTACAAAGAAATAAAATATCAGAGAAAAGTCAAGCAATGTGGAAAATAGATCAGAAATTTCAAAATCTGTTTTATAGGAGTTTTAATAGAAAAAGAACTAAAGAAAATAGGAGTCTTCAGATTGGAAAGTCCACAGAGTGTCAAGAAAGAGAAGGTAAAGACCAACATCCAGATACATTCTGATAGAAAGGCAGAATTCTAAAGATAACGACAAAAACACATAAAAGCTTACAGAGGAAAATAAGGAAAAATTGTTACCTTGAAAGGTAACAAGATTCAGTCTGCCATGAGATTTCTTTTCATCAGCTATACTGGTTGCTAGAAGCCCATGGTGTAATATTCTCAAAGTTCTGAGGAAAAATAGTTTGTAGTATAGAACATAGAATTTTATACCTAGGCAAACCGTCAACAAGAAGGTGGCACCCACAATAATCATTTTTAGGTACGGAAGAAATTACACTGTGAGATATAATGATTTTAAGAAATATGTATTTGGTCATTTAGGTGACCAAAATATATTTTTCAGATATATTTGGTCTTCATCCATAGTTCTTGATAACACATGAGAGCTATAAAGATGAAATGAATGGCGTGTTAATAAATGAATGACTTTTGGGTCCCATCCAAGGGTGGGGGGTTCATTGTCAGGAGGACCAACCATGTGATTAGAGGATTGGAACTTTAAGTTCCACTCCCTGAGCTTTGGGGAGGAGAGTGGGAAGGGGTGCTAGAGGTAGAATCAGCCAATGGCCAATGACTTAGCCAATCATGACTATAATGAAGCATGCACAAAAACCCAACAGCTTTTTGGCCCTTTTTTCAGACTCTTGGGGAACAAGAATGCTTCCGTGCGTTGCGGAGCCCCAAGCTCCACAAGGACAGAAACTCCTTTGTTTGGGACCTCGCCCTGTGTATCTCCTCATTTGGCTATTGATGGGTAGCTTTTATCATATCCTCTAATAAACTGGTAAACATAAGTAAGTGTTTCCCTGAGTTCTGGGAGTAGCTCTAGCAAATTAAGTCTCTAAGGAAGAGGTCATTGAAACCTCCACTCTGTAGCTGGTTGGTCAGAAGCACAGGTTAATAGCCTGGGGCTTGTGATTGACATCTGAAGTGGGGGCTGGGGGGCAGCCTTATAGTTCTGAGCCCTCAACCTGTGAAATTTGATGTTATCTCTGGGTAAATAGTGTCAGAATTAAGTTGAATTCTTGGACACTCTGCTGGTTGGAATTGGGTCCAGGGAGCCTATTTACAATGTTGCTATATTAGTTTCCTAGGGCTGCTGTAACAAGTTACCACAAACTTGGTGGCTTAGAACAACAGAAATTTATTCTCTCACCATTCTGGTGGACAGAATTCTGAAATAAGTATCACTGGGCTAAAACCAAGATGTTGGCAGGGCTGCATGCTCTCAGGAGGCTCTAGGAGAAAACCCTTCCTTGACTCTTTCTGCTTCTGATGGCAGCAGGCACGCCGTGGCTGCTGGCTGAGTCACTCCAGGTTTTAGTTTAAGTCTAGTATCTTCAACTCTCTCTTGGTTCCATCTTCACAACTCCTTTTGTTCTATGTCTTGTGAAACTTTCCATCTGCCTCTCACCTATAAAGACACCAATGATTGTATTTAGGGCACATTTTTATAATCCAGGATCACTTCCCCATCTCAAAATTCTCAACTGAACATTTGCAAGACCCCTATTTGCTATATTAAGGGAGCTGTCACAGGTTCCAGGGATTAGGGTATGGATTTCTTTTGGGAGGTCATTTTGCAGCCTGCTACCGCTTACCAATCATACATCCTAAATGAAAACAGATTTTGAGGAAGTAGTCTAGCAAAACTAAAAAGGAATGTAAAAACAGAATGACGTGAGAGACAAGAAAAGGCACGTCTGGAATTGACCCAGAAGCAGTGAAGAAAGCTGGAAGGATATTATGAGTCCCCACTAGATGCTGTGCTCCATGGGAAAGCCTCTTAGAATGTCAAGACAGTGACCTATACTTTCTTCTCCATCAATCCAGTCATATTATTCGTATATTCAGTGAATAGTGTTCATATAGTCACAGTGCTGTTGGTTGGTTTTCAAGGTTTAGAAATACCTTATGGGAAAAATGTGAAACACTTACAGCTACAAAACAGAGAAAGTGTTATAAATCTTGAAATTATATAAAATTGAGAGTTAGAGGTAGAAAAAAGAGTTTCATTTTTCTCAACTTTCAGGGTGGGGAGTTGATGAATGCTTCATGAAGTGGATAAATTGAGACAGATTTTTAGGTAGACTATTGAAAGCAGTAAGAGTAACCACTGGAGGAACTACAAAGAACTAACCAGGTGAGGAGGTGAAAGTGTGCAGATAGGTGAGAGGTGGTGCAGGTGTGCTGAATCCCTAATCTGCCAGAAGTGGAAGTGAGCAGAAAGATAAGTTCAAAAATCAAATAACAGTTGCATTTTTTAACATTATAAGAAATAAAACAGAAATAAATCATAAGAAATAAAACTGAAACTTTCAACAGAGGTTTCCTTTGGAAAGAGGATGGTGGAAAGTCTGACTTTTTGCTTTAGATTCTCTTTTGCTATTTTGAATATTTTAAAGTAGGTCCATGGATGACACTTATAGTTGTTTTTCTTTAAAGTTTAATAATACAAGTAAGTATAAGACTTTAAAACAGGAAGCAAGTTGCCTGAGAGGTCCCCAGGTCTCCTGCCACATTATAGGACTCTTTCTGAAAGGCACAGGACAGTGATGTCCAGAGGCAAGAGATGCGAGTCACGGCAGGTGGGGATTTATGTCCTCTGGGGAATGGGCGAAGCACTGGAGGTAGGTCAGCTTAGAGAAGAGGATCCCTGCGGAGAATGAGAGTCTGCATCAAACTTTTGTAGGCTGTTATGAGTCAGAGGGCACAGATTGATTTTTTAAGGCCTCAAAGGTTAGAATTAGGTCCAGGTGGTAAGACTTACAGAAAGACTTCAGAGACAGATTAGGTGTCCTCAGGCTGCCGTGAGTTCTTCATCCCTGGAGGTGTTTTAGACCATTACTTGAGGAGAGTGCACAGAGAGGCAATACAAAAAGACAGAAGGAGCATGAAATGTGGAATCAGATTGCCAAGGAGTCCAGTCCTTGTCAATGCATTCCAGCAGCAGTGTGACACTGAGCGAGGCAAATGCTGTGACCTCTCTGAATCCCAGTTTCCCCCATCTGAAAACAGGTTAATAACTTCTAGCTTATCATGTTACTACTAAGGCCTAAGTGAAATGCTACATGGAAAAATCAGCCAGTAAAGTGCCTGGTATTTAGCAAGTGTTGAATAGATGGCAGAGGTCGTTACAGAGGGCATCTGATGGCTGTAAGAGAACACCAGCCAGGTCACCCTGACATCCCTCTATCCTGAGATTCCTGGGCCTTTGGCAGCAGAGACTGGGCCTGGGCACCAAACTCAGAGGCCCTGCCTGAGAGACAGAGGACTCTGAGTCCGGAGCCCTACCTTCCCGTTCTACTGCGGGGACACAGGGCTAGGGCAAGGGGGTCTCTTTCCCACCTTGCCAACTGGAGCCTGACAGAGTGCCAGATCATCCTGTGAATCAGGAGTTAAGTAGGAGAAGGGGTCCACCTGCCAGGAGGGTGACCTCAGCTGGGGTGCCCTTTCAAAGGAGTGTTAGGAGTCTTGGAAAGTTACTGTGATATAAGATGTTTGAAAGTCTTGGGCAGTAACAGCTTCCCAAGAGGCAAGCCAGAATACAGCAGCTTTCCCATACCTGCACCCCTGGGATAGGCAGATTTTCACCCCAGCCTGCACCCTTCCAGCCATGGCCCCCGTGGACAGCGTGAAGGGCACCTGGGGGCTGTGACAGCACATTCTCAGCCACAGGCATCATGGCACAGCCCTGATGGGTCTCCAGCCCAGACACTCAGGCAGACACTGCGCTCTCCGGGACCATGACCATGAACCATTTATAAAGGCGGCTTCTGCATGTTCGCGCCACCACCCCTGCAAGGACCCAACCTGCCACAGAGCCAGAAGTCCCCACACTTGGCCCCACAGCAAACCTCACATAAGGCACAGGAGATGATGCGGTGTTTTCCTTCTAGAGCATTTAAGTATGAGTAAAGCATAAAGAATAATCCTAACAGAGTGTCTTTTTCACACAGGAAAGCGATGGCATCCTCCTCAAAGCAAGGTCCTTGGGGCTGAGACGTGAGGTGCTCAACCAGAGCCCAGCCCATTCTCTGGACGCACCACCACAGGAGGTTTCAGGGGACCCAGGAGCCGAACTGCTGTCCTCTAACCCAATCAGATAAACAGAAGAACCCATCAGGACTGCGCCAGGACGCCTGTGGCTGAGAACGCTCGTCACGGCCCCTTTTTATAAAACATCCACAGAACCCTGGTAACAGAGCATGTCTCCTCACTTGCTGTTGCTCATGGGAGCCAGAATGGCTCGGCAGGTGTTGGGTGACCCCGACTACCTTGGGGGAGGGAGGAGAAGGTAGAAGTCAAGACTGAAAGAAGTTAGGAGGCTTTCTGTTTGCCCCTTTTCATTATTTCTCTTGAAGTGCTGAAACTTACTAGAGGTCAGACACACCCACATTCGCATATTCACCATTGTGACTGAGCTTCGTGAACTTGGGGGATCTGGCCCCATGGCTCCTCATTGAGAGCGTGTGGCCAGGGCCTTGGCTTTCTGCATCCTGCTGCTTGCCCCACCCTGAGGGCTCAGCCATCTCTAAGTGGAGGTGTTATATGTGCACATTGCTGGGGTGGGGGGCGTGGGGGGCGGCCCTGGAGGGCAGAGAGTTGATCTCTCCACTGGGTACCTCCCTCCACCCGCACCAAGAACTAACCCAGCAGTTGACATGCAGTTTATTGAAAGAGGATTAAGAAGGAGCAAATGCATGAATGTCCCCTTTCCATTGCCTTACAGAGTACAGGGGTAAGGAATCCCAGAGGCTACTGTGAGCAGCGAAGCATCTGGTGCTCTGAGTCCAAGAACAGAGTATGAACAGCACATGCTCCAGAGTCAGACAGACCTGGGTGTAAATCCTGGCTCTGTACTCAGTGAGAGCATGACTTTGGCCATCATAGTGAACTGCCCTGAGCCTTGGTTTACTCATCTGTAGGGTGGGTCTAGCAACAGCTGAGAGGTGAAGCAGGAAGTACAGGTAAAGCCTTGAGCCTGGTGCCTGGCACTGAGAGAATGACAACCAGTGCCACTAGGCTGTGGGGTGGGATTTGGACACACACACACACACACACACACACACACAGTTCTCAAAATGTTAGGGACAATAATTATAATTAAAGGACATATTTCACTAACTTTTCTAGTGTCACTCAGGCCCCTGGCCCCTCACAAGTTGGGATGAGGTGCTGAGGGGTGAGCAGCAGGTGCCGTGAAGCCTCCAATGCCGAAAGCTGGGTGGTCCTCACCTGCCCCACCCCTACACGCGGTGTGTCTGCCTGCACAGAGCTGACAGGAAAGAGAAGTGAGGGGCGATTCCACGGAGCTGCTGCTTCTGTGAGCGTAGCGGGGCTCCACGCAGGAAGGAACGTCCCCCCGGGCACCCATCCGGACTTCAGACCATGTGAGGAGAGAGACCACTCTGCGGTCTGCTAGCCGTGGGGGCCTGCAAGAGCCACAGCATTCCCTCCACTCACCCTTTCTGGAACAATAGACCCAGAGCACCGCTAAGACCCAGCATGGGCACAGGCCCAGCGGGGCAGAGGAATGAAAAAGCCCCACCCTCTCTGCAAACAGCTGCAGGGTTCCTGGGAGGGGGCGTGGGGATGGCTTCAAGGAGGAGGTGATGGACGCTTGCCAAGATGGCCCCTGGTGTCCTGACCCCCGGCTGAGCCACACTTCAGGGCACCTCCATGAAGCTCTTCCTCTCTCTGGCTCCCCAGCTTGGTGCTGGTGACCCTCCACCACTTCTCGTCCTTCATTCGCCGTTGAATCTTGCTATATATATATATATATATATATATAAAATGGAATATCACCGAGGAGTTTTTAGAATGTAATTTTGCCATTTGTGACAACATAATGGGCCTTGAGGGCATTGTGCTAAATGAAATAAGTCAGAGAAGGACAAATAGCCTATGATCTCACTTACGTTGAATCTAAAAAAAATACCCACCATGTTTATAGATACAGAGAACAAACTGGTTGCTAGAGGCATGGGGCAGGGCAGCGTGTTGAGCAATATGGGTGAAGGGGGTCAAAGACACAAACTTCCACTTATAAAATAAACAAATCATGGGGATGTAACATACAACATGGTGACTATAGTTAATAACACTGCATACTTGAAAGTTGCTAAGAGAGTAAATCTTAAAAGTTCCCATCACAAGAAAAAAAGTTCTGTAACTATGTATGATGATGGATGTTAACTCGAATTATTGGGTGATCATTTCACAATATACACAAACATCAAATCAGATGTTGTATATCTGAAATTAATATAATGCTGTATGTCAGTTATATCTCAATTTTAAAAAGTTAAAGTGAGGCCATTAGATTGGACCCTAATCCACTCTGACTGGAGTCTTTATAAAAAAAGGAAATATGGACACACAGAGAAACGTCAGAGGTACATATGCACAACGGAAAGGCCACATGAGGACACAGTGAGAAGCTGGCCATCTGTAAGCCAAAGAGAGAGGTCTCAGGAGAAACCAATAACCCTGCTGACACCTTGCGCTTGGACTTCTAGCTTCCAGAACAGTGAGAAAATAAATGTTTGTTGTTGAGCCATACAGTCTGCAGTGTTTTAGTATGGTAACCTAAGCAAACAAACACATTTTCCAGCAGCGAGGACCAGCAGAGGAGAGCATTAGCATTCTCTGCCACAGATCATCCATTTACCCCTGCCCCCACCAACCCCTTCACCCAGAAAGGATAAACAAAGTCCCACCCAATCCCTGCACCCAGCTCAAAATTTAGGATCTTCAGGTGCTCTGTAGTAGTGCTTTTAAATCCAAGCTCCTGGCTTCTTTGGTGATACAAGTGTTTCAAAAACTTAGGAGGCTTCTATTCTATTTGCCTCTAGTCAACTCTGTGTGTCAGTAACTGCACCCAAAGTTCTTTTCTGAGTCATGATTCTCAACCCTGCCTTATTTTTATTTGTTTCCTCATGCCATTCTCTCTACTTAATGGTGGCTACCTTGAAGCTGTCAGGCCTGGGTGGGAAGGGATGGTTTGTGAATTGGTTTCTACTAATTCACTGTGTTAAGCTGAGGTGATTCACTGGATCTTCATGTTGAAAGTTTAAAAAAATTCAGACATCAGTGTCTGAGATGAAAACTTTCATTGTATTAAATTCCTGAGATTTGGAGAGTATTTGTAACAGCAGTTAGCAGATGCCCACTAAACACAGTGATTAATTTTATCTAGGGAGGTAGAAGGACAGAGCCCAAAAGGAAGGACAGTTTCCTGGGAGAGGTCATTTTTTTATTGAGGTATAATTGGCAAATAAAATAGAATATATTTAAAGTGTACAGTCTGATGGCTTGATATACATGCATATTGTGAAAGGATTCCCTCCATCGAGTTAATGAACACATCCATTATGAAGAGATAGTTTCTCCCAATTGCTACAAGGCCCTGAATTTCTAACTCTCTGTTCCACTTCATTTCATCTTGCAGACTGGTCAGGTCTTTCCTGAGCTCATCTTTTCTTATAATATCTTGCTGAATGCAATCAATAGCAACCAAAACACAGCATTAATATTCTCATTTCGACCCTCTTCCCCTAAAGCATGTGCTTTTGACTTCCAAATTATCATCGACAACGGTTTTTACTAAATGTTTTGTCTGAGCATATCACAAATCTCCAGTTAGCTAATCTGCTACATTGCTTTCCTCCTTCCTTAGCCAAGGCCTCATGTTTTAGTTGTTATGGGAGTATCCCACTTCGAGAAAATTGTACAAATCTCAGCGAACACAGCAATTGATACAAAAGTTTGTTCTTTCTCGTGTGCTGGTACAATGTTGATGGACTGAGGGCTGAGGTGGAAGAAGGGAGAGAGAGGACCCAGGCTCCTTCTGTTGTACTGCTCTGGTGTGTGTTTGGGCACAGGATGCCTTCACTGGATTCTGGTGTCCAGTTGGCAGGTGAGGGAAAAAAGATCATGAAGAAGCTTGGGGGAAGTTTTTAAGGCAAGCCTGAGAGTGTTTGTCCATTGATGAGAGCTAGTTATATGGCCCCACTAGATGCAAGAGCTCTTGGAAACCCAGGTTACTGGTGGTCCAGGAAGAAAGGAGACACACATATCAGGGTATATAGGAGCAGTCTCTGCACATTCCCTCCTTGACCCATGCTATAGATGTGATGGACACACAGGTGCACACCCAGTTCTCCCTTTAATGAAGTACTTGCTGCCCCAGCTGCAGGGAGGGCTATCTGCTGACAGCCTTCAATTGTCAGCCCCTTCAGGCATTGCCTTAGCTACAAAGAGCCACCTTCCCAAAGTAACAGCCTTCCTGGAGTGGCCCATATCCAGTGACTGAGCAAGGGGGGCCTTTATGGCTCACTCATTGTGACGGAGAACAGCACAGCTCTGACATGGGGTACTTTAGTTCCAGATCGCTTGGGGCTGGCTAGTGCTGGTGTTGGGTCTGCCTTGTAGCTGGACTTCTCTCTGCTCAGTCAGGATTTCCCCTCCTTTTTGTAGATATTAATCCCAAGCGCACTTCTTAACAAACATCCTGTACACTTCTTAACAAACATCTCCATCTCAGAGTCAGCTTCCTTATGGAGGCTAACCTGCAACAGTGGGTTTAAACTGTAAGTACTTCTATCAGGGGTCTTTTCTATTGTGCTGTTTTGTTGTTTTTTCCCTAGCCCTAGCCCTGTAACAGTCCTGACACACAGTTTGTGCCCACTACAACACATTTTAAACTGTCTATTTACATGTATTTGTATACTCTGCATTCTTCTTTGCCAGGTCATCACCTCCTCAAGGACAAGGCCTAAGTGATCATCTTCATGTCACTAGTTCCTAGCTGAGTTTCTGACACTTATTACTCCAAAACATTTTTTGGTAGATCCATAAATACGAATAGCTGGAGAATGGAAAGAAAGCCCTTCCTAACCCAGGGGCAGTCCCGAATTTCTATGTTGGAAAGACTTGGGTAGAAAACTGGTGGTGAGGCATGAGAATGTCTAGTGATTTATCTGGAGCTATTTGTTAAGTGGGTGTTCTTTTTACTTAGTTTATTTTTATTTAGGGTGAATAATGAAGCTTTTTAGGGGATAAAGCCTGCTAAAGCCACTTTTGGCTGTGCCATCCCCCAAACTGAAGGAACTCCCTGGCAGTGAAGGCTGGAAGCCTGTGTGGGATAATTGGAGACCACGATATCTCTACATCCATTAACTGAGCACCTGGACATAGGGGGCCAGCACGAGGGGCTGTGAGAAGATTGGGCTCCAGAGGCTGGGGGCCCTTTCCTTAGGATACTTAGAGGTAAACTGAGGAAACAGGACAAATTCATCATGAAAAATTAAACACCATTGTGATGGTGAAATGAGACAATGCAAATAGATAGAATACAGGCCTGTTATGGATCTTCTCAGAGGCCAAGAAACTTGTTGGAAGTCTTCTGCTCTGAACTGAAGCAATTTGTTATCTGGTCAGGTTTCAGCATCATTGACACACAAATAGAGATAAATGTCAAGAGAGAAAAGGGGATAAATAAAGGTTTTAGATGAAGATGAAATGAATAGAATAGGTGACTGATGAGAGAAAGACTAGAAAACTAAAAATAGATGCACGGGGAATTACAGAGAGTGAGGGACAGAGAGAGGAGGCAGGGAGAGACCTTTCGGCGGGACTTCAGGTTGGGTGCCCTTTCTCAGCTTGGTAGAGTGTTCTAGAATGTGAGAGCATGGGCCTGGGCCAGTCCTCTGGCCTCAACAGCTCCTGGCCTCCCCACAGCCCCAGGCCTCCCCACAGGGCTCAGGCCTCCTGAGAGCCCAGCGGAGCTCTGCTTGCTGGTGCGAGAGGCTGAAGCTGTGGAACCGCTCAGAGACATTGTTCTTCTCTGTTCTGGTTGATTCTTCACTTCTGCTTTCCCTCCTCTGCTCTCCTATCCTATCCCACCCACCCTGCCATCCTGAAATGTTCACTAGGGCATCAGATTTTCACTGCCTCTTCTGCAAATGGTGAACAATGTCATGTTCAAGACTGAAAACAAGATCTAACAGCCCAAGTCCTCTTCCAGAGGTGCAAAGTAAGCTGTGGGATGATAGGGAAAAGTGTATAAAGTAGTGAAAAAAGTTCTGTAAATGTAAAGACAAAATAAGACTTTTGAATGAGGTTGGAATTTTGTTCCCCAATTGCTCTCAAAAAAGTAACATACTCAGATGAAAAGAATGACATGAAATAGGTAAGTATTTATTTCTTCAGGTAGTAACTAGCACAAAGGCCTAAAATAAGTTGAGCAGAGACCTTGAGTAATGTGAAAAGTTAATGAGGGCTTGATAAGCACCTTTTCTGGTAGAATGGGAAGAGGACTGGGGTGGAGTCAGGAGATCCCAGTCCACTGGCTTAGAGTAACCTGAACATCCCATCCCTGACAAATACTCTCCAGAGTCCTCTCTGCTTTACTCTTCCAGCCCAGATCAAAGAAAGGGAGTGGGGAGATGGTTCCCTCAGGTGGGAATCAGCACGGCCACGTTCACCAGTGTTGCCAGTTCCTTAGCACAATACTGCTGATTCACTGGGAGCAGCTCAGGCTGTCCTCAAGCTGGAACTGGGGGTCTTACAGGACTGGGCAAGCAGAAACGAGATGGACAAATGAAAATACAGATAGACTGGACAGGCTGGGGGAAAAATCCAGTCAGGCAGAGAACATGGTTTTTCACCAAATTCTTTCCACTGGGCAGGAGCGCAGGAACTAGGCACATGGGGCAGTATGTCCCAGCAGAGGGTTCGCCACGCTCCCCCGTGTGAGGATCTCACCCTTGTGACTCTAGTTCTATTTTTTGTATCAATTTATGAAAACTATATGTACTTACAAAAAGCTACCTGGAGCTCTAACACTTTCAAATAAACTTACGTTACAACAATATTTACATTAGTTTGAAGAAGTAGTACATTTATACCTGAGAAATATTTATTCAGACTTCAAACGATATACATAGATGCAAGAATTCTGAGTTCCTGTAATTTCCCCAACCCCCCAGGGTTCTTGGCTGTGGGCTGGGAACCAAAGGTCTAGGACAGTATTTCTTGAAGTGAGCAGCCTGGACCAGCAGCTTGTTAGAAATGCTCATTCTTTGACCTAATCCCAGACCTACTGGACTACAAACTCTGGGGAGGGACCAATAATCTGTGTTATTCTGGACAGGATTAAAGGAAACCCACATGGGAAGGTGAAACACTCAGGCCTGGCAGGGGCCAAGAATGGAAGGGGCCACAGGCACCCGGAGAGGGCGACAGCCATGGGAGAGAGCTGGTGGGCAGGCCTGGGCCTTGGATGTGGATGCAGTCAGCCTTCGCCGACCCATACATTGCCTAAACCCGTTTTCCTCCACTTTCCTGCTGGTTCCTTCCAGTAGCTCGGGTGTTTTTATTCACACCAATTTCTACACTTCTCCAATTCTCCAATACCAACAGGGTATCCATCAACTCAATTCCACTCAGTTCTGACACTAACTTCTAGAGTTAGTACAGACCCCAAAGGTTAAGGGCTCAGTCCTACAAGATGCCCTCATTCCAGATGCCAGCTGCAAATTCTGAGTCCCCAGGCCACCCACACTTCCCTGGAATGTGGCTACAAATTTGTGAGTTCCCATGACCCCTACTCAGGTTCAATAATTCACTAGAACAACTTAGGAAAACCCTTTACCTATGTTTCCTAGTTTACTGCTATAAAAGACACAATACAGGAAGAGATGCCCAGGGCAAAGTAGGGGCGGGTGAGCACTGGGGCTCAGCACTGGGGGCCTAGCTGGCCCAGGGTCAGGAAGGCTGCATAGGACTGTTATAGAGGTGGTGTCCCTGCAGTCCTGAAGTTCTCCTCATTTCCCAGAGAAGGCAGAGATCTTCTTGCCTGTAGGAGAACACACAAGGTTTTTTGGGCTGTAGGCCACCCCCAAAAGTCATTATTAATCTGTGGAGAGGTTCTGCTTAGGCAATTTTTCAGGGAAAAATGCATAACCCATGGGGTTGGTGGGGGGGACCTGATGAAGGGGGTAGTTTAATCACCATAATATTGCACATGTAATTGTAGGTTAATGATACCAAAATAAATTGTAAATTAAAAAAAATGCATAACCCAGACCATGTCTGCTCTTGGCAGGAGCAGCAGCTGGAGAAGCCAAGGGCATTTGTTGGGAGGGGAAGCCACATAGGAAGTCTTTCCAGTGCCTCTTCCCCCCCAGGGACTAGCAGCCCTAAGCTCCTGCCTTTAGCTTCTCTTGCTTCCCTGTTTGTCTTGCAAGTCCCCGTTCTGGGCAGATGCTGGACCTCCAACAGCCTTACTGAAGGTGGATGGGAGAGCAGAGAGCAGCGCTGGGATCGGGGAGCAGCCAGCCTGGATGATGGGCAGCCCACAGGAGGGGGAGTCAGAAAGCTGGTCTTTGAGCCGTACCTCTTTGGGGGCTGAGCTCTTCATCCTTTCCACTTACAAAGCCACTCCGGCCTGCCAGTACCCAGGGCTTCTGAGTGATGTGGATCCCCGAGATAGTAACAGCCATCACTCCCCAGTGCCTACCACACCCAAGCACTGTGCTAAGCTCTGCACGTCAGTAACTCGTTTTAATCCTCCCAACAATACTGTGAAATGGTTTCTATTTTCGTCCCCACTTACTAATTAGGGAATCAGGCGCAGAGAGTTTAAGTAATTTTCCTAAGATCACATAGTTAGTACGTAGGATTTAAACCCATGACTCTCAATTCCAAAGGCAATATTTACCTGCTGTTTCTGTCCAGTACTCAGAACTCTACTGACAGCACTGGGAACATGCGTGTGTAACCCTGAATGAGTCAAGTCACCTCACCCTCCCGGACCTGTTTCTTCATCAGTAGCAAGGAGGTGATATTGGTAAGCAATCCCAGTGAGTTATCATTAGGGCATTTTGCAAAGTGCTTGGAGGAGGAGTGACAGCCAGAAAACACCTGCATAGAAGCAGCCTGGACAGAGACAGATACCAAACCCTGTAGTTGCTGAGGTTTTCCCAAGGGCCATGTAGATAAAGCAAGACTTGAGGGTGAGGCTGCCAGAGCTGGGGCCTTGGGGTTAGCACACTGCTGAAAGAGACCTTGGCTTGTTCTGCCTCATGATGTCAGTGGATCTTCCTCCTTGTGTCCCGGACTCAGTCTCCAATTCCTTATGAGAAACCAAATTAGGCAATAAAATAAGGAAGTGCAAATCTCATTAGCATTTCCAAGGAGAGGACATTACTCTTGTGGATGAAATTCACAACCCCCTGTAGCTTTTACCCAGCATCTCACTGCTGTATTCGGCTTCTCACTTCCAAAGTTGGCGCTGGCTCTTCTCCAGTGTCCTGCGCGGAGGCCTGGAATTCTGTCTGAATTCCTGAGTGAGGCAGCTGGGTGGGTGCACCAGCAACAGTCAGTGGTTCATTGGAAAAGCACCTGACCTGGTCACCATCCCCCGCCCATGAGACTCAGATTTGGTTTTGGTCAGTAGAAATGTTTCCTTAGTCTGGATGGACAAATAGACACATGCTGACTGACTCACAGCTTTTTCTGGTGATCACTTGTTTCTGATTGATCCCTAGGGAGTTTAGAGCATGTGACTTCCTATTGTTTTGGAATTATGGGAGCTTTGATTTGGAAAGGACTCCAAACTTCATGTATTTTGACCCCTGTTGACATGGGAATCTTCTTTATCCTATTCCCAGCAAGTGGTTGCCAAGCTTCTCCTTGTATGGCAGCACTGATGGAGACCTCACTGTATCTCCAGGTCAGCTCAGATAGACAGGGCATGTCTTCAGTGTTTGCACAGCTAGACCCTTATTGCTCCAGCAGAAACTCCCTCCCGTGGAAATCTGAACTGGGGAACTAGGACCGCCTGCTTAACTAATACTGCCAGGGTAACCCCTTGGCCATCAGGTCTGAGGGGTCTTTTGAGATGACCTGGTCCAGCTTTATTTTATTTTAGAGATGGAAGCAACTCTCCTAGGAGTGAGTTGTCAGTGGCAGGGTCTCCCTCAGATTACAGTGACAGCTAACACTGATTGAACCCTTATTACATTCCAGGAACTTTGATGAATTTTTGAAGCTGCATGATCTCATTTAATTCAAGCTGTTATATAAGACACTTTTAAGACAGATATTATTCATTTAATGGATGAAGTGACCAAGATGCAAAGAGGTGAAAAAATTTGTCTAAACCAAGAGCAGCTAATACATGGCAGAGTTGAGACTTGAACCCAGGACTGTATGAATTCAAAACCCATTTCTCAGCTATTCTGCTAGTCTTTAAGTGCTACACCCAGCTTCATGGAAGTTAAAAGAGTGTTAGACTTTCTTCTCTGGAAGAGATCCTTTGAGACTTATTATTAGGGATTTAAATATTCACAGTAGGCTTTGTGCCCATGTAAAAGGCTGAGCTTAGGTCTATGCAAGTAAGAAAATTATGGGAAAATACATCATCAAGTGATATAAATCTGTCAGTCGATAATTTACTGCTTGTCTACATATCAAGCCAGTTCCTCCCTAGCTGATTTGCATGTGTAGTTATAGTGTAAAGGCCAAAGGGTACCTGTTATCTCATCAGGTGAGTGATTTGTTTCATTTCCTGACTCATAAGATCTCCAGGTGAGAGCATGAAGTTGGAGATGCCTAATATTTAGTTTACAAGCATAGAGCTCCAAAAAGTTTTTTTTCTTGGAGCAAGACACTTCATTTTAGCTGGAAAAGGAGTTACCAGGATCTTATTTAAAACAACGGAAAGAATTTTGAACAATTATTTAATATTTCCCTAAGGTTAAAATTTCTATTAAAGTTTGATTCTACTTGAGATTTAACTGTGAGAATTGCTCTTTTATGAAAAGACAGTCTTTGGGTACTTGAGTTTTTCAGTGCCGACTTAATTAAGTTTTAGAACACCCCCAGGCGCTTGTCAAAGCTCTCATGTCCATTCCTATCCCCTTCCAGAAAAGGCAAGAGGGGAAGCTGATGAAGCTTCTGCATTTTGATTTGGTTTCTCAGACAAAATGTGCTATGTTGGAAGGTGGGGTTTCTTATTAGCCCAGAGGTCATTTGGCTAAATAATTCTTCACCTTGCCCTGGAGTCAGAGCCCTTTTTTGTCAACTTGCCTGTTGTACTCCAATGGAACTGCCTTTCAGAAGAGAGAATCTCCAGAATGCAGAAAGCAGAATCTCCCTTTTGCCTGCTCCAGCCATCTTGAAGAGAGTGTCTCCTCAATGCTCTATGTCACTTTGCACAACAGCTGATGCAGCTAGGCTGGGGCCAGAGTGGCTCTGACCCAGTTCTGGAACCCCTTTTAATGCCAGTCGACAATCTGGAAGCAGAGGTCCCACAGGTTGTTCCATGCAATCAAAAAGAATATATTGTCACCGGGGCGCTCAAGATGGTGGTATGAATAGGGTGGCAGAAATCTCCTCCCAAAACCATATATATTTTGAAAATACAGCAAATACAACTATTCCTAAAAGAGAGACCAGAAGACACAGTACAACAGCCAGGCCACATCTACATCTGTGAGAACTCAGCATCTCACGAAAAGGGTAAGATACAAAGACGTGACCTGGCAGGACCCGAGCACTCCCCCCACCCCAGCTTATCGGTGGGAGGAAAAGAATCAGAGTGGTGAGGGAGTGGATGCACAGGACTGCTAAATAACCAGCCCTAGCAATCTGCACCAGAAGCACAGACACACATTGCATGGTGTACTGGATATTAGAGAAATGGAAATGTAAAATCCGAGACTGAGACTGTGAGTGGGTCCCCACAGCCGGCTCCTCTGGGACAAAAGAAAAGAGGGCACTTTAAAAGTCTTAAAGGAACAAGGGTTTAAAAGGTGGACAAAATCGTCCTGGCACACTCAGCCCAGCAGGCTGGGAATCTTAAGGAACTTCAGGAGCTCTAACCCCCTGGGTGGCAATGCAGGTCCAAAGCCACTCACGGTGATAAGCAGCCTGCCGTTCATTCCCCTCCCCCACCCCTGGCCTGCACTGCAAGCAAACCAGCTGACCTGCCATTGCTGCGGACCAGCCAGGAAGCAGACCCATCCACAGCAACCACACAGAGTCTTCTACCAGTGTGCAGCTAACCAGGCCAGACCCAGAGGCTGCCCCCTATGTGCAGCTCCCCGGCACAGGCAGAGGAAGCCAGCACAAAGTCTGGAAGGCACGAAGAGGCACCATTATCGCAGAGGAACATATGCAGCATGCCTGTGACCCCTGGCAGTGCCCTAGGCCATCCTGAGGCCTGCCCTGCTCAGGGTAGCTCAGAGGATTAACCCAGAGACAGCTCCTTGTGTGTGGATAACTGGCACAGGTAGCAGAGAAGGGCAAGGCAACCAGAAAGCAGGAAGGGACTTTGTTCTCCCAGCTGACACATGTGTTACTTGCCAGTGATCACTTCTATCACCATGAAAAGGCAGAAGAATCTGGTCCAATCCAAAATCACTCAAATGCCAGAGAGAGGGCCTGGTGAAATAGATATAACCAATCTTTCTGAAAAATAATTCAAAATAAAAGTCATAACCATGCTGATGGACCTGCAGAGAAATATGCAAGAGCTAAGGGATGAAGTCCAGATGGAGATAACAAAAATGAAACAATCAATTGAAGGACTTAAGAGCAGACTGGATGAGGTGCAAGAGACTGTTAATGGAATAGAAATAAGAAAACAGGAATACAGAGAAGCTAAGGCAGAGAGAGATAAAAGGATCTCTAGGAATGAAAGAATATTAAGAGAACTGTGTGACCAATCCAAACAGAAAAAGTTCGCATAATAGGGGTACCAGAAGAAGGAGAGAGACAAAAAGGGATAGAAAGTGTCTTTGAAGAAATAGTTGCTGAAAACTTCCCCAAGCTGGGGAAGGAAATAGTCTTTCAGACCATGGAAGCCCACAGATCTCACAACGCAAGAGACCCAAGGAGGACAACACCAAGACATGTAATAATTAAAATGGCAAAGATCAAAGACAAGGACAGAGTATTAAAGGCAGCTAGAGAAAGCAAAAAGATCACCTACAAAGGAAAACCCACCAGGCTATCATCAGACTTCTCAACACAAACCTTACATGCCAGAACAAAATGCCATGATATATTTAATGCAATGAAACAGAAGGGCCTTGAACAAAGAATACTGTATCCAGTGTGATTATCATTTAAATTTGAAGGAGGGATTAAACAATTTCCAGATAAGCGAAAGTTGAGGGAATTTGCCTCCCACAAACCACCTCTACAGGATATTTTTAAGTGACTACTCTAGATGGAAGTACTCCTAAGGATAAATAGATGTCACCAGAGAAAATAAAATCACAGCAAAGAAAGCAGACCAACCAAATACTAACTAATGGCAAAAAATAAAAACAGCTATTCACAAAAGCAGTCAAGGGAAACACAAAAGAGTACAGAATAAAACACCTAAGAGTACAGAATAAAACACCTAAAATATAAAGAGTGGAGGAAGAAAAATAAGAAGGGAGAGAAATAAGAATCATCAGACTGTGTTTATAGTAGCATAATAAGTGAGTAAAAGTTAGATGGTTAGATAGTAAAGAAGCTACCCTTGAACCTTTGGTAACCACAAATCCAAAGCCTGTAATGGCAATTAGTACATATCTATCAATAATCACCCTAAATGTAAATGGACTGAAGGCACCCATCAAAAGATGCAGAGTAATAAAATGGATAAAATGCAAGACCCATCTATATGCTGCTTACAAGAGACTCACCTCAAACCCAAAGACATACACAGACTAAAAGTGAAGGGATGGAAAAAGATATTTCATGCAAACAATAGGGAGAAAAAAGCAGGTGTTGCAGTACTTGTATCAGACAAAACAGTCTTCAAAACAAAGAAAGTAACAAGAGATAAAGAAAGACATTACATAATGATAAAGGGGTCAGTCCCACAAGAGGATATAACCATTATAAATATCTATGCACCCAACACAGGAGCACTGACATATGTGAAACAAATACTAACAGAATTAAAGGAGGAAATAGAATGCAATGCATTCATATTAGGAGACTTCAACACACCACTCACTCCAAAGGACAGATCAACCAGACAGAAAATAAGTAAGGATACAGAAGCACTGAACAACACACTAGAACAGATGGACCCTACAGACATCTACAGAACTCTCCACACAAAGCAGCAGGATACACATTCTTCTCAAGTGCACATGGAACATTTTCCAGAATAGACCACATACTAGGTCACAAAAAGAGCCTCAGTAAATTAAAAAAGATTGAAATTGTACCAACCAACTTCTCAGATCACAAAGGTATAAAACTAGAAATAAATTGTACAAAGAAAACAAAAAGGCTCACAAACACATGGAGGCTTAACAATATGCTCCTAAATAATCAATGGATTAATGACCAAATTAAAACAGAGATCAAGCAACATATGGAGACAAATGAAAACAACAGCACAAAGCCCCAACTTCTGTGGGATGCAGTGAAGGCAGTTCTACAAGGAAAGTATATTGCAATCCAGGCCTATTTAAAGAAGGAAGAACAATCCCAAATGAAAAGTCTAAAGTCACAATTATTGAAACTGGAAAAAGAAGAACAAATGAGGCCCAAAGTCAACAGAAGGAGAGACATAATAAAGATAAGAGAAAAAATAAATAAAATTGATAAAAATAAAACAATAAACCTGTAGCCAGACTTATTAAGAGAAAAAGAGAATCTACACACTTAAACAGAATCAGAAATGAGAAAGGAAAAATCACAACAGACACCACAGAAATACAAATAATTATTAGAGAATACTATGAAAATCTATATGTTAACAAACTGGAAAACCTAGAAGAAATGGACAACTTCATAGAAAAATACAACTTTCCAAGAATGACCAAACAAGAAACAGAAAATCTAAACAGACCAATTACAAGCAACGAAATTGAATCGATAATCAAAAAACTACCCAAGAACAAACTCCCGGACCAGATGGATTCACTGCTGAATTTTACCAGACATTTAGAGAAGAAATAATACCCATTCTCCTTAAAGTTTTTCAAAAAACAGAAGAGGAGGGAATGCTTCCAAACTCATTCTATGAAGCCAGTATCACTCTAATACAAAAACCAGGGAAAGACACCACAAAAAAAGAAAATTACAGACCAATATCCCTGATGAACATAGATGCAATAATACTCAACAAAATACTAGCAAACCAAATTCAAAAATACATCAAGAGGATCATACACCATGATCAAGTGGGATTCATCCCAGGGATGCAAGGATAATACAACATTCGAAAATCCATCAACATCATCCACCACATCAACAAAAAGAAGGACAAAAATCACATGATCATCTCCATAGATGCTGAAAAAGCATTTGAAAAAATTCAACATCCATTCATGATAAAAACTCTCAACAAAATGGGTATAGAGGGCAAGTACCTCAACATAATAAAGGCTATATATGACAAACCCACAGCCAACATCATACTAAACAGCGAGAAGCTGAAAGCTTTTCATCTAAGATCGGGAACAAGATAGGGATGCCCACTCACCCTATTTTTATTCAACATAGTACTGGAGGTCGTAGCCACAGCAATCAGACAAAACAAAGAAATAAGAGGCATCCAGATTGGTAAGGAAGAAGTCAAACTGTCACTATTTGCACATGACATGATATTGTACATAAAAAACCCTAAAGACTGCATTCCAAAACTAGTAAACTAATATCAGAATTCAGCAAAGTTGCAGGACACAAAATTAATACACAGAAATCTGTTGCATTCCTATACACTAATGATGAACTAGCAGAAAGAGAAATCAGGAAAACAATTCCACTCACAGTTGCATCAGAAAGAATAAAATACCTAGGAATAAACCTAACCAAGGAAGTGAAAGACCTATATCCTGAAAACAACAAAACACTCTTAAGGGAAATTAAAGAGAACACTAAAAAATGGAAATTCATCCCATGCTCTTGGGTAGGAAAAATTAATACTGTCAAAATGGCCATCCTGCCTAAAGTGATCTACAGATTCAATGCAATCCCTATCAAAATACCAACAGCATTCTTCAATAAACTGGAACAAATAGTTCTAAAATTCATATGGAACCACAGAAGACCCCGAATAGCCAAAGCAATCCTGTGAAGGAAGAATAAAGCAGGGGCAGTCTCACTTCCCAATGTCAAGCTCTACTACAAAGCCACAGAAATGAAGACAATTTGGTCCTGGCACTAAAACAGACCCACAGACCAGTGGAACAGAATAGAGAGTCCAGATGTTAACACAAACATATATGCTCAATTAATATACGATATAGGAGCCATGGATATACAATGGGGAAATAACAGCCTCTTCAACAGCTGGTGTTGGCAAAACTGGACAGCTACATGCAAGAGAATGAAATTGGATTATTGTCTAACCCCACACACAAAAATAAACTCGAAGTGGATCAAGGACCTGAATGTAAGTCATGAAACCATAAAATTCCTAGAAAAAAACATAGGCAAAAATCTCTTAGACATAAACATGAGCATATCTCCCAGGCAAGGGAAACAAAATGAAAAATGAACAAGTGGGACTATATCAAGCTGAAAATCTGTACAGCAAAGGACACCATCAGTAGAACAAAAAGACATCCTACAGTATGGGAGAATATATTCATAAATGATATATCCAATAAAGGGTTTACATCCAAAATATATAAAGAGCTCATGCACCTCCACAAACAAAAAGCAAATAATCCAATTAAAAAATGGGCAGAGGAGCTGAACAGACACTTCTCCAAAGAAGAAATTCAGATGGCCAACAGGCACATGAAAAGATGCTCCACATTGCTAATCATCAGAGAAATGCAAATTAAAACCACAATGAGATATCACCTCACACCAGTAAGGATGGCCAACATTCAAAACACAAACAACAACAAATGTTGGTGAGGATGTGGAGAAAGGGGAACCCTCCTACACTGCTGGTGGGAATGTAAATTAGTTCAACCATTGTGGAAAGGAGTACTGAGGTTCCTCAAAAAACTCAAAATAGAAATACCATTTGACCCAGGAATTCCACTCCTAGGAATTTACCCTAAGAATGCAGCAGCCCAGTTTCAAAAAGACATATGTACCCCTATGTTAATCACAGCACTATTTACAATAGCCAAGAAATGGAAGCAACCTAAGTGTCCACCAGTAGGTGAGTGGATAAAGAAGATGTGGTTCATATACACAATGGAATATTATTCAGCCATAAGAAGAAAACAAATCCTACCATTTGCAACAACATGGATAGAGCTAGAGGGTATTATGCTCAGTGAAATAAGCCAAGCCGAAAAAGGCAAGTATCAAATGATTTCACTCATCTGTGGAGTATAAGAACAAAGCAAAAACTGAAGGAACAAAACAGCAACAAACTCACAGAACCCTAGAATGAACTAACAGTTACTAAAAGGAAAGGGACTGGGGAGGATGGGTGGGAGAGGAGGGATAAGGGGAAAAAGGGGGCATTACGATTAGTATGCATAATGTAGGGGGGCATGGGGAAGGCAGTATAACACAGAGAAGACAAGAAGTGACTCTATAGCATCTTACTACGCTGATGAACAGTGATTGTAATGGGGTATGTGGTGGGGACTTGATAATGGGGGGAGTCTAATAATCACAATGTTGCTCATGTAATTGTACCTTAATGATACCAAAAGAAAAGAATATATTGTCATGGATATTTATAGCTATTTCCATGAGTCTTTGGACTCCACAGACATATTTATTGGGTAACTATGTAAGAGCAAAATTGGTAAGTTGAATGGCAATTTGTTCTAGTAATTGTAAATAATGTCAAATTGCCGTCTCAAAAAAACCTAATAGTTCAAACTCCCACTAAGTCTGACTCTAGCGCCTATCTCCTCCCTACCTTTGTGAACACTGAGTAATATCAGATTTTTTCATCTTTGCTGATCAAAAAGGTGACAAATGATGTTGGGTTGTTTAAACTTGTATTTATTTATTTAGGAGTGAGGTTGAAAATCTTTTCATGCATTTATTGGTCATTTCTTTTTCTTTTCTCTGGACTTTTATTCATGTCCTTTGCCCATTTTTTGGTCTATTTATATTAAATTGTAAGAAATACTGACCTATGGAGCTGATGTGTTAAAATTTAATGAGTTAATATCAGTGCCCTCTTCCTGGCTCCCTGCTCTATGACCTATATGATGTCTATTGGTCTGAAATTAAAAATAGGCAGAGAGGAGCCCTTTGGTATCCCTTACCCACACACTGCCTTTGAGGCTTCAGTTTCTCTCAGCAAAAGCTGAGAGAATTCATTACCAGCAGACCTGCCAATTTCTACAACCAGGAGAATTCTGTGTTGCTGATAACCTCAGGTTCTAAAGGAAAGAGGCTATTAAAAGAATGTGAGATGCTCTGAAACTAAGCCATCCTGGATCCAACTGGTTATGACAAGAATGTGACCCACACTGAAAACCCCTCACTGTCATTATCCTAATCCAGCTTGGAGAAATCATTTCTGTTCTTCAACTGCCTGGGTTGGCTAAAAAGTATACACTTAGAAGGGACCTTCTTTTGTACCACTTTAGCTGCTTCTTATGTTTAATATTCATTATCACATGCTCTCATATATTCTGAGCAAAACAGGCTGTAAATAAGATGGGTGATCTGCGACTAGCTGAAGACCTTCATATTGTTTATTTGCAGGTGTTCAAAAATACCAGCAGGAAGACCATTTGATTTCTCAACTGAGTATTTCAGTACATTGTGATTGTCCTACCACCCTTCTAACCCCACTTGCCTGATGATGACAAATACATCCTTTGATTTGATGATCTAAGTATTCAGAGTAGGAGGTTTGAGTACCTGATTGAGAATTGAGATATCTGACTTTTCTACACGTACACCTGATTCTGTTTATTGAGTGCCTGTGAATGCATTATTAACTATTCCCATCTCATTTGTCAATTTCTCTGTTGTTTGGGAGATAATATTTAGTGAATTTATAGCATCTGAAATGTAAGACACTGATGGGAAAAAATTCACTGTATTCTTCATCCCTACTCCCTCCTACTGAAAACCAAAGATAAAGAGCAAATACTGAAGGAAGCAAGAGTACATTAAATATAGAAGAACAAGGACTGGAATTACAGAAGGTCATTCACAAGAAATACATAGAGAACAGAAGGTAATGGAGGAGCATCTTTAAAGTGCTGAAAACAAAACTGTCTATTCGGAAATCTATACCTAATGGGAAAAAATCTTTCAAAAATGAAGAAACGAAGACTTTTTTGGACAAGTAAAAGCTGAGAGAATTCATTACCAGCAGACCTGCCATTATAAGACAAGGTAAAGTTAGGTGTTTGGGGGTCTCATATTTAAGATTCTCTAAGATTCTTGGATCTATGGTTTGATGTATTTCATTAATTTTGGACATTTTTTGGCTATCTTCTCAAATATTTCCTCTGCCCTGTTATCTTTCCCTCTTCTTCTAAGATTTTAGTTACACATGTAATATTTGATATTGGCCCATAGCTCTTAGATACTGTCTTCTAATTATTTCCTTCTCTTTTTTCCATTTCTGTTCAGTCTGGGTAATTTCTATTGACCTATATTCAGGTTCCCTCATCATTTCCTAGGCTGTGTCCAGTCTCTCGATGAGCTGTCATAGGCACCCCTCATTGCTATCACAGTGTTGCTTATTTATGGCATTTCCAGATGGCTCTTTCTCAGATTTCCATCTTTCTGCTGGAATTCCCCATTTGTCTGTGCATATTGCTAACTTTTTTCTTTAGAGTCTCTAGTTTATTAATCATAACTCATTCAAATTCCTTTTCTGTTAGATCCAACACCCGAGTAATCTCTGGGTCTGGTTCTGTTGAGTGCTTTATTTCTTGACAGTTTTTTTCTTGCTTTCTTTTCATGGTTTTATAACCTTTGATTAAATGTTGGGTATCCTGTGCAGGACAGTAAAGGTGAAGGTAAATAACATTTAATCTTGGAAGTGGACACACCTCTTCTCTGCTAGGCTTTATGTGTAGAGGTGGTTGTTAGTCTAGTCAGCAGTTGAACTGGTTTTTGGTCTGGTGGTGGTTATGGTTATCTTTCGTGCACCACCAGCTTCAAATTCCTCTAGCTTTATTTTGTGCTGATGGTGGGGGTTTTTCTTAATGTTCCTGCTCCTTCTCCAGCTTTCAGCCTTCCCTGGGCACCTCAGAGAGTGTCTGTCTCCAAGCTCTTATTCCTTCCTCAGCAGCAGACTGCTGTTCCTGGTCATTCAGTGCCTCTTAGCCCGGGTAACTGGCTGGCGGCAGGGACAGCAGTGCTTGCTGTTGTCCTGATCCAGCCTCAGCCCCAGACAGGTCTTGTGCATCCCTCGATTTGAGGGTTGGAGCTTTCTCAGGAATCCAGTCCTTCATCCCTGTGGTAGCCATGCGTTTTAGGCTGTTCTTGGGCTCAAGAGTTTTCTGCCCCCATGCCCCAGGGCAGACCTCTAATCTAGGAACTCTAGATGGTTTCCTGTCCCTCTTCGGGGGTAGAGGTTTTCATCTTGTACCCTTTCCCCACTTACAGTGGGTCCCTGAGGACCAGCATTTGCCTTTCCCCTAGTGGCTTAAGGCTAGAGGGGAGAAGGTTCCGGACAGGGCTTTTTATGCTTTCCTGTAGCATCGGCTGCTCCTCCCTCCGTGACCACACCACTGAGGGAGCTTCCCGTTGTCCCACCTGCCCTCCTCTCTCTTGAGAGCACCTGGTGGAGGTTCTTGGAGAAGAGTCTGAGAGTATGTCAACTCTTCTCATGTCTGCAGTTTCTCTGGTTCCTGCAACTCCCATGCTAGGCCACATTCAATCTCTAGTGATTTACTTAAAATTTTAGCTGAATTCTTCTTACACCTGATATATCTTTCTCCCATGTTCTGCCACAGATAAACCAGTGTTCATATACCTTGTCTCTTTTCTGCTGGCCCTGTCCTTTTTTACATTTCAGGCTATTTGGTTGCCTTGAAACCTCAGCTCTTTGATGAGTTGAAGAAAAGTTGTGCTTTTGGTGTTTAGTTGGCTTAATGTTGTTCTTAGGGTAGGAGTGATACTCTTTCCAGCTCCTCAGTACAGATCAGCAGCTCTTGGCCCCTCCTGAGTTTGATGTGCATGCATCCCTCTCGTCTGGATGTTCCCTGGGACGGGGACCATGTCTTAAATACTGAAGTACCCTCAGTATTGGGGATGAAGTGTGTATCCCTAAATATTTGTGGAATGAATTGGGCTCTGCAGCTGGCAGTCATGTGGTCAGGGAGGCAGCTAGAGTTGTTGGTGAAGGGAGGGTACTCCAGAAGGACCAAAACTATTACAAAATTGTAGTTGGAGATTTTTGCGCCTCAGATTCCTGTGTTTGTGGCCATTTACATTCACCCTCCCTCGATGCCCTTCTCTAAAGTTAGGATCTAACTTGAGGCCTTATCCCTCTGAGGTGAATGGATGACTCTTACTCAGAGACTCTTCCAAAGTGTTGGGGGCACAGAGAATTTTGACTTATTTATTCACCAAGTATTTATTAAACTTCTTTGTGTCAGGTACTTTTTGATGCTCCTTGATCCTGAGTCCATTCTTAGGGCTCTAAAAGGTTCCAGCTGGGTCTCTACGTGACTTGTGGTAATCTAACTTTCATCATAAACAACCTCATAATTTCAGTGGCTTGACCCAAGACATTTATTTCCCATTCATGGCATAGTCCATGGCTGACATTCGTGGGCAATCTTCTATGATCAAGGCTCTTTCTAACTTGAACTCTTCCATCTGCTAGGGCTTCTTCATTCGGCTGCAGATGATTAAGGAGACCATGGAGGAGACGCACCTACTTCTTAACCATAACAACACCAAAGTGAAATATACTGCTTTTATTATCTTATTGGTGAAAATTAGTCACTCCCAGATAAACCAGAGACTGGGAAATATAGTCCCTAACAGAGAAACTGCTCTGTAGCAACAACTCTACAGTCTGCAGGGGAACGCTGGTCTTTGGCAATGTCGCCTGTCTCTGCCACAGTCTTGGAGAGACCGGAGGGACAGACCGATGATGTTCATCAGTTGGTTCTAGCGAGGACTAAGTCTTGAAATGACTCCACGGAAATATTCCACAACCATCCTGAGCTACAGGATGTTTGGAGTGACCTTGGAGATTTAGAGCATGAGATGGGGGAGACTTGGGGTGTGAGCAGGAAGGCGTGTGAGGTGTGAGCCAGGGAGATCTGGGAGTGTGAGCTAACCATTCCCTGTGCTTCAGCTAGGGCATGTGCTAGTTTGCCATACTAAGTGCAAATTCTTCTACCTGGCACTTAAGATCATCATCTTGCCCCAACATACTTACCTGGCCTTTTCCCACAACTCCTCTGCTTGTCGCATATGTCTGTGTCACACAGAACCCCACCATCTTCCTTACAGAGAAAATCAACATTCACTCATTTGTTCATTCCATTCATTCATTTATGAAACGTTGTGCTTTTCCCTAGCGGAGCACAAGAGCGAATAGGTTAAGTCCTGACCCTCAGGAAGTTGCAGTACTCATGTACTCTGACCTTTTCAGAATAGGCCTTTGCTGGGAACCCGAAATGCCGACACCCGAAAGTCCTCCTTCCTTGGGAAATATCCTTTATTGTCCTGCCCTTCTCTGAGTCAATACTTACTGTAGATTTTCTGATCTGGTTCTGGCCTCCGCACAACACACAAGTCCCTTCCATAGCTCTCCAGCAACAGCCATCTAGTGTTTGCTAGAGATAGGCCAAGGTCAGGGGTTTCACCACCTCCTGAGGCACCTGCTAGAAAGAACTAAGCCCTGTTCTCCTTTTAGTCTTACCTTGGTCCTCTGGGACCACAGAGTACAAATCTTACAATCAGCCCCTTTGTCCACAGGGAGAGCTTCACAGGTTGAGTCTTCTCCTCAGAAAGGCCTCTCACCAGATGTTATCTTCTTGCTCCAAGGCTCCTTCCATCTCCAGCTTTATCAAGTACTCTGTGGAAGTTCTCCAGCTCCTCTGCCCCAAAGCTGCTAGCCTCCAATGTGTCTATTCACAAATCCCCGACCGCATGGTGAGTGATAACGCAGCACTGCATTGAAAATGGCCTGACTAGCTCAGGGAGGCAGGGTAGAAAAGGACTGTGAAAGAGTCCTTGTGGAGACTTTGCTCTTTCTCTCAATAACTTTAAGATTTTGCGTACATCTGGGCATGTTAGGAGACAGGCCTGCAAAACGTTAAATTAAGTTTTCCCGAAGTTTTAGATTTGTGAGTATTTCCCTTTACTTTATCATTTTGAGCATTCTTCGAATGAGATTCTTTTTTGAGAAAAAGCTTGAAACTTCATGAAATGCACTCTTCAGTTGCAGTGGACAATAAAAACACCACATCTGTTTAATTGGTGATCATTTCCACGGGAAGACGTGTGAGTGGCATTTTAAAAGCACTTGCTTTTGTGTCCCACTTGAGTAATTTCCTCTCAAATTCTTCTGTCCCTAGGCCTAGAAGCCTGGTAAATAAGCAAGCCCCAGAGATATCCAGAGAGCCAGCAACATCCTGGAAATCTGAGGCCATGAGGTTAAGCACAAAAAATGGTCTCTTTCCAGGAAGGAATGACTGAATCAGAGCGATGACCTTGGCTTTCAATCAGTCTTTGTGCAAACTTTCCCACTCTTTTCCTCTGTTCCCCCCACCACGTGCCCCAGGCCCCGGAGGGGCTAGGCCTGCTCACCACCCCACCCCTGGTCTTTTGCCCAAGTCTATCCTGCCTTCGGCATGTGCCTGCGGACTTCATGTGTCCACACAGCCCAGCTGAGCCAAGCTTCCTCTCCTGCTCCGAGAAGAATGCCTGTCAGGAAGCTCAATTATTTGGAGAATGAAATACAGTATTTTAATGGAGCATTTTTCACATCCCCCTAGAAAAGGGATGTAGAGTTTGTTGTTGGTCTGTCTGCAGATGAATCTTGTTCACACTAGAGCACCTTCCTGATTTCAACACAACAAGCTCTTGGTGTTTTCCTCTGCCACAAACAGATTTTTGGCTCTGGCACTCACCTCCACAGGTGCAGGCCAGTGAGACAGGCTGTTGAAATGAAGAAAGTGTTGTTAGGAAAGGGGCCTGCCTTTGGGTTTAAGCCCAAAATTACGGTGCCAAGCCACGTTACAGCAAAACCTCAAGCAGGGTGTTGAAATTCATTTCTAGAAACCATGCCGGGTCTTAAAACGAAACCACGAGGTCAGCAGCAGGGCGGGGGAAAGGAGTCCCTCCTGTGACATTTGGCTCCAACACAAGTGGATAAAGTTTTCGATAACAATTTGCTTTTGGCCGGTTTTGTTCCCTGACAAACCCCAAGCCCTCTCCAGCTGTCGGCAACAGGGACTGTGAACAGGAGTCAGATCGGGTGATTCTCCTTGTCCAGGATGAACTGTTAGATCCTCTCCTTTGTTAAAGTGAGTTTATATTTATCACAATAAAGATAAACAGTTAAAACAACAAAGTTGAGAACATAACTCATATCCCTGGGCTACTGAGCTCCAAACACTTCACTACTTTGGAATAAAAAAAAATCCCCGTCTAGCAGTGACTGGCTTTTCCAGACGAAACTGTGCTGCACAAACATACTTTGAGGATGTGTGATTTCACTTAAAATATGTGTCCTGGCTCAGAGACCCAGGGCAAAACCAAATCCATTTAGTGACGTGAGTGATCCTTACTCCTGGATCCCTTCATGGGAGAGAGTTCTAAGCCTTACTTGACACCAGAAAATAAATGATTTTTAGAACCAAAGTTTCCTGTGTAGTTTTGACAGTGAAACTTCACTGAGGGGAAGTGAAGGCAGGAGAAGGGAACGTGGTGGTGAGAAGCCAAGGAAATGGACCAAGGCCCGAGGTTCCCTGAGCCTCAGCGTCCTGGCTCTGGCACGCTCGCTCTGGCACGGCTCCACCTGGGGAAAACGGGGGAAGGGGAAGTGAGAATGTGAGTCGGGTGTGTTTGGGTGTATGTTTTGCAGATGAGGAATAGGTTGATAATATGTCTTTGCCTTTGGAAATGCCTTTGACCCATGCTGCACAAAAAGTTGCTTTACCCTCCTGGAAGACAAACATGACCACATCTGTCTGTGATGTTCAAGCTGAAGCACTTTAGCCCCACACACAGCCAAATTCACAGTAAGTCCCATCCCTCGAGGACTTCCCACCTTGTCTGGCATAAGAATTCTCAGCACTCCCAATCCACTCCGTGGATAGGCTGAAGAAGGGAAGGAGGAACAACCCAGTGGGGTTCTGTCTGAGGAGCCCCTGCTGCTCCTCCTCAGTCTTAGGCCAACCGCCCACTAGGGGGAGCAGGTGGCAGGCGTGAGGGGGACTGGGGTGGGTGGGGGACGTGTGGGATGGGAGTGGGTCTACTTGGAGGCCTTCCCTGCTGGCTGGCCCCAGCCTCAATCTTCTCAGGCTAAGCTTCTCATAATGTGGTTCTTCAAAAGGAAGGAGCCAAGGGTTAGTGTTGGGCTCCTTGACCTCTGCAAGTGTACCAGCCCCTTCCCAGAGTCACTGGGGTGGAAGAGGGACATGCTTACAGTTGGTTTGAAAATCTCCAAGTCTGTGAATAATTCTACATTTAGCCCTCCTCACTGCTAAGTAGGTTTCTAGCCCACGGTAGAAAGGTCTCCCAAGACACAAGGACAGCTGTGATGTTTCACTGTGTAATTCTAGAGTTTTGGAGACTGTGGTAAGTGTTAGTAAGGCTCAGAATTTATTCCTAAGAAATTCACCTCCACCTTGGATATGTCCGCCCCCTGGAGAGGAGAAACCTGGGGCAGTGACGTTAGTTTTAGGATCTGCCCACTCAGGCGTGTGTAACTAACTCAGAGTGTATATAATCTACTTTTTAAAAATAGTGTATGTAACTACTTTTTTTTAGTGTGTATTACCTACTCTGATTGCTACTTTTTTCCCCAAAAAAATTTATTTAAAAATTTTTAATCATACAGAAAAGTTTCAAGAACAGTACAATGCTGTATACTTATTATATGGGTACTTTTCTGTCATACTTCAATTAAAAAAATTAAAACTAGTATAATGCACACTCATATATCCTTCAGCCAGATTCACCAATTCTAAACAGATAAACAACCAAATACAAGCTCTAACTGTTAATCTATAGTTCAGCAGCTTCTCACATGGTCAAATCTATGTAGTGTGCTCCAGGTGAGCAGCGGCAGTGAAACATGGATTTAATGACAATTAAGTGTCCTTCAGTAACGCTGGGAGATCAACAGGTCTGTTAGGCTGGGATTGCAATTCCTGTTTCATGAATTTCACAGGCTTCTTGTGGGGATTGAGCATGATGTCACATGTGCCAAGACTCTGGGTTATATACATGGGAGATATGATGATTTGACTGCCGCTAGACCTGGACCTTGGGATTGACATTGGGAAGAAAGGGATGCACAGGTGAGCCTCCTTTGTTAAAATGATTTTTCACCACATAAAGAAAGGAAGAGCGTTGAAGAAGAAATACATTAAGATAAAATAAAATCCTTAATTTTTCTTATTCTCCATTGATATAAAAGATAACTATCTGTTAACATAGAAATAGTAACAATGTTTTGGGTGAATATAGCTTATGGATAAGTGAAATGAATGACAACAGTGTCATAAGGGATGGGAGGGAAGAACTGGGAATATTCTGTTATATAAGGTACCTATGCTACATGTAAAGTGGTATTGTGTTATTTAAAGATATACTTAGTTTTAAAACATATATTGCAAACTATAGGCAACCACTAAAAAAATTTAATAAAGAATCATGTTTGATATGCTAAGAGAGGAAATAAAATGAAATTGTATATAATGTTTATTTGCAATCAGAAAAGGCAGAAAAGGGGAGGGGAAAAACAAAACAACAAATATAGTGAACAGAAAAGAGATACAAATATGGCAGGTATTAACACAATTATATCAATAATCATTTTAAATGTGAATGGTCTAAATATACCAATTAAAGACAGATTGTCAGGCTGAATTAAAAAAAAACTCAATTATATGTTATTGGCAAGAAACCCACTTTAAATATAAAGTCTCAAATATGTTAAGCCCTAAGGGATGGAGAAAGATATGCATGCTAACACTGGCGAAGGAAAGCTGGAACGACTGTGGTCATTTTAGACAGATCGCACTTCAGAATACAGAAAATTATCAGGGATAAAGAGGGTCATTTCATCATGGTAAGCTGATTGATTCTCCAAGAAGAAATAATAATCCCACATGCATCTAACAGCAGATGAAAACATATGAATCAAGACTAATATAATTCAAGGTGAAATTGGTAAAATCCACTGTCATAGTTGGAGCCTTCAACACACCTCTGTCAGGAATTGATAAGTCAAGCAGACAGAAAAGCAGAAGGATGTAGTTGACCTGAATGGTTTATCAATCAACTTGATCTTATTGACATTTCTAAAGTATTCCAACCAAAAACAGCAGAAAATATAGTCTTCTCAAGCTTACATGGAACATTCATGAAGCTAGAGCACCTCCTGGGCTATAAAACACACCCTAACAAATTTGAGGGACTAGAAATAATACAAAGTGAATTTTTAGACCACAGTGTACACGTGGGGCAAAGAAGAAGTCTCGAGAGAAACAATAAAAATGTTTTCTTTTTATATTTCTTTTAAGAAATATATTTAAAGTGAAAATAAGAATACAACTGATTAAAATTTGTGGGATACAGTGAAAACAGTCCTTACAGAGGAATTTACAGCATTCGATGCATATATGAGAAAAGAAGAAAGATTTAAAATTAATAATCTAAGCTTCTACTTTAGGAAACTGGAGAAAGAAGAGTAATGTAGGCCTTGAACAAGTGGAAGAAAACAAATAATAAAATCAGAGCAGAAATCAATGAAATTAAACACAGAAAATCAATATAGAATGTCAACAAAATCAAAAATTGGCTTTTTTTTAATCAATAAAATTGACAAATTTCTAGGCAGACTAACCGGGAAAAAAAGAGAAAAGGAAAAAATTACCAAAATCAGATATAAAAGAGGGCTCATCTATTGATCCCAGGGACATTAAAGGATAATAAAGGAATACTGTGAAACAGCTCTATGCTCACAAATTTAATAACTTAGATGAAATGGACCAATTTCTTAAATGACACCAAAACTCACACCAGGAGAAATAAGTCATCTGAATAGGCCTATATCTATTAAGGAAATTGAGTCAAAAGTTAATAACTTTCCAAAAAATAAAGCACCATGGCCATATGATTTTACTGGCAAATTGTATCAAACATTTAAGGAAGAAACCATCATACCAATTATCCACCATCTTTTTCAGAAACTACTAACTCGTTAACTAACGAGCATACAATGCTAATGAAAGGTGTTAACAATAGGGGAAGCTGGGTGTAGGGTATATGGGGACCCTCTGTACTATCTTTGCAACTACTGAAATAAAAAAATAATAAGAAAATGTTGAAAGGAAAGATTGGCAAACTGGAATTCTATATTCAGCAAAAAAATATCCTTCAGGAATAAAGATAAAGGAAACCTAGGATAATTAGTCACCAGAAGACCTGTGCTCCAAGCAGGACTAAAGAAAGTTCTCAGGACTAAAGGAAAATAGTACCAGATGGAAGCTCAGCTCTTCAAGAGGACATAAAGAGTAGCCGAAATGGCAACTACAGGGGTATATGTTTTTTAAACTATCTTTTTTCTCTTAATTTCTTTAAAATACATCCTAAAGTTTAAAGTGAAAGTTATAGCATTGCATGATAGAGTTTAGGGAATATGTACATGGAATACTTGTCAGAACGAAGTGTAAAAGGTGCGGGTTAAAATGAGTATGAGTTACAAGTCTCTTACATTTTGAGTGAAGTGGTATAATATTAACTCTAAGTAGGCTGTGAAAAGCTAAGGTTATATATTGAAATATCTGGAGCAACCACTTAAAAACAATGCAAAGAGTGTATAGCTAAAAAGCCAACAGAAAAATCAAAATGGAATTCTGAAGAATATTCAATTAACCCAAAAGAAGTTAGAAAAGGAAGAACAAAGACCAGATACACAAACAGGAAACAAACAGCAAAAGGCTAGACCTAAATCCAAACATATCAATAATGACACTGAGCAGAAATGAATTAACTACCCCAATTAAGAGGCAGAGATTATCAGAATGAATTTTAAAAAATAGGAAGACCCAATTATATGATGTCTAGAAGAGATGTGCTTTAAATTATAAACACAGATAGATTGAACATAAGAGAAAAAGAGCACATATAGAAAGCCTAAAGTCTGCAGTGGCTATATTAATATCAGATAAAATAAACTTTAAGAAAAATAGTATTACCATAGATCAACATTTCATAATGATAAAAGGGTCAATCCACAGGAAGATTTAGCAATCATTAAGTGCTTATGTATAAGAGATTCTCAAAATGTTTGAAGCACAAATTGACAGAATTAAGGGAGAAATAGACAATGCTAAAGATGTTAATAATAGGGTAAATGGGTATGGGAGATTTTCATAGTGATCCTCCCAACATAAATCACTTAAGCATTTATTTAACAAAATATGTCCAAGACCTATACACCAAAAATTGATGAGAAAAATTAAAATCCTAAATAAATGGAGAACTATATGATGTTCAAGAATCGAGAAGACTCAGTATTATGAAGATGGCAATTCTCCCCAAAATGACCTTGAGATTTCTCACAATCACACTCAAAATTCAAGTGTATTTTCAAAAAACACAGATTGGACAGCTGGTTCTACAATTTATTTGGAAATACAAAGACCCTAGAAAAACCAAAGCAATTTTTTTTAAAAAAGAACAAAATTGGAGGACTTTTTGCACTATCCAATTTTAAAACTAACTATAAAACCATAGTAATGAAGACAATGTCACACTGGTGAAAAGACAGACATGGAAATCAATGGAAAAAATAGAGAATTCAGAAATTAAACCACACATATTTGGTCATTTGATATCCTATAAAGGAGCCAAGGCAGTTGACTGGGGGAAAGAAATATCTTTTCAAAAACAGCATTTCAATCAAATGGATATCTCCATGGACATTAGCCCTTACAGCATACCATATGGAATAGTTAATAAGACATGGAACATAGGTAGATATAAATATAAACCTTAACAATGCAAGATTTCTAGAAGAAAATATTTGCAACTTTGGGAGTAGATAAAGACTTCTTGGAACCAAGAAATCACATTTCATAAGAGAAAAAATGAATTTGAAGAATTGCACTTCTTCGAAATTATAAACTTTTACTCTTTGAAAGACACATTAAGAAAATAGTAAGATAAGCCACTGATTGGGAGAATTTTTTTGTGTGCAAGTTTACTCCCTGTATCCGTAGAAAGATCTGGTGGCTGGAGAAGCTCAAAGAAGGCGAAGTAGACTAAATCCCAGGAAGGTGGCGTCAGGAGCATTCTGAAGTACAGAGAGGCAAAAAGGGTGTGAAAGACACAAACACAGACGTGTTGACCAAATGCCACAGTAGTTGAATGAGGAAGGTCTAGTAAAGGAAACATCTTAGAATACATGAAATGACCTGTTACTTTGCCTAGGGAGGAGGATTCTTTTTAGTTTGTTACTCAGAGAGGTGTTACTTAGGTCAAGGAGCTGCGTTTACAACATGTTAAGGAATCTGCGTGCTTGGAGTGTGCCCCTCACACGCTAAGGCTGAGCCATCATGCTTGTGGGCTGGTTCCCTCCTCACTCAGCCTTTCACCTACTCCTCCCCTTCCCTTCCCAGAGGTCTGAGCAGATACAGCAGAGATGTTGGAGGTGGAGTGTTGCTGGCGGAGTCCCAGTTTTACTTATATGTCCATCCTTCTTCCATGTGACTAGCTCCAGATTACATTCTCTTTGCCAACTGGCCAATGGGTGGGCACAGGACCTTGTCCTGACCATTGAGTCCTAAGGGAAGGTTCCTGGATATAATCTCACATCTCTACCTGTGTAGAATAGTTTTGATATTACTTCATGAAAGTTTAGATTTCAAACTAACTCTAATTCTTACCTCGGCTTAAAAAGTTCAGCTAAGAGCCATGGTCCATCCTCAAGTTGCTGCCACTAGGTAAGAGAAGCAGCAGGACATAGTTTCGACAGGACAGCCCAGCAATCTGTGGGCTCTGTCTTCTGAACACATGGAAAAATAGGTCAAACTGTGAACACTTCACTGACTTCTGTCTCAAGTGTCACTGATCTCCCTTGACCATCTTGTATGCCTTTTATTAATTCTATTACTGTCTTGTTTCATGCACAATTGCCCTAAATTCTACTAATCCCCTCCACCCCACCTTTAATTATTCTGCCCTTGTTTCAATACTTTTTCTTTTATCATCATATATGAGCCTGTAACAATCCCATAATTGGGACAATTAAATGGGGAGCAGCAGAAAAAGCTGTTCAGAGATACAGCTCTGTGAATTTTCTTGACTAAGTGGGAGTCACTGGAACTCACTACGTGGTGTAGAGAAAGAGAAATGGGACTGTGTGAGGGTGACCACAGCCGCAGTCTGTCTAGAATCTGTGTGTCCTGTGGGAAAAAATACTCTCTGAATCCTGCCTCAAATAATGAGAGCCCTGTTCACCTGACCCAGGAGACAGGGCAGGTGGCAGTGAGGGTGTTTAAGGATGAAGGATTGATTCAGAATAATATCAAAAGCTCAGGGGCACATCCTCTGAAATAATGAGCACTCAAGACCAGGTAGAAATGGCCTCAGGACCCTGGCATAGCCCAAAGCCTGGAGTCAGGTTTGAGCAGGGATAGCAGTTTCCTTTCATTGAGGGAGTTAATAGAATGTGTCCACATTTGGGACTCAGCAACCTTTTTAACTGCTGCTAAATAATCAGTTAACATGGAAATGTATGCCTCTGCCCTTCCCACTATGTGCCTGTGTGATTTTCTGCCAGCTCTGGGAAGGTCTGAGGGGGGCCAGAGCCCTCCACTCCCCTCAGGGCAGCATCTGGGCTTCTCACGGCCTAGGGAGGAGGCAACTTTCTGGCTTCCAGGCAGAAAGGAGGACTGCTTCTTCAAACTGCCAGTTAAGGCACAGATGGAGAAGGACAGCACGAGAGTATAAGTCCACACTCTGAAATTTCATCCAAGCAGAAAATGCAGCTGGCCAGCTGTTCTAGAACCAAAGGGCCCAGTAGTTGCTATTTGGACAGAGAGACAAAGAGGAAAGCTACAGGAATCACCACCCTTTCTCATGTGGCCAGCAGCAGGTCTCAAACTCCTATTGCCTCTGGGACCTTGCCTGACCCTCACGTCGGAACAGAGTACTGATCTGGAGGTTAGCAGATGTTGCTTCAGTTCACCATGAGCAGGGTGTGGGGCCTGGACTGGGTTCCTAGCTGTAGAGTCAGGGTTGTGAGGACTGCTTTACCAGGGTTAGGAAATAACAGATGGCCAGCCAGCCAGCAAACATTTATCCAAGGTCCACCAGGTTCCATCCAGGGCATAGGAAGAAAACCAAGACAGGATTCCTGCCCTTAGGAAATGCTATCTCTGGCTGAGGCCACCTCCCTATTCTCAGCCATCAGCACCTTTTCTCTCTCCACCTTCTCCTTTAAGAATCTCCTTTAGCATAAGTGTCACCACCTCCAGGAAGCCTTCCCTAACCCATCCTCCTCCTATGAGCTGAGTTAGATCCCTTGTTAAATACTCCTGTTGCACCGTCTATTTCTCCATCATAATAATTAGCAGGGCAGTTATTACCAGTTCAGCGTGCTCCCCTCTGGACCATAAGCATCAAGAACGCTCAAGCACTACTGCATCCTTTTCACTAAACCCAGTGCCTGGCTCAGAGGAGGCACTCGAGGAAGATTTGTTAAACTATGTGAATAATGCAAAAGTGAAATGGTGTAGTCCTTATCTTGCAGAGCAGGGGCCAGACGCCCAAAGAAGAGGTGAGGCTGTCTGGCAAGGCTGGGACTAGGATGCAGCACCCTGCCGCCCACACCTGCTGCTCTCCGGGGAGGGACAACTACTGTTGTGTGCCTCCTGCAGTCCCTGAGCAGGGAAACCTGACTTGGAGGGCCAGAGAGGATGAGAGTAGGGTGCTGGATTTGTCCAGCACCCCAAATGGTATCCGTCCTCCCATGACACTACCAGTGTCATAGCCAAAACCATAAGTGTTGAAAGGTTGACACTACCCCATGCCACCACCCCCAGGGCCCGGCCAAAGAGCCATTCTGGTGTCTGCGGTGCCTGGGGTTTGCCAGTGGGCTGCGTGACCCATAGATAGTTCAAGGTCTTTGAAGAAGGCATGACGCTCAGTGTGTATTCATAGCACACTTGGTAATGACCCCTGGTTTTATGGACAATGAATACATGCCACAGAATTATTGTGGGGTACATTTATTGGAGGTGGGAAGTAACAAAATTTTATGAAAAATAATTACTGCCGGCAAGTTGATATAATTATTTGTGCTTGTTTGCTGGGACCACCATCCAATTTTATTTATAGGCAACATTTTTGATATAGTTTAAATGACACCCAGAGAAGAATTGGTCTTTGTTAATTTACTTCCAGACTACTCCTCTGCCACCTCGGCTGGCCTGGGGTGGGGGTGCTGAGTGCACGCTGTGTGGCAGCTCTGGAAGTGGGGCAGGCCTGAGAGCCCCCTGCACTTGGGGATCGAGCAGACGTGAATCATTACCTTCAGAATCCTGCCCTGGTTGCCCTTCTCTTGAATAAGTGACTATATTCTTCAGGATGCAGAGTCTAAGGGAGAAACTGATTGTAAAGATTGCAAGGGAAAGTAAGGATAACAGAATAGAAAAAATAGGTCCTAGAGTTATGTAGACCTGGGTTCCAGTCCTGGTTCTGTTGCTCATTAGCCAACTGACTCTTCCTTACTGGGTCTCACTTTCTGTTTCTGTAGAGGGGATCTCTAACTCGGAGAACTGTAGTGAGAATTCGGCTGGGTAGTGTAACCAGCCCACTCGGAGCCTGCCACCAGCAGGCAACAGTGAAATGTTATTGGGAGGTGGAGGATGGAGTTGGGGGAGGTTAACTTCTTTAAGTGGCAGAGCCAGAGGGAGCCCTGGGGACCAGGGTGCTGTCAGCTCACAGACCGGGTGAGGGAGCAGCCTTAGCTCGGGGTGGCCACATTCTATCCCTGACCATCCCTTCCTGAACACAGCCCCCAGGGTTGGGGTGGGCAAACAACCTGAGGACAGCGGATCTGTAGCTGAGCAGCTGCTCTGTAAGGGGGTTTGGCCCAAAACGTTAGTCCACACAAGATGGGTGGGTGATTAGCTGAGCCAAACCGATTTTCTCTGAATGGTCCATGTGGGGCAGAAGCAAGTAGACAGCCAGGGAGAAGCAGAGAGAGTAAGAGAGAGAGAGAGAGCAAGCAGAGCCCCAGTTAGGGTCAGAGTGCAGCTCCAGAGCTGCTGCAGGTGGACAGTTAACCCACAAAGCGCATCTGAGACTCCGAATGTGCCTCCAGGTACAGGTCTAGGTCCCAAGGTCCACAGGGCCAGTCTACATGGCTGTGTCTGAGTCAGCTGTGATTCCCGCCTCCCTCATTGCATCACTGTTTCTACAAAGGCCCTCATGCTTGACATAGGTGCGGTCTCTGTTCCTGCAACAGAAAGCCAACACAGCACCAAAGACAACTACAGCATTAACACCCTGACTCCCTGCTAAGCCCCCCACCCCAGTACATCATGCCCATGGCAAACTGGACCCCAGAGAAGCCCGGGTCATTCGCCGCACTAGTGGCACAGTTGAGGCTGAAAACCAGATGACCTGATTCTTGGTTTGTTCAGAAGAAGGGGCCAAATTTGGGTTCCTCCAAAGCATATAGTCATGGTTTCGTAGGGAAGTGGTAAAACAGGCTGAATGAAGGAGCAACAAAAGCAGTCATTTCTGGCACGAGACCTAGTCACCCGCAAATGCTGGAGTATATTGTCCTCTCTCCACCCCAACTAACATATTGTTTGTAATGACACCTTCCTGGTGTTCAGGGTAACACTGAGCCCCCCCTTGTGACAGCTCACACGGTGCGCAGTGGGGACACTGCAGAGCAGTCATTGAGATCACATGTCGGTCACCTATTGCTCTGAGTGTGTGTGAGACAGGGTGTGTGCTCGGGTGTACTTGTGTGCGTGCACATGGACACTGTGTCTACAGAGGAAATTGGTAGGCTCCTGGGGCACTGGGCGCCCGTCGTGTGCTTCCTTCGCTTACTGCAGTGAGTGCTCAGAACGTCTCTGGAGAGCTCAGGCTCCTGCTAGGTACCACCAAAGTCACTCTCTCCCATCCCCTTCAAGGGCAGTTGCAAACCTTTACAAGTCTCTTAAGGACGCTCCACTGGCCATTCCTGCCTCCCTTTCAACAAATGATGCCCACCTTTTCTTCATTAGAGAACAGAGGCCATCAAAACAATTTTTTTAGAAGAGAAAGGACACAATTTTATTATCACATAAACGTTTTTCAGCTTTAGTGAGGTGTAATTGACAAATACAATTATAAGATATTTAAAGCGTAAAATTGTGGTCATTTGATATACACATACATTGCGAAAGGATTCTGCCCATCTAGGTAATTACCGCATTCATCACCACACATGTTTACCTTTTTTGTGTGTGTGTGAAAACATTTAAGTTCCTCTCTCTTAGCAAATTTCAATTATACGAAGTGTTACCAAGTAGAGCCACCATGTTTTACATCAGATACTCAGGCCTTACTCATCACATAGCTGAAAGTTTGGGCCCTTTTACCAGTGTCTCCTTATTTGCCCCACCCCCCTGAGCTCCTGGCACTTTTCTAGTCTCTGTTTCTATGCATTTGGCTTTTCTTTAGATCCCACATGTAGGAAATACCATGCAGCATTTGTCTTTCTCTGGATTATTTCCAGTTCTTCTCCCCCCTCCTACTTCCATGGAAGATCCCGGTGTTCTGGCTCCTGCTTCCTTTGCTTCCTTTTTTCTTTCTTTCAACAAACATTCTTAAAGATCTAAGATGCCGAGTACTCTCCCTAACTCCTGAGAAACATTAATCTTTGGGAATTAGGAATGAAAAATCAAAATTTCTGGAAATTCTCTGGAATTACCAAAAGTCGTAAGTTATTTTAAAAATACTTCCCATAGTCTTTATGCTCTACTTATTATTATGCGTATCTAAAAATTTTTATGGAATAAAAAAGATATGCTAAGTTGGGTAGCCTTTGTAAAATATTTATATTTGACAATATTTCTAAAGCATTTATACTCTGGTAGTATTTATAAGAAATGTAGCTTATAACAAATATTCAAACATTGAAAACACGAGTGAACATCAGGGGGTAGTAGTTGAAAAGTAACATCTGGATCTCCTGGCAAGGATAAGAGCACCTCATGGAATCATGGGTGCAAATTGCCAATGTAAAGACTTTCTTTGCTTTCAGAACTTGTTCTTCCTTGGAACAACATTCACAGCATTTTTATTAATGCTTATTATACATGTAAACATAAGTATTTATTGCATTTGGAACAGTGACTCTCCAATAACAGCAGAAAGGTCCAGGAGCACAGAATTATAACAAGGCACTAACCACGAGCAAGACTGACCAGTGACATTGCTCCCTTCTGTCACCCCAGGAATGCCAACCTTAGCCTGTAACTCCATGTGTCCGGGTTTCCTGCTCGTGCAAATTATGAACTTGACATCAGTGGATGCCATTTACTAGTAATATCTCTCTTAATTGTTCATCTTTAATTCTCATAGAAGAATTCCAATACTTTTTCCCATTTTCCCAATTTCTTGCCCGATTTTTCTAGGTGTATAGGATTTGGAAAACATTAATTTCCAGAGAAATGAAGGGAAGAGATTTCTGCATGGAAACATTAATATTGGGCATGTGGGAGGTGCCACAGTTGTGACTAAGGGCTTAGGTCTGGGATGTGGCAGACCCTGAGTTTGAGGTCTGGTTATACTATTGACTAGCTGTGTGTCCTTGTGCAAGTTACTTAACATCTCTGACCCTCAGTTTTCTGATCAGTAAACTTACCTCATAGAGTTGTTTGGAGGTTAAATGTGTTTGTACAACCTTTAGCACAATCTCTGGCATACAACATGGAGTAATACATATCAAGACACACATCCTGATGGAGGGAACCATGAGCTAGCCCAGTCCAGGAGAAATAGAACATGAAACACAGATATATGTTTAAAATTTCTGGTATCTACATTAAGGAAAGTAAAAACAAACAGATGATATTAATTTTAATAATATGTTTAACCCCATGTATCCAAAATACTATCATTTGAGCATGTATTCAATATAAAAAGTTATTCACGAGATAGTTTACGTTTTTTTTAACCAAGTCATTAGAATCCAGTGTGTATTTTACACTTACAGCACCTCTGAAATTGGGCACTAGATTTCCACTGGAAATATTTCATCTGTATTTAGATTTTACAAAATTAACAGTTAAAAAATAATATGCTCAAGTTTTTCAATATACTTAGCAGTTTTCCAGTGACTGAATAGAGTATTGAAGAGTAATTTTTTTTAATATTCATATCCACATCAACAGAACTGATTAATCTTTTTCATAAGAATCAATTTGACTTTGAAGCAAAAGGCATATTTACTTCAAAACTACTTCTCTTCAAATTCAGTAAATTGACTTACTCTTGAGTCAACTATGAATAAGATAGAACTCAAAGGCATATTACATACACTGAAAAGCAATTCTAAAACCTACTAATATTAAATAAGCAGCCTTCAAATTTTCTTCTATTTTTTGCAGCAAATTTAAATTATGCTATTATGTATAATTAAAGTCTTCTGTATAGTGATTCATGTTAGAAAATGTAGAAAATCATTATATTGATTTTTTATTATAGTTTTAATTTCAGCATAAATTCTAACACCTTTCTAGCTAGGTCTCAAAAAAGCTTTTCCTTTTTGGGAACTTCAAATTTACCTTGTTCATATGCAGTGTGATTGTGCTATATTTTGTCTATGACTATTTAATATTTGGCAAACATTCCTTTTGTTTCAAGAAAATCTTGAATTGGAGCTAGCACAGCAAATCCTTGTTTAAAAAAAATCTTCTACCAACAAGCATTGGCAAAGAACCCAAGATCATTAAATTCATTGTCTTTTTTTCCAATATTTCCATAAGCTGGCAATGACTTAGACATATGCATGTGTATAATGAATAATTAAAACAACTATATGTATGACACTTTACCTAACTCTTCAAAAGTTGAGAAAAAATACTTTCACAAAGGAACATATCAGTGTCTTATTTTAGAATTCCAATTTTTATGGATTTTTAAATCTAATATAGCCGGAGCCCCATCCATAATGAAAGAAACTAAATTTTTATATCTAGCTGAAATTCTTATTTGACAGATATAAAAGATTTACAAATATCCATGCCATGAGTTTGGTTTCATTGGTCATAAGTTGACAACATTTATTTGTAAACCTGGAAGTCTTTTGAGACAAAATATATACAAAATATTAATCGGGCAGATTCTTTTATCTTTCATCTAAAGCTAAAGAAAAGTACTTGCAATTTTAAAAATGGTGAATCAATTGATTTTTGATGTTGTTCAAGCTCTTCCAATCTATGGGCAATTGTTTGGTGGCTTGATTGAAGATATTTCACAATTAATAAAGTATCATTTTTTTCATAATATTCTAAGAAAATTTCCATAACTTAAATAGTAATTATTTTTACCATCATTCATCTAAAATTTTTTTGTGTGTTCTTGCAAAATCCCCAATCAAATTATAGCTAGCCAAAGTTACTAGGTCAGATACTGTTAAAAATCATTTACTTTTTTGTTGAACATTTAGTTCTGATTTCAGGTGACTAATTTCCTTTATTCTTTTTTGATTGAGGACAGGACATTTCTTACCAAATTCAGTACGGATTTGCTGAAAATGCCTCTTAATCATGTCTACTTTATTAACTGTAAAAATGTTTTACACAACAAACAGCTTTTTTGTTTTGCCACAGCAAACTGCAGATGCTATTCTCTGTCTCTATCTCCATCTTTTGTTTCTCCTTCTCTATTGATGTTAATTTCCTTCTTTGAAATAAAATTACTCCACTTATGTGGCAACCAGGCCACTGGAAACTCACGTTGAGGAAAATAAAGGACTCTTCTCTACCAGTTCCAGATAGAAAAATTCTAGGAAAGGGTTCTGATTGGCTTGCTTGGACCATATACCCAAGTGACAAGGAGAGGGAGATGGGATGCTTTGATTGGTCCAGTATGTATCATGTGCCTGTTCTTGAGGTCAGGCAGGTAGGGTGTGTTACCAGAAGGGATGGAAGTCAAGAAGAGTGGCCCCTAATCCACCCAGGGTGGAAGGAGAGTCAGGAAAAGATTCCTGGAGTAGATGATTCCTTAGATGAGTCTTAAATAATGATGTAATCAGTCCAAGTGGAGAAAAGAGGAGAGGATTTGGAGAAAGGTATTCTAGGGAGTGGGGAAATATGAGGAAAAGCCCAGGGCAAGAGAGAGTGCAATGTGTAAGTTCCTGTCCTAGACTTTAAGGTGCCAGACTGTAAGCATTTTGAGGGCAGGGACTGTGTCTTATCCATCCTTGCCTCCAGTCATCTGCTTGACCTATGCAAGGTGCTCTCTACATGTCTATTGGCTAAATGAGTGGATGATAAATATACAGTCATCAACATTTAATTATTTGACCAGCACCAGGCAGGGATGGGAGTGACTCATCCATGACCAGGGCTCCATATGAGTTCAGCTGAATATCAAAAAATAGCTGGAGGTGTGGCTGCAGAGGCTTTTCTTTTCCACCCTTTGCTTTTTTGCTGTGTTTTCTGAGATAGTCCTTCACCTTTTTCTAACCCTTCAACGGAACTTTTCATTTCTGCTTTCATATTTTTAATTTGCAATGGCTTTTATTCCTGTTTTTATAATATCCTGTTTCTGTTTCACAGAATGCAGTGCCTCTGCAAGGCTATGAATGATTTTTTTTTTAATCTCTTTGCATGGTTTCTTCCATCCAGTGTACTTTTTTTCTTTCTTTTTGTCTATTATGGTCTCTTTTATATTAGAGACTTTTCATCAATGTCTGGTGATCCTTTGCTGTATATGTATATATGAAAGTGGGGCCTTAACAACAGACTGGAAGCATTGAGTAGGGGCCTTCTCCACTGTTGTTTTCACTGCAGTGATCTGGCCAGGGATCCCTAATATCATTGTCTTCTTATATTTTCTCTTGGGTTGTTCAGCTGTCCCGGAGAATAATACTCTTCCATCTCCTGTCTGAACAGTCTTACCTGTTTTCTTGTATTCAGGGGGTTAGATGAGAGAAAAAAGTTGGTGATTTGAACAGATAATATATAAGCTTTTTATTTGATTGCTCTATTTAATATGTGATGCCCCTGCCCTCAATTTCACCTGTGTTCGTTGAATGCAGAACCTCTTTTCTATCATTGATCGAGAATTGCCTCCAACCTTCGTTGGAAGGAATCCCCGACTGTGTGGACTAGAGGAAGGGAACCAGAAGACCAACCATTTCTTCATAGATTTTTAACCAGTCCTCACATTTGAGCCTCCCATTGACCCCACTTCCACAGGTACCTGGTGCCTTGTTTCATTTGTTATTACTTTTTAAGTGACGTTTAGAGGTGGAAAGGAGATTGATATGTACATCCAGCCCATCATTTAACCTGAAGTTCTGGTCATTTTTCATTAAAAAAATTTCACCAAGTAGTTCTTCTAAATAGCAGGCTGTTGTGTTGCACTTAAGATAATATTGGGTTAGCAAATCCTTATTTCACAATCTTCAGAAACTGTTTTATTTATGGAGAGCAGGGGGACTCTTTGGGGTAATAGAGAAATTTATCGTCAGTCAGGAGAAAAATGCAGGCCCCCTTCTATGAAATTTCAGGTTTTTATGCTTTTTAAGGTTTTGGTTTCCATTGGCTAGTAAACGTTGGTATCTAGATGAAGAAATGGCATTTAGATCAGAAATGCATCTTGGAAAATGACTGGTATTTCTCTGTGGTGATCATGGTGGTTGATCCCCAGCAGGACTGGACTAAGCCAGCAAGAATAGCTTTAGGAATAGGCGTGTGACCCACGTCCAACAAAGGGATTGACTGCAAGTGTGCGAGGGGTCTTTGCGGAGAGGTTTTCTTGCTTCTAAAAAAAAAGAGAGACACAAGAAAGGGACAGCTTCTGTCATTTCCTAGATATTGTCCCTCTGGGTGTCATACCTGGGACTGTGCGGCGTCTCGCAGGCAGTCTTGGATCCCACCGAAGTGGAGGGCAGCAGAGTGGGAGAAAGGAAAAAATTGAATCCTTGGTGACTGTATTGACCCAAGCTTGGGTTTTCCTTTCCTCTGAACTTCCAATTACGGGAAATGATACCCGTTCTTATTCCTTAAGCCATCATTGGGGTCTTCTGTTATTTGCAGCTAAAGACATCCTAATTCCATACATAACCAATACACAAGCCTCTTTCTTGGCAGGAAAGCATTTATTTTTCAAGAATTACATAGAAATGTTGATTTATATTCTCTGTTTAGATCTTGAAAATAGATTCAGGAAGAATGAGTTTAGTATCTGCATGGATATGAATAAACACGTTACTAAGCATTCACGGGCCTGAAGGTAACTTTTTGAACAGTGTTTATTTCATTTTCTAAGTTTCCCTTTCCATCAGACAATAATCTGGATTCTTTCCCCATCTGCTTTGATCTTAGTATAAACATAAATATAAAATAAAGTAGTAAATGAATTGCAGTGAAATGAAACTTCAAAAGTAAGAGGAATTGATGATTCCATTATTTTTAATTGCTTTTATCAGTCCTTCAGAGCTCCTCCTCTGAGGAGGATTTTTCTCTGTAATTACTGCACAAGTTATTATTTTTGCTTCAGTGCAATGGTTATTCCTTAAGAGAGAAATTTTTATCATTTCTTATAACAAGCAGCTTTAGTAGAAATATCTTGAGAGGAGGTGGTTGGTACAGATTGGGGCAAAAATTCGGTGAGCTAATGGCTTACTATAAATACCATGCCCTATTGCATAATGGCCAGGAGCAGGGGTTTTGAGAGTTAAGGGAGTGGGTTCAAACCCTGACTTAAACATTAGCTGTGTGGCTGTGGATAGTCTACTTACCCTCTCTGTGCCTCCAACTGACATCGGTAAAATGAGGGTAATAATGATAACTACATCACAATGTTGATGAGAAGATTAAATGAAATGCATGTTTAGACAAGGCCCAACCACAGTGCCTGACTAATAGCAAGGACTCAAACAACGTTTCTGTGGTACTGCTATTATCATCATTACCATTGGGACTGGTCTAGTCACCATTTATGGAGCACCCACGTGAATGGAGTGCCCGTGTGACCATCTGGAAGCGCCGTCCCCTCGGTGTTGGAGTCCTGGGCACCCAGCTGGTTAGGTCAAGGACAGAGATACAGAGAGCTGGCTGTAAAGACCTGCCTTCTGCTGACCTCTGCACCCTGCCTTACACCTCAGGGTTTCCCCATCCTTACGTTTCCATCCTCCTCTGCATAAAGCCACCATCACCTCCTTCTGTCCCGTCAGCCTCACCCTGGGCCCTGAGATGGGTTTCTCATGCACTTCAGTTTGGATATATTTTGTCCTTCCTCTGCCAGAGGACACAACTCCCATCCCAGGACTCCTTCCCTTTCTGAGACCACTCCCTGCTCATTCCAAGAAACACATCTCTTCTCCATGTCTCTTCAAAACTCTTTTGTTACCAAAGTCACTCAAACAGTCCTGGACAAAGGTGCAGGGGGTTAGGAATCTTTGGAGGGTCAAGAAATCCTTAACATTCTGTGCAAAGGGCTGCTCTAGGCCTCGGGAGCACAGAGAGGTAAGCCACACATGCCAGTAGCCATCACTTGGCCTAGAAATAGGGCCTCCAGAATGGACAGGGAGAGGACAGGGGAAAGAGAGCATTTCTGAGTTGGTAAATCAAGACAGGCTTCCTACTACGGAATATGACATTTGAGCCCCATCAAAGGATGGGGGACTGAACACGTAGCAGTAGAGAGGAGCGGGAGGGGAGGGAGAACATGAGCAAAGCCACATTGTTTCCTTCCCGGAAGACGGCCGAGCCAGTGAGGGGTGTGGCCCTACGAGGTCGTAGTTATTCCCTCATTCCTTCATTTATTCACTTCCAGACTCTCTTTCCACGGCACAGCGCCATGCGCTCCTATGTGACCTGGGATTGCTGTACTTCCTGTCTCCTTCCTCCACTTTGGATCCGTGTCTCTCTTATACAGCTACCTACAGTCTATAGGTTAATCATCAAAAATGAAGGATTTGACTCTGAAATTCTGGAATTGTGGACATACCTTTCCCCAGGGCTGTTCTTCCCTCTACTTACTGCCTATTTGGAGTAAGGATGGGACGTCTTTAAGGTTCAGCTCAAGGAGCTACTCCTATAAGAAAAAAAAGGAAGTGGCCTTTTATTGAGTAGCTGATGTGCAGGCACCTGCGGAGCCTCTGCCCCACATGCCCTTATTTAATCTTCCAGAGTCATAGTGAGGCCGTCACTCAGTCTGTTCTCTTGCATTCTGCTAACTCAGCACTTTGTAATGCCAACACCAGAAGCAGGTTTCTGGTTTCTCCCCCATGTCAAGCCCCCTACTTGTGAAGGGAGCAGCTGCAGGAGCCTCCTGTTCCGAGCCCCGGCTCACTGGGTCCCAAGTTCACTGCAGGGTCTGGCTGTCTTGGGAGCCCAGCCAGCCTCTTCCTGAGGATGGGCCGTAGTGACTCATGACCAGCCCCCACGGGAGCATCACCCAGAATCCACTGGCCAGCATTTAACAATAGCCGCATTTTAATCATCTCCTAGGAGTGGCGGACGTCACTGCCTCCAGGGGAAGAGGAGGCGTTCCACCCAGCTGCATCCTACACAAGGCCTCCCTTCCTCTCAGGTGGGTGGCAGGGCAGACAGGATGGGGCGGAGGTGTGGGTGAAAGGTTGTGTCAGTTTTTCAGAGGACTTGAAAGGATGCTGCAATCTGCCGGATCCTCTGAGCCTCAGCTCTTGTGTATAAAATAAGGGACTGGACTCCACAAGCCAGGTCCTCGCGGCATTTGCTTCTTCCTGCTGTCCCATCTGATGGCTGCTCTGGCCCCTGCGCTCTCCTTGCAGGCTCCAGGGCTCTAATCATCCAGACCTCCTGTGCTACCCTTGAGGTTTTTCTGCTCCTGAAACATGATTTGAGCCTAGAAATTAAGGCTATGGAGCCCTAAAAGGAAAAGTACAGCTTATTTCCCATTAGTTGCAGTCAAAGCTGCCATTATGCCCTGGCCCCAGCCAGCTCAAATTCTTTTATTTGCTAGTCATTTTTGTGATTAGAAACCCAAGCCAAGAATTAGGACTTCTGGGAAAAGAGGACCCAGGCAAACCTTCACTGCAGGGCCCCTGCCTTCATGCCTGGGCTTCACAGAAGATGGCAGTTATTGAAGGTGTAGGGTACAAGGATGGCTGGGGAAGCCACAGTGACCCAGGGCAAGATGCTGTGCCAATGTCCTGTCCCCCCTTTGAAGACAGCTCCCAGATCTGCATCTCCAATGTCAACCTCTCTGCAAGGCTCCCCCTGGATACCTGTGAGGTCTCACACCCAGCGTGCTCGGAGCTGAGCTCAGAGTCCTACAAACCTGCTCCTCCTTCTGCACTCCGCATTGTAATGTTACCATGGGCATCACTGTAGGCGCCTTTCTCTCTCTCTCTCTCTTTGTGTGTGGGAGATTCCTATCATCTGATCCCTGCCCTGTGTGGAGGGGATTTCAAGGAGTGTGGCTCCTGAAGGGGGTCTGACAATCCCATACTTGCTCCCTAGTGACTGGGGCATGCACACGTGACTTGGGCACGGCCATAAAGACCGTGCAAAGGGATTTTGGTTCTTGAGAGTGGCACAAGGCTAGAGATCATTCACAGTGCAGGGGACAACAGCAGGTACAGCTGCTGTCCAATGGCAGGAACACTTTGGCCATGACCTGACTGCTTGTGCAATGTGCCCCGGGGCCCAGCCTCTCCTGGTGTCCGCCTATTTTCTGTGTTTGGTTCTCCAGCCTTCACACCGATTCACCGAGCTCTAATACAGCCAATAAATCCCACTGCTTCTTAGAGATCCAGAACCAGTATCTGTTGTTTGCACCCTCACCATTCCCCAGTCACAAAGGTAGGAAGCTGTCCATCCTTCCTGACAGTCCTGATCGAACCCCACAATGTCACTTCCATGGCTCCCTGCCCTTCCCAAGCCAGGCCCTCACGGCATTTGCCTAGTCCTGCTGTCCCCGTTTGACGGCTTCTCTGGCCCCTGAGCTCTCCTTACCTACAAGCATCTACTTCAGACCAAATCTCAGAATCTAGGATCACTCTGCATCTTCCCTCAGGGTTTTTTTTTATATATAATTTATTTTGGTGTCATTAATCTACAATCACATGTGCAATATTATGGTTATTAAACTACCCCTTTCATCAGGCCCCCCCCCCAACCCCATTACAGTCACTGTCCATCAGCGTAGTGAATCCCTCAGGGTTTTGGCAGAGGAAGAAAAGGAGAAAACTGGAGGGAAGAAAGGTGTTAGCAGCTCTGGAGGAAAGAAAGGTGTTAGCAGCTCTGCATAGAGAGGGAAGTGAGAAGGCAGGCACCACAAAACCCAAGGTGACTCAGTGTCACTGTAATAACTCTGTTCCTGCAATAGCACAAGCTTCTCCCCTTCTTTGGTACTTTTCCTTGTTTTGTAAATTCACATCAATGAGAAGTATTAATTACCCTTTAAATGGGAATAAATTAACTTCAGAAGATGAAGTTTTATCTTGCTTTCATAGTAGCCAAGTTCCCTGAGGATGCATTAATTGATTTTAAATCCAAATCAGCCTAATGCACTTGGACACTTGGCTGGGTAATGGCAATTACTGATGACTCCTATAAAGGAAAGGCTTAATGCCAACTCCTGTTTTTGCACATTTTTATCACTGTGGATGAGGTAAGCCCAGTCATGGGTGGAGAGGCTCAATAGCACCAAGCTCTTTATTTATTCAGTAAATATTTATTGAGCACCTACATTATGCCAGGAACTGTGAAAAGCACTGGGGATCTAGTGATGAACGAGATAGACTTGACTCTTAGCTAATGAAGCTCATGGCCGAACCACATTAAAATGCCTCCTGAGAGCTTCCTAAGGTTTCTGTGCACAGCTCCCCTGACCTAGGTCTCGCTAAAGCTGGCCTTCACAGAAGCCAGATTCATGAGGGACCTGGTGGTGGAACCCCAGAGGCCTCGTCTGGAAACGCCAGGAGACCTGGGAGTGTTGACAGCCGTGAAAGGGAGTCAGCATGGCTGGGCTTGTCCCCTGTGTCTCCCTAGGTTATACCTCCACAAAGACAGGTGAGTGAACAGAACTGCTCCTAGAAAGTCTGTGGAGATGGTCTCCAGTACCTTCTCCCTGATACCCCCCCATCTAAGATTACAAATAAAAATACAGGACACCTGGTTAAATTTGAATTTCAGATAAGCAATAGTAATTTTTTTTAGCATAAGTATGTTCCAGGCAATATTTAGGATACAATTTTTCTTATATTCAACTCAATAGGGTGCTGTAGTTTATCTGGCAAACTTACCACCCCACAAGCTGCCTTGTGTCCCCAGTAGTCCTGATACCTGCTCTGAAGGAGTGTCCCCCAGTGCAGGAGTGCAGGAAATAATCAGCCCCTTTCCAAATATACAGGTCATGAGGCGTATGCAAGATGAGTCTGCTCCCAGCTAGCTGTCCCCAAGAAAGAACTTCGGTTCAGCTCCTTGACAGCACTGACTCCAAACAAGGGGGATGCAGAGATGAGTAAGACATAGTCACTACCCGAGGGAACCCAGAGGCCAGCAGGGAAGGGAAGTAAGCTACTCAAATAGTTGTAACACAAGGTGGTAAACAAAAATGAGCTGGGTGCCAAGGCAATGCAGAGAAGAAGAGATGACATGTAATTTGGAGGGTGGGAGTCTGGAGGTTGTCATGGAGGAGGTAACATTTACTACTGACTAGCCCAATGACAAAACCATGAAATCACTTCAGGGCTTGGATGTGGTCATTACAAAACTTAACAGTTCCTATAAGTCAATCACAATCGGTGCTCCACATAAGGTCTTTTGCCTCCTTGACCTAGAAGTGTGCCTAATGCTGGAAAGATCATGCCAGGTGGAGCAAGAAATATAGACCCAAATCATGAGAAGAGACTGTGTATCTGGAGAATTCCACGTAGGGTATGTAGCTGGAGAGGTCATCCTGAAGTACACCAAGGACAGGTGATGGAAGGCCTAGGGTTGCAGGGAGCTGGCACTTCATTAGGAAGGTGGGAGTGGGCGAGGGGCACCTGATCTCCCAGGAGGTGGGCCCGTATGGGCACCATTCCCATTCCCAGCACTCGGTGGACAATGGCTGTGCCAAAGGAGAGACTGTCAATCACATTCTTGGTAAAGATTTAGACATCTGAGGTTTTGTAGAAGATAACATTTTTTAAGCCTGCTTGTACAGCATCTCATAAGGGAGCAGGAAACTTTCTCATTCATTGTTTCCTGATAATACGAGCAAGTATTCTCCAGGTAAGCCACCATTTACAGCAGCACTGGCTGAGCCCAGCCCTGGCAGTGCCCTGAAGGGGGCCAAAGAAGAAAGCCAAATGCTCTGCCTGCCTGTTTGCAGAGGAAATAACAAAGCAAACATCCCACAGGGGCTCTGGGCTCTCAGTGTGGGGGATTCTTCGACCTGTGATAGTACCACAGGGATTACACTGCACGCTCCACACATTGTATGCAGACTGTCCCAGACTTGAGGTCTCTGGAGACAGAGGAGCTGATGGCTCATTAATGAATTCTCTCCTGGCAAGTCAGAGACAGGCTCCAGCCACCCTGCAGCTGGCCTGTTTGCAGGGCTGGGCCCCCTGAGCAGGACAGGGTGGGACTCTCAGGGAGTGTTGTTGAGAAATTGAAGTGGCATTGCTACGTGGGTACACATAACAAGAGGAAGCCAGCCTCTCTCTCTCTCCTCCTTCTGCTTGACAGTCCCACTCTACGGGAATAATGCATGAGAGTGTTTGTATTCTTCCAGAAACTTAATTAAAGCTGGATGCAAGATGCAGCCAGCCTGTGCCCAGATCCAGGCCTGGTGGGGGCAGGCTCCTGGGCCCCTCCTAGGTCTGCTGCCCTGGTGGACTCCTGCCCCCCAGGCTCCTCTAGACCCTGAAGGAGAGTTCAGGAAACACCACTGGACATTGGGGCAGGGGGTGGCGGGCAAGCGGAGGCCAGCTCCATAGGGCTCCACCCCTTCCCCTTCCATCTTCTCCTCTTCTGACAGGTGATCCAGACCTTACTTCCCTTTTTCTGAACCTGCTTCCCCTCAGATCCTCATCTTGGTGTGCGTTTTCATCTTCCCCGGACCTCCATCGCTAGGTTTTGGAGGCCTGCACTGTGACCTGACCTTGTTTCCACCAAGCATGGAGTCCCTGCTAGAATGGCCCAGGCCTGGCTTCCCGTGGATGGAGCCCAGGCTCGGCACCCTCCCTCCCTCTCCTTCCTCCCTCCCTGTGGGCAGGCTGGGCTGGAATCCACAGGAAGGGCTTGGGTTGGCCTGGCCACTGAGGCTGAGAGCAGGAGGCAGGGAATCAGGAAACCAGGCTTGAGTCCAACATGAACTGGAAAGATCCCCAAAGCCAGGGCATTAGATTAAAAAGGCACCAAAACCAGTGAATAGTAAAGGATTTAAAAATTTCCATTAAACTTTAAAACTTTGGTTTTGAGGCACAGTTCTTTCAATGAGGAGAAATATGTCTTTTTATTAATTCTTATAAATATAATGCATGCTCATGGGGAAGAATCAAATAACAAAACAGTGTAAAATGAAAAGTAAAGGTGCCTTCACCTACCTTGGTCCCACATTCCAACTCCCAGAGGTAAATTGTTAGCAGTTTCTTGGGGCAATTAGGTTTTAAAGAAAGAAAATTCAGGATGAAACTACAGAATGCAGCTAGACTCTGAAATACAATGAGTGAGTGTACATGTGTGTTTGGGCCATGAAGGGGGAGCGTGTGGGTCATGAATGGGGAGTATGTGCATGTGTGTACGTGTGTGTGTGTGTACATGTGCATAAGCATGAACCATGGTTTACTAACACAGGCTCTGCTATTGACTGCCTGGGTTCAGATTTTAGTTCCTCTGCTCCTAACTGCGTGGCAGGTTGGGCAGTTTGCTTAATTTTTTGGTGCCTCAGTTTTATAATTTGTAAATAGTGAATAATCATAGTAGCTGCCTATATACTTGTGGAGAACTGAGTATTTTTCAGCTCATGAAATGTCAATGAACCTGTAAAAGGTGGTATGAATTCTATTCATGCAGGTCAAGGAGTCCCACCTTCTCCCTGAACTAACAGTAATTACAGTAGCTCCTTCCGTACTACCATATATGTACTACTAAATAGTTTATAATCCATGTCACAGACTTCCCTGGGAGGCAGACATGTGACCCCCTTCCGAGATGGAGAAACTGAGGAGCAGCCCCCTTGTCTGAGGTCCTACAGCTGCAAGTGCCAAAGCTGAGCCTAAAACCCAAATGGTGTGATTTCCCAGTGCTCCCAGGAGGATGTCTGGGCAGGGAGCACAGGCCCACACGACAGAATGGCTCCCGCAGTTCCCAGAGAGGCGGTGTTGTCCTGCCCCCCATCTCGGAGTTCTGGCCTGATGATTTTGGTGTGGCCAGTAGGACAGCAGTCAGGCCTCTTGCCTAGGGCTCAGGCTGCAGTCTCAGAGGGCAGAAACATCTTCACTACAGAGCCTCTCGTCTCCCCTCCCCTCTTCCTAATTGGGCTTATTTATAGTTTAATCAATCTAATTACTTGTCATTATTCTTCAAAAAAATACCGCTTTTTTCTTATTACAAAAGTTGTATCTGTATAGGATAGAAAATACGAACAAGCAAACAAAGTAAAAATAAATATCACTGTAGACATGTTTTCTGCCCTCTTGGAGTTCCCCTCTGGCCCCCAGCTTGACCAGTGGCAGTCCCCAGTGGCACACATCTTCAGCTGGGGATCCCCATCACCCCCTCCCAGCTTCCCCCAACAAGCTGATGGCCTGTGAAACTTTCCAAGAGTCACAGGATTATTGATTACAGTGACTCTGAGCTACAAATCCTCATGAAACCGGATAACAGCATGACTTCATAGTTTTTAAGGCTGATTCCTAACTTAAAAATTAAGAAGTCTGACCTTCACATGAAATTTGATGAAGTTCTTGGGAAAATCAATTTGGTCTGTGGTTAGAACTGCATCCTTTCTAACTCTCTTAGCTATCCTGTTGGTGGGTTGTTTGATTAAGAAAATAAGCTTGTAGAGTTTCAACCAATTGTGACCAGGCATCACAGAACTAAGAGAGCAGCAGGGAGAGAGTATATTACATGCGGTTACAAAGCTGGGCATTGACTGTCAGATAAAGCTGTGGACCAAGGGCTGTGGAAGCACCCAAAACAGCGGCGCTGACTATGCCTACAGAGGGAAGGGCTCCCATAAAGCTTTCCTGAGGAACCGGACATTGAGCTGGACTTTGCACGAACATTAGGAATTGGTTAGGCAGAGAAAGTAGGGTAGGGAAAGGTTTGGCAGGTAGATGGACACAGCCAGGGTATAGGGGATGGCAAAGGAGGAAGGGGCAGGTCTGCAGAAGCAGAATCACTGAAGGAGTGGGCCGGAATCTGATTACTAGGTGCGTTTCGTGCCCTACTGGCAAGTTCTGTCTGCCTGGCCTAGGCCTCTTGCTGCCCAAGTTCTGTTGCAAATTCCTGGGCCTGTTGCAGGCAGGATGGAGGAAGGAGGGCTCATCCTCACAAACCCCCAGGGGAAATGAGCTGGGGCTGTAGAGGAGAAAATGGAACAGGGTTGGCTTTGGGAGAAGTGGGAGGCAGAGGCGGCCCCTCTTGCTTGCACCTTGCATGCCAGCCAAGTCACTTATGAATATTAAAACATACACACACAGGCACCAAGCAAAGAAGAGCAATTAGTTTACTGTTTTTTTTGCAAGAGTTTTAACATGGGACTTTGGGACTGTAGGAAAACACTACATAGGAAACAGGAAAAATAGAAGGGGAGCTGGGAGTAAGTAAATGGGCAAAAGCAAGGAAGTAAAGTGGCATGTCCTCAAAGGCACATTAGCCATGGCTTGCCAGAGAGCTCCTCTCTGCTCCTCTCTGACTTGCGGCCCACGCAAACAGGCAGGTGCTGGCTCTGCCACTAGGGACCTGGTTTTTCTTGGATGGATTTTGGCCTTTTGGGTTTTGTCAAGGTGAGAAATGTTTCAGCAGCTCCAAAAGCCCTTGCACGCCCTGGGCTGATAACTGGGTTGGAGGGAGCAAGCAGAACTAGGCCTCCTCCCACGCAGCCCCTTTCCCTGCCTGCTGCGCTGGCCTCCCGCTGCTCCCAACCCAGCCAGTCAGGAAGGAGCCAGGAAGTCATGGAAACGGCTGGTCCTGTGAGGCTGTGGTAGCCCCAGACCAGCTGATCCTTGCTCTCTGAGCTGCTGAACCTGTCTGGGCCGCAGTGGGGGTGGAGAGGCGGAGAAGGCTTTACACTGGGGTGGGCCTGCCGGGTGCAGGAGAGTCCGGGTCCTGGCCAGGCTAGCTGCCTGTCCTGGCCTCTAGCATCGGTGGCTGGGAACAGAGCCCCTGGGGCTGACTCACTCAATCCTGGCTGCCAGGGGATGTGGCCAGGTGATGGACTGAAGGAGAGGCAGTGGAAGGGCGTCAGGAAGCCACCTCTCATGGGGGCTGGCCAGTGGGGTAAGAAGCCATGGACCACCACAGGCCCACTTCCCGCTGGTTACTGCCGAGTATTTCCCTAAAATCAATTTTATTCCTAGAATGTTTAAACAAAGATACAGATAGGAAGAAGAAACAGGCCCTGACCAGGTGGCCAGATGCTCTCTGTCCCAGGCCCTGCGGATTCAAAGGCAGTAGGATCCGTCTCTCTAGGAGCCCTGTGCACTCTACCAGCACCTGCATGGCCCCCTCCCCGTGGCCCTGGACGCAGCCGGGAGGGAGGCTGCTCTCTCAGCAGCACGACGGTGGAAGCTGCTCAAATCCCAACGTCAGAACATTCCAGCACCTCATCTGAGTTACCCCCTGGACAACCAAAACCTGAGGATTTCCCCTTTCACTAGAGCCCAGGAACAGACTGATTTCATGCCTTCCAGGGGCCCTCATGGGGACCACCTGGATGGTGAGTAGATTGTCATGTCTGAGCGAGGGAGCTTTCTGTTTTCTCTGAACAAGAATTGGATTGAGTTGAGCTCTGGGTCATGGTGCCTGTGCACACTGTGGAAGCTCTGTCAATAAGGGAAAAAATCCTGAGCCTAAGATGGTTGGGCCCAGCCTGTTGCTGACCCACTTCTGAGGGTTTACCCTTGGCAGACCAGTTAGATAAGTTCTGTGTGGTCTCAGAGACCAAAACTCAGATCTGGGAGGAAGTGACCAGGAAGTAGATTTCAGCTTCTTCGGTCCCTGCTGGGTTCTCTCTGCCCTGTGGTGATTTTCAGGATTCAGGTCAGTGTGTTGAGTATCCTCTGACATTTTCCTGCCCAGAGGGGGCTGCCAGGAAGTCATGCCCAAGGCTCTGTCACCCTGGGGGCTGCCATCTCCACCACCTTCTCATGCAGCCCCCACAGCCCTGTGCCCACGGGTGGCATCCGTGCCCGGGGCCTCGAGTTCAGCTGGAAGAGCTTCAGGATGTCCGAAAGCGTGTTTTGCCGCTGGATCCTGGAGTCCCTTGCTGCAGCCTGTGTGAGGTGTGAGTCGTAAGGGTGAGGGCGCTGGAGGAGAAACCAGGATTCTGAGCTGGGGCCTCTGCCGCTCACCGTGGGCCCTCCCACGGGGGCTCTGGCCGCTCCTGCTCTGCTTCTCAGGGCGACCCGGCGAGGATGGAGTCGGACCTGGAGGTGGGATGCTTCATGAATCACACGATGACTTAGGCGTCCCCCCTGGCTCCTGGTTTTCACCTCTCCCCTTCCCCATGCCGATTGGTCTGAATCAATCCAGAAATACCAGATTCCAGGGTTGGTGCCGCCATGGATACTAGACCAGAGCTTCACAATCATTTTGATTTCTCATCTCAAGCTATTGGGTTGCCTCAGGGAATTCACAGCAGTGACGGTGTGTCCAGCACCCGAGAGCTCCCTGTCAGATGAGTATTCTGGGGCCTGCCGCTGAAAAGGACAGTGTGGCCCTCGAAGCCAGGGAGTCTGTGCTTAGGGCGCTCTCATAGCCGTCATTTATACCTGCAGCTCCTAAGCGAAGACCATCCTGATGGTCTCTCGAGGCTCAATTGCAAAACAGGGCCGTCCTTTTCAGTTCTTTGGAACCAAATGGTCTTTCCAAGTTAAGGAAAAATGAAACAGAGCCCAGCCCAGCTCAGCCCAGGTGTTCTTCCCCAGGAGGGAGTTGCTCTTCCCCAGAGACGGGCCCCAGAGAGAGCCTGAGAACGTTTTTCACTTAACAGTAGGACCAAAGAACACACCTTAAATTAAAGCTCTACATATGTACATATTTTACAGTATGGGATATGGCTCTCTTTTAGGGTTCCCTGACCCAATTCCAATGTGTGTGTTTGGGGAACGGTGTCTCCCCCACACGTGACACTAAGCAATTCTCAGACACCAGCAGGGTGTTGAGAATTCAACTCAATTTGGCCACAGTCTGCCTGGAGATAACATCTGATTTCACAGCCTGAGGACTCAATCCTACAAGCCTGCGCTCCATCCCTCCCAAGATGCCAGTTCCAAGCCCCAGGCCGCTACCTGTGCTTCTGACCTGCCAGCTACAGATTAGAGGTTCCCCTGACCTCCTCCTAAGGTTGTATTCATTTGCTAGAGTGACTCATAGAACTCAGGAAAACCCCTTTACCAGTTTAATAAAGGGTACTGTATAGGATACAAGTCAGCAGCCAGAGGAAGAGAGACACAGGGCAAGGTCCCACATGAAGGAGCTTCTGTTTTCATGGAGCTTGGGGCCAGGCTCGGTAGCACATGGAGACGTTCTGTTTCCCCAAGTGTGGAAGCTCTCCAAACAGGGAAACAGGATAAAAAGGGCCAAAACACTGTTCTCGTGGGTTTTTAGGAAGGCTTCATTGCACAGTTGTGATTGACTAAGTCTAAGTCATTGACCATCAGCTGATTCAGCCTCCAGCCCCTCTGCCCTCTTCCCTCCCTGCAGGTTGAGGGCCAGGGGCTGAAAGTTCCAACCCTCTACTCACATGGCAGGTCTCCCTGGCATCCAGCCCCATCGTGGGCGGGCTCCAAGAATCACTTCCATCAATGATATGACACTCATTTCACCTTTTTGCTCTGAAGTGTTTTCAGGAACTGTGGATAAAGACCAAGTGTATGTGAGAAATATATATTTGATCATCTGAATGATGAATCATTATCATGATTTAAATATGATATAAATCATTATATCACTGTTTAGGAAATAATAAACTAGATGCTGAGTTTTTAAAGTCTAAATTTGCTTTTTAAAATCCATGATTTTCATTTACCTGCCCAATGTCCAAAAAATAACCTTCATGATTCCCCTCTATTCTTCCTGTTTGCACCTCCCTCCCCACCAGCATATTACACCACCTCAAGGTCCCCTCCTTTTGCTCCTCAAAGATCCAACATTTGGCATAGGCAAGTCTCATGCATAGGTGAATAAATACAACTTAAATTATCGTGAGGCCACCACTTACTATCAGCTGAGCTTGGACAAGGTAATCGATGCCTCAGTTTCATCATCTATAAACTAGAGTTAATAGGTACACTTGCCTTTTAGGGGAGTACGGAGTGAACACAACAATATGAGTGAAACAGTGGCCAGCACATAGTACATGCTCAGTAAAATGGTGACCGAGGTGCTTCAGCAGCTGTTTCTTTGACCTGCGATATTCCCCCACCAGCTCATCAACAAAGCCCCTTACAGGTTCCATCATGCAGTTACTAAGGAATTGCTTCTAATTAAAAGACACTAACAGGGCTGCCACAGGTATCAAACGAGACAGTGATGTGCATGTGAGCGAACCGATGTGCATGTGGCTGAGCAGATCTGCAGTTCCCTCCTTCTGAGACGGTGAGTGCCCACCCTCTCTTCCCTCCCAGCTTCCCCTCCCCTTGCCCAAAGGGCTCGTACGGAAGAGGCAGGGAGGCTTGATACTCAGAGTCCATGTCAAGGATTACTAAGAAAAACATTCCTAGTTATCTTTTCTACCATGCCGAGTCACCACCACCTAGAGCCAGGCTCAGGCCTGGAAGAGTGCACCCCGCTCTGAAGTCTTCACGCTCTCAGGCTCCCTCTGTCCTTCCCCTCTCTTCCTAAAACTTCTTGCTGCCTTGCTCTGGGCCCCCTGGTTCCTCGTGTAGCTCTCTATTCCCACTCTCTCCCTGCTTCTCTTTGCTTGTCAGGCTCAGCGTGGTGCTGCGGATTGCAGAGCGCTGCCTAGACAACCAGAGGTCTGTGTTCTCACCGTCACATCCACCCTCCTTCCCTGCTGCCTGCCTGCCTTCACTCAGTGAGCTTGTGTGAAGCTCACGGCACGCACTCTGCCAGGCACCTTGGTGGGCGCTGAGGACAGGTGTGTCGTGGACAGATGTGGTTCCCACTCTCTCACAGTGCACCAACCCATACAAGCCATGTGACCCTGGGTGAGTTCATATTTCCTTCCTTGCATGCCTTTCTCTGACACCCAGCTGTTCTCTGTCCTGTGGTTTCTTGTGGTTGAGCTGCTGGTCAAGGCCTAAGGCCACGGAGGTGAGACGGTGCAATTTTACTCGCAGCTCATGGGTGATCAGACCCAATGCCCATTCCTCCTGTAACTATAAAATACCATTTCCCCAAGACTACCTCATTCATTTTCTCTGCCTAAAGGCATAACCGAAAGTAAGCTTCACACGTTTGCCTAATGGCCATGCAGTTCATTGGCTAAATCCCCACACCACCTGCAGACCAGGTGCAGCTGCTCCCACTGTGGAAACCAGCCCTGCAGTGGAGCCTAACCCTCTCCCTCCCCACCCAGGGCAGCTGGGACAGCAGGATGGGGTGCCCCAGGGTTTCTCCCAGGGCCGGGTCCTCAGCAGATCCCTGCATTTAAGCTCATTTTGGCAGAGGGAGGCTGTTTTTCCAAGACCACGCTCTCTAGCAGAATCAGGGCTTACCTCTCCCTGTAGGCTTCTTGCTGGCAGGAAGGCCCTGTGGTCACTCCAGGGGGTCTGTCTGGAGTAGCTGAGGTGCTGGAAGGGGGCCTTCCTGGTTTGTCTACCACTCTGCTTTTACTTATAGTTTATGCAGTAAGTCAATAAAAATAGCGACATCCTGTAGAGATGTATGTATTAGCACTTCATACAAGAATGAGGAAACAAATTGTCCACATGAAGGATGATTACAGTTTGTGGGGTGACTTGGGGGCCGGAGAGTTGGGTGGTGATTCTGAAGCCCACTGTGCCTCATGAGCCTGGTAGAAGCAGCTCTGGGCGAAACCCTGTGTGCCAGGAGGCCTTCAGGGTAGACCGTCACCACCCTGGGCTCCAGTTTCCTCAGACTGAAAGCTGAGATCGCGGTTCCCACCCACTCATGACTCCTGAGAATCAAATCAACAAGACAACAGGTGTAAAAGCCTTCGTGCGGAGCGAAGTTGTGGGTGAATGTGGTTGGCGTCATTGCTTTTACTGCAGCCCCGTCACCCAAAAGGAGCTTGTTTCAGACCCTGGAAACACTGGGCAGGAGGCTTCCCATGAATTCCCAAGGCAGCTTCTTCCCCTGCTCCCCACCCACCCTGCAGGCCTGCAGAAGCACCTCCCTCCTCACCAGGGCACGCGCGGGGTAATGGGGGAGCAGGGCTGAGCAGCCTCCGTGCATCATCCCATTTAATCATCATCTCAGGCACCTCAGGAATGTACTGTTATCCTCACAGAAACTCTAGAAAGGAGGGTATTTTCTTTCTTTTCAGTTGTAATTTTGAATAGTAATATCATCACATGACAGAAAAACAGAAAGCTCCTCCCCAACTCCATCTCCCACCACCAGTTCCTGGGGGTAGCCATAGTTACCAGTCCTTATAGAGCTATTCAGAGCTATTGCATAGGTAAACCTGCAAGTCAGCTAAAATGTTCTCCCACACAGACACACACATCTTTCCAAAACACAAATTACAATATACTATACATGTGATTCCACACCTTGCTTTTCACTTAGCAATATTTCATGGTACTTCCATTCTTCTCTCAGCAACACTGGGCCCAGATAGCATCCCAGCTTCTTGAAACAGCTCTCTGTGACCCCTCCCTTTCCTGGCCTTCCTTTCACCTTATTGGTCATTCCTCGTAGGGTCCTTTGCTGGCCCATGTTTGCCTCCCCCATATCAGTAAGTGACACCTGCTTTCACTCACTGGGTCAGGCAGACCCCTCCACCAACACACACACACATGCCCATCCCATCCCCAGTCCATCAACAAGTCCTGGGGATTCTTGCCCCACGAAAGTGCTTGACTGTCATCACCGCATCCCCCGGGGCTTTTGCAGAAGCCTCTTGACTGGTCTCCTCACTTCCATTCCTAACCAGCACACTACCCCACCTGCTGTCCGCACAGCAGCCAGGGCAATCATCCTTACACTTCAGTGGCTTCCCACTGCCTTAGAATACAACCCAAATCCCCTCCCTGACTACGCAGCCCTGCAGGGTAGGACTTCTGCATGTCTCTCCAGTCTCACCGATGTCATCCTCCCCTTGCTCAGCATCACCAGTCTTCCTTCAGTTCCTCGAAAGCACCAAGCTCTTTCTGGACCCAGTGCCTTTGAATATATGCTCTTTACCTGGCACACCGTTGCTCTGGTTAGCCCCTCTTTCTTTGAGGTTCAGCTTAAGGGTCACCCCTTGGGGAGGCCCTCCTCAACTCCCTTGTTATTCTCTACCTCATCTCATGGTTGGTTTCCTTCGTAACGCTCATGACTATGGTGGTGACCATGTTGACATAAATTTGGTGGTGGCTTATTCTGTGCGCCCACATGTAAATTCCATGATGGCAGGAACCATGTCTGTCTCATTGGCCACCTAGGGCCGAGCATCCTGCCTGACACATACAGGGCATTCAATAGAGGTCTGTTGAATGAATTAATAAGTCCCACTTCCTTTTTAACAGATGGAGAAACTGAGGGTTAGAATGATTGAAGAAGTTGCCCAAGGCCACACAGCAAAGGGTAATAGAGCCAAGATCTGACACCAGGCAGTCTGAGTCTAGAGATGGAGTTTATGTGCAAAACGTTGAGATGGGAGTGAATTGCTATTACGTACCTTCAGATGTTACCTACCTACAGAGAAACGATAGAATCCTATGCCCTTCTTCTTCTCTTGAGGGCAACATGAAGAACTCTGGCTTACGGGGTGAGGGTAAGGAGATGGGGCGGGTTGACAGTGAAACTGGACGTGTCATCAGGCCCGCACACCAGCAGAGGAAACACCTGTCCTCAAACTTGCCGCTCTCCTTGTGGGAACCAGATCCTCCAACGTCATAGGCCTCCTCTCCTTGTATCTGTTATGGGAGATCAGGGACCTGGGGGTGTTCCCCAGTAGTTTACTTTCACTTACTGCCCGTTTTTAGAACCTGCTGCCTCTGTTCTGAGTAAGAGACTCTTTCAGAATTGTTAGCTAATGGGGAAAAGGTTTAATTGGTCTTCAGTATTTCTGAACCTTTTAAATACTCAGCTCCTTCCTTCCTGAAACAAACCTCTGTTCAGCAACTTGACTACAATAGGGAGCCACCGAAGGTAAGGAACAGGGACTGGAAACACTGAGGAGATGCCTGATAGCAGCCCCTTCAGCTGCATCTCCAGAAGGGGTGGAATTGGCACTGCCATTTCTGCGGCAGGGGTGGCAGACAGGGAGATTCCTCCCCTGGCCCAGCAGACAGGAAATGCGCTGTGTGCCAGGAAGCGCATGCTTCCCTGTGCTTGTGTAGAAAATCTGCACAAGCATTTCCTTTCTCCATTAAGAGCTTGGGGGAGTAAGGGGTGAAGACAGGGGAATAGAGCTATTCCTATACCTATTTTTTGGCTTCTTTCCTTTCAAAATTATTTTGAAATACGAAATACACACAGAGAACTGCACCATCATAAATATGCTGGATTAGATTATTGTTCACCAAATAGTCACTCCTCACTCTGACTTCCATAGGTGGAGCCAATTTCCCCACCCCATTGATGTTGGGCTTGGCCGTGTGACTTGCTTTGGTGATGGAATGTGGACAACAGTCAAAGGACATTAGTTCCTAGCCTAGACCTATGAGACCTGTATGTTTCCTTTCACCCCTCTTGGGTTCCTGCCTTTCACTATAAGAGTACAGGCCTTGGACAGCTGCCAGTTAAGGGAGGACAAGAGATCCATGGAGCAGCCCTGCACTTATCCTGCAGCCTCGAGCCAAGGCCAGTGGAGCCCAACCTAGACCTCTAACTACCCACAAACCAGTCCACAGGAAGCACATACTTGTGGTCTGCCACAGCTTTGGGGGGTGTTTGTCACGGCAATAGCTAACTGAAGCAGTAAGTGCACAGTTCAATACATTTTGACAAACTAAATATCCTTGGCCACCTGCACACAGACCAATAAGCAGAACATCACCACACCTGAGAAATCCAGCCCTCCTAGTACCCTATTCCAGTACTACACCCTTCTCTAAGTAACCACTAACCTCACTTCTAATAACACAGAAGAATTTTGTCTGTTTCCTTACTTTAAATAAAGGAAACGTGCAGAATACACTTATTTGTATCTGACTTCTTTCATGCATTGTCACCTCTGAAGGGTTGATCCATGTATTGTTGCATGTGGTTTTAGTTCATACATTGTTATTTTGCAAATATACTAATTTATTTTCCCATTCTATTGTTATGGGCATTTGGGTTGGTTTTTGTTTTCAACTGTTGTGAATAGCATTGCTATGAAATTCTTGTACATGTCTTCCGGTGAACATATATGTATGTATGTATGTATATATATATATTTGTGTTGGGTCTATACTAGGAGTGAAATTATACATAAAGTATGTTTATATTCAGCTTTAGTGGATACTGCCAAACAGTTTTCCAGTTTAACTACTGACAGTTTATCAGCATTCTGATTGCTCCACATCCTTGCCAATACTTGGTATTTCCCAACTTTCAAAATTTGGTCATTTTAATAGATGTATAGTCAGACTGCTTTTAATTTGCACTTGACTGATGACTAATAACTCAAGTCATTTTACATATGTTTACTGACCATTTGGATATTTGCTTTGGGGAACTATCTGTTCAAGTCTTTTGCCCATTTTTCTGCTGGACTTTTTTGTCTTTTTCCTATTGGTTTGCAGAAGTTCTTTATATATTCTGGATATCAGTCCTATATGTATTACAAATATCTTCTTCCACCTTGAGAGTTGCATTTTTACTTTCCCAATAGTATCTCTTGATGTGCACAAGTTCTCAATTTTATTATAATCCAATTGACTGATTTTATTTTCGGTTTGTGAATTTTTTGCCCTGTGTAAGGGATCGTTATCTACCACAAGGTCATGAATATGTTCTCCTATGCTTTGTCCTAAAAGCTTTATTGATCTGTAACTAGATTGGGATTGATTTCTGTGTGTGGTGAGAGGTAGGGTAAAATGCTTCTTCCCCATATGAATATCCACTTGACCCAGAGTCATTCAAATGAAAAGGCCATTCTTTCCCCCTGCACTGCTGTGTCACTATTTGTTTTTTGTTTGGGAATTGAAAAAAGGCATGGTTTACAGAACATGCTGTCATCCTAAACAAACTAAATCACATCCCAGCTTTCCTATCCTAGATGTGGAGTTGAGGTAAGTTACTTCCTATCTCTGAGTCTGTTTCCTTACCAGTGTTTGAAAATAATGAAACTTTATCTCTCAAAGTCATACAGACAATGAGAAAATTCAGGAAAAACACTTAGTACAGTGCCTGAGAGTGAGTGTGCAATAAATATCTGCTGTTATTACCATGACTGCTACCGTATTCCTCATGTTAGTAGAACTCAGGCAAATGAGATTTTCCTGATCTGGGAAGCAAAGGTGTTGTCTGTGCTCAGTTCTGTTTCCAAGTCTCTGAGACCTGATACACACCAGCTGAGCACCCCAAGTTGGTTATATACTCCTCTCTCTGTTCGCTCAGCCACTCTCCACCTAGGACCCTTACTATTTCCAGCCTTGGCTTTACTGGGCTCTCTCTGAAATCAACAACCTCCCCCCACTGTTTACTACCTTCTTCCCACTTCCTGCTGTTCTGACTTTGAAGCCCTAGGACCCAGCTTCCCTAGTGAGCTGGCACCACTCAACATACTTTTCTGATTTGTTTGTGACACCCAGCCAGCTGTTGGCCTGTCCAGCGGAGAACCAAAAAATGCTCTTTTAGGACAACATCCTGTCTTTGTGAAATTGCTTTGTAGAAAAACAGCTGAGAAAGAAGCTTGCTTGGCTCATGTCTTTGGCAGTGAGGTTTTTACCTCAATGCAAAGAGTACATAAAATAAACATCAGACATTTCACACACCCACCTGGTTGGAGTTATGTGATCTTGCTTATTAAAAATATATTTTTGGCACTTCCCATCAGCCAGTGGAGTTAATGCTCCTGCTGAAGCTAGAGTGATTAGACTGGAAATAAGTTCCCTGGGGTTTGGCTTCTGTCTGTGGAAATGTCAGTAGTTTATTCACATTTTTAGAAGGTTGCAAATATTACCATTTGTGATTCTCAAGTTCAGGCTAAGTGCTTTTCAGTGGTGGTGTAACTAAAATGGTCTGATCTTCTGCATATCTACATGGAAGACATTGTTCAAGCTGGCCAAGTGTTTCCTTGGCCTGCTGTTCATGTATTTGCTCCACCCACATATATGAAGTGCCACATTGTGCCCGATCCTCTGCTAGGGGCAGAGGGTAAAAAAACAAATGTTTGGCCCCTCTAAATCCTTTTACTTAGGTGGTAACACTGAATTCATATTTTATAAGGTGGGCAGATATTTCCTGAGCAAAAGTTAGTGTTTTTAAACATTTTTATGTCATGCTGGCTCTTGTACCCTGACTTACCAAGTCATTTGTGCCGGCCTGTCACCTTTGGGACCACTTTCCCTGGGTGGTGGTGGTGGTGCAGGTCCCTGCCGAGGGAGGAGTCTCAATTTGGCTCCATAGATGATGTTTTCTACTCAGATTTCTACCGGAGAGCATCTCTTTAGTCCTTACGTTTACTTCAAGCTGACTCAAGTAGACATAAGTTGGTGCCCAGAGTTGGTCTAGCACCTTAAATTTGTGGCAAGACGTCGGCACTTTTCAGAGTGACCTTGGAGATATTTAGACATCGTATCTCTTTCAGTGGGGTGAGCCTTTATGGGAACTTTTAATCAGAGCTCAAACCCAGTCTGTTGTACTCTCTTCATTTCAAAATAATTACATGTATTTTCAAATTGTGAAGACCGTGCCGCCATGTATTGGTGACATGTCTGTGCCATTGAGTTATCAGTTAATTCAAGAAATAAAAGTTTGTGTTTTAAAAAACATTTTTGCCAAATCTGGTTCTTTCCTTTCACAGAATGCTGGGATATGAATCTAGTTTGCTTAGCCTAAATGCATGTTCTCTAAAACCGTGCCTTTTGTCAATTCCCAAATGAAAAACAGATAGTGACACAGCAGTGCAGGGGGAAAGGAGATGGCCTTTTCATTTGAATGACTCTGGGTCAACTGGATGCTCATACGGGGAAAAGCATTTTACCCTACCTCTCATCACATACAGAAATCAATCCCAGTCGCGATACAGATCAATAAAGCTTTTAGGACAAAGCATAGGAGAACATCTTCATGACCTCGAGGTAGGTACCCATCCCTTACACAGGGCAAAAAAGTCACGAACCAAAAATAATAAAATTAATCAATTGGGTTATATTAAAATTAAGAACCTCTGCACACCAAAAGACACTATTAGGAAAGTAAAAAGGCAGCCCTCGGGGTGGAAGAAGAAAGCAACTGCTCTCGAAACCAAGCTTCCTCGAGTTCCAAGCTTTTTTGAATGAGCAACCACCAGTGAAAATAAATGGAGAATCCCTTCCCAACACATTTTATTTAGTTGTTTGGTTACCAGTTATGTACACAAAAACAATGTGGAATAAGGAACCCCAAATTCTAAAATACACGGCTGCTCGTGTTCAGGTGGCACTCAGGACAGCAAGGCTTGCCCAGAGTTCATCAGCCATCTGGTCTAGATGAGTCAGGCCTGGACATTTCGAAGAAGTTATTGAAGTCAAAGAATTCATCAAAGCAGAGAGGTCCTTTGCTTTCTCCTCTGCTCTCTGTAGAGAAGGGAACAGCTGGCGCTTACCTTATTCTAAGCCAAGTGGGGAGACATCAGAAGAACCACTCAAAAAGATGGAATGTCTGCCAGAAAGGGACTTATGGAGCCCATTCTCTGGTCTTGCTGAGCTTGCTGAGCTCGTGAGGGTGGGCTTCCCACAGGGGGCATTGTGAGAGAAGCTAAAAAGCATCCCAACATGTCCACGGTGGCTGGAGTCTACCACACACCCCAAGGTATATGAAGTGGGGAGGCTAGCTGGGCTGCCTGCATTGCAGGATGGGGAAGGGAGCAGGAGTGGGAGCAGCCTGCAGGGACACAGACGGGCTGCGCAAGGACCTAGGGGTGCCAAAGGGATGGCCCAAAGGACTTCCAAGTAAGAGACATTTGGAGGGACATCTCCCAGGGGTGGCCTATGGAGCTGATGAGATTCCGGTGATGAAAATCTGGACATGTGCAGGAGCTAACAAGGCGGGGTTGTGAGAGGTCGTTCAGAGAACGCTTTGCTAGTGAGAGGGACGGTGAATGCAGTATGTGGATCTCCGTGGGGTGTGTGACACAAAGGGGAGAGTCCTCTCCAATTAGTGCACAAACATGTTCCATGAAACAGGATTTGGTGGATGGCTACCTCAACAGAAGGCACCAATAGTCAAATTAAAATCACATAAGCAAGCTCACCAAACTTGCCCCTTTTCTTCTGACCCTCTCTCCTCCAGCCCCCAGCCTGGAGGAGCTCGTGGCCAGGGGGAACATATGGATGCAGATTGAAAGAACAGTCCTCTCCCCCATTTCCCACTGCAGGTCTTCAGTCTGTGAGTTAGGCCTGAGACACGGGAGAGAGATGCTGCCTTAACTGCATGCAAGTTTGAAGTTTTCATTTAGACTGGCCTGAACTTGAAACAGTTGAGGTAGCTAAAAGTGACCAAAAAGCTAAGGCATCTCTGAGATGTCATCAAGGATGGAAAAGGGGATCCAGGAAGGTACATGTGAAGATGCCAAAGGAAGAAAAATGAGGCTGTTTCCTGACAGTATTAGACTATTGAGATTAGCCCACTCCACAAACTGGCTATATTAGAAAACCAGGAATTTCTTTCTTTCTTTCTATTCAGGTAAAAATAAATGCAAAAAGAAGTCCTAATATTTTCCTCTTGGGCCCTAGTAAATCATCTCATGCAGCCCCGGGGAGAGCAGTAGTTCAGAAGCCAGTGCCCCACACCAGGTATGTCTATCTGGAACCCAACATGGCCCTCCTGTGCAGGTCAGGGCCTCTGGAAACCAGGTGGTCTCCTCGGCTCAGAGCAAATACTCAGGACCTGCACCATCGCCTGCTGCTAGCCTGCCTAGCTGATCCCTCACTGATTCATCCAATGTGCATTTCCAGCTTGCTCCCTAGTGTCAGGTTCTGTCCTCAGCTCTGGAGACTCAGTGGTGAATAAAGCAGGTAAGACCACTGTCCTTGAGAGGCTTACAATCTAAACACACTGTAAACACATAAATATGTATTTACAAATTGTGGTTAGTGTTATAGTAGTAGCAGTAAAAACACAAAGAAAAAACAAATCCCCAGAGTATGGCAGTAAAGAATTATGTGTGCATGTGTGCGTGTGTGTGTGTGTGTGTGTGTGTGTTGGTGGGGGACAATCCCTACTTGACCGCTCCTGTAGCTGAAAATTACCAAAGAAAACCTGGCAATTATTATGCATTAAATGGGGTGTTTTTTATCTCAGCAGAGTGTATTCCTGGAAGGGGAGTGAGGGTAAAGAGTGTGTGTGTGTTTCTGTATGTATCTACTTAAAAGATAATTTCATGTAACAAACATTTACTGAGAAGCTCCTTTGAGTAAGAAAGCATGCTAGGTAGTGCTGTGGAGAGAGATTTACCGTGTAGGACTGGGCCAGGAGTCTCTGGGTGTTCCGGACTATCTGGGCATCTCTGGGCCATTCCTGACACCAAAGCAGTGACTGTGCCTGTGGTTGCCTAGCGCCGATGTGTCTGGTCTGGGAGCAGACTTGGTGAAGCAGGAAGAAAGTGCCTCAAAAGTCGTTACAAGGAGTGAGTGATACAGTTTCCTCCTGAGACAAGCAGCCACTTGACACAAAACTTCAGCTTTGGGCCCCTATCTTCTTGCCTCCTTTGCTTTCTCTTTGTCTAAGATAATAACTTCATGTCCCTACTATGAATAATAATTTCACCCCTTTACTATGTGCTGGGAGACTTCCTAGATGACTCTATGCATGAGGTGGATCTCACTGCAACCGCACGTTGGGAGTACTGATGTCTTCATCTTACAGGTGAGGAAGCCGGGGCTCAGGCTAGCCAAGCCCTGAGCCCGCATCCCAGGTTCCCGACATGTGCTGTCTCCAAGCAGTCCCATGCTTTTTCCTCCACCCCACGACGCCGCTAGTTAGGCCCTGGACTCTGAGCATCTTGAGCATGTCTCATTCATTCCTGTAATCTTCAGAGCCCAGAATTGGGAGGAATGTAGTCATTTGTTCATTTATCCATCCAAAAAATATTTTACTGAGCACTAATTTAGTGCCAGGACCTGTGCCCTGTGGTCATTAAATGTTTGAGAAATGAAAGGGGAAAGAGAGAGAAAAAAGAGGAAACACATCCAAGGGAGGAAGCTAGATGTGGACTGGGCTCGGGAGGGAGAGCCCGGGACCACAGGCTGTGTGGGAGGACCAGCAGGGCAGGCTGGGAGCGCCCTCCACCAGGAATCAGTCCTCGCATCGGCACTAACTGCCTCTCTAGGCTTCAGTTTCTCTAGAAATTTCCAGTGCTCCTCAGGTAATTTTTTGACAGGTAATTTTGATAGATTTGTAAACTGAGCAAGAGCGAGCCATGTGGCTTGACCACTCTGTTCACATAGGTGACCTTTCCATGATTTGAGTGAGTTATTCACAGGACTTTTTTCCTGGGAAGTAAATAATTTGGAAGATTAATACATGAAGTTTGCTTTTTATATGTTTGGATTTGAGCACTTACTGTGTCCAAGACACTAACACATCAAATGTTGATTCTTTAATTGATTGATGCAGGATGTAGAAAGAAACCTGAAGTCAAGTTGTAAAACCCTGGGTTCTGTACCTCACTCGGCAATAATTTGCTGTGTGACTCTGAGCAAATCACTGCCTTCTCTGGGCCTTAGAGGTGCTGATGATTAAATCAGATTGATCAAAGGTTGGAAGAGTGCGCCGGCTGTTAGTGCCTTCAAAGGTTCCCCTAGGCAGTTCTGACAAGCATCAGAATTGAGAGCCATTGCTTACATGTTTTTCTTCCTATGTAACTTTTGAAACCACGTATCCAAAGCTCTGAGGCTCCGTGTACAAGTGTCTGACGCACAGGAAATATGAGAACTGGGTATTTGTTGTTGCTATTTTTAATGAAATAATTATGAAAGAAACTAGAAAATAAATGGTAGATTTAGAATAAGGAGGAGAAGCTGCAGCAACTCACGTTGAATGTCTCAGCATCAAAGGATTATTACTGTGTTTAAGCTCTTTGGACCTCAGTTTCCTAGTGGTAAAATGTGAAGAATATATAGTTCCTGGTAAACTGGTTCAATAAACAAATAAATGAACAAGTAACTCCCCAATCTGTAGCATTTGTCAATTTCTCTGGTGGAAAATTTCCCACCATACTAGATTTCCACCTATGAATGGTTTAACAGTGGCTCAGAAAACTGGGTATTTACCACTTACTCTCCCAGGCCTGTCCGAGCTGGCCCCCAAGAGCATGGGAGGGAAACACAAGACCTCAGCATATACGATGTGCTGGGCACGGTGCCCACCTCATAGGAAGCATTCAATAAATATCACCTATCACATTATCGTTATGGTTGTTAATACATGGTTGTTGTTGTTGTTTTTACTCTGATTTTGCTAATAGAATGTTTTTGCCCTGCCAGGCCTCAGAGTTGCTGAGGGACAGAATTTTTTTTTCAGGGACAGGATTTTCTTTTTTCCCTCTGAGCCCAGTGTTTCAGGAATAGGACCGATTCCTTCCGTACACCAGGCAGAACACTTCTACTAATGTAGTGCATGGGCAAATTAATTTTGGCATATCACATATGGGCCTGGTAGCTCCTGACACCTACCTAACACACAATCTACTTTACAATTTAACAGAAATAAGCAGCATTTTATGAGAGCTGCAGTTTTTGAAGCACTTTCATGGCTTTTTCTCCTCTTTTGATACCTTTTGATACCTACTGAGGTAGGTAGGACTCCCCATTTTGCAGATGAAAAACTGAGGCTCAGAGAGATTGTGACTTACTGGGGTCGAACAGCTGTCAGTGGTGGAGATGGCACTCCCCAAATCCCGGTGCTCTTGCCCCACCACAGCTACCTCATAATTTCCAGGAGGCACAACTATGGGATGCACAGTTTCCCTGACCTGACCTGGGAGGAGCAAGAGAAGGAAGGAGGAAGAGGGCGACGTCACCTATTCTAAACAGAAGCTCAGAACACTCACAAGACCCAGGAGCCTGATACGGATGTAATTAATACAGCGTAAATACCCTCAGTGAGCATTTTTGGGGAAGTCAACTGCAGAGAGAAAGATTACTAATTCATGATAAGGTTAAAGTGGACCCATCTCTTGCTTTTAATGTGAGCTTGAGTTACTGTGATAATTAAGTTTGGCAGTAAGAGTATTATGCTGTGCAGTGTGAGAAGCCCTGTTATCTGTAAAACAGAGTTTAATGGGATGAGTATGCATGAGTGCATATTAAGGACAGGCTGGGGAGGACTCCTGTGACATTATGGAGATTGGTGTCTGCTAAGTTGGGCAGCTACCAGGGCTCCCCAAATGTAGTTCTTGGGCTGCAAACTTCTGCTTACTGAATAGGCAATGGCTGTGTCTCTAGGGAATGGAATGTACCCCACTCTGTTTCTAGGAATTAGTAAGAAGTGGTAGTGTCAGGAGGAGGATACATGTGTTCTACAAATGTCTCCTGTCCCACAGTGTGTCACAAGCCTAAGTGGACTCACCAAGAAGGAGGGTAGGTTGGGGAGTGATGATTTGCCTCCATTTCCCTCCCCCCGAGCCCTCTGGGGACTTAGAGGGGAAGTGAACTCTCTGTGTCCATGAATAGAGCAAAGGGTCAGCATGGAGAAGGGTGCAGGGCCTTGAAGTCCTGCCGGCTAACCATGGAGAGCTGGTCCCAGATTTTTATGTTTCAAGAAAAACCCTCAAAACACACCAACATACACAAAGTACATGTTTATTAAACAACATTAGAAGAGAGTCTTCTAGGTTGGATATCAATTTTTTTATATTAACAAAGGTTTATTAATATTATTAAATCAGTCATCACAAATGTCTTGCTTCTGGGCCTTTGTTATTTTTTCTAGCATTGCACAGTAAAAGCCATGCCAGTGTCCAGGAGAAAAGTAGGTTCTAGGGAACCTTGAGTCCCAGGCAGCTTTGGAAGGCGCTGTGGATTCTGGGGCCATGAAAGACCCAGTCTCACAGCTCTGGTGCTGTGGGCTCCAAACGCCGTCGAGGCTGAGCATCTTCAGGTACTTCTCCTCAGGCAATGTGTTTTGAGATCCTCCATCTCTCAGCCTGATGCCCTCGCTTAAACATGTTCCACTTGGGCAAGTCCCTCTTAGGTTTAGAGCCCTGAGGCAAGGAGACCAGCACGTGCTGAGCAGTTCCTAAGGGCCAGACTCTGTGCCAACAGCTTCTCTATCTTACCTCATTTAATCACTATAACCACCAACATCAGGACCAATCATTACCTGTGTTTTACAAAAGAAGCAAGATGCCCAGGATGGTCAGCCTAGGAGCAGCAGAAGACAGTGGACTGGAACCTAACTTGGCCTGCCTGGCTCCTCTGAGCCCACCGTTCTAGGATTAGGACTGGTTCCTTCCTTGCACCAGGCAGAACACTTCTGCTAATGCAGTGCATGGGCAAATTAACTTTGGCATATCACGTACTGACCCAGAATGAGGACTAAAATTAAATCCTTACATGTGCCAAGCCCTCCGTTAGGCCCATGTGAAAGGCAACATGATGCAGTGGAAGGTGCTCCAGCTTTGGAAACCAAAGTTCCTGGATTATGATCCTACTTGCTATTTGTGCAATTTTGGGCAACTTACTTAACCTTTCTGAATCTCTGTTATTCACCCATAAAATGGGTATAATAGTAGTTCAAACTCTTCATAGAGCTGTTGTGAAATGAAATGAGATCATTAATGTGAAAGCTCAGCAAATGTTCAGTAGATGTTATCATTATCATGTATTCTTCACAAACCTGTGCTAAACGTCCATACCCATCTCTTTAACAAAGTCTTCAACTTCATCCAAAGTAGATGTCAGACTTTCATATCAATAGATTTCAGAATACATCTTCATCCTTTTTTTGTAAATAGGATGGCATTTGCCATTTCTGTATGTCAGCTCTTTTCATAATCCTCCCAAAAGTCATCTTCAATGCTTTAGTGAGCTTAAGTTATTAAGTAACCTAAGAATGAATTCCATCCTCACTCATGGGAAGAAATACAAGCTTCTGGGAATGGAAGGGAGGAGAAATCTTTCATTTGCCCCCTCGCCTTATACTATTTAGCTCCTGCTATGAGTCATTTAGCATGTACTATGTGAGGCACCTTGGAAGATGCAGATGTGAAAGTCAGGCACCATCTATGTCCCCACAGAGTGCACATTTTAAGGCATTACTGGACAATGAGGCAGAGAGCCTTTCACACCTGAGAAGAGGTGCCTCCGCAGAAACATGGCACCCAGAGAAAGGAGAGACATCTTTGAGCTTGGGTGGCACAGAAGAAGATGAATTTGGGCACCTTAGCTTTTCAACTTTATGAACCTCTGGCTTTAAAGAATAAATATGCTTGAGGAAGAACTCTGAGAAGAGCAAGGGCGATTAGGGGCTCATGGGGAAATATACGGGATGTAACAAATAGTCCTGTCTGGCTGGAGCTTACAAGTTATGTGAAGAAAAACAAGACACAATTTAGATGGGTGTCAGAGTGCAGAAATCTTAAACCTCAGGCTATGTTTAACTTCAGTGAGGAGCCACTGACCCAGGGTTTTCAGCAGCTGAGTGACTCAATCCCAATCTAGAGGTGTTGTGTCAATGAGACAGGAAATGGAGACTGGAGGGAGGAATGCTGACACCCAAGTCATTGGCCAGGTGAGAGGTAAGAAGGTAAGAATTAGAGTGGTGGCGGTGAACAAGGACAACCAAGAAAAGCTACAGGAGAGATGTCTGCAGAAGCAGCTTATGGACAGAGCCCTCTGAGTGCCCGTCCAAGACCTACCAGCCCTTACACGTGGGACCTTGCTCAGCTTCTCTGCACAAATAGCAAGCTTTCTCTTGCCATGGCTGGAAAGTAGAGACCTGGGGCCAGAAGATGTCCTTCCAGCCCTGGCCTCCTCTGACTCATCTGCCTGACATTTTTGTCATTGTTCTTACTGGCCGGCTGTCACAGGACGGGGGCCTCCCATGCAGTGCCCCGGTGAGGTTGCCAGAAATTGGTGATCTTTTCTTTGGAAAGCCTTGCACAGACTCCCAACTAATTAAGTCAGTTCTGTTTGCTTTGAATTCTCAAATCTTCCCAAACCAAATAATGTCAAAGCACAAAACAGATTAATGGAGCAAAATAACAAAGTTAAGAATACATAAGAATGTTCTTTTATTACAAAGGGAACGTTTCAAATCAGTGGAGAAAGGATAAATTCACCCAGCAGGCCTGGAGCAAATGACTGCTTAGGAAAAAAATAACATTCCGTCCCTATCTCACTTGTTGGACCAACATTAACTCCAAATGGTTTTGAGAAATAAAAAATCACTTAAGAAAAAAACTGAGACTGTTAATGTAATCTCAAGACAGGAAAAGCCTCTCTTAGCATGACAACCAGGCAGTTACAATAAAAGAAGAGATTGATAGATTTGACCATATAAAAATTTTTTAATTCTACATCCTGAAAACACACAGCCACTCTGCCATGTTGTGTCAGCTCTTCTGGGAAGGCTAGAAAAGCCATTTCTAATGCTTTCAGCATGCCCCGGTGGAACCCAGCTGAGGGAAGTGAAGAGAGCCAGCTTCAGGGGAGACTCCAGGTGGGAAGGGGGCCTGGCCTGCAAGATGGGATGGGGCTCTGAGGGGGGGACACTGAGAGTGGTTGCCACAAGGACCATGGGTTCCTGTCCTGAGCTGGGCTCCCCCTTCCCCCTTTCCCCTCAGGAGTTTGAGGGGTTTAAAGGCCCCAGTAGTTTCCCCTGCCCACCCCCAAACCGCCCACTGAAGTGACCAGGTAGGACATAAACAAAGGCCCTGCTGGGTTTGCTTTGTCTTTTCTGAGCCTTAGAGCTCATGGCTGTCAGTCTGGCAGGAGTGAGGACACCCACCTCCTTCCTGCCGGCATCCTTGGGCCCCTCCGTGGAGCTGCACGGTCTTGTCTTTCCGGTTCTGTCTTCACCACCTGGATATCACCAGGGAGAGATCAGTGTCATGCTGCTCAGTGGTGCCAAGGCTCAGCGCCCACAGGAAACATGATTCCGCCCCCACCCTAGGGAACAGCTGGGCCACGTGCCTCACAGACTCACTGGTAGGTGGCTGGAAGTCTCCGGGGATGGAGCACAAGGTGCCTTTCTGTGTCTGTCTCTCTCTAGGAGGCTGAGAAGGGGCCCCAGCACTCCCTGTAGAGAGCAGAAAGCATGCGCCCTTTCTGGTCTCCTCTCTACCCATAGGCTGCAGGCCTCTATGAGCAGGGGCCTCTGATTGGCTGCCTGGACACTGTCCTCAGCAGAAAGTCATATATGTCAGTGGGTCCCAACCCAAGAGGGAGAATTTTAGAAATGTGGAGGTTAACTTCCAGGAAAAGAATTCAAGCTGTATCCACAGGGGGAATTTATACACACTTAGGTTCTTCTGGCAAATCGGGGAGTAGTGACCCAAGGAGAGGCTAAGGGCAGGGGGAGCTAAGGCACCCCTGGGGAGAGCACCCAGTCTGAGGGAGGGAGCCAGCATGTGGGTCCTGAACGCATAGCAGAGCCTTACTGTTGAGGCAGTACTGAGATTCTGGTTTGGCCCCTACCCAGGTCCTGTTAGATGCACACTTGTGCTCTATGCAGAGCTCCACCCTAAGTAAAATCAGCTCTGGACCAGCTCAGGGCCATACACAGAGTGTATCAGTCAGGAATCTTCCTTGCAGGCAACAAAACCTGATTCTGGCTTACTGGAGTGAGAAGGAAGGCAGTGAAAGGGTATCAGGTGGCTCCCAGCACGAACAGCCAGAGAGGCTGGAAAACCAACAGAAACAAAGGTTTCTATGCAGCCAGAACCCTGCCTGAACCGCCAGCACAAAACCAGCCTAGAGAGAAGGCTTCTGCCTCCGCCACTGCCAAACCCAGACAGATCAGTGGACACCCGGAGTTTCACCAGCCCGGAACACTGCCGGCACTGCCACCCGACCACCATTACCACTGCACAACCACCACCATCACCGCAAGACAGAATTTGCCCCAACCTGCTTCACTGTAGTCACTGACTCCTGATTCAAAGTCCGAGATGGGTGAGGCTCACTGGCCTCTCAGAAAGTATCTGTCCTCTTCAGCTTCTAGATTTGTACACCAGGAAATTACCCCAACCTAGGTGGTCAGGGGAGGAGGCAGTCAGACACTGGCATCCCAGAAAGGAGGAGGAGGAGATGAAGAAACAGGACATGAGCACTGCAGGATGGAACAGGCCCTGAAGCAGTCCCTATGTTCCCTGGGTTGCCGTCTCCTCTTCCAGGATGAGGGTGCAAACTGCCTGAAGGTCACGGAGGAGAGGAGGGTGAGACTCCATCACTAACCCCAGTGGGACAAATGAAATCACTGCCACTGTCGTCATCATCATTCCCTTCAACATTATTCTCTGGGTGGAACCTGGGTCTTCTACTCCCAGCACAGAGCAGACTGAAGGCATTGGCAGAGATCCCAGTCTCCACCACAGAGTCTCTGGTCCCCATAACCCCAGTCCTACTAACGCCTGAGGCCAGCTCACACCCCGTTGTCTGGACTAGCCTGTGTGCTGCAGGGTGTGTGGCAGCATCCTTGGCCTCCACCCACTAGATGCTAGTAGCACCTCCTCCCCAGTTGCAACAACCAAAAGTGTCTCTACACATTGCCAAACATCTGGAAGGCAGAACTGCCCCTAGTTGAGACCCATGGCTCTAATCCCATCCCCAACTTTTCCTTGTTCCCCCACTGCCATATTATTCTAGAGATGAGGTGCTCACAGGCTCAGGTCTACGGGTGCCCCAGCCATCCTGATGGCCACACTGAAAAAAGACCTAGACTTTCCTTCTGGGTTTCTGCCAGGAGCATACAGAGCACCAGGACCCCACTTTTACTCCTGCTGGTGGAGGCCAGGAGCAGGCAAGGGACAATCCTATGTAGCCTGATATTTATTCTTTGCCCTGCATGGTCTCACCACTCAGCCTTTGTTCACTTAGCACGCTCTTCCTACCCCAGCCCCTCTCCACTTGCCCCAACCCCAAGGCCCCATTGGTAACATTGGTCTTGTTTTGGACGGTCACACCCTAGCCTTCTTAGCTCCCTGTCTTCCTCTGAAATCACCATCTTTTTATCTGGATCCATCATTCCTCATACTTTGCCTTCTCCCACTGGGCCTTGTTATATGGAGAAAGAAAATGCTGTGTTCAATGAATATTTGTTGAATGAGTGAATGTTTTTTGAACCTCCCAACCCCGCTGTGAGTTATAATTATTATTACTGCCCTTATTGATGGGTAAGTTGAGGCTTAGACAGATCATCGGGAGAGTCAGGACCAGAACTGTTGTATGGCCTGGAAATCAGCTGGGGGTGCAGAGATGGTCTTCATTAAGCATGCATCATTTTGAAACAAAGCCTGGGCCTTAGGCCCTGCAGAAATACCAAAGACCCCACCACCACTGCAGCAGTCTTTAAGTGTGCATTTATTTGTTCATCCTGTCATGCATTCATGGGCAACACCCACCTAATGAACATAGCTCTGTGCTCAGCACAGTGAGGATACAAAGATGAATGCTCCCACTCTTGAACAGCTCAACGTCTACCTAAGAACACAGATTGATAGACAAAATCATGATGCAGATGATCAGCATTCATGGTGACTCTCCTCCTATGCTCTCTGAATCATGAGTGCAACATCATTGCAGCGATTTTCATATTGGATTGTAATTGTCTCTTATCAGTTTCGCCACCAGATTATGATCTTCTCAAGGTAAAGGATGACTTTTATTCTAACCTTTGCCTAGTCCCTTTACCCAGTCTCCACTCAGTCAATGGTTATTGAAGAAATATCTGCAGAGGGTTCTGGGGCCTCAGAAAATGGGAGACAGTTATGGAAGGCATCAGAGAGGAGGGGTTATTTTCATGGAGTCTGAAAACTAAGAGCTTGCTGGTAGAGGTGGGATAGGGAGCAGCATTCGAGGCCGGGGAGCCCCGTAAACATAACAAACCTTAGGTAAGCACTTCCTGCAGGCTCCCTGTGGTGTGGTGTGTAAGGCTTTAGGTGGACTATTATTTCATATTGGTTTGCTATGATCTCAGATCCATTTGCTTATGACTTAAGTGAAGTTGTTTTAATCTAAGGGTGAATTTGTTTACATTGAGGAAGCTGTGTCAGGATGTTGTCATAACATCTGCAGATGCCGATAAGCACTCAATAGCTCAATCCATTGATGGGCCCCACTGGGGACTTATCAATAAGAATATATGGAAGAGTGGCTATGATGTAATGAAATTGAAACTTTAAATACCAAGAATTTGAGGATTTACTAAGAGTGTTCAGTCTGGGCAAAGCTAATCTTTATTGATCTCAATAGCCCTCCAGAGATCTTGAGACATTTGTTCTTGCCATGACGAGGCCACTTTTAGTTGGCAGTAATGTTTTAAACTGTGCAGGAGTGTCAGGAAGAGAAGGGACATCTGTTTCTGCCTTGGTACAGCTACTCATTGTAGGCAGAGGTACAAGCCCTGTAACGGGCCCCAGAGTCATAACCTTCAGAGCAGCCTACCTTGCCTGCTAACACCCTGCCATCACAGGCTAGCTACACGCCCCAGCAAGGAGGGACCTAAGCCAGCAGCTGGTACCCAAACTTTAGTTGTAAGGGCTGGCTCTGCTAAAGCATAGAAGGGTACACTCAACTAAATCTGGCCTTCCTTTCATCTCCCCTTTGCCTGGAACAAAGGTGGGGTTAATCTATTATTGGTTTGGAGTATGTTACTTCTTTATTGGCTTATTAAAAGAAATTATCCTGTATGTTATTGGTTGTGAAATATTATTACAAACCATAGTTCCTGCAGTGAACCTATGAAGTGTTGAAATACATTATTAGCAAAGACAATCTCAATCTCTGAGCATAATCTGCCTAAACTAAAACAACTATCTCTCAGCCTCACCACACTCCCAGAAGGCTGCTGTTAGTATTATTCATGCAGTCTTATAATTGAAGAAATGAAGGCACAGAGAGATTAAATTCCTTGTCCAAGGCCACAGAGTTAATATTGGCAGTGCGGGGTCTGAAATCCAGTACTGCTGCCTCCAAACTGTGTGTTGTCAACCACTCTGCCACATAACCGGGGCCCACGCAGGAAGGGAGAGGTCACAACCTGCTCCATTTACCTCTTCCTCAGAACTCTTGAAAGGTTGTAGCTCCCTCAGTTACTGAGACCTCTGGGGCTCTGTGATCACCAGGACCTCAGCCATTGGCAAGGCCACTGAGAACATGCAGCAATGTGCGGCAGCCGGGCCTGAATGGTCCAAATGATGTGACCATCCTCCTTTCTACACATTGAACAGATACCACTGCAGCTGGCCCAGGTTCTCCTAGGCTCTGGCTGGGCAGCCGAGCTGGATGGGAGCTGCTTAGGTACATGTTCCTCTCCTTCTTCATCCAGAGGGGCCCCAACTTTGCTCTCCAGGTATCTACACTCTGAGGGAAGATGACTTGGGACAGGAGAAGCCCAGTTGGCCTGAGTGTAGCGGAAAGTGCCAGCCACTCTCTCCTGGAGGAAGATGCTGTTTTTCAGAGCATTCCTGGGGCTTAGCAGGGCAAGGTGGGCAAGCCTTAAGGCTGTTGGGGAGACCCCTGGGTTCCCAGAGCTCTGACTCAGGCACTCGCATGTCTTTACTGGGGACAGTATGCTTTGCTACCCAGCTGTCCTCGGGTTAGGCCTCACTCTCGTGAAAATTGATAAAGGGAAACGTCACTGACATGGCATCAGGAGGCCTGCAGGGGACGCTTTCCTGCCCACCACTCCTCCTAAATCTCAAGCACCATGTTAAGACAGATGCCATACTGTTTTAGCTGTTTTAGCACCCAGCAGGAAGGTTTCTGCCTCCCCACCCCCAGCAACGGCTCAGCCAATGAGAGACTGTCACAACTCAGCCAATGAGACACCTTGGCCGTAGGCCTCCAGGTTTACTCCCGTGGACTTTTTGCTTAAACAGCCCTCCTAACTCTGTGTTTTCCTCTGTAAAACAGGGTCCTGTCCTTTGTCCTCTGGACATGCCTATGGTTTTAATATGGCTTGCATGTCCAGACTGCAGTTCGTTGCTATTCCCAAATAAACGTGCTTTTGCTGGTTAAATAACTGACGTTTGTATTTTTAATGCTAACGGGCTTAACTAGCCCTCTCACAGTGGCACAAGAAATTGGGACATTGTGCATGACACCATCAGTAAGCTTTTATCAGTGTTTGACTGCTGGGTCTCTCCATGCACCAGCCGGTGATTTTACAGTATGTTCATCTAAGAGACTTGCTCTGGATTAAGCCCTAAACTAGACTGTGCTCTGGGGGGCTCAGAGATGCCCAAAGAAGGATCTCGGTTAAAAGAGTCATGGATATGAAGCAGACATCATTCTCCCCCTATGGCAAGAGAAGTTTTAGAGGATAGAGAGAAGTCTATAATAATAGTCACCAGCATGTATTAAGTGTCTGTCAGGTGCCAGATATGTGAAATATCTCTCATCCTATATAACACCCTTAAGTTGGATATCACTCTCCTATTTTACAAGTAAACAAACAGGGTCTCCAAGAAGTAAAGCATACTTTCCAAGGCCACACAATCTGTAAATATCATAGCTATTGTTCAAACCCAGGACTTTCTGTCTCCAAATTCCATACACTTTCCACAGCACATGTGCATCTTGTGGGGGAGGAAAAATAATTTTCCCTCTACCCTGGAAAGGTTCTTGGCTGAGATACCCTGTAATAAAAGAAGATTAAACAGGAGAAAAACAAACAGAAGTTTAATTACATGTGCACCTCCTGTATGTGTGGGAGAGACCCAGGAAATCCGAGTAACTCCCTGAAATGGCCCAAGCCACCACCTTAAATAACATCTTCAGCTTAGGACAAAAGATGGTGGAGGTGAATGAGAGGAGGCCAGATATGGGAGGTTACCAGGAAAAACACAGTAAACAAAGGTAAGGTTGTTAAGCTAATTTAAATCCTTTTCTTCTCCACTGACAAGAATGGCTAGAGATTTAGAGTCACCTTTCCTTCCTGGTCCAGAGGGAGACACACTTACGAATGGAGATTTCCCTTACAAATGTAAGTGCCTCTTAGAAAAGGGTAACTTCTACCCAGTTTTCAGAGTGTTTCCTCTATCTGTTGTTTCTTAAAAATAATCACCGTAAAAGAATCTGTTGGAGAGGAAACTTTTCATCAACCCTTCAAAGATTATCTCGCTGGTCTAAGATTTGAACTGACCTGAGGCAGAATAGCAGGAGAATATCAAATCAAATTTTGTATTTACGGGAACCCTACATGCATGAGAGGTTCAAAGACAGTAAAGTAAAATGAGGTATATGTGCCCTCCCAAGCCAAAGAATGGGATAGGGGCCTGGGGCTTCAGAGGGGAAGAGGACAACTCACAGGCAGTAAGAAGAGCAGGTGTTTGGTAATTAGATGTTTGCCCTGCCATGCAGATGGGTCACTCAGATAAAATTTATCTCTGGTATAACTAATTCTTGGAAAGACCCCTCCCCACACCCCCCAATTTAGATTCTTCTAGGTATTTAAGGGAGAGGGAAAAGTTTCTCTTGAGCCCATGGGGTCTTGATTGCCTTCAGCTCATAATAGTCCACATGTCAAAGTGGCACATTTCAGGAGACTTATTCTGAACCTCTTCCAATCTTCATGCCAAAGAAGTATATTTTGGGGTTGCATATTCTGCCCCACTTCATTTTCAAACTGGGCTGTTGTTGGGGAGGAATACTTTTCCTTTACCCTTCAAGGTTCTTCTCTCTGGTCTAAGAATCAAGCTGACATGAGACAGATTAATAGGAGAAAAAAACCCAAAGTTTAATTACATAGGTAAGGGGAATCGATAGACATGAGATTTCAAAGGTGTCAGTGAGGTGTGTAAGTCACCTTGAACTAAGGAGAGGACATAGGGAAGGAAGGCAACTCATAGGAATATGAAAGTAAATGTTCAGTAAACAAACACTTTATGGACCATATGGAAACGCGGAACACAGGACATTTAACAGACTTTTCCACATTTCTCCCTGTCTACCACACCTAGTGTTGTCAGGAAATTCAATCCAGGGAGGTCTCCCTGCACGCTAGGTAAGATCTCAACTGGGGAAAGAGTTCTTGACTCTGATCAAGAAAGAATTCATGAGCAGGTCGAGCAGGCACAAGCAAAGAGTAGTTTAATAAATTTAAAGTACACACTCAAGGAAGGAGTGCAGGCGGGCTCCAGAGGTGAGCAGTAAGGTGAGGTTCAGGTTGAGTGGTCTGATAGCTGGAGTTTAAGCAGGAGTGAAATATTCATCAGGATTAAGTGGGGTTTTTTGGGAATAGGGAGGGGATTTCCTGGAAATAGGGTGACACCCTCTTCTTTGTCTTGATATCCTCAGCCTCAAACTGTCATGATGCCAAGGGGTGTGATTTTTAGTATGCTAATGAGCTTATAATGAGCTTTGGGGTAACTGTAGGTTATTTTTGTTCCCTATCCCAAATCTAGTTGGCTTGAACTGGTTAGAAACTGCATTCTGTTTTGCCATCAGTTATTTTCCTAAAATCTGTCTGGTTTGTTTTCGCTTAACCTGTTCTGCCAGCTGACCGCATGAACTGGCCTCAAGCTCTTCTTGACTCACCCACAGCCTGGCTCTTTTCCTGAACGACACGGCCTATGTCACTGCTTCACATCATAGTAATCTGTGGTGCTAGGTCTCTTTTCGGAGCCGTTCCTCCATCTACATTCTTTTCATGCAGTGGAGGTTGAGGAAGATCAAAGTTTCTTTGAGTCTTTCGAGCCTTGATTGTTTTCAGTTCACTTAATCTGCATGTCACAAGGGCACATCTTGGGGTGGCCTGTACCTAATACTCACTGTCACCATCATTGTCAACAGTAACCTCATCAGCATCTCCAGTGTGTGCACTAGGGTGTCAGTGGTTCAGGAAGCCACAGAAATAAACATGGACCATCTTCTTGGGGGGTAAGCTGTTTGGTGATTCATAAACAGGAGCTTAATGTTGAAGTCAACGTTGACCACTGACATATTAAAGAAGACACGACGAGATCAGCATAATTGTTTCAGGTGGAAATAGAACCCACAGACCTGTGGGCTCTTTCAGGCTCTGCCCTGGGCTTATGGGATTGAGGGGTATCAGAATGTGCCACCCCAAAATATGCCCCTTTGGGATAAGGATTATTTTGAGCTGATTATTTTGAGAGACATCAGGTCCTGGGGAAGCTCTGAAAACATAAGAACAAGAGGTAGGAGTTACCTTTATATAAACGACATTTACATTTATAGAGAAAATCCCCATTTGTATGAGTGTCTCCCTTTCTGTACGCAGAAGAGAAGGATGACTCCATACAAGAAACTAATCAATGGAGAAGTCACCAACTTAAGTCTGCAAATGATGCCCTGCCCCTGTTTATCCTGCTTTATACCCCATCTTTCTTTCGTCTTTAGGTGAAGATGGTATTTAAACAGGTGGCTTAGGCCACCTCAGTAACTCTGTTTTCCTGGGTATCTTCCATGTATACCTGAGGCATACATGTTAATAAACTTCTGTTCATTTTTCTCTTGTTAGTCTCTTTTATTACAGGGAGTCTGAGCCAAGAACTCAGAAAGGTAGAGGGAAAATTATTTTTCCTTCCCTACAGGTCAAGGAAGAGACTTTTTACTCCCTTTCAGGATCTTTCTTTTCTTTTGGCATCAGAGGCACTTGGTGAAAAACGTTGAGAAGCCTCAGGCTCACACGAGAAGAAGGGGCGAGCACACAGTGGTGGTGAGGGCAGCAGGGCACCCTGGGGATTGCCTCCAGATTGGGAGAGCTGGGAATCCATCTGAGATAGATAGGCAAGCTAGGCGCGGAGGACAGAAGTGCAGGACCCTTTAAATCTCTTCTAGCCCTGACTCCCGGTAACTCTGTTAAAATCTCTATCTTCTAGTCCCTTAGGAAATCTGTCATAACACTTTCATGTGGTCAGAGAACTAAGATGACCCTTTCCTGGCTCAGGCCACCTTTCCCAGGAAGTGTGGTAAGTTGACCCTGTATGGTTACTGGGTCAGTTAACACATTTCCTGTTCTCTGGTGGTTCCCAAACTTGACTGCACCCTGGAATCACCAGGGGAGTTTTAACAAATGAGGAATGCCATTCCCAGAGGCCTGAATTTGCTTGGTTGGGGGTATGACCTTTCCTGGTAAAATCCAGTATGCAACAAGGTAAAATCCAGTATGCAACAAGGCTGAGAACCACTGTGCCTAGTTTCAGGCCAAGGACCAAGATCTCTGGTACTTTGAAGGAGCAGTCTTGAGTAGACTTGAGTTGTGTAATTGCTGTCACTTTACCCCTGCCGATTAGGACCATTCTCCCTGCTGAAAGCTTCAGGTGAAAGGGTTCACTTTTGATGGATGAACTTAAAAAGAAAAGGGTTTGATTTGCTTTTAAAATCGTACCTTAGGTGAGGATTTTTTCTTGCCACTAGGAGAGAGTTCTAAAGCCATCTGAAATGAATTGGATTCTAGCTGCTGAGGTTGATGAAACACAGATATACTAGGGAAGAGCCATTTAAATTGAAAACCAAAAGTCCCATTCCTGGCTTCTCTCTCAAGCAGTTTCTGTTTTTCACAGGTATTTCTGCAATAGTCTCAAATCCATCTATCCTCCCCATTCTCACTGTCACTGCCTTAATCCAGGCCTTGTATCTTCCTTCACTCATCTCCCTTCCCCCAGATTCTCCTTTCTCCAACCACTCCACATCATGCCCCAAAGATCTTTCTAGAACATGTTTTTGATTATGTCACTCTCCTGCTTAAAAATACTGCACTGTCATCTTCCCTGTTGCTTTTGAAATAAAATCTAAACTCCTTAGTTCAACTGGTGAAGTCATTCATGCTCTAGCGCATGCCGACTCCTCTGCCTTCACCTCTCAGTTTCTCTGTAATTGCCCACCCTCCTTGCACTCTATGCCACAGAGAAACAGAAGAGGCATAGTTGCCCAAACATACTGTGACCTTTCATGTCTCTGGGTCTTCGTTCAGGGGGGTCTGTCTTTCTGGAACATGCTCTGCATCCCCTTCATCTCTTGGATAAGTCTGCCTGGTTTTCCCAGAAGCTTCCTGGAAGCCCCTGGCCTGGGTTAAGCAGCCCTTAATCTTTGCTCCCATAGTAGCTCCTCGTATAGACTGCAGTCACTACTCTGTTACACTGTGTTATGGTCTCCTATTTACTGTCTATCCTAGACCATGACCCTTTCAACATCAACCCAGCACCCAGCCCACACACAGCTTGTCAGATTATTTGTGCTTGTTGTGGTGTGCAAAAAAGGGCCCAGAAGAATTTCCTAGGTGTGTTCATTTCTGCCCACTGCATTCTAGCAAAATGGACAACTGAAGTAGTTGGGTTATAGGACACATGGAAAGCAAATCTTTGTCCTAAGTGGCACCTAATTTCCCTATATGGTAATAAAATCTCTTTGAAAAGTATCAAGAAAATTGCTGAATGACCTGCACTAGGGAGATGAGCAAAAAATAAGACATGACTGATCCCGCTCAGGCAAACGCTCTTCCCCTTCGCATCCACAGCATTAGGTGTTCCTTGGAGGGACCCCTTCATTCTCCCCAGAGCCCTTGTCACCGGGGCATGTCTTTCACAGAACTACACTCAAAGCATCCGGAGGGTGTGACTCATGCCTCGTGATCTCTCCATGACCCACTTTGCCTGGGGCAGTTGTTCAGGAAATGTCTAATTCTGAATTATGATGAACTAAAGATATAGGGACACAGTGTGAAATGTTTCTTTGGGGCCAAAAATTAAAATTTTCACTTCTGATGAAGATGCTTTAAATTCTTTCTGGAATAAGGCAAGTTATAAATAAATGAATGAAGAAGAATGAAAATATACATAAAAATGAGTTAGTAAGTCCTGCCATTTGCAACAACATGGATGGAGCTAGAGGGAATTATGCTCACTGAAATAAGCCAGGTAGAAAAAGACAAGTATCAAATGATTTCACTCATCTGTGGAGCATAAGAACAAAGCAAAAACTGAAGGAACAAAACAGCAGCAGACTCACAGAACCCAAGAATGGACTAACAGTTACCAAAGGGAAAGGAACTGGGGATGATGGGTGGGAAGGGAGGGACAAGGGGGAAAAAGGGGCATTACAATCAGCAGACATAATGTAGAGGGGCGCGGGGAGGGCGGTACAACTCAGAGAAGACAAGTAGTGATTCTATAGCATCTCACTACGCTGATGGACAGTGACTGTAACGGGGTATGTGGTGGGGACTTGATGATGTGGGGAGTCTAGTAACCGTAATGTTGCACATGTAATTGTAGATTAATGATACCAAAATTTTTTAAAAAATGAGTTAGTAAGGAAATGAAAAAATACTTGGTAAAACCCATTATCTCTCACCTGTTCATTCGTGTATTCACCAACCCATCCTTCACCCACCCAACCATCCTGCATTTAACAAAAAATGGATGTGTCTGGGGCTGCACTAGGGCCTGGGCTCAGATAAATAAAACAGAAAACAATCTTTGGGTCTTGTGCACAGGCTTGCATTCTAACAGGGAAACAGATGTTCAATGATTTCAAGTGCCACCAGGAGAATGAAACCGGTAGCATAGAAGTGCATTCATTTGTTAGACATTCATCTGTTCACTCACTGGTTTATTCATCTGCAGTTCCTAGTCCAGAGACTGGACCTTTAAGAGCTGCACCAAATGTTTATTGAATGAATGAATGAGGGCTGCTGCCTGCATACTGTGCAGTTAACAAAGGATTTATCTTAAAGTTTTACTTGCCAGCCCCAAATTTAAATGTGCATGTCTTTTGAAGGCTTCTGTTTTCCTTTACAGATGTCTGCAGTAAGAAGGAACACAGCATGTACAATATCAGAATAAGGACTTAATGGTTGGGCAGTCATGTCACTGCTATAAAAGAGTGCTCTTGGCCAGAGGAGCAGGTGTTCTATAACACAGTCCCCAGTGCTTAGCCAAAGGAAGTTTAATGTTTAATAATAAAGAGATCCCATTTCCATCATCTGCCCCCCTGAGGGAGGGGGGAAAAAAGCAGCAACAAATCATGGTGCCATAATTTTAACAGTAAGTAGGCTCCAGCTTGACCTGAAAATGTACCACCACTCACTCCTCACCTGCCTGTGTCTCTTCAGCTGGCAAGCCTGGTGCAGTGAGGCCTCTCCTGAGCCTAGGAGTTCCAGGGAGAGCAGCAGAGCCAAGAGAACCCTAAGTGACTGCTTGATTTCACGAAGGGAGCGAGCTTTGCATTGTCTGGCTAAACATGAGATAGGGAAAAACAGCATGGGCAGACTTTGGGATGTCACTGTGACCTTGGCTGGGGTTCACTCCTTTGCCAAGGTAAGTCACCTTCAGGACAGGCTCAGCCAGTTGTGCGCTAGGTTTCACAATACTTGACATATGGAATTCTGTAGCATGTGATGAGCTGTCAGTTCCCATTCCTGCTTGAGTGTGGATCTGTAGAGGCACCTTTATCATTGTTTCAGTTTCCTTTTCTACAAATAATGTCCATTTCTATCTACCCTAGAGAAAACATTTAACTATTGGATAGAGTGTGGAGAGAGGCAGGTGTTGGAACCACAACTACAATTCATTGAAGTATACCCACCATGTGTGCACATGTTTGTGTCCACCCACCTGCACACTCTTTATCGTAATCACCTACAAGGTATATCACTGACCCACCTTTTTGTCCTTTCTTTCCAGTTAGAGTGAGAGTAGACAGTTGGGGCGTCAGGAAAATAATCCGCGAGGTTTAGAGGCTAAGACCTGGGAAAGGCTTGGGACATCATCAACCTCCCCTTCTTCCAGGCAGCATCAGAGAGAACTTGGCCTCAGTGTGGGTACTGATACTCCATTTCCGTCGTGGTCAAGGAAAGGCATCTAGAAGGGGTCCTGGGCTTGGCAGGCAGATATGGAGCTCTGAGATGTTCCATCCAAACTCCCTCTCACAAAGCTAAAAATGATTCTTCAGAACCAGGGTGAGAATCCAGGAATGATGAGACTGATAAGGTTAAGCCATTAAAATCAGGAATTCATCTCTCGGTGTGCTATTCACAGGAGATGTGCATAAAACGTAGCTCAGCCACATTCCCATCATTGCCATCATCACCATCACACCGAGAGAGGAGCACCTGTTCCCTGCCCTGTAATGTATAAAAACAGCTTTCACCTCCATTACATTAGTTGAGCTTCATAATCACCCTGAGAAGTGGGCACAGCAGGAGTTACTTCCTACTCCCATCCCTCTTAAGGATGAGAAAACTGTAACTCCAGGAGGAGAAGCAACTTGTCCTGAGCCACCCCGCAACTAGTAGCAGAGACAAGACTAGGGCACAGGCCTCCCTACACCAGTCCAGAGCTCCTTCCCCTGCAAGCTGTTGCCTTCCCCAAAGCCCCTTGGGAAATGGTAGGAACTGAAGGGGCTCTCCTAGGTGGCCTAGGCCTTAGTTCACGCTGAGGGCAGAGGAGCAGAGCCCTGTGCTCCAGTGGAGGCCTGCAAACTTTCTCACTCCTTTGGGGTCACTGATGGCTTTCAATGCTCCAAGGGAAGCAAGTGATTTTCTGGTTGGCTTACTCTGTTGATTGCAATTGGGCTGAATCTGCAAATTGAGTTTGTCATAAAAATTGGTACAAATTAAAGATGCGCTTTCTGCTCTCCATGGCTGGTTGGAGTTTAGCGGCCTCAGGGAGGCCAACAGGAGGGGGTCTCTCCTTGTGAGGTCCAGCCCTTCTCCGCTGGTTCCTGAGGTCCCTTCTCTGTAATCTGAGGAGCAGCCCCTCACCATTAGCATCTCTTGCTTTCCTCAGCAAAACCTCTGTCACAATTTTCCCCTTCTCTCTGTGTATTTGCTCCTTCCTGCCTTCTTTAAATCAGCCCAGCATGGGCTCAGAAATGTGCTCAAAGCACCTGGAAGTCAAAAGGCAAACATGGAAGCTGTAGCTCCAGAGGAACCCAGGCCTTCGGCTGGCCTCTTGGACTGCCACTCCAGCTTCCCTCTCTCCACCTCTGGCCCTCCACCTGCACATGGAGAGGCGCCCCCTCTGTAGATCCCAGGCCCCACACCGCTGGCTGCGCAAGCTCTCACCTCCCCAGTTGATACCCGGAAGAAGATTTTTCTCACTGTTCCAACTTCCACCCTAGGAAACCACTCAGTCCTCTTGGCTTTTAACATTTCAGTACATACATCATATATCCTTGACTGCAGTGATCTTTATTTGCTAATCAAAGTTTTTAATAAGACTTCCCCAGCTAACCTGTGATAGTTTTTGGGCATGGGTTATATTAGCTACTATATTAATATTGTAATTATTGGTTTCTGAATTCCTCAGGGCCTAGAACAGGGACTGACCCAAGCAATCACATTGATTGTGCCAAGAGGAACCACTCAGTGAAGGGTGGGCAAGGCTTTCCAGGGGCTGCCCAGGATATTTACACTTGCAAGGCAGCCACACCCTCAGCATCTTCACTGGCCCCCTGGGGCATCAGTCACGACAGATATTTCAAATTGAACTTCCTAAGATTCAGAAAAGAGGAGGAGGGTGGAATGTCTACGCCCAGCCACACCTCCAAGTATAGAGCCCAAGGCTGCTGCCCCACCTAAGGGACGGAGCTGTTTCTCAGCCCTACTTTAGGGAGGAGGGGAGGCCCTTCCAGGCTGGGTGGTCAGGTCAGAGCACCCTGGCTTCTCAGGAAAGAACTTGGGAGGGAGTTGACACATTGCTCTGAGAAGTCTTGCTTGACTCCCCGCCCTATCTTTTCCACAGACTCTCAGAGGCTGCTGTTTATATTTTGCCATGTTGTAAGTTGCTCAGATTAATCATGCTTATGCCAAGCCTTATGCAGGTAGCAAAATGACATCCTCTTTCAGGTGACATGGAAGAGTGCACGATGAGACCGGGGAAGGTTCTGGTGCTCTGAGTTTTAGGAAGGGGAGAAGACATTCTCTTTTCAAAACCAGAGACTTTTCTAGGTTGGCGTGACAGGAACAATGTTCTCATGGAGATGTTATCATCCGTCCATTATTGCTCTTTCAAAAGTTATCACTGATTGGATTTAAGATGATGTAATGAAAACTCTTAGACCTTCACACTTTTTTTTGCTTAGTCTTCTCATTAAAAAGATGATTAAGAGTCATACCTACATGATAAGTCTACATAAGATTCATTTTTAGGGTGGATTTTTTTTTTTTACCAATTTAAAAAATGAATAGAATGGAGTAACAGTGGATGTGTGGGGGAAATTAATCTAATGCTGTGACACTTAATTTGATTACGGGTTAGACCTCATTACTGCAGGTTCAGCTCTGGCCTGAACTCTTTATGATGAGATTTTGGGCTCCAAACACTAGCCTGTTAATGTGACATGATGAGTGATTCAATACTATTCAAGCAAAGACCACAAAAGCATTGAGATATTTGCTACCTGAAATATATTTTGGAATTAGGTGAGGGAAAAAGGAAGGACGGAGGGAAGGAGAGATGGGAGCCGGGAAGGATTCTAGTGAAGTTTTTACAATTCATTTTTAAGAGATCTGGCTTACTGAACACTTTCTAGTGTTCTCAGAAGGGAGGATACTAGAAAATAAGATTCAGAAGTGCTTCACTAAAAGAAAGCTTCTCCAAGAATCCTTCAGGAATTTTCCTCCCATCAGTTTTCCCCTTTTGCTATTGAGATGGTCTATTACCTGGTTGGCCTATATTCTGGTCCTACAGGCCTTGCCCTAAAGTTCTCAAAGGAAAGTTTCAACTGAGTTATTGGCTCTCAGTCTCCTTGCTTTACACTCATCTGTATTTAAAGAAAAAAAAACTGCATTGGAGGCTGACCTTCTGTTTTTATACAAAACCAGAAACTACAAACTCTCTTCAAACTCTCACGGTCTCCTTCTGTTGGCATGACTGAACAAGTGTGTATATGAATGCGACCCTTGCCAATTATTTCTGCACCACTGGAGAGATGTGAAAGTATTTACTCTTGCTGAGATGTAGCAAGAGGTCAGGTCAGTACAAACATGACTACTCATTTCTATTTCACCTTGAGAAGAATGTTCTTTCAAGAGCACTTAAAAACAATATCCATGTTGGGATGAGTAAAAATAGTGTGAGAGCCGAGGATGTTCAGTCTGGAGAAAGAAGGTTCAAGAGGACAAGAGAGCTGTCCCTAGACAACTGAAGGGCTGCAGACGCTAGCTCCCCATCATGGCATTGTTCAATCCACGGCTGGAAGTCTGCTTGGCCAGGATACTACAGAATGGACAGCAGCCTCGGATGAGAGGCCTCCTTCAGCCATGCTTCTGGGACATTATGACTGGCTTGCCCAACCCTATCTTCAGAAGTACAGGAAGAAGGCTTCTCAAGAGCTTGTATGATGTGGTGGGGAATGCTGTGGTAGGACAGAGAGTCAGCCAAAAGCCTGGGAGGAAGGTCCCAGGCCAGGTAGACGCCACCTTCCCAGACTCAGAGCTGAGAGATGGTCTTCTTGGGAAGTTGAACTGAAATCCATTCAAGTCGAGTTTTGTTCTTGACTATACTTCCTTTTATCCTATGCAAGTCAATTTACCCAGCTTACCTCCTGCCTTGGCCAGGCCCTGGGGGTGGGAGTGGGGATTGGGTGAGATGGGACAGAAATGAATCAGACCCTCCCTTACCCACCAGGACCTGTACTCTAGTCATGAGTAGCGTGGTAGAGGCAGGAAGCTGTGAGTGCCGTAGCAAGGATACAGTGAGCGTGGGTGTGCAAGACAGGGCATCATGACTGGCTGGGGAGCAGACATGCTTCATGGAGAGGTTACTTTTGAGGTGTGTGTTGAGTGACGGGTAGAATTTTTGAGTGAAGAAAAGGGGGTAGATATGATTCTCTATTGTAGTTCTCTGTCTGACAAAAATATTTTCTCTCCTGAGTGGGTAGTTAAGTAGGAACATAAGATTGATTTTAGTTAGTTCTGTTTCTTTCAGGCATCCAGATACCTACTCTTCACCTTAAAAGATGTATGAGTCTGTACCCATCCCCTTTAAGTCCAGAACCAAACTCATCTATCAATGGGCCCTAGGGACAGGAAGAGGAGGTGAGGGGTTAGGGCTTCAGGAGGGGCTGTGGGACAATAGGAGCAGGGAGACTGCAGAGGACCTAAATGTGACTCTGACCTGACAACTACCGATGTCACTGGTACAATATTACTTGCAATGGGCGCTGTGTTAGGAACTGGGTTTCCTAGAGAAGACGACATGGTGTTTGCCTCAGGGAGCATGCTTGCTGAGGGGACTGTGTCAGCAGTAGTGGTGGTCCCAGTACATAAATGCATCACATGAGAAAGGCCATGGAGGTCAGCAGGCCCACAGTGACTCCAATAAGGAAGTGATCCACTCTATCACTCTGGGCACCTGGGAAGTAAGGACAGCAGGTCACCTGCTTGGAACTGCAAATGATAATGACTGTGAAGTTGCTGAGCTGGATTCTTGAACTTAGACTCTTAGAGGCAGATCCTTTTGGCCAATCGAAGTGTCCAGCTTCTTCCCTTAGACAAGAGTGTTCTCCATAATTTCCCAGTATCATCCTCATCTCTGTTGCCACTTTTGTTGTTAGATGGCTCTGGTAGACAGGGCTGCTTCCATTTTAGAGGCTGAATCCGCTTTCTGGATTTCCCATCTACCTGTGAGAGATGTACTTGACCTTCAGAAATAGTCAGTTACCAAGTGAGAGCCATACTTCTCAGGAAACACATCATGTGGACTTTTGATCTCCAAGCAGGCAAACATGACAGCTCATGGGTTAGGCTAGACAGAGATATATTTGTAAGAAGACTCCCCACCCACCCAGTTTAATCACATGCCATCTCTGGCTTCTTTTTGTAGAAGCTCCAGCTTCTTAATTTATTAACCACAGTTATTGGCTCCTGCTCTAGACTGACTATTTGTGTCCCCCAAAGAGTCAGATGTTGAAACTTAATCCCCAGTATGGTGGTATGAGGAGATAGGGCCTCAGGGAGGTGACTGCATCATGAGGCTAGAGCCTTTATGAACGGGATTCGTGTTTTATGAAAGAGGTCCGGAGAGTGCCTGGCCCCTTCTACCAGGTAAGGGCACAGTGAGAAGGCAGCTGCTTGTGAGCCGGGTGGTGGGCTCTCACCAGACACCGAATCTGTTGATGCCTTGATCCCGGACTTCCAGCCTCACAAAATGTGAAAAATCCATGTCTGCTGTTTGTAAGTCCCCCAGTCTGTGGTATTTGTTAACGCAGACTAAGACCGCTCCCTGATCCTCTTTCTCTCTGTAGGACTGTAGGCGGGACAGCTCTTTTCCAAAATTCACTGCAATGCTCAATACGTTGTTTTTAGGAAATAGAATAACATTGCCCTATACCAGTCTGTCCTGTGCTGCACTTCTGTGGGTCACGTCAGGGTTCATAGAAGCCACTTTGCTATTCACATGCAGACATTTTTTAACCCTGTGTGGGTTGGGGGTTTCCTCTTTCCTTCCTTGTTTTCTTTAATTTACATTCTCTCACCTTTCTTCAGAGTAAGAGTAGATGCTTTCAGTGTATGCACACATCATAGATGCAGGTAACTTGGAGAGAGCAATATGGATTTAGGTATTTATTTATTTATTTTTAATATGACTATAGATAAAACTATTCATGCAAATAAAACTGTTAATATATAATAACACAGCAGTTACCGTGCACCACATCAAGTAATATTTAAATTTCGCTTTTCCTATAAGTACAGATTCAAGCAGTAGTACCAAATGGCACTTTAAAGAGATATTTCCTAGCTTCTAATATTCAAGGGATTAAAGAGCTGCTATGAGTATACACACGAAAGACCCCACTGTGTGTAAAGCAGAAAGGAAAGAAATGCAGGCAGGAGGACCAGGTTCACCACCACCCTTCCCATTTGTCCTGCAGCCTTTAACTGTTAAGGTGGGTGGGTGGGAACCTCACGACTTTGTAACAGCTGTATTGTGATGGTCTGTGGGTACCGGAGGAAAGAGCCAGTGGTTCTGATTGAAGATCAGAAAAGCTTTTTGGAGATGTCATTGTACTTTGGTAAGCAGGCCTTTTTGAGAAACTAAAAAAGGGGTGTGGGAGAAGGGAGGGAATGGAGGGCGATACCCCTGTGTGCTGCCCACATCCCCATTCCTGCGCAGCTTGGACTTGCACACTACAGAGTCAGTGCCTCCCCTCCCCAGCAGGAGTGCCAGTGGCCAGTGGGAGAAGCTGGATAAACATCCCAGTTCCCTGGATTCTCAGGTGGGAAAAACTCTGAAGTGGGTTCAACATGCTCTCCCGGAGCTCCCCTGTAGAAGTGAACCTTAGTTGCACACAAAGGGAATCTGCTCAATAATGTACCCCTTATGGGTTTCCTTCCCTTCTCACTATCCCCCCAGGGTTTTCTTAGTCATCTCCCCACTCCCCTCCCCAAAATACACATACTCGAATCCATGTCTCAGGGCCTGAGAGCCCATCCTAGGACAAAGAATGTCTCAGTAACTAAAATAAAGCCCTATAGGTGGGGTGAGTTGGCATGTTTGGGGTCACAAATGTTCCAAGGTGGCTAGTAGTTTTGAGGTCTAGAAGATGAGACTACAGTCACTGCGGTCATGATGTGAGCATGACTCTGGATGAAATAACCTAATTTTTCTGTAGACAATGGAAAGCAATGGGATGGTGGGATGGTAAGAACTTTCTTCCCAGGTCTTTAAGATCTGCTTCTCTGGCTTGGAGTCTAGCAGCTATGGCTTTTCTTCCAGCCCATCCATTCTGCCTCACCTGCTTACTAGGACATCTGCAGGATGCACCTGAGGTCCTCTGAGCTGATGTCTGATGCTTTTGAGGACGTTGACTTTCCTCTTGAGTTTCTTCCAGGAGGGAAGGATTGGGACTTGGGGGAAGAGCCAGGTTGTTGGAAGAGTTAGGCTGTGGCATTAATTAGATTCTTCTTCATAGGAATAGGGTGAGTGGTTTTAGGTAGTAATCCCAATTCTTATAGCCTCACAGAGAATGTTTGATGTGAAAGAGCCCTTTCTAGCCTCATATGCCCAAAGAAAAGCCCAGCTCACAGGGTTTGGCACAGCTGGTGGCAAATAGGAAGAAACTTCCAGTCAATACCAGAGAGTCAGATGGCAGTAACCAGGGACACCGGTGCTGTGAGAGCTAGTCACAGGCTTGGTAGGTGGGAGCGTTGTCCAGCAAATACCGCCCTATCCTCTGAGGGCCCCGGGCTTTAGAGGACGCCCCCCAGCTCTGGAGAGTATCTGAGACATGGTGAGTGGCCAAGAATTTCCTAACGAGGACCTGAGGGACTGTTCCTATTCATCAAAAAGGAGTGGAAAAGAGAGAGGGAGTTTCATGTCTCCTGTATTGGGAAGGCACTGGTGCTGGCCAACAAGAAAGCCAGATGGGGGAAAGGCAAAGGAATAGCGTGAATCCAGTTCATGTCTGTGGAGTGTGGCATCTAAGCCAGGTCCTGTGCTGGGTGCTGAGGGTGGCAGTGGGGGGAAGGGACAAAGGAGCCCAAGAAGCTGACGGTCAGAGGCCATCAAGAAGGTATATACACATCTAACTAAAATTCGAGGAGCAGTCTGAACAGAGCCACAAAGTTACTGAGCAGGCACAAACTCCCATTTGGGTTAGAGTAGGGATGACAAGGGCGGGAGGTAGCATCTGAGGGCCTTCTAGGATGTGAATGGTTTTCACAGACTGATAAGGGGCTTGGTTGCTGGGAGAGTTTTATTGCCAGGGACATTACTAAGAGGGGCCAGAAGAGCCCTCTAGGCCTGGCTACTGGAGAGGTGTCCTCTGCATGAAGGTGGTGGTGCAGCCTGGAGCCACCCTACACCGGCATGAGCACCCCACCCCTTCTGCCACTCCAGGCATTCAGGCCCAGAAGCATGAGACCTGGCTCTAGTCCTAGCACATTCTGGCATTTAGAGAGGCCATGTCCCCTCTCCAGGACACTATTCTGCCATTTAGAACCCACAGGAGCTGGGTGGGTCAAGGTTTGGGAAGGGTGGGCCCACAGGGGCTGTCTCAATTCACCCACCCACCCCAGGGGAGAAGCCCTCCTGGGCTGAGATACCAGCTTCTGATGGGAGGGAGGGGGCCCAGCCCCTCAGGTGTGTTCAGGCATGTGTGTGTCGGTGTGTGCACGTGAGGTAGGCAATTCACTGGAATGGCCCTCCCTAACATTTTAGAATTCTTTCAGACTGACACTGGCCCCAGTCATCTACCGCCCCCCCCCACACCCTCCACCCCCAATCTAACCACACGCAGTTTGCCCGCAGCACACAATGTGCTGGTGCCCAGCTGACAATCAGGGAACTGGCCAGCTGCCAGGCTCAGTGCAGGCTTGCCTCATGAGGAGAGCTGCCGACTCCGGAGAGCCCTTTACATGTGAGCCTGTGAATGCACACTCCCGCACGCCAAGGTGCAACGTGGGTCTAATGGAGAAATTGCTAACATCCAAACCTTAAGTGCAAATAGACTAAGGCCCCTGAAAAAACACTCTCTCAGAAACTAACCAGAAGACCAAGGCTCAGCCAGCTGGGCATGGCTCAGCCCTTTCCTTGCCAGCGTGTTCTAAATCTGGCTCTTCTCTTAGAGGAAGTTCTTGGATAGAATTGGGGACTGACTCTTCATGAGTTTGACCTCTAGTCCCAGGTGTGTCTTCTGGCAAGACCAAAGCCCTGCCCCTCTTTCAATGTCCCAACTCCTGCTCTTCTGGATTCTTCTTCGCCGGTTCCCATAGCTGCTTCTTGGAGAAGGCACTGGGCTTCCTGAGCAGGTCCTCTCTGGAGGGAGTTTTGGCTCCATTGCACTGTCCGCTTCTGCAGTCTTTGAATTGTTCAGCACTGAGCTCCCCGGATCAGGAGGACATCTGGTCTGTGCTGAGCCCTGTGGGAGAGACAAAGGCTGGGTCACACAAAGCACCAGCCCTCTGGAGGCTCACAGTCCAAGAAAGGAGGTAACATCCCCCTGTAAAGAAGTTCCTGAAAAGAGGCACAGAGGGGGCTCTAGAAATTATAGGCAGGATTTCAGAATCATGTCCAGCTTGGTGATGGTGGTGGTGTGTGTGTGGTGGGGAAGTGGATGGAGATGAGAATCAGGAAAGATGTCTGGGAGAAGGTGGCTTTGAATTGGTTAAGAAGGATGTAGAGGATATGATCAGGTAAAGATGAAGGATAATCCAGAGAATAGGCAAAAGGAAAAGCCAGGGCAGGTACATGAACCTGTGGAGAACCCAGTTTGGCAGGTGTGTGGGGTGTGGTTGGGGATAGAGTTGATGTTGGGGAGATAGGTGGGACCCATTCTCAAGCGGCTTGGATGCTGAGTTTCGAAATTTAGACCAATGAACTGCATATTCTCTATTTGTCTCTCCAAATCTAGTCTCCACTCCACTGTGGTAATTAATTACAAAAACGATCACCAATTATTTCTCTCCCTGTATCCATACCCCGTGGCCATGTGCCTTTCACTACTCTCCTCCTCTCGTTCTGAGCTCAGCCATGTGACTTGCTTGGCCAATGGGATCTTAGCAGTTACACACCACAAGCAGAGGCTTGAAAAGTGGCTGCACCTTGGGGTTTGTCCTCTCTTGCTGCTCTTGGAAGCCCGCCACCATGTGGATGAGGGTGCCAAAGGACAGGAGGTCATGTGGAGGAGCACTGACCGCAGGTGCAAGGGTGAGGCCCGGCAAAGATAGAGAGAATTTGCTGACTGAGCCCCGACCAAATTGCCAACCCATGGAATTGTAAGCTAAATAAATGGTCGTTGTTTTAAGCGTCTAAGTGTTGGGGTGGCTTGTTATTCAGCAAAAGCCACTGCTACAGGAACAAGCCCAGATTCAAGAGCTCCAGGTTTGGAAGTCCTGGGATGGAGGAGAGCATCCTTTGCATGTGGGAAGAATGTGAATAATTGTGGCTGGAGCACAAACTAGGGCAGGTTGCAAAGTTTAGGCCTATCTTCTTCCTTTCCCCTCAAGATGTGGAATCTACTTTTCTACCCCTTGAACCAGGATGGTCATGTGACTTGTTGTGGCCAAAAGTGCAGAAGCAAATGCAATATAAGCAGAGAGCTGGGCAAAGCTTGCTCTTCTGGGTTTGCTGGCTGGCTGCTCTTGCATCTTCTTTCTGCTTTGTATGCAAGCCCAGGCTAGTGTGAGCCTAGCTGAAATCAGGCAAGCTAGGCACAAATCAGACCAGAAGAACTACCCAACTGAGCCCAGGTTAGATTGTAAATTGCTAATCTACAAAATCAGGGCTAAATTATTTGTTATTGTCTTAAGGCACTAATTTTGGAGTGGTTTGTAAAGTTCCCTGATCCATTCTTCCTGTTCTGGGGCAGGAGGACTGTGTATGGGCTGCATCAGTGAGTTCCCGAGCTAGCTGACTTCCCAGAGTAGGAAACTGGGGCAGGAGGAGATAGAGATGGAGACACCTGTCCCATTGGGCCATAACCCTGCTGAGCTGTCTGGTTTGGCCACAGCCTCTCTCCATGACCCTGCGCTGCAGCCACGGCTTGCTTTCAGGGTCCCAGCAATTGTAGCTTTCATGCCCCTTCAGGCTGGGGATGCTAACTGCTCCCAGCTGCTGCCAGTTCTGGGGTTCTTCAACCTTCCTTAACCCTGCCCACACCTTTGTCTCTGCCTCATTGCCCCACTGAGTGGCCAGCTGTTTCCTGAAAGGAGCCTTACTGGCCCACGTTGTTGCACAAACAGTAGCATCCGCTCACTGCCTGTCGTAGTAAACATGTATCCAGCTTAGGGGCAGGAGGATAGCTCTCCTGCTGGAAGGGTCCCACTGTGGACCCCCCACAGATGCGGCCTTTGACTTGGACATTTGGAAAGTCATGCTGGTGAGCAAGACTGCCAAGGAGCTACTTTCCCCAGCCGGCTCTCAGGAGCCATCTGGAGCACTGCTTTCTGCAGGGAATAGCCGCTGCCCCTTCTCCTGCCAATTCCCCCAAGTTGAAGAACGATAAATGAGCCCTTCCAGTGTCCCCTGGCCCCTTTCCTCCTCTCCAGAGAATTTCTCTGGGGGGCACTTTTAATCAAGCATTCGCTCATTAAGCGAAAGGGGAAGTCCGTTTGCCTGAGGACTCTGGTTAGTGGGCGTGCAGCCTTGCCCCATGGTTCCCTAGCACTCACCTGCGCACTCAGGACCCTCTAGCGGCATTGCTCCTGTCATTCTGAGCCTCTGTGCAAGGCCTTGTATGGCTAAGAGTAATCATACCTCAGGACGATGCACATCATCATATCATCATCCCTGATGAACACCAGCATGAGGGGGTTAGACTTTGTCTCAGGCAGTGGGAGGTCCTTGAGTGACAATGATGATACAGGATCCACTCCCTCCTGAAGCCTACTAAGCTTCATTTTCAGCCTGAAATCTCCAATGTGAGGCCCAGTGAGAAAGCAGCACGGCTGGAACTTGCTGGAAGGAGTCCCTGAAAGGAGGTGTGCCTGGGAAATAGGGCTGTATCTTGGATGTCTGTGCTCCTCCTATTCTGGACCACTTGCCTCAGAGTAGATGGCAACTTCAGGCAGGAACTGAAGAGCTTCCTAGAATGATCTGTTAAAAAAAAAAAAAAAGACCATTTGGATTCAGTCTGGCCCCAACAGTGCTTCCAGCCCTCACCTCCAAGGCGCACTCCCCACAGGGCGCCACGGTGCACTCGCCACAGCCTCTCGCCCTTATCCACCAGGCAGTCACCTGCCCTGCGGTGCGGCTCCCCCTCGACCAGGCTCCCTGAGTGCCCTGTGCTCTGAGCCGCTTCCTGCAGAGGGCGGCACTGGTTCCTGCGGGCTCCGCACGGGCCTTGGAGCTGCTGAAGGGCAGGAGCCACCTCTTACCCCCACGACATGGCCTGCGCCCCGCGCAGCATCTGGTCTGATGCACGCGGGTCTGGCGGTGTCAGATAAATGAATGAAATTCTTCTCTCTGGGATGCCCTTTAAAGTTGCTTTTCTTTCTGTAACCAGGAGCAGTGACTGGAACAGCCTGAATGTGGCCTTGGCTTTCCCCTGGAGGGGCTTTATTCCTCTGAGCATGGGCCAGACCTCCCTGCCATTTCTGGGGTACTTCACATTTTAACTTCCCTCCAGGCTGGTGATGCTTAGGGGGCTGCTGCACTGTCTCCCATATATTTTCTCTTCTCCTTGACCTGATCTCCCCTCCCTTCCTCACCAGAACATTCCAGGATCATCAGGCACCAGTGAATCAAACTTCTGGCCACACTCCCAACAGCCATTTGGCCAAATATTAAACAAGGCAGCTCTTTTTCTCTGAACCCTGAATAAAGAAGATTTTCACCTCGGAGCAACTTTCTCTTCACGGGAGCTAAAGATCTCAAACAATGTCACAATGCCAGTCGAGCTCCTTTGACTTTCTGCCTCTCAGGCCTGTCACTAAGATGAGGGCTTTGAGACATTCAACTAATTTATTACAAGGGGGGAGGTGAGTCAGCACTGAGGGGTCTTCATTGAATAGCCCTTTCAAATAATGAGACAATTTTTTTTTTTAATCCATCCCCACACTCCTGAGTTTAAAACCCTGGTAATTATTCACCATGTTTTGCACGCCCCGGTCACTTTCAGAAGGCCATGGCGGTGTCCACACTGGCTGAGTGAGCTGCTGTCGCTGCTGGTGGAGGCCAGGCCCCTTTAGCCAGGACCCTGATGGTCCCAGGAGTCCCCTTTGGGCCCTAAGTGGGGGTCTGGTCCAGGGCTGAATGCCACCAGGATAGGAGGGGGCTGAGGGAGCCAGTATAACTCAGATGTATCCGTGTTCTCAGGGGCCTCGCGCTGACCTCCACTCTGTCACAGGATGACTTGAGTCCCACAAAGAGTGAGACTTGGGGTCACCTACTTCAGGATCTCATCCAGAGCCCCTATTTGGAAGCCCCAGAGATATGGACAAAACTTACCTGTAGACCTTCAATAACATGGTACAATTTGAGGAATCTACTGGCTCCAGAGATCCTCCCAGGGTCTACCAGGAGTGGAAACTACTGCCCTCTGAAACAGAGCCCGGACCACTCATTCTGTCTTTGAAAGCCCCCATGGTCTTACCCCAACCCACCTTCCAGCCTCCACCTTCTGGCATTAGCCTCGTGATCTGCCCCAGCCCCATGGAACGAGCAGAAATGCCCCAGCGCTCCCCATGCCTCTCCACCTTCAGGCTTCTGCCTCTGCTGTTTCCTGTGCCACTTATGCTCTGCTAGTTATCTAGTCACACAACAATATTACCACAGACTCAGAGGCTTAAACCAACACAATTTATTATATCACAGTTTCTGCAGTCTCATCTCAATGTTCAACTGGAAAAGAATCTGCTTCTTCAGTTTACGTGGCTATTGGTAGGACCGAGACCTTTGCAGTGGTTAGCCCCAGGGCCTCAGTTTCCTTTAGGCTGCCAGCCGCAGGCCGTCCTCTTCCTCACTGGGTGTTGGGCAGAGCCACCCCTTGGTTCCTTGCCCCCTGGGCTTCCACAACATGAGGGCTTGCTTCTCCAGCAAGGGAGAGGGTCTTCTAGTAAGATGGGCATTATAATCTTAGGTCTTACATTCATGGACGTGGCATCAGTCATCTTTGTGTATTCTGTTGGTGAGAAGCAGGTCACACATCCTGCCCACACTTCAGGGAGGGGATTACACAGGGGAGGAACATGAGGAGGAGGGGATCATGGGACCAATTTAGCATGTGTGTGCCATGCATGCCTTTCTCCCCATCTCCCTATCCACTCGAACCTGAACGGAAATAGGATTTCCCTATAACCATCCCAGCCAGACTTCTCTATCTTTTCTGAGCTCCCACAAGGCTTTTCTTATATTGTTCTTTGGTATTTCATTCATTCATTCAGGCATTTAGTAAATATATTTTGAGAATCCACTATATGCTTGATGCAGAAGGTAGTATATATAATGGTTAAGGCTGCAAGTTCTGGAATCTGAGGCTCTTGGTCCAAATCCTGTGTCTGCTACTTCACGTGAGGCCTCAGTTTACTCACCTGTAAATGATATTACCAGATGCAGAGTTGGGAGTAAGGTTTAAATGAAATCATACATGTAAGAAGTTTAACCTGGAGCTGGGCTCATGGTAAGAAATTAATAATGGTTAAATCTTATTTTAAATGCTAGGGAACCGTAGTGATTCAGTGGGATGTTGTCCTCCATAAACAAAGCCCGTGCAGCCTGACTTGTTCATGAGCGTTTCTGTGAGTGCCTTACCCTCTGCAGGCTGGCTGACTTACCTGAGGGCAGATCCCAGTCTCAGTGCTCTGTCAGCTCCACTGACCGCACTCAGCGCAGATCTGGAATATGCGAGGCTGCAGTGACTGGGTGTGGGACAGATGGTCTCCAGCCAAGGCTCGCAGGCCACCTGTCACCATCAACCCAACCCGTCAGCCTGACACCAGTCATCAGGTCCCCATGGCACAGCCTGAAACTCTGGCCTTCTGACTTCCACATTTGTCACGTGCAGTGGGCTCGCATGCAAAATTACGAAACTGATGAAGAATTCCAGCAGACTGAGTGGCAAATGAGGTTACTGGATGAATTTCTCAGCATGAGCACCCAGGGGCCGGGCTGGGAGTGGGGAAAAGAGCCAGGCCTCTGGGACCACGTGGTGGGCAACATCAGCCTTTAAGTTTTTGCTTGCCCGGAATCTAACCCGTCCATTCCCATTTTGCAGGAATCCTCACTATGTGGGTCTTACCGGGAGCAGGGCTCTGTCTCACACAGAGAAAAGTCAAAGGCCCAGCCATCTTCTTTCTACGTCCTGGCATTCAGGGCCTGACCACTAAGGCAGACACTGGTTTGGGTTAGTTCAGAATGACCCTGGTTACCTCAGTTTATCTCAGGAGTCCTAGATAAGAGAGACCAACCCATCAAGCATATTTCCCCTCCATCTCAGCCCCTGAGGCGTTTGCCCGCCTTGGGGCCCTGAAGGACTGGAGCAGATCAAAGAGGGTGTGTCCTCAGCAGCCAGTGTTTCCTCAGCTCGGGCTCTGCTTTCCAAGCTCTTCTTCTTGCCTGCTTGCTTAATTGCAAGCTGAGCGAGAGAATAAAACTGTAATTAGCTGCCTGCCTTTACTGTTTGGGCCCACACCCAGCTCATCAGGACTGTGTTCACAGCGTTCACATGCCAAATGTGTCACCAGGGGCTAATTGCAGCCTCAAAGGCAGGAGTGGAAGAGGAAAATGGGGCCATTAGAAAGTCAGAAAGCAGTTTTTAAAAAAGAAGTGGCTACTTATAAAAATTAGGATTCTCAAACTGGAAAGAACCCTAGAAATAGAATCAAAGACTTGGGATCAACCTCGGAGTTGTCTGGTCAGAAGTTCCTGCTATGGCAGGCTGAGCACTTTGCCCACCCAATAGCTCCCCCTCTTCCTTGGTAACAGGTCCTCGATTTTGTGCGGGTCTTGGGTGCCATGGGTTCCAATGGTAAGTTAAGTGACTGGTTTCGGCCCACCAATGTGACTCCACTCTAGCCAGTGGATTTCAACGAAAGCCAGCGAGGGCTTCAGGGAATATTTTCTCTATTTGTAGAAGAGACTCAATACTTGCTCCCACCTGTATCTGTGCATATTTGCATGAGGAGGTTACTTGTGACTGTGGCTGCCACCTTCGACGGTGAGGAGAAACCCAGGAGTATCCCAGAGCCCCATCGCCTGCCCATGGAATCGCCCTGTGTCAGGACTCCCTGTTATGTTAGGAAACAGAACTTTCTGTGATGGAAGAAAACAAAATGGTTTATTATTTAAACAGCTTTTAATTTGTGATTCTCTTGGTTGCAGCCTCGAGCCTCCTAACCAACACGTCTGCCCAACTCCCTTTAGTGGCTTCTGCCAGGACACCTCCAGGAGCGGAGTGCCCCCCACCTTCCTACCTCGAGGCAGCTGAGGTCTCCGGAGAGGAGACCTTACTGTTAGGATGTCATCCCAAAACCAAACCGAAATCAGATCCTGGTAACTTAACTAACCCTGTGGTGGAGCCTGATTTCTGCCGCCTGGGATCAGAAAGGATAAGTCATCATCCTCTTTCCTGCAACTTCTCTGTAGGCCTCAGAGGACAGCTTTCATGTCCATCTGTGTCTGGTTTCTGCAATCTTTTCAGGTCACGGAGAACTACTGCATCCAAGGCCAGCTCAAACTCCTACCTAAACCCATAATCTTACAGATGAGAAAATCAAGGCTGAGAGAGGGTTGAAGTAAACTAAGCAGGTGAAGTAGAACTCTCCCTCACTATAGTAAGACTCAGCTCTGTTTCTCTTATCAGCAGGTTGCCCTGGTGGTACCTCTGGGGACCAGCATTCAACATCAGCAAACAATTGGAAGAGAAAGAGCCTCACCCCCGACTTATCCTAGCTTGTTGGGAAACCTCACCTTCCAGCCCTCTGACTGCCCAAGTCCCCTCACTGTGAACTGTGAGAGCAGTCCTCCTCTCAGGATTTCCAGAAGGTTCAGAGCCTCTTTTTCCACACTTGTCCATCTTCTTAGAACTTGGGTTTTTCTCCTTGAAGCTTGAGAAAGGAGAAGACATTGAATTATCTGCCCTGCTCCACCAGTCACCCCTCTCCCGTCCCACCCCATTTCACTCAATGGTTTTCTCTCTGTCTCCCAATATGCAAAAAAAGGAATACAGAAATATCAGTAAAGATAGACCATGCTTTTGAGTCCCTTTAGTGGCCTCTTTTACCCTGTTCATGTTCTCTGAGAATTTCCTTACTCAATTTTGAGGTTTAACAAGCACACCTCCAGAATGGTTACATCTGTGTTTTTGACACACTCCTAATTGACATAACTTTCTTCTTGGGGAAATTTCAGGCCACATTTTCTTCAGTAGTCCATGTTCTATTGGATTAGCTCTGGAATGATTAATTTTACAAATGAGTGTGTCTGGGAAATTGTATTCTAAAGGCCTCTTGTCTGGTGGGTGACCTTGAGCTGGTTGACCTTGGGTAAGTCCCTCCCCTTGCCAGCCTGGCTTCCTCCTCTGTCAGGGTGGGAGCTCAGCTATATCTTCAAGGGACCTATTGCCCTTGAGATCCTGTAGTTCTTTGATTATATGCCTAAAGGAGAAGGCATTTGGAAGAAAAAAAAATTTTGTTTTTAATTATAATGACAAAAATGCTTGTAAAACAGAGTATGTAAACCCTAAAATGTTGCTGTTCCATCCCTCTCCCATCAGTCCCCCTGGAGAGTGCATTCTGGGGGTGGTGTTTGTCAAGCACATTCAATGCATGCTTTTTGATGATGTTGACCCCACTGACCCCCAATTCACTGGGATAACTAAAGGCTGTTCTGAGAAAGAACTGTGGGTGTTCTTACTTTTCCCCGGAGGAAAACTGCAGAATTCTTTGTGCTTTTAAGAGTTATACATCTCTGCTGGCTGTGACCTCACCTATGTCTTTTTCAGAAAATAGAATAGAGAATTCTGGCCTTAGCCCAAGACTTGGATTTGCAGGGGCCAAGACTCCAGGAAAGTCAGGCCCAGGGTGCTGTTCCACAACAGCCATGGCTGGATATTCAGGTCCAGAGACAATAAAATGACTTTAGCACTTCAGTTTCCTTACAAACATGAACAACCTTCAATTGGAGTTGTAATCTGTAGCCGAGAACTGAGATCATACAAATTGTTGGGCAATACCATAAATATGCATTTTTATTGCCCCCATTCCAGGAAGCTGCCATTTGGGAAGAGAGCATAGGGTCTCACTGCTGAAACACACAGGCTCACCACCTCATCTCATGCCCGGACCCACAGGAGCACTGGACCCCAGTGAGGAGGAGGAGGAAACAGGACCCAGTGTGACCTCAGCAGGGAGATCTGGACAGGGCCGTGCACATGTGGGCGTGAGGTGTGGCTCAGTGGTGAGGAAGGTGCAGGTGCTGGGGAGGCTCACAAGGGAGGGGGACAAACTGGGCTATTCACAAGGTGTGGGGGAGGGAGAAGAGGGATGGACCACAGGGCACTCTGCGGGGTAACATAGGGCAACTGACTGACTGACACCTGGCTGAACATGGTGGAGAGCAAGCCATGCCACACCAAGGTCCTGGGCCTCAGTCCCTTTGGAGAAGCTCACTGGGGGCTATGGAAGCAGAAGGCAAAAAAGCACAAGACACAAAGACATTTGTGGTAACACTGTTAGCTCATTCATCCATTCACTCAACCAATGTTTACTGAGCCTTTTCTATGCACAGGCACTGTGCTAGGTCCTGGGAATAGGGTGGTCAATAAGAGAGACGCCGTTCCTGCTCTTATGAAGGCTTCAGTTTAGTGAGGGAGGCAGCCATTGAATTAAATTCAAGGTGAATGGCCAGGCAGAGGGGTGGGAGTAGAGGGGATGGAGTCTGGATGTAGACATGGCAAACCAGAGGGGAGCAGGAGCAGGTGCTTGCAAAGAGGTTAACCATGTGGGATGGGCTTGAGAAAGGTTGTTGGTATATAATCCTGGGGAGAGATGATGGTCCTAGGGTGGAGGATGCAGCTTCTAGAAGAGTCTGGCAGGTTCATGTAGTCAAGTCGGTGCTGGATTGGGCATGTGGGGAGTGGGGATGGGGATTGGATGGTCCCTGGGTTTATGGCCCGGGGTTGAGTGAGGTCGGGGTAGAAGTTGGGAGCAGTGGCAGGGGAGATGACTCACACAGACTCTTCAGCTCCAGACCACAGTCACGTGACCTCTGATTCTGAGATGGAAATCAGAGGCTCTTTGGTATTAAAGTGCTTCTTCTGTACAAAGCCTCTGGGAGGGGGCTAGCAGGTTCTCTGCTCTCCTCACATTCTCAGTGTTTTCTTCTCAACAATGAATTGAGACAACCAAAATTAAGAATTGGAATTTGCAAGGGGACACATAAGGGCACTTCCTTAAAAGGAAGGTGGGTGAAGTTGATGGGAGGCTGGGGTCTCACGAGTGACAGGGAGAGGGACAGTGCAAAGAATTCTCACAGCCCTGTAGGAACGTCCGTTCTCCATGATCTTACCTAGCAGTGGATATTCTGTGTGCTCAGCTTCGTTGTTTGTCAAATGGAAGCAGTTATCTCATATGATTGCGGAGAGATCAATTAAAAAGGTATGCTAGAGCCCCAGGCACCACCCTGAAGTGTGGCAGGTACTTGATAAATGTCATCTAAGCTTTATTCTCTGCCCTTGGCCTCTGCCGGGCCCGGTAGAATGGAGGGCACGGTGGACTGCCCTGGGCGGCTATGAAGGTCGGATGAGGCAAGTATACTGAAGCCCTTGATGACCTGCGCAGTATTTTGCAAAGAGAGATATAATTACCATCAAGATGATAGTGATTCATGGTAATCATGATAATGAAATGTGACCTGGGAGGTCACTACATGTAAACAGCAGGGACGCTGGAAGTCCCTGTGGCAACTGTCTTCCCTCTGCCACAAATATGGGTGGAAAAAGCATGGCTGGCTAGGAAGAGCTTGGGATGAGGTCAGAAGGACTTAGAATTGAATCCAGACACTGTCATTACAAGCTGTGTGACCCCATGAAACTACTTAACGTCCCTGGGTCTTCTCTCCTCATCTGAGCAGTATGGGTAATGCCATCTAGCTCACAGGCTGTCACCAGCAAACAAGCTAACATGTAGAACTCCTGGTACACACCAGGCAGAACACAGTGTCAGCCCCAGGTAAGGGAGGCACATAACCACAAGAGGCCTGAGGAACCTTATCTGTGAGATGTGGAGAGTGATAGTACCTGCTTCCTAGGTCTTAATAATTAAATCACATAACGAGGGAAATACATAGAACAAAGCCTGGCCTAGTTATCTGGGGCACTTACCCGTGGGAAGGAGACTCCTTTAATACAGGAGGGTTCTGGATTCCAGAGAGAGCTGTGTGCCATCTCATGGTCCCTGTAGGGCGCAGCCTGGAAGTTCTTTGGGAGTATGGCCGGGCCCCAGAACCTTTTGGTAACCTTGGCAGAGTTTGCAATGCCTTTATAACTCCAAGACCTACTCTCCTCCAAAAATGGTAGGGATAGCTCCTATAGTAGTCAGGGTTCTCTAGAGAAACAGAAACAACGGAGATATCTGTAGCTCTATCTCGATCTCTGTGTATCTCCATATCTATATCTATATCTGTATTTTTACCTCTATCTATTTACCCATCTATATATAGAGAGGAAGGAATTGGCATGTGATTTGGGAGGCTTAGTAAATCAGCTACCTACCTATATATCTATCTATGTATCTATGTATACCTGTATATATCTAAGAGAAAGAAAGGAATTGGCTCATGCAATTTTGGAGGCTTAGTAAATCCAAAGTCTGGAAGGTAGGCCAGTAGGCTGGAGATCCAGGGAAGAGTTGCAGTTTGTGTCTAAAGGCACTGGTTGAATTTGTTCTTGCTCTGGGGAGGCCAGTCTGCTCTAGTCAGGACTTCAACTGATTGAATGAAGCTCATTCACATTATAGAGAGCGATTTGCTTTACTCAAAATGCACGGATTTAAATGTTAATCTCATCCAAAAAAACACCTTCACAGAAAACATCCAGAATAATGTTTGACCAAACATCTGGGTTCCATGGCCCAGCCAAGTCAATGGGCACATAAAATTAACCATCCTAGTCCCTTTCATCCACTTTTCTTCTTTGTTAAATCTGGATCCAAACTAAGACTTTTAAAGAAACAGGAACATCCTTAACTTCTCATGGGCCTAGAACAGCCTCTAGGACCCCCATAAAGCTCCCCCTCCTCCCTTCAGATGACTTAGTATAAGCCTGGGGCTCAGTGACTCCAACTAGAGATGGAGAAGCAGACCCAGAGAGGGGGAGTAACTTATCCCCAGTCACACAGCAGAGCCAATTGTGCAGCCTGGGGCTCCAGACTGGCTCCATATTCTCAGAGTGGGTGTTGACTCCATTCTTCAGCCCCACAAATGCTAAGGAGAGGAACTCTTTGATTATACAGAAGCCACTGGCTGCTTTGTCTCTGAAAGATCAGCTCTTCCTAAAGGGAATCTATGCAGCCTTTTATTTCCAACACACTCTTTTCCCTCCAAATATATTGCCTTCTGCTGAGCTGGGCTGGACTGAGATCAATGACATTAATTTGCACTGAGAAGTTAGTGATTTTTTCCTCTTTCAGACAAGACAAGGTTTCCTGTAGCTGTGGTCAGATAAGCTATTTTATCTCCTCTTCAAGAGATTTCTCAGAAGAATCACAGATCTTGGAACAGAAAGGAGATTCTAGAAGAGAGTATTTTATCCAATTCCTTTATTTTGCAAATGAAGGAACAAAGGGCTTAGAGTAGGGAAGTAATGTGTCCTGCACACCAGGAAGCCCAGCTAATCAATCACTCTCTTAGAGTTCTCCTCCATTATCTGGACCTTGGTCCCAGGAAGGAGGAGGCTGGGGCTGGCTGAGGCCAGGAGAGGTGGGGAGGAGGGCTCCATTAGAAGCCACTCCCAGGTGACATGGGGTGGGGCCAAGATTCAGGAGTTGCAGGGTGGAGGGGGAGGATGAAGGCAAAACACAGTATCTAAAAACATTTCTGAGAAAGAATTGATGGGGTATAGTGATGGTAAGATGTGACCTCTGGGAAGAATGGAGTTCGGGGTTCTTATGTTGGTTGCTAGGAGGACAGAGAGTACTAAGCAGGACCAGTATGGGTAGGTGGTGGGAGTTTTAGAGGTGTGGCAATGAGCTTTGCACGCATCAAGGGAGGTATCTGTGGTATGTCAAGAGGAGACTATTCAGTAGGCAGCTGGGTGTGTGATGCTGAAACTCAGAGCCCACACCTGAGCGGGAGACGTGGAGTTCCATCAGCATGTTCCGGAAGCTGAAGCCATGGAGGGAGGATCTGTCTGGGAATGCTCAGGGTCAGGTAAAAGCAGAGCCAGGTGGACTCCCAGCTCGGTGCTTGTTCCACAAAGCCACATTCCCCAGGGAGGGTGCAAAGTGATGACAGGCACCTCCCCAAAACGTTTCTTTCACAGTTATCTCTTCCTTTGGCCACCATCCCCTCTGTCTGTAGATGGGACACCGTCCCTCCCTGCCCTAAGAAGCAAATACCCCCAGGTTCTCGGCAAGTCTGTGCTGCTTCCATTTTGGTAGAGCTTCCTTGGAGCTGGGAGACCTTGAATGAGGGGAGTACAGCTAAGACTGGCACCTCAGAACACCCACCATCAGACCCTGAAGCTGAGCTCTCTGATCCCTCCCCACCCTGGGCCCAGAGCCATACAGAAGGGACAGAGCAAACCTCTGAGAGGCTGCATGGCTTTGTCCGGTGCCCTGAGTGCAGCATTAAGGACAAGCATCAGCAATGTGTCACCTTGAGTTCTCTGCAGGTGCTTGGTAATTCATGTTAAATCCCAAATGAGTATGTGTACTGCCTCCTGGCAGTCTCAAAAAATAGAGGTCAAGAGAAAAAGAAAGCATTTCTATGATTTCTTAGATCTGAATTTTTAAATAACTCACTCTAAAGTTAGCAGAAATCCATTCCGAAGGACTCTGGCTCAGCAGTATGAGCTGACAACTCTTCTTCTGAATTATACATTATTTACTCAGTGCCGACAATAAACCTGGCAGGTGACAAGCTGAACTAAACTCCTAGCACATACTCAGAGCTCAGAAACAGTGGGGTGACAGCAGCCCTGTCTTGGGGTGGCCCCTCCAAGAAGGGAGAACAAGAGCATGAGCGGCGAGGGTCGCTCCCTGCTCTAGGTGGGTGCACCCCAGTGTACCAGGCGCCATGATGAGAGCTATCCATATGTCACGACATTTGCTCTCCGCCACAACCCAGGAGGTTTATTATCTCCATTTTACAGATAAGCAAATGGGGACTTTGAGGACGGTAGTAACTCACGTACAACCTTGAACTCAAGTCTCCAATTCAAAATCCACAGCTCTTCTCAATCCTGCATCAGACGAAGCTGACGGCTGTTGCAGAAACTAACCTCCGAGATGGCTCCACTGAACTGCTCCCGGCGTTCACCCTCGTGTAGATGCTGCCCGCGCGGAATCAGGGCTGGTCCTGTGTAACCAGATGAATGTGGCAAAAGCGATGCTGTGTAACTTGTGAAGCTAGGTCATAAGAAGACTTCCAGCTTCGGGAGCTCATAGAACGTGTGCTCTGAGAATAGCTAGCTGCCATGTAAGAAGTCTGACTTCTCTGAGGCCGTCAAGACAGCCACATGAAGAGGTTAAGTGGAGAGAGAGAGGTGTTCAGCCAGCCCCCAGCTGTTCAAGCCATCTCAGCAGAGGCCCAAGACATGTTAGGAAAGAAGCTGTTTTGAATATTCTCAGCCAGTCAGGTCTTGACTGGGCCCGACCCCTGGGCTGCCAGGGGGCTGCAACCCCATGAGGAGCCCCAGGTGAGGACTGCCCAGCCAAGCCTAGTCAACCCTCAGAACCATGAGAAATAGTAACAAAGTTTTGTTTAAAATGACTGTTTTGGAGTAGTTTGTTGCACAGTGATAACTGAAACAATAAAGTTTTAGGACTGTTTTATCTAAAATTGTCATTATGACCAACTTTTATTAACCACTTACTCTATATCAGACACTACTTAGCATTCTACATTTATTATTCCATTTAATTTTCAACAGAACCCTACGAGATAGTGCTCATTATTATTCATCATACCTGTTTACAAATGAGAAAGGTTCAGAGATGTTAAGTCGTATGTCCAGGGTCATGGAGCTAGTAAATGAAAAGACCAGGACTGAACACCAACAATCCAACTCTAGACCTCATGCCATTAGGCATTGCTCTGCTCTGCGACTGCATGAAGGAGACTCGGGGGACTTACCCCTTGATGGATGGGCTCAGATCTGGGGGACTTGCCTGGAAAAGTCTTACTCTATCTAAAGAGCTTGCTTTGGAAGGTTTGGAACAGCCACCTGGGTTCTTGCTGAGTCTTCTGGGGACAAGCAGCCAGGGTTTTGTGAATTCACTCACATGGAGAAACAAATGGTTCTAACCTTTTCTTTTTAATGGTTTTCAAGGAAAGTCAGTGCAGCCAGCAAGGTCTGTATTGATGGCATCAGATGCTGAGAAGAGCCTCCGCCCTGTGTCACTTCATTGGCTCAGACCAGCCAGAGACACAGCAGGCTCGGAAATGTCATATCAGCTGCCTGTTCAGAACACAGTCTCCCCCCACCACCACCTCTTTGCTTTTCCCATCTGTGGGATTTTGGGGGCTGCTCTAGGTTTCCTGCCTCAGAGCAAAAGAAGTGGGAAATGGGGGAATCCATTCACATGATACTAGAAGGCAGAGATGAGAACAGGAGATAAGGGTGGGTGGGGGGCCACATCTCCGAGTACAGACAAATGGACCAACACCACTGAATCCCCAGGTCAGAGTGACACGGCCCCATGCTCCCCGTGACCTGTCCTTCCATGCGTAGCTGGGAGACTGAACGCAGAGCACCAGGGGCGGTGGCGGTCCCCGTGCTGGGCCTAAGTGCCAGAGAGCGCTGCTCTCCGGTGTGTGCCGTGTTCTTGCTTTCCCTCTAACCAGGCCTCTGTGCGGTGCCTGCTTTCCACAGACACAACCCTGTCCTCGAAGCACATTCTCATGTAGGCAGAGGGGAGAGGGACGTGGATCAGGAATGGCATTGGGGCATGTTGAGAGGCACAAGATCTCTGCTCACAGGAAGAAAAGCTCGCCTGATGGGAAAGTCCCCCACACCAAGCCTCCTGGGAGCATCTCCCTTCCCACCGGGATCTGCTCGGCTCACAAAGACCCTTGCCACCACAGCTTTCCTCTTGGGTGGAAAGTCTCCCTTCTCCACTCCTGCTGTCATCTGTGTTTCCTAACCAGCAATCCTTTAAGTAAGTACACTTTTACCATTACTTTAAGTACAGCGTCTCCCAGCTACACATGAAAGTCCATATCCACATACCATGTGGACTACTATTTACTTACTAGTTTTCCTTAAACTGAATTCTCCTTTATACTTATTGATTTTGAAAGTACAAATATATAATGGACAACCAGAATCATTCGTCATAAATAGAAAGTACCCGTACAGATGAAAACTAAAAAACAAAGGTGTCATTAAATTTTAGCTACATAGTGTTGCCTGCCAAGATCTAGACTTGAGACTTCGCCTCTGTTATTAAAAGGAACGCTACTATCTGTTAAAAATATGCCAATGGTCGAGACTCTCTCCTTAATGTAAAAAAGCCAGAGAGATTGAGAAAGGGCAAAATCTCCTTGCTGTGCAATTTAACGCTATTCAGCAGCGTGTCTGTATCTACCTAACATCATTTCCTCTCCCGCCCGTGGCCCATATTTCAGGCTTTGGTTGTCACTACCCTGCCCAATCCTAATGTGTCTCTAAAGACCAGCTCAGAGGCTTTGCTGCCTCCAAGTCTTTTCTTACCCCTCCTACCTGTATCTTTCCCTGCTTTCTCTAAGTATTTACAACAGATACCACTTGCAGTGAACAGGTACCGTTTATTACAACACTCACTATAACCTAATTGTTCTGGGCTCCATGTTCCATTTTTCCAGGGTCTCACACTCCTAGGAGGCAGTAAGTGTGAACTCTTTTTTTGGTGCATGTGTTAAGGGAGAGTGGTAGGGGTCACACACCCTATCCTTCATGCTGCTGAGCACAAAGGTGATGTTTGCTTTACTCTGCTGAATTAGACATAACTCCTTGTTACTGCTGATTATAACTCTGTTGCTCTTCAGTAGATTTTATACCATCATATCAAATGATATGTATAAAAATAAAAAACTTCCCGGTTCAGCATGTTTATGTCATACAACATGTACTACAACACAATTCCAGCATAACCAAAAGTATTTGCAAAATCACCTCCATTCCGTCTAAAGGCTCTAGAGTTAGAGTTCTATACATTAGAGAGGGAAAGCACTGAGATGTATTAACTGACTAAATTTATCCCTTACTCCCTTCTTATCCATTGAAAAAACTGGACAGAGCACCTCTCATAGAGCAAACACTGGTAAACTCTAGGGGAATAAAAATGAAGAACAAGTTGCGTGTGATGTGGAGAAATTCATCACTTAGAAAGAGAGGCGACATGAAAACCAATCGTTGCCATTCAATGCAAATGCAGTAATGCAGGCCTGAGCAACATGCTGTGGAAACCAGGCATGGGACTTTGATTCTGACTAGGAGAGCTGGGAAGGAGAACACAAAAGAGACGACCTCTGAATTAAGCTTTGAAAATGAGCCAGACATGTCAGAGAAAGGGCATGCCAGGCTAAACACGGGCAGGAGCCAAGGCGTGGTGGTGGCAGCCAGCTGGTTTAGAAGTGGTCAGTGACCAGAGGAGGTTAGTATAGAGCAGCCGAAGAAAGGGGCAGGAGATGGGGCTGAAAGGAGAGGTAGGGGCCAAACTGCGAAGGTCTCGCTGTGACTGTCGGTGGGGGAATTGTGGAAGGTCTCTAACTAGGAATGTATAACGGAGGTGGCTGGTCACCTACTGAAGTAGTCTCACCTTCCTTCTTTTTTACATAACTCTGATGTTTAGCTGGCCCTATTAATTTCCGAAAACAAGAGACTATATTCTTCAGCTTGCCATGCAGTTAGAGGCAGATCAAGAATAAGTTTAGACAAAGAGATATAAGCGGAATGTTTTGTGGAACTTCTAAAAAGGCTGCTTAAAGGGAGACAAGTTAGCTAGGTGAGATCCAAATTCCCCTTCTTCATTTCCTCCTCCTTTTGTTTGTGACTTGGACGTAAGGGCTGGAGTTCCAGCAGCATGTTTGGACCACAAAGTCACCTTGACAATGAAAGTCAGAACTGAAAGTGAGAGTGGAAAGAGGAGCCACCAACCCTATGTGTCATTTTTTCTTTTATGGAAAAAAAGAACATCAGGGTAAGATGGTCCCTTCTGGGGAAGCTGAGCTAATTCCCAGGATTCATGATGTATGACTTACTCTTAATATGCTGCTGTACTGGTCAAGCAGAGGCCAGCCCAGCACTTACCCTTCAGCTGGGGAGCAGTAGGGTCTCTGCCTGGTCTGAGTAAAACTTCCTCTTCCTGGACATGCCTGTACTCTGCTCCTTGCAGGACCTAAAGGCCTCCTGGAGAGCAGACCATTCATTGTCCCTCAGCAGGTGACCTAAGCTGGAAGCCCAGGTGACAGGGGCCAGGCTTGGGGTGTTTTGTGCCAATCTCAGCCTATTAATAGAGATGATATGGGCTACATATGCCTGGGGACACTCACCTGGGCCTGAGTTCCCCTTTTGGAACTGATGTTGTGGCTAGACTGGCCCCTGTGTTTCTTATTATGATTGCAAGACACCACTTAGAGGGAACACAGACCCGTGGTTCTGCTTTTACAGGGGTTGAGGGTGGAGCCTAAGGTTGTGCAGGTCTACACTTTATTGGTGAATTTAAAACATAAGAGTGGGAATTAAAGCAGAAGAAGAATAAAAAGGGGGGAAAAAAGAAACAAGTGGCCAAATGGTCAGTTGTCTAAATCAACCAAAACTCTTTAAACAAAGAAACTATGAAGGGGGTGGCCTGACCCTTTATCTAATCATTTGGCTGTTGATGCATTTATTGGAGAGAACTGCTCAGAAGTGGACAGCTCGGCAATCAAAGCTTAAGTCAGGCACTTGCATTACACAAAAGAGAAGCCACCTTTCAGGGATTATACTCCACAGGCCATCACTGCCTCGGTGTGGCCCTTGAAGCCAGCAGAACACAGAGGAGACAGAGAGGATGCCTGACTTCCCGGCTTCTGCTGTTTAGAGATAAGCAGAACTCAGATCCTGGAGGATCCTGCTGGCCAAGTTCAGGCAGTTGGACTTCACTCTGGGGGCCTTGAGGAGTCAGTATGTTAAGTGACATGATTGAAACCTGGGGAAGCTGACTCCAAATGAAAACTGATGGGACAGGAAAAGACTCTATGCTGAAAGACAAGTTAGGATCTGATGGCTAATAGTCCACATGAGAGACAAGGCAGATTTGTATAGGACAGTGGGGTGGGGATTCAGGGGAGACGTTTAGAGGCAGAAATGATAGATTGTGGGCAAGATCCAAGGTGACCACTAGATAGATGCTCTTCCCTAAGGCAGGTCCACAGGAAGAACCTCAGGATATGGAGGAAAGATGATGAGTTCTGTTTGGACATGGTGGTTTGAGGTGCCTGTGGGACATTCAAGGGAGCTGGATGACTGTGAGTCTAAGAATCTAGGGTAAGCTCTAGGGGAGAGATTTAAATTTTAGAGTTTTTGATCAAAGCCAGCTCTTGTCTGAACTGCTCCCACCCCAGACCCCTGGTGATGACCTGGGTGTCTTCATAAGAGCTGCCGCTGACCCCCTGTGGTGGAACTCCCATTCACACCTACTCAGGCCATCTTTTGCTAGGACCCCTACAGATGACCCACCCTGACCTGTGGGGTAACTGCTGTGGGCCCTAGCCCTCACAGTCAGTCCTACTGTGTCTCTTAGGAGCTGGGGTTCTGACAGGGACAGACCCAACCATCTAAGTCCTCTAGCTGGGAGAGGCCAAGGGTTCAGTCTAATGGAGCTTCTAACTTCTCAGAGCTGACTATGTGGGTGCACTCACAGCCACACAAAAGGCTAAAAAAGTATATGCAATAGAGGAGAAATTGTCAGGGGATATCTTTGCATAGTGGAAGAATCTTGAGGACAGTAACAGGGACTTAGACTGGAATACATGGGCCACGGTCCAGAACCAATGTTCCCACCAATGCCTAGACATGATTAATGCTTCCCTTCTACTGCCAATACCCAGAGCCTCCCACCAATCCCTGGTGCACTCCTGATCATGCTGTACTCAGGCAGCCTTTTCTCACTGGGATGCGCTGCCCCCGTATCTCCTTCTCTATGAACTAGGACACATCCTTCAGCCAGTTTCACTGTCACCTCTTCTCTGAAGTCTTCCTCAAGTCAGGATCAGTCCCAACTTCTCTGGACCTCCACAGTGCTCTGGGCAGCCTCAAATATGGCACCACTTAGAGCATCACCTGGAATTAGTTGTTTACAGGTCTTTCTCACCTGACTGTACACTCTCTGAAGGCCCTTTTCATCTTTCTATGTCTAGTACCTAGTTCAGGGCCTGGCACACAGGAATTTAATAACTACTTGTCATTAAGATGTCCACTCTCACCACTTTTATTCAACATACTATTAGAAGTCATAGTCAGTTCAATTAGGCAACAAATAAAAGGCATCCAAATTAGTAAGGAAGAAGTAAAACTCACTATTTGTAGATGACATGCTATTATATATATAGCTCCATCAAAAACCCTATAGGCTGCAGCAAAAAGCTGTTAGAACTAATAAATGAATTCAGTAAAGTTGTAGGATATAAAATCAATACGTAAAAATCTATTGCATTTCTTTACACTAATAATGAACTATCAGAAAGAGAATTAACAGTCCCACTTACAAAGGTGCCAAAAAGTATAAAATACCTAAGAATAAATTTAACCAAGGAGGTAAAACACCTGTACAGTGAAAACAAAAAGACATTAATGAAAGAAATTGAAGAGAACACAAATCTAAAGATATTCTGTGCTCATGGATTGGAGGAATTGATATTGTTAAAATATCCATGCTACCCAATGCAGTCTATAGGCTCGATGCAATTCGTATCAAAATCCTAATGTATCTTTCACAGAAACAGAACAAACAATCCTAAAATTGACCTGAATCGCCAAAGCAATCTTGAGAAAGGAGAACAAAGCTGGAGGCATCATGCACCCTGCTTTCAAACTATATTAAAAAGCTATAGTAATTAAAACAGTATGGTACTGCCATAAAACAAACACATTGATCAATGAAACAGAGTAGAGAGCCCAGACACAAACCCTCACACATGGTCAATTAATGTATAGCAAGGGGCCAAGAATATACAATAGGGAAAAAGACAGTCTCTTCAATAAATGGTGTTGGGGAAACTGGACAGCCACATGTAAAAGACTGAAACTGGACCATTGTCTTACACCATACACAAATAAATTAAAAATGCATTAAAAATTTGACATAAGACCTAAAAGTAAAAAACTCCTAGAAGAAAACATAGGTGGTAAGCTCCTTGACATTGGTCTTGGTGATGATCTTTTGGATTTAACAGCAAAAGCAAAAATAAACAAGTGGCACTACATCATACTAACAAGCTTCTTTCTGCACAGCAAAGAAATCCATTAAAAAAATGAAAAGGCAATGTATTTAATGGGAGAAAATATTTGCTAATCATATATCCAAAAGGGATTAATATCTAAAGTATATAAAGAACTCATACAACTCAATAAAAAAAGAACAATCTGATTAAAATAAGGGCAGAGGATCTGAATAGACATTTTTCCAAGGAACACATACCAGATGGCCAATATACACATTAAAAGATGTTCAACATCACTAATTATCAAAAAGATAAGAAGGAAATGTTGGCAAGAATGTGAAAAAAGGGGAACCCTTATGTATTGCTGGTGGGAATGTAAATTGGTACAACCACAGAGGAAAACAGTATGGAGGTTCCTCAAAAAGTTAGAAATAGAATTATCGTATGATCCAGAAATTCCACTTCTAGGTATTTATCCAAAGAAAACCAAAACACTAATTCAAAAAGACACATGCACCCCTATGTTTATTGCAGGTCTACATGGAAACAATCTAACTATCCATCAATAGATGAATGGATAAAGAAATTATGACACACACACACACACACAATGGAGTATTATTCATCCATAAAAACAACAATGCAATCTTGCCATTTACAACTAGATGAATGGACCTGGAGGACATTATGCTAAGTAAAGTAAGTCAGACAGAGAAAGATAAATACCATATAGTCTCTCTCATTTGTGGAATCTAAAAAAAAAAACCAACTTCATAGATACAGATAAAGATCGGCCATTACAAGGGTTGGCAGTAGGGTTGGGAGAAATGGGTGAACTATGGTTTTGGGTGTTTTTACTTTTTAGTTTAAATAAACTGAATAAAATTTTTTAGAAACTATTCATTGCATGCATATATGAATAAAATAATTACACTATAGAACTAGAAAGCCTCAGCCTGGTTATAGCCAACCTGAGTCCAGTCTTAGTTCCCCATCCCCTCGCTCCCTGGATCACCTTGGGTAGTCACGCTCCCCTCTTCAGCATTCTCATCTGTAAAATTAAGGAGGTAGAACCAGTTGTTAAGAGCTGTCCTGCCCTGATATTCTGGAACCTATGAACTGACCTCATCCTACTGATTGCAGTCTGCAAATAAAGAGCTCCCGAAGATCTGAGGCTCTGACTAGTACTCATGGGCTTGAAGACCTTAAGATCTTGCCAAGCCACAGAAGTCAGGGGGAGCTTCAGGGAAGAGGGGCCAGGACCAGCGGAGAGTGGCAGAGGCACTGCAGATGCAGGCAGAAGGGAAGCATGGCGTGTATGGAGGTGCACTGAGGAATTGGCTTTTGGGGAGACAGGCTTGCCATTTACCCTCCCATCATACACTGGAATTTGCTGTGTTTTGTGGAGGCTTTCAGAAGGTAGAAGAGAAGGATCTTTAGAGAAGAAGAACCAAGTCCCCTTATCTCTCAGCTGGGGAAACGAGGATAATGGGGCTTGCCCAGCCTCCTCGAAGGTCTCCTGACTCAGAATCTGGGACTTGTTTTGTCTCCCAGGTTAATTTGTGAGTCTACCGAAGACTGCCACATATGTCTTCCATATCTCCTAGGTGCCTCATGCAGGGCTCTGTACCCAGAAGGTGTTTTGCAAATGCTCAGTGGGGGACAAATAACAAGCCAAAGAATCTTGAAGGGTTCTTTTCAGCGTGCTGAGCAATTGCACTTTGGGGGTGGGGGAGGCAGGGTAATTTTCCAAAGCTTTGGAGGCTTGGCACAGCGCATAGTGAACCTATAGGAGTAAATTGCTTGCCTCTGGGAAAAGAATTAACTCTCCCAGGGCACCAAGTGGTTAGAGAAAGAAGTAATTCACTAAATGGCCCCTTTGTGCAGCAGAAGAACAAATGTGCCTCGCATGGGCATGGAAATTCCTTATCATAGGAACATTTCTGAAGAGAGTCATTTCACCAGGGCTCTTGGAAACACGACAGAACCAGCACTGTGACACCGCAGTCAGCCAGCCCTTGAGAGGTGGCAGCTCTTTATTGTTGTTAAAGGGACCTAAGACAGGCCAGGACAGAGAGAGACAATGCTTGTCACAATTAAACATTGTCTTTTCCCACCCAGTTATTCTCAAGACTGAGAAACAGGCCCAGAGAAGGCAGGGGTCTCCGAGAGGCTAGCTCATTTTAGATATTTATACCTATACAAAATACACATATAAAATGGTACAATAACCCTGTTGAAATGGACATTGAAAATATTAATTACAGATGGGGAATCTGAGACTCAGAAACATTTTTTAAATTTCCTATGTTTACCATATACCATGTGAGACCTCACATCAGGAAATCCTAGAATCTGGAGTTGAAATTCTCCTTAAAGTTCATCTGGTCCAATTCCTCCCCATCCTCTCAGTGTTTAATTTGCATTTCCATCTCCTCTTTTGCTTGATTTTCTCCTATTACCGTTTTGTTTAAACCTTTTGGGCTACAAAGTGCCACCCCAGATAAGCTGGGTTCTGACTCTCAAGACTCCTGCTGGTCTCCCAGCAGAAGCCTGTTCACATTCAGAGGCCCATAGGGGCATTTTCAGGGGCCCCTAAGGAAAGAGTCTCCCCTTAAATGGGCTGAGGTGTGCCATGTCCTAGCTGAGGTGCCCACTGGGAGTGTCACTGAGCTGTCACTGTGTGCTGGCTAAGGGCTCTGCAAAGCTGAGCGCCCAGCCTGGGGTTACAGTGCTGGCCACCAGGACAATTCTGGGTCCAGCATGTAGCACCTGGGTACCACCTGCTCACCACAAGAGCTAAGATGCTGACCCTGGAATATGCACCTCCCCGACCGCCCCCCACAGTCATCAGGATCTTATTGTCATCCTGCCAGAGCGTTGGTGGGGAAGAATTGCTGGGGAGGGCAGAACACAGAGATGGGAGCCTGAAGACTGTAGTTCTGGCATCTTCATCAGTGTGGATTGTCTGTTTCACATCTTCATCTTGGCCTTGTTTGCTCCACAGCACTGTGATGGTCACACTACAGAGTGGCCGTTGTCATGCCGTGCAGAGGTAAAGCCTCAGCCTGCGTGACAGACAAGGGCTGACAGACAAGGCCCTGCCAAGGGTTTCTGCATTTTCAGACGGGATCTGGTGGGCTTGCCCATCTTTCCTGGCAGGGCATGCTGGGATGCAGGCTGACCTAGTAGATCCTGGTGTTTTTTCTGCCCAGCTCCCACAGCCTCTGGGAGCTTGGCCTGCCTACCCTGTGTGGTCTGGTAAGGCTGCTGATGACAGGATCCTGACCTCTGACCAAGTCTTAAAGGGGAAGCATGATGTGCCCTTCCACATGGAGAAGGGTGATACCCCCACAGAAGGAGGAGGGACTATATAATATGGCTATTGGAAACTAAACACGAGTCAGGCATTGCCCATTTCTTCTCATTTCCCCTTAGGATGTGCTGTCTGCTAGAAGCCCAGGTTTTGCTCTGCGGGAGCTAGGTCTATCCCTGGTCCAGCCCTGCTGAGTGTTTCTATTTCTGGGGTTCTGTATGCTACATCACATTTTCTAATAAAAGACTCATCCATAGTACAGAAGATATTTTGGTCTCCGCTGGCCTCATTCCTTTGCCTTACACTCTGTTGGTTGTTGGTTCAGAACTCAGGCAGAGACGACGAGCAGTACTTTACAAACGGTGAGGATACTTGGCCTGCACTAGGTCAAGAGGATTCTCTCTCCTGGGATTCTGAGTCTGGAGACACACAGGGACCAAATTTTATTAGAGCAGGGTTATCTATAGGCTGTGCCTGGGGAGAAGAGGATGAACTATGCACCAAGACACCTAGCCCCCATGGTTCTGTCCTTCCAGGGCCTGGGCGCCCAGCTCCCTGCTTCTGAGTGGTACTACCATCACTGTGGTCTTTTCTTGAATCCTGAGGAATAGACAAGATGTTTAGGCAGTGGTGGGGAAAAGCAGGAGTGAGGTGGAGGTTCTCGGTAGAGAGGCTGAGCAAAGACAAGCAGCAGAAAAGCCCAAAGAATGTTTAGAGAAGGGTCAAGTGTAATTTGGCTGAAACATTAGGTGAGTAATTCGGTACATAGGCGACATGGTGGTTGGGGCCAGCTCTTGATGGATATTGAATGTGAATAAGGAATTTTGGCCTTATAATGTGGGAATATGAAGACACTGGGCAATGTGACTCAGAGGGCTGCCACTTGCAAGGATGGACAAGGCCAAATAGATTGTTTAAATCTATCCCACCAGGCCCTCTCTCTGGGGTTGTCTGGGTGATCTTTGACTGGACCATATTCTTCTGTCTTTTCATAGTGATAGAAGTGGTCGCAGGCAGGTGCCACATGTGTCAGCTGGGAGAACAAAGTCCCTTCCTGCTTGTTGTTCTCCTTGCCCTTCTCCGGAGCCTGTGCTGGTTACCCGCACACCGGGAGGCAGTCTCTGGGATGGTCCCCTGAGCTGCCATGGATGGGGCCACCCTCAGTCTAGCCTAGAGCACTGAGGAGGTTTGCAGCCACGCCGGGTACATTCTTCAACCCTTGGTGCCTTCCAGACCTTGCTCTGGCTTCCACGGCCCTTCCTGGTTAGCTGGGCACCCGCCGGGAGGAGATTCTGTGTGGTTGCTGTGGGCGGGGCCACTCTCCCGCTGTTCTGCAGCAGTGGCGGATCCGCCAGACCGTTTGCAGTGCCGGCCGTGGGGAACGAATGGCAGGCTGCTTATTTCAGTGAGGGGCTTCAGCGGGGCTGCTTTACCCAGCAGCCAGTTAAGGGGCCCGAAATTCCTCAAGATTCCCAGTTTTCTGGTCTGAGTGCGCTGGGACTATTTTGTTCTGCTGTTGGGCCCTTGTCTCTTTAAGACTTTTAAAATAGCACCTGCTTTTCTTTTGTCCCAGGGGAGCCAGCTGTGGGGACCCTCTTGCAGTCTCTGTCTCGGATCCTGCCCCTCCTTTTCTCTAATCTCCAGTACACCATGCGATGTGCGTCTGTGCTCCCAGTGCAGATCACCAGGGCTGGTTATTTAGCAGTCCTGTGCTTCCACTCCCTCCCCACTCTGATTCTTTTCCTCCCACCAGTGAGCGGGGTTCGGGGAGTGCTCGGGTCCTGCGGGGTCGCAGCTTTGTGTCTTACCCGCTTCGTGAGGCGCTGAGTTCTTGCAGATGTAGCTGTAGCCTGGCTGTTGTGCTGTATCTTCTGGTCTCTCTTTTAGGAATAGTTGTATTTGTTGTATTTTCACAAATACATATGGTTTTGGGAGATTTCCGCCACCTTGCTCATGCCGCCATCTTCCCTACAGTTGATAAAAACTTAAAAAAAAAATCACCTAATGATAGACAAGTGGTCGCTTTAAGCTGGGGGAAGAAGAGGGATGGTATGGAGAAGAGATCCACAGGCAGATACACATTACCGTCCTGCTTTGGTTCTTTGAAGTGGTTCATCAGTCTTCATTTACCATGAATAGGTGATCATTAACAAACTAAATAATTAAGAGATGGCCGTTCATGAGAGTGTGTCAGGAGCCAAGGCTAATAACAAGAAAAAGAAGACAGAGAAAAATGAAACAAATGTCAAGGAATAAGAGAGAAGACCTCAGCCCTGGGGGGTGGGATTTCCATCTGACAAGTCAGGATTCTCAGCCTCTTGGTTTGGATCAGGGAACTTGTGGGGGACGCTGACACATTCAATACAGAATCCCTGCAAAATGTATGAGTTGCTTTGTAACAACAAATGCAGGGATTCCCAGGCACGACAGTTCTCTTCAAGTACTGATGTCATCAGGGTCCGTTGTCCTGAGGGCCTGGGAGGGCTCGGTTTCCTCCTCTCTTGTGTGTTCCATGCTTTGGGGAGAAACATTGTCTGGAAGTTCTATGTTCCCTTGGAGTGACGCGCCCGCTGGCTGAGGTGAATCGGCATCAGGCAGCCACAAGCTCTTGTTTGGGATTCACCCTGAGACTGCCCGGAGCCAGGTGAGCAGCCTCACAGGGAAGCCCTGTTTTCCAGCCATGAAAAGGACTCTCTCACCTCTACATCACCTCTCTTCTGTCCCAGCTAGCTGGCAATACCTCCAGGCCCAGGAAGGGCACGGATGAAAGGGCAGAGCAGATTGGAGTGGGGAACACTGCTGTCAGGATGGACTACTTGGGATCTTGTCCAGTTGGGTCATCTTGGCTTCCCTACAGGGTCATCTGGTCCCTCCCTGAAAGGTTCCTACACAACAACAATCACCTTCCCTCCTGAACTGGCTTAGCTGCCAGCCCTCTTTGATAAGGAAGGGACTAAATTTCTTCTAGTGTTCAGCTCCTGTCTAGGTGGGCCAGGATGGGAGCACAGACTTCCCACCCACTACTGTTCCCTGAGGCTTGACATGGAGTAATCTGGGGGCAGCTGCACTTGTATAATGACAGATGCACTAATGTTCTCCAGCAGGATGAGGAGATGGTGAGCTGTTATTGTTATTATTTTTGATTTACAAAAAGTGCAAATCATAGAGCCCCAGGCCACTTAGCTAATGGACACATAATTCACCTGACGCTCTCTAAAGCATCATGTCATGGGCATTATAGCCAGCTCTCCATTCCTGTCCTAGTCTCGGTCTGGCTGAACAGTTGGGGCCCAAATCAGCACAGTCTGGATCAAACAGTCCCTGTGTTTGTAGCAGGCATCAACACACCTCCAGGCTTGCGTGGGGCCACCTGGGTGCTCAGAACTTCTTACACCAGGGAACCTAAATATGTCAACAATGGAAAGATTATGCACACAGGAAGACAGAACTCTACTGCTCGTCATTTCCCTGACCTGTATTCATTACAGGGACTGCAAATATAGGGACCTGTCTCCCCACCCTGACTCTTCTTTTTCTCAATAAGTAAGACCCAGCTACATGAGTTTACTTGGTCTCTAATGACTCTTTAGATGTCGACTAAAGTATACTCTGTCCCCAATGGCCAGATGTTCCTTCCCAGCTTCCTGTCTTGAAATTCTGCTCCTTCTTCAAGCCCCAAGTCAAATGCTACCTCCTCTTTGGAACCTGCCTTGTTTCTCCTAGTTGGAATTAAATTCTTCTCCTTCTGCATTGGCCTTTCTCGTGTCAGCTGAACTGTATGCCGTGTGGTGTGGTTGTATACAGTTCTGCCTTTCTTGTTGCTTATAAGTCCCTGGAGGACAGGGAATGAGGTGTTAAGAGAAAAGACATGTGGTGCGTTCAGCAGTCTTAGAGCAGAGCAGGTGTAAAGGAGTATTAGCGCTCTCCCCCCGCGTGGTGCCCTGGGACAAAGGAGGCCTTCAGATCTTGGTTGAATGCTCATGGAACTAAGAGACAAACAGCCAAAGCAATAAGAAATAAATTTTAAAAAGTTTTGTGGGACTTCTGAATTCTTTGTTTTGAGAGGAGAAAGATAAGGAGTAAGTCCAATTTTGTTCCAATATGATTTGGAGGGGAGCTGCTCTGATTTAGTGGCACTGAGTAGAGGAAATGAATTAGATTGTGTGATTTGAGTTTCTAGGTTTTGAATATTTGAGATTGGTCCTACCTGTTGTCCTCATCCAGCCTCTGGGGTATCTGAACTACAGGTACTGCCATAAGGAAGAGAAGGTGGCTGTGTCTTTATTCACAATGCACCTACATACTTGAGTTTCCTGTTTGGCTAAAAGTGAGTGAGGGAGTCCTCATTTGGACTTGAAATATTTTGTTATACAGAATTTTAATCATCTTTTTTGCAATAATAGGACTTGGCCTCCAAATCTAGCTGAGCAATTAGGATATTTTATTGCAAAGAACAATTAGTTGCAATTATTTTTTTGTTTAGTTCTTCAAATAGTCTCAATCTTATTGTTTATCTTTAGATACAACAATGTAAGGGGAAATAAGCTTGGACTCATAACAGTTGTAGCCACCCCACCCCCACCCCATCAGCACCACATAATGACCACCTATTATTTGCCACTGTCACTAAACTGTGCAAGAACCCTGCAAAATTTGTTATAGTTCCTCCATTTTAAGATAAGGAAACTGAGGTCCAAAATGCACGAGTGATTTCAGATCCAGGCCGAAGCTTAGGATCAACATGAGGCCCATCAGCCAGAAGTTTGTCTTGTCCCCACCACTTCCCACCCAGACCTTCTTCCAAGAAGCCAGGATGGGTTTTGCGTGCAAGCTTATGGCAGTGGTGAGGGATATTAAGCCCAAGAGGGGTACCACTTTCAATAAATGCATCCAGAGAGCTTGATGGAGGGTTCATGCAAGTCTGAGTCTCCTAAGTACCTGAAAGACCCTCTTGATCTTCTGATATCTGGAGAAGATTTCCCTCTCCCCACCCCACCCACCCCAGAGTCATTGAATTTGGGTCAGTAAAAAACAAATGAGGATGACAGGACGGTGACCTCTATAGTTTGAGCCCTGCTCTCTTTCTGAGCTTATTCAGTTGCTCTGAGATGCAGTGGATGCGGCTCACACCATGACCTCAAGGCTCTTGACCTTTAGCAAGTTACTTAGTGTCTCTCAACTTCAGTTTTCTTCAACTGAAATCCTCTTCTTGGAGGAGTATAATGATAAAATGATAAAATGTTGAGTGGTAGTGCCTAGGACAGTACATGAAACACACTAAGCACTCGATAAATGAGGATGTTAATTAATTGAATGAATGAACATAGTGATACCCCCTCAGGAGGTTGCTGCAAATATTGACACATGACAATATTGACATGATGACAGCCAAGGTCAGGCGGTGCACTGAATGCACGTATGGGATTTTCACAGCAGTTTTATAAATAGGGATGCCAGGCCCTGGAGCAAGCAAGTGATTGGTCCAGGGTTCCCTCTGCTCAATGAGGGAGAGAGTGTGTCTTCCCTTCCCTGCACAGGGCCGCTGGCTCCTCAGTGCTCTGCTCGGCTCAGGAAGTGCTGGACAGACAGGGCTCAGGGCGGAGCAGGTGGGAGGCTGGCCTGAGCTCAGTGCCTCCAGGACAGAGGAGGTGAGAAAAGGTACGCCCACCCTCAGGAGGTAAAAGTTTTGGACATTTCATTTATCCAGGAAGAAAGAGACTTCATGCAGTTTCCTGACTTTAAAAGACCAAAAAGGCAAGAGGTTCCAGCCTACTCAAAAAAAACCCAAATCTTGCAATAGGAGAGGCACTAAAGTGGTTAAATCTCAGCTAACATTTGTCAGTCCTAGAAGCACCTCTGGTGCTCACTCAGGCGACGTGGAAGGAGGCTGCTCAGTGGGAGCAGGTGACGGATGGCTGCAATCTGCCGTGGTGGCTCTAGGCTGGGCCTTTATTGCATTAGCTCCCACGCCCTGAAGAGTGGTACACTGATTCAATTCACTGCACTGAGTGGATGGGCGCCTCTCCCCAGACATCTGAGGGCCAGGAAGGGGATCATGAGGTGGGATGTAGTGTGGGGGAGGGCAGGGGACATGAGCTGGATGGCTGCTACCCTTGCTTACAAGTTCACAAGGGACTGAAGGGCCACTAGGCAAATGGACTTTTCTATAAAAATAAGCCAGCCCTTCACCTGGTTGGACCCATCTGTTCCGTATAACATGCAATGGATGTGGCAGTCAGGAGATAAATAAGTCACAGATTTGGGGAATCTGATCATTTTTGTTTAAAACTTGTCTTCTTTCATGCCTCTGGCTTGTGTTTCTTTGGAGTTTTGAAGTTATTAAAATATGTTTGTTTATTGTTTTCAAAACCTTTGGCTCACTCAGACAAAGGGAGCTCGGATTAGCAGAGAGAACATTTGATTAGAAACTCAGAGACCAAAATAGCTCTGTGATCTCGGGCAATTCCACTCTTTCAACAAACATTCGGGTCCTCGTGACGTGCACGGGATTCTACCAGATGCCATGGAGATGCTGAGGTGTACAGAAGAGCCTCTCTCCCAAGGTGTCTATAACCCCTCCCTGTATCCCACTTTCTTTATGTGGACATTCAAAATCACAAGATATGACCAACTTCCTCCAGCAGGTTGTAGTTGGGACCAAGCATGAAAGCATCAGGCCTAGTGCCTGACACACAGAAGGTGCTCAGCACATTCGGCAATGACATTGAGAGTGACTTCACTTTTCTTCTGCCCTCATGTGTAGAGTGTCTCATTAACCAAAGTGCCATCAAGACGTGACTGTTAACTTTCCATTTTTATTTAAAAACAAGACATTAATTATAACCCTCTCTGCTTATCTAAGGATATCAAGTTTAAGAACCAAATAGATAAACTCCACATTTAAGTAAATCTGAGGAAGCTGGCAATGAGGGCAGAAAGGGACTGGCTGCTGCCTCTTTCTACAGGTGCAGAGGCCTGCCTGCCCGTATTACTCTGCTGTCATGTCATTAAAATATATAGTATCTATAAAGCAAAGAAATGAGTCTTAAATCATCCTAAGGAATAAAATGGACATCACAGAAAGACCCTTGAGAAAAATCACTACCACCCACCTACCTCTTTCCATCATCTAAAAAGGAAGGAAGGGGTCCGCGGAGGCCACTCAGCAAGTGCAGGGGTGCGCTGTGGTCCTCTACGTCTCCAGCATGGCTCATCAGTGTGGAAGAGCGGAAGCCAAGTCCTCAGAGCCCAGGATCAAGGCACTGAAGGGCTCCAAGGTGCAGCCAGAAAGCTGGGCCCATGCTTGGGGATAGGGACACAAATGGCTTACAGAAATAGTTTCTCAGCCAGTATCAACTGCCTACTGGGCGTGAATGAGAATCTAAGCAGGACCCTCTGCTGAAGAAGCTGAACTCCCTGGATTCAGAGGCTCCAGCATGGGTGGCATCAGATTAAAGGGCAAAGCCTGGGAAATGACTGCTTCCCGTGTAAATCCCTGTTCCTCTTTCATGTGCTGGGTTCCTCAGGAGTACCCTGGTTGACCCCTCCTGCCCGAACACCATAGGTCAGTTCAAGAGGAGGCTGAGGGCCATCAAGGCACAGCCATCAAGGAGGGAAACATCAATCTGTCCTCAAAGGATAAACAGTCCAGGTGGGTGGGGGGAAACCAGTGCTGCTAAAGCCAGGAGAAGAAAGCTGGGCTTGATGATATCTGAATGCTGCTCTGTCTCTTCAGTTTCACAGACAGTTCTGAAGGCCCCTGAATAGCAAGCAGAAGATGAAGATGGTGAGCAATGGGTTATTGGCAATTTAGGAGAGGCCTTAGGGAAGCTGGGCAGGGTCCCTATCAGACATGAACCATTGCTTGGCTTACAGTCAGGGCTGCAGGAGCAATGGCTCCAGAACTGTACGTCTGCTTCTTTCCCAGCTTCTTCATGCACCCAAGGTGAAGATGGATCTTGAGATGCAGCAGCACCTCTGACCATGGAGACCCTGTAAATATGGCTCTCATGGGAAAGTGGAGAGCTAATTGCACCACGATGTCAGGATGGGAGGGAGGATCTGCTTGCACAATGTCCTTCATGCCCAGAGCAGTGGAAGGCATGATGGTGGCATGAATAGAAGAATGTCAGCAAAATTTATCATCGAAACTGGTGCACCATCAAAAGGGAAAGGCACATTGATAATTTTTCCAAGACAAGTATAAGCGGAGGCTGTTTGGCAACGTGGTGGAAGTTGTGGTATGCCACCCAGATTCCTCCCTGGAGAATTGAGACATGCGTCTCCCTTCTGCTGATGACTTCAGCATTGCCCACAGCTAAAAGCAGCTTGTGTCACCTCCCCAAGGATAACATGCACTGAACACTGATTGATGCAGGGGCCCAAAGGCCTGGCCCTTTGCCTCAGTTTGGGACAAATCAGAAAGGCCACTCCAGCCCCAGAGCTCACCACGGTCTTGGCTGAGGCCTTTGCTGTGTTGCCCTTCCATTTCTCCCTCTCTGCCCTCTGCTCCCCTCATTCCTCACAGTATTCTTGCTGAAAGAGAGAACTCCTCAGTAAACCTGCCCACAACTTCCATCTCAGAGTGTGTTTCCTGGGGAACCCAAGCTAAGACAGCTGGTCCCACAAGTTGTCTGAGGAAGTTGACTGTAACATGAGAACGTGGGGCTGCACCACCTGCCTGCTGGCGGGGTGCAGAGGTGGGGGACCCAGGCCCACAGGGGCTTGCACTTGCTAAGACTGGCTGGCCGTGAGCTGGAATGGAGGACGGTGGAAGGGATGCACTGGAGGCCCAGTAGCTCAGGTGTTTAAGGGGTTCAGGAAGTAACAATTACAGGGACGAGGAAAGCAGATGGCTGTCCCAAAGGGCCACACAGCCATTGGAGAAAGACCAGGAAAAGCTGAGGATAACAAATCACCAATTTAAGGAAAAGTACGAGAGTTAGAGGACCTCCTTGGCAGCACCTAAAGAATTTCTATGTCCTGCATCTGTAGAGCAGACAAAGCTCAGCATCCAGGCTCGGCTTCATCGTGAGGGGAGCTGACTCCAGAGAAGGTGAAATTCTTGACCTCAGCAAGTCTGCACTGCCACAGTTGTGGCTGGGAAGGAACAAGACCTTGAGACTTGGCATAGGGACATTTGGGCCAACATACTTGAGAATCATGAGCCACCTTGAACCTTCTGGGCCTGTAGAAGTGGCCAGCAGCTCCCAACTAAAGGCTGTTACCCACTCTTTCTTAAAGATGCTGCAACAGCTTCTGTTTTGCAAGATAACAAGTTCCTGCTCCTCCTCCTTCCCAGTTCAGGGTCTATTCCCACTGCTTCTCAAGGCTACCAGACCAATAATAAGGGTCAACTTACAACAAAAAACTTGGGGAAGAGGGCTGGGCCTATTAAGGTGAGAGTGGTTCCGTATAACAAAGGAAGCACACAGCCTCACCAGCGCCTACGAGCAGACGCCTAGATGGTTTCTGGCCATGCTCGGTCAACGGGGACAGAAGGTAAAGTTGGTTCAGAAGGAATTTACTGCTAAGGGAGCACTCTGCAGAAATGTAGGACTTAACACCCTGGCAAGGGCTCCAGGAGATGGTACTAATATGTCATATGCCATGCCTTAGAGGCAGAGAAAAAAAGTGAAGTGGAAATTCTAAAGTTGCACGGCCCACCATGGAGAAAGAGATCAAAGGGCCCAGGGCATGCAAGAGAAGACATTCTATATAAGGCAGGAAAGCCCAGCAGACACCATGATGTTCTGTGACAGGGGCTGGCAGACCCTCCACCTGCCAAAGCAGTGGGGATGGTGAGGGGTACCAGCATCTCCGAGAAGCTCAGTGGTCCTTTGAGGCCAGGACTGATGGGAAGAAATGCTGGCACAGAACTGGTCTCTCTGGTAGCAATGGAAACAGTCCTGACGTAATAGACAGCTGCTGATGGCGCTGAAGACCACGAACAGCAGCGTGAGTGCAATTATCGTAATGAGATTCAAGGATGAAGTGGCAGCCAAGAGGCTTGACCTACAGAGCTATGGAGATCCAGTTAATAGAATAAGCTGTTTTAGGGGCAGGATGTGAGTGGCAAACAAGGGTATTAATCAATCTATATTCAACAAAAAGAAATCAAAGATGGATGATCGGGGACTGAGGGAAGCTGCCCCAGTAAAAAAGCCATGATCCTCGTTTGGAACCACATTAGACAGAGTGTGGAAAAAGTATTGACAGCTACAGGCCAGGATGCTAATGTGATCAACTTCAAAAATACAAAAATAAAAGGGCAGCTGACATGGGATGACAGGTGGAAGGGACGGAAAGAGGAGGGAAGTTCTAATGTCCTCATCTGCCACAGTCAGAAGAAGGGAGATAGTCCTCATAGTGACAGAACAAAAAATAGAGATCCACACATATTAATCAAATTTACCAGTAAATACTAAATCTAGAGCTATTGATACATTGGGAGGGGGCAGTGGGGTGGTAGCGGAGTAAGTGAGCTAGACCTCCATCTGTCAAGGCAATAAACAATGTCTCAAGTTAATGACTGAAGAATTAATCGTGCAAACTGTTTCCTTAGAGGCGTGGAGGCAACTCTAGGGAACTGCTGACAGCCAAACGGGCATGGCTGTCTCTGGGCTGTGGCACTGGGGCGGAGAGACGGAACAGGCTTGGCCTATTGCTTTTGTTTCAAAAGCTCTTCTATACTCTTATTTTTAATCAAGAACATGTAGCATTTTGGTGCATCTTTAAATAATAGTAAAAAAAAGAGAAAAAATGGAAACCCTCATATTGTCAAGCCAAGAATGCTCAGTCCTGTGACAAAAAAAAAATTTTTTTGAATGGTCAAGTGGGATTTGTTATTTGCTAAATTGTCTTCTATAAGAGTGAATTAATTAAAAAGGGCCAGAGAGAGAACGATGAGACACTTGGCCTGAAGGGCCAAAGGAAAGGGCAGTTGAGAATTGAGGCACCACTCCGCCAGAGGCCCTGCGTGTCAGGTAAGCTCTGCTGCAGGTCTGTTCCGGGGGCATGAAGACGCGGAGGCGGCTGTTGGGCTGCTGCTCACCCTTGAGCAAGCGGCCCCGCCCATGGTGGGTCCACAGCGGACACCTTGGCATCCCGAGGGGACACGGCTCATGTGAGAGGAGACGGAGAGCTCTTCACGTTTTAGGATCTTCTTTCCACAGTCTGTAGGGGCCACCTCAGGGATGCAGCAGGAGGCACAGACTCAAGCCAGGCTGTCCTGTCAGGGTGAGGACCCTTCTTTCTGCCCCTTGCAGGGTGTGAGACCCCCAGCCAGTTACTTAGCTTCAGTGGACCTCAGTTTCCCCAGAGCAGCCAAGATGATAATTAAGAACAAATGCATGACACATAGTTTCATGCCTGCTACAGTGTGGGAGGTAGGGAGAGTGGGAGGGCAGGGCCCCCCATCACCAGCTTCAGGAAGGGGCTGATTTCCAGGCCTCTGGGACCCAGAACAGCACCAAGACTATGAGGAAGGGAGGCCCTGATGGGGTGGGAGAACACAGGACTGAATCTGGTTGGCCAAAGAGAGAAAGAGGCCATCTGAGGGTCACTGTGCCCAGGCTGCATTTTGTCAGTTACCTGGCTGGGATGCCTCACAACTTCATACAAAATCAAAGGGCACTGAGCCATAGAGAATCACAGAGAATGGCTTCTTTGTGCTCATTTTATTTCCCAGGATAGCCCAGCTGGACTTGCCATCTGTTTCCAGTATGATCCTGATTTCTTCATAATTTCTCAATTGGATGCTAGCAGCAGAGAGAGGTTAAGTGATTTGCCCATAAGCCCTTGACATGGTTACTTTTTATAGAGGTGAGTCTCAGTGGCTGCATCAGGGCCCCCTCCATAGTGATCCTTTAGCCAGGTTCAGAGGAAACTGAGGTTTGGAGACAGGCAGACTTGGTGTTGCATTCCCATCTGAATAAAAAGCTCAGCGGCTTATGCTCTTTAAGTCTCAGTTTCCCCATCTGTCAGATGGGTTAAGTGACACCTAGCCTGCTTGACCATTGAGAGGCATATAGCAAATGTGTACCCATTCTCAGCAGTGCCTCACACACCACAGGGACTCAATACAGTGCTGTTATTTTTGTTTACACCATACAGAAACTTACAATTGGCAAACTCTTTCTAATTCCTTATTTTGGTGCTTTCTTTATAAGCCTGATATCACAGCCAGTAGAATTTCAAAAAATAAGGGACCAATATAGGGTTGACAAGTTTTATTTTGCTGAGTAAGGCCATTAAAGACAAAATGCCACCCATTAGCAACATGCTTTCACAAAAGGAGGGATATTTCAACATGCGCACAGAACAGAAATGACACAGTATCAAAATAAAGGACAATCTTTTTAAATTGGGAAGAACTCAACCTGTAAGGCATTCACTGTGTTATTTTTCTCATTTCTCCACAGATTGGTGAACACTTTGTCATAAACTGACAGTTCTGCCCAGAGCTGCACTTGGGGACCACCGTCTCTGTTCCTTTGATCCTCAAGACAGCAAATGAGGGAGATGAGGACAGGACCGCAGCATCCATTCTGTCCCATAGACGAGCGGACTGAATCGAGGAGAGGGGGACGAGCGTCTGACACTCCTCAGAGCTCCAGGTGTCCGCTCTGTCATGGCCATCACTGTCGTCACCAGCAGCTCCCTTAGGGGACTATTTCCTAAGTGCCAGACACTGTGCTAAACACCTGACAAGTACTACCTTGCAGCACCCCTGTAACTGAGGGTGCTATTACCCCCATTTTGATAACAAGTAAACCTTTCTAACAGGTTGAATAGCTTGTCCAAGGTCACACACCTAGAAAGTGGCAGAGCCAGGATCCAAACCAAAGTTTAGATAACTCCAAAGTCGCTGCATGGTACAGTTTCTGTCTTCCCAATGTCACCAGCTGGGAAGAGAGAAAGTGGCTCCCAGTCCTAGACCCTCCGCCTCGCTTCTGCAATGTAAATCTCCCTGCCGCTCCCACCTGTCTGGACACACCACCCTCGGTTCCATTGCCTTTGATAACGGGAACCCATGGGAGTCAGAAGCCCAGTAAAGAATCCAGAGTAACCACCCCTGTCATGCCTGCCAGATTTTTATTATCAACAATGAACTAAGGGCTGGTGCCTCTTCTGCCTATGAAACATCCAGCAAAGCAAGGCGGAGAGCTCTCATTATTCTACTCTGAGCGGATTACGACTCTAGCCGGAGGTAGAGTTCTCTGCTGCTACTCAATGGAATTTATTTTATGACCTAGATTAGGAGTCAAAACTATCAATGTTCTCTGTCTGGATGAGCAGTTCCCATCTGATACGTAAAGAATGAAATAGGGAGAGTGAGTTTGCTCACAGTCTTCCCTTTAACTGAATGTTAGTTAGATGTAGTCTCATCCTCAGAGCCAGCCAGTGCAAGTATCTGCCTTCACCCTGCACTTTACATGGCCCCGAGAGTGTCTTCCTACAGCCAGATGGTGAGGAGTCCCTGGGCGAGCACTGTGCCCAGCAGGAGTGCACGCGCACCCCTTCTAGACCAGGCTCCCAGTACGCGGCACAGCACGCAGCCTGGAGCCACGGCAGGGTCTGAACTGCCCTCTTTCCTAACCTGCAGAGTTCAGGGAGTGGCTCAGATAAAAAAGGAGGAGTATTGTCTGAAAGCCTGCCTGTGGGTTGCTTTAAAGCCTCCGTGTTCTTCACCTGTCTCACACTGTCACACAGCTGAGCCCTGCCCCTCACAGCCCTTCCCCACCAGTGCCAGCTGGCGAATAGAGATGAATTTAACAGAACAGGCTTTGGCCTTAGGGCCAGTAGGCTCACTGGAGGGTAGTGGAGGTGATACATGGTCTGAAAATAGGAGGATTCAGTGAAGTCTGTACAATGACCAGCGAGATCCTACCTCTTCCCCACCCTGCGGCTGTACACCCAAGACCAGGCATATGCCATCCAGAAAGGAGCCCTCTTCCTCTCTGAAGAAGCTGAACCGATGCCAGGAACAGACTATGAAAGACTGTCATCTGGGGGTCCTGCAGTGAAGTGGCAAGCTTGTCCTCTGAACATCCATGCTACAGCAACATTCCCCAGGCAACAACCTAGCGTTACATCCATACCTGAAATGCCCTCGACTCCTTGGCCCGCCGGGCCCCCCCCCCCCCCCCCCCGCATTCACAGTCACATACCTCTATGTTGTTTTGCAATCCTCTGAAGTTCTGCTGGGAAGCTTGCCATCTTCTTCTGCAAGAGGACAATGGCATATTTTGTCCTTGACCCTTAAGTTCCACCACTTTCACCCAGTGACCTCATCTTCTTCGTGGTTAATAGAAGCTACCAGAGAGAAACACCCTCATCTCCCCCCACCCTCCACAGCTGGAGCCACACCTGAGCCTGCGCCTTCCCTCTGCTTTGATGGACCGGGGCCCTTCCTCCTGCCTGGCTCCCCTTTCCCACCCCTCTCCCCTGCACCAGGACTTTGCTCCTATGATGATCTCCTCTCTCAGCACAAAGTCACCCTCTCCCTGTCTGCTCAGTCATCAGTGTCAACAAGCAGTCTTCCATCTTTTCATGCCATTTGTCTTCTCTCCCATCCCTGACCCACCACTGCTCTGTTTCAGTTCCTCCTCACAGCAAGACTCACAGAAGACGCTGGCCACACTCACTAGCCCCTTTTCTCACCTCCATTCATCCTTTTAAACTTACTTATTTAAAGTGTCCCTTGGGCTATTCTCTTGTCTATTGTGGCTACTGATACGTTGAAATTGAAGTTCATTTTGCTGGGTAGTTGCTCTGTTTTGTTTAAACAGTAAGCCTGCCTGCAGCAGGGCTGTGTCTGGGGCCGGGGCCTGGGAGCAGTCTGCAAGCCTCGGGTTAGGGCGAGGTCCCTGCCAGCTGCTTCTGTACTGGCCTCTGCTAAGGCCTTGCACTTCCCTGGTTCTGAACTGGTTCTGATATTAATTTCTTAGTTTTGGGTTTTTGCATGCCCCGGGCACAGGTGCGGTACGGCAGGAGCATGGTCTTCTGACCTCCGTCACCTCCTTTCCCCACCCAGGCAGACGGTCAGCTTCCTCACCACGCACCAGGGCTGCGAATGCACTTTTGCTAGTTCGTTTCAGGGACAGAGGGCTCTTCATTCCCGTGCCAGTGAATAGAGTCACGGGGAGAGCCCATGTTTTGGAGTTCCTGTAAGATTTAACAGTACGAGGAGTAACACTGAGAGCAAGAATTAGGTACTGAAACAGTCTAGGTCCCACTTATTAACTTTTCTTGGAAAACATCAGTGGAACAATGGAAAAAATTATCAAATATAGCAGTTGTTACACTAAATATGCTTTTAAAATTAAACTATTTTTATGATTAAAGAAAGAATTATTAATTTCTGATGACTGTTTTTCTTCCACCCTCCCTCCTTTCTTCTTTCCTTTCTTCCTATCTTTCTTTTATTTTACCTTCTCTTCTTCCTATTTTCTTTTAGCCTCTCTTCTCCCTGAGGCTTAGTAGTGTGCCAGTAAACTCTACACTGATTAAGATAAGCCCTTTGCATTTCTAAAGGCTTGGGGGATATATTTGTAATTAATGCAGATATGTTTCTTTAATCATTTACCTTTTTACTATATTTCCTTCTTCCTCCATTCTTCTTTTAAAACACAGAATAACCAGAACCAAATGAACAAGCCCAATAATCAATTAATATATTTATGTTGAGATGGACAAAGGCGCTGCCTGGGGCAGGTCACTCTCCCGTGTCCCTCCGGCCTCCCTCCCACCTCCCCACTCCCCAGGGCAGGCAGGGGCCTTGTCCTCCTTTGGTCTCTGTCACAGTGCATGTTGTGGCTGCATTTTAAGGGCCCCAGGAGATGGAAATGCCCTGAGCTTTCTTAAGGGTGAATTTTCCACAAATTCAACAATTTTTGAATGACACATTCTTTCTCCCTCAGCTTCTGTGGGTAGATTACCCTGAGCCATACTCTTCCATCTGGGATGAAAACACAATAAATTTCTGGGGGATCTAACTACATACCCTCCTCCCCAGGGTGCTAAGAAAGAGCTCCATCTCTGGCCCTCCCCCTCCTACTTTATTTCATTTACTTTCAGGAAATAATCTCCACCTCCTTCTTCATCAGTGTATCATAGATGGCTTTCGAACCTTTCCTAAAAGGCTATGAGAAAGGAGGGCCTTCCTTGGAGAAGTGGGCTCTGCAAACTGGGGTGGGGATTTCCCTCCTGGGTGGGAGGTAGATATTTTCACCTCTCAAGTCACTTGCAGAGCATTTTAGAGCTATGACCTATACACACAGCCATCCCACCTTCTGTTTGTATCCACTGGCACCGCCACCTGAGAGGCAGTGCGGCTGCCAGGTAGGCAGTGACTCAGTGGTACAGCATCTCCGGCCTCTCTAATTTGCATTGTTTCTAGATCCTGACCCAAGACACAAAGTCCAAGACCACCCAGAACATTTTGTTGTCCCTCCAGGTCTCCTGGAATGTGTGGAAACAAAATGTGTTTTAATTTGCCTGGTTTGCACATGCATCTGTATGCCTCCATCTCCTCCAGAAAGTAATTTTTAGAAGGGGTAGAAGGACAGATTACAAAATCAGAGAAGCATTTATTGGGTATTACAACTTCCCAAAGTTTGGTAATTCCCAATTTATATGTCCTGTGATGAAAGAGAAGAACATAAGAAACAAGAAATTCTGTGGGTGGGAACTGAGATGAAATCTCATATCACTAAACATGATTTTAAGGAATGTATTCAAAAACTCAGTTCACAAACAGTTTAAATCAGAGGAACAATTATTTATACTACCCTTCTTACCCAAGAATGCCTTTAAAAATCAGCATGGCCTAGTGGCTAGGAGCCTGGGCCAGACTTCCACCTACCAGCTAGTTACATAATCTCTATAAATTCTGTGTTCCTCACTAGTAAAATAAAGCTGTTTATATCTTTCTCATATGGTCAAAGCCAGGACACTGGGTTGTAACTCAGCAACATTAAGGGCCCTGGTCACTTTTAGTGAGTTTGTCATAGACCAGTCATGGACAGGCTATCCTCACCAAGGAAGAGCAGCTCAGACTGTCCAGGTTTGAGAGTCTTAGGCAGTCTGGCTGAGCCATGTCCAGGCAAAGAGACCCATGGGGGAGATAGGAGGGTGCACCGAGTTTCAGCCTGTATCCTGCAGGAATGATCACAAAGGCCTGCTTACCAGCGATCCCTGTGGGATATCCCTGACCATGGTCCCAGAGCCTCTGCTGAAATCTCTCCAGTGTGGGGAACTCACACTTCTCCTGGCAGCCAGTACATGATTCCTGCTTTTGATGTCTTGAAACCTGCTACCTTCTTTTCCTCTGGGCTCTTGGGGAGTGAGCATGACCCTGTTCCACACGCTGGATGGCCTTTCAGATATTTGAAGACAGCTGCCATATCTCCCTTTGGTCTTTCTGTTTCAGGATCTTTCTTTCTTTAGCTGCTCCTCATGTAACCTCATTTCAAGCATGAGTGAGATAGAAGCTGGGTGTCCCCCCATCTGGCATCTGCTATGAAACTGACGAAATGGCCATTTAATAAGCACCCATCTTGAGTGAGTGATGATGATGTCATCTTCATTGAAGAATTGGCTCTGCTGCTGCTCCTGCCTGTAGGACCTACGTCCCCCAGTTAAGGACTGCAGCTGTAGGATTTAATGAGCGTCAGGGAGGCCTGTGTTATGACAGATTATCCCCAGCACATTCCAAATCAGAAGTGAAGTAGGAACCAGGAAGATCTTGCATTTCTGCCCCTTCCTTCCTTCTTTTCTCCCTCCTGCCCTCGCTTCCATGCTCAGAACCACCCACCCCTCCCCAACTCCCTTCCAAGGCCATCAGGCTCCTTGTTCTTGCTTCCTCCTCATAGAAGCCCTGGGGTTTCAACTTGCTTTCCCCTCCTCTTGACGGCTGCCCACTGCCATTTTATCCCTGGGGTTCTGTCCCTACTCCAGCCCTGGCTCTGGCTCCCACCACTTTCATCCACCTGTCTCCAAGCAAGCACATAAGCTCTGAGGCCTAACGGATGTAACTGCTCAGCACCTCAGGAAACCAGCAGCAAGGGAGAGTGACAGAGGGCTAGATGCCGGGAAGATCTCACAGTTCTAGAAACATCTGTATCCATATGTGCTTCGGAGACAGAAAATGGTTAGCTCTATTAGGCTGCCATCCTCCAATTCCAAGGGGAGAATTCTCCTCGATGACCCAAAACCCTAGAGGCAGGAAATGGCAACCTGGGGGCCTGGGAACATTCTGAGGGGGGCTAGCCAGTGTTCAAGTGTCCTATCTGTGGCCAAGCAAGGCTTGGGGTGGAATGGAGTGGGGACCCAAATACTCAGTAGGACTGATGCACCTTGAGCCAGTGGCCCTAACTCTAAGAAATTCAGCCTCATGCTGACCTGGCTCGAGTTTACATGTTTTACATGCATCGTACATGGTGGTGGTCAGGGGGCTTGATTATCAAAGGCATAGACTTGGCTCTTATCACAGTCCCTCACAGACAGGAGGGACAGCATCTCTTTTCTCAACCAAAGGTCTCACAGAAAGTTAAAAAATAAAACCATTATCCCACAACAGCATATCCATATGCTTTTTATTTTTTAATCTGGAATTAAGAAGCTTTTTAGCTTGAAGAAAGCAATTGTGTGTTAGAAAAAGTTTGATTATATTTAAATAAAATAAACTGAATTTGGATTAGAAAAGAATCTTTTCTTCAAATATACCTAGTATTTGCTAGTAGAAAGATGAATTAGGGTTGGAAGATTGAAAATATTAGAGTGCCTGCTTTACTAGACACTATAGCTCTTATAACCTAGGAATAAAAGCTGCAAGTTGAAATTGAGGCACTGATTTTGCCATATGTTTCTGGAGCAAACAGGGAATGAGCAAACTGGAAAGATGCCTCTCCCTGTTATCTTTTTAGAAGCCATTTACTGTTAGAACAAAAAATGAGCCTCCCGAAACATAAATTCCATAATGTGATGGCAAATTTCCTTCCCTTTAACCATATGTCAGAAGTGCTTGCCTTCCAAAATTTGAAAGTAACCCATGATATTTCCTAAACTAGAGCTAAGGTGTTGAGGAAATGTGGATGGGCCAGCCCTGTGTCCACAGAGGGCTTCTTTCCAGCATGTGGGAGCATGTCACAGAGAGCGGCAAACAAAGTCTATAAATATAGAAACGTGTTTATGTCATTGCCTTATGTTTATGCATGTGTGTATGCACGAATTTATGCAACAAAAGTTTATTAAGGACCTACCATATGTTTAGAACAAAGTACTTTAGGCAAACGTTGAGTCCTTGATTTCAATGCATTCACAGTCTACTTAACAGTTGGTAAGAAAACATTCTGGAGGCAAGAAGTGAGCAGAAGAGGGAGGGAGTTGCCTGCATCAAGGCCTTGCCTGGCACTCTCAGCTACAGCAGTAGGGGGACGACGACATGGACAGGGAGCATGAGAAAGGAGAGCTAGGGGTGAGCCCAAAGGGCGGAGGGAAACAGCATGTCTGCCGCCCATCAGTACACCTTTCTGGGGCAGGTACAGATGCTGGGCTCTATGGAGGTGGGTCCTGGCACCCCAGATGGGACAGCATCCCTCCTCCTAGGGCTCATGTCTCCACTGGGCTCAGAACCCCAGCCCCTTGGCTCCCTCGGACTGCCCTCTGTTAATTTCCCCTTCCTAGTCATGGTAGGGTAACTTGTCCTCCTGGCCTCCCTAGCACTGGGGCAGGCTATCCCAAATCTGTCCGATCATGCCTCCACTCTCTGATCCCCTCTAGCTATTCCCTCCGCTCCCATTCACAGCAGCACTGCTGGGGCCTCCCGGCAGGAGTCAACAGTTCCTGAGTGGGGGCGTTGGGCTGTATATACAAGATGACAGGAGGGCAAGCTGTCTGGTGCAGAATGCAAAGAAGCTTTATTCTGGCATGGCTTATATTCACATGTATTGTCTACAGATTAGATTCACATACCCTTGTCAATGACCTCAAATTCAATCACTTAAGTATTGCCCACAGATCAATACAATAGGACATCAGTCCAATACTTAGGTCATATATGCCTGGGGGCATCTGGTCCAGGTGGGTGGCCTTGAGATAAGACCTCCCTGCATTCCTGAGATACTTGTTCCTGGAATTTAGGAAACTTTTCAAGGTTACTTTCAGAGTCAGGCCTGGTTCAGGCCTTAGGTGGAGACTAGGCACAAAAACACAGTCAGTCCTGTCCTGGACTCTTGCTCCTTCTGTCCCAACCGCTCTCCACACAGCACCTCGTCTTCGGTAATCTTTACTCCCCCCTCCACTCTCCTAGCATCTGGCCTGGTTCTGTCACCCTGCCCCCAGGTCTGCTCAGGCCCTGGTCAGCCCCTGGACACCCTCCAGCCCTCAGGCTGCCTGGCCCCTCCTGAGCATCTGACGCTGCTCACAGGGCCAGCTTCTTAGTACCTCCTGAGATAACGCTCCCTCGCAGCAGCTTCCTCCCTGGAGGCCAGCCTGCTTTTGGACTCTCAGTTCTCCCTGGCCTTCTGTGGTGGCATGTCCCTCAGGCCTGTCCGTCCACCATCTGTCCAGGCCATCTTCAAGGCCATGCTCTCCAACCCTGGCAACTCGTCAGAAGGAACTTCTAAAATATACTGATACCAGGGTCTTTAAAAATATACTCATGGAGTAATTGAATCAAAATTTCTGGGGATGGGCTCCAGATACCAGCATCTTTTTTTAAAGCTTCCCAGTTACATAACTGATTTCCTACATATTGTGGCTTCTAAGATATCCTGCATATTATGGCTTCTCAGGTTTCCTGCATATTGTGGCTCCTCACCTGAACAGAGCCAAAACAAGCCTGCCCTTTCCCTCCCCTCCGCCTGCTCCTTCACCAGGCGTCCCCACTCACTGACTGTACCAACCTGCTCCCAGTCATCAGGGCCAAACCCCAGGCTTACCTGAGACTCTTCTTGTCTCCAGTCCCCACATACCCAGCTGGTCACTAGGCCCTGTGCCTAGTTTTTAGCCCACCTTGTAATTACTTTGAAGTATTTCTAGAACTGGGTCCTTCTTTTTCACCTTCTCTGACTCTGTCTTCTTCAGCCCCGGCCCTTATCCCATCTCACCTGAACTATTTTAACAGCCTCCAATCTGGCATCCCCCTGCCCAGACCTGCTCCCCTCCAGTCCTGCACACAGCCAGCCCAGATGCTGCCGCTGAGCCCTGCTGAGAACCTCCGGCTACTCCCCATGCCCTTCAGGCAGCCCCCGTGCCTCCTGCCCACACCCACCCTCACCTGGACTGCTCCCAGTCCCACATGCTCCCTGCTGTCCTGCATCTCCTGCCTGGCTCAGACTGCTCCCTCTAACGGGACTCCTATTTCCATTCAGCCTGCAGATCCCCATAGGGAAAATACCCTTCCTGAAGCCTTTTATGACTTCCAGCACCCTGTGCCCACCAAGCACTGTGGAGTTGTTTCCTGTCAGTATCCAATCCCCGGGTCACTTAGTGACCTTAGTGATCATTTATCTCTGAGCCTAGCACAGTGAGGGCCTGGCCCAGTGTGGGTGCTCAGGAAATGTCAAAAGAATGAATGAATGAATGGCGAGTGGTCTGACTATCTATGGTGGAGGGTGGGTGTGGCCACTACGTAGGAGACTGATCAGGAAGACCCTGAGCCTCTGTCAGCGTGCTGAGGCCAGCCCACCCCCAGACACACCAGAGGATTTGTTTTACATTCTGTTCCCTAACAGCAGTGCTGTAAGAGCACAAATATTCCTTTACTTTCCTAATCTACAAAATGAGGATATTAATACCCATTTAGCAGGAATGTCACGAGGATCAGAAGGTAATGGATGTGCATATGCCTTGAGATTATAAACGTTCAAACATGAAAGGTGAATGTCCAATGTCCTCGCTTGGCAGAAGCCTCTATGCCAGTACTTCAGAGAATACCCAGTATGGAAAGGTTGCACACAGCTGACATAATGGTGGCCCTGTCTGCCTGGCAGAGTCCTCAGAGAGCGTCAAGGCTACACTGGCAGTGTGGGTCTTTTGCACAGTAAGCAATCCCTGTGGTCAGAGCGGATTTAAGTCTAGCTCCTTAACTGGCGCAAGGGCCCACCTAGGAATAAACTTGGTGTCCTTTGTGTGCCCGCAGTGAGGAGTTCTGCTCCTTGGCCTGCGGTTAGCAGCCTGCAGGTTCTTAAAAACATCCCTAGGAAGATATTTTTAGTGCACCATCCTGAGGTGTGGCTGGAGCCCGTGGCCTCCCGTGACGCATGAAAATTGTTTTGGCTCTGTTTGCAAGTGATTCAGACAGCTGGTTTTGGACTACAGGGCGTAAAAATAAAAACAAGGTGGGGAAGCTGGGTTCCAGCCACAGGGCATCCCCAACCTCCACAACATCTGAATAATTGCTTGGGAGAATGTTTAATATGAACCTTGGTTCTCTGGAAATGGCACAAATACAGTCCCACCTGGCAGGTTACAGGCTGGTGGGCAGCACAAAGTGCAGAATAACCCACTACGCAGTCAGAAACAGGCTGAGAGGTCACTTAGGTCACCCCTCACCCAAGGTCTCACAATCAATACGCAGCAGGGTGGCATTCAGATCCATGTCTAACTATGGTCTTGCCAATGTCCCAACTGTAGGACTGTATTAAAGCCTACAAAACACTATACAGTATATGCTATCTTTTGACTTGCTTTAAAAAATCAATTATATATCAATAAATATCTATGTCACAAAAGATCTATATCACTTTAACTGCTGCACCCAATTCCATTGTACAAATGTACCTTATTTTATTTAATCAATATTATTTTAATTGCAATTCACATTGTATCTCATATCTTGATCATCTTTCGCCTTCCTTAAACCTTGCACTTCAATCAAAATGCACAAAAACCCCTTCAATAACTTACCAGAAGTTAAGCTTCGTTTTGTCCCTATCATTGTATTTCTCTTTAATAGCAGGAAAAAGGGAAATGATAGAGATAAATAGGAGAGCCTCCAGCCTGCAATTCCTCAGGCAATTTCCCCAGCTCCTTTATCTTTTTAAATGCAAGAAGCTCTGTAGTGTTTTTGTAATTCTCACTGTAAGTAAACTGAGTTGTTGAAATGCCAGTCTTACTTTAGGGTTTTATCTTACGTAGATGACAGACATCTGAGCCATTGCAGGTAGAGAGGAACAGAGGAGGGACACAGTCTGCTGCAAATTGCTGTGATCCTTCTGCGTGCAGTTGAAGACCCTGTTCCACTATTTGTTGCTTGCCACCCACCACAAGCAGCCTCTAATTCTCTGAGTTCACTTCCCTTGCAAGGTCACATTTGTAGAGCCAAATACAATGATGTATGTAAAGCATTCTTTCTTTAAGTTGCAAAAGGCTATATAAAACCCCAAAATATTATTTTATTAATTATTCTGATTAGCCAGTGGTTCCTAATCTTTTTACATGTAAGTCTACCTTTTTAAAGGGAAAGAATTTCCCAAAGTCCTGACAAATATCTATTTTCAGTACACCTAGCACTTGAATGAGGTGCTGGGAGTACAAGACAAACGTGGGTTGGCCCTTCATGGAGCTGGTATTCCTGTGGCTGAGAGTCATGTGGTATCCCTTGCAGTAGCCACTGAGCAAGGAAAGCACATGATGCCTGGGATGACTTAGAGCTCCTTTTAAATGAATGTTTATTTTGTTAGCCACAATGGCAGCTCTGTCGTGCATTTGAAAAACTATGCATATTTGCAAGATATAGTACTCATTTAGTCAGAAACATGCTTGAACCATAAATGGATTTGTGGGCCCCTTCCAATAATTCTGAGCCTTCTATCCACTGCCCTCCACTCCAGCCCAGGATTCTGTGGCCCTGGACCTTGGGCTCAGGATGGATAATACTCAATTTCTAGACACTTCATGGTCATTCATGGAATCTGACACCTCTTCTAGTTCTTCTCAGGCCCTGATTTTGAGCCATACTCTCACCCCCAGTCTTTGGAATTCAGCAGATCTATCAGCTCTAGAGGGAAAAGACAGTGAAGTCTTCATAGAGAAGCCAGTTAGGAGGAAATAAAGGCAGGCTCCTCAATCCAGGGACAAGTCAGCAAAAGACATTGACAGTCGGTCTTTGAAGGCTAATCACCATTGCCATCAAAGCAGCCCTTGTTTCTAATCTTGTCTCCAGTGCTATTTATGGCTTTTAAGAGGGTCCCTATGGACCCAATGGTCTTCTGACATCCCAATGGGAAACACAGAGGAATAAGAGTAATTCTTAAAGAAAGCATATATGATTCAGCACCATCTACCACAACAGGCTGAGAAGGACCTTTGAGATTTGGATTCCAGGATTTTATATGTAGGAAAACTCAAGTTCCATAGAGAAGTGACTTTCCCCAATTTATAAGGAACTTGGGACTCATGACTTCTTGCTTAGGGTTTTTCATACTGTGTCATCCCTGACATCAAAGCCTAGGATTTATCTATTCATGAATAAATTCAACAAGCACTTACAAGTACTTCCCTACTCTGTGCTGGGAACTGTGCTAGCTACTGGGGGTGCAGTAATGAATAGGGAAGAATCCTACATTCAGTAAGGGAAACAGACAACTAAGTGGCAATTAGTATGCACTATGATGATGGCAATTAGTATACAGAGGGGTACCAGGAGCCTCAGGGAATAGCTGCAGAGTCTCCTAGACCACTGCTGCGGAAGGAGGTGGTGGTGGTGGAAGGTATGGGGTGTTCTGCCATAGTACACTTAGGTGGTGTCTGAACAAGGTCTTCAAGTCTGACGTAGGAATTAGGGAGAGGAGGGCAGGGAGCCCCAGGCAGAAGTGCAGCAAGTTCAGGGCCCTGAAGCAAGAGCAGCATGGGCTATGGATAATTGGAGCATCACTACAAGGAGCAAGTGCTAAGGGAATGACAGTGTAGCTAGAGGTCAACAGGGGTCAAGTTGGGAAGATTCTGCATACCAGGTTAAAGAGGCATGGGTTTTATCCTGATGTCTGAGGAAGCCATGCAGGGACAAAGGTGACTTGGTCAGATCCGTGATTTAAAAGATGGCTCTGGATGCTGGGTAGAGAATGAATTATAGGGGACCCAGAGGGGAGTAAGGAAGGCTGGTTGGGGAGCCATGCCATGTCCAGGCAGGGGGTGATAGTGGCAGAGAGAAGAGTTACTTAGGAAGAAGAGTCGAAATGCCTTTGTGAGTTATTGGAAGTCCAAGTTCATGAAAGAAGACACATAATTCCTTGCCCATGAAATTTAAAATCCTTAATTATTAAGATAGATTTATTGGATCACTTAAAAAACCTAACACAGAAAATGGGCAAGGCATCTCATGGCTGTGTGTCTGGCCACCCCTGTGGCCTCATCCCACTCCCTTCAGGCCTAGAGCCCTTGGGACTTTGCATGCCTGAAACTCTATATAACAATTCCGCTCCCAAAACACTCTTTTATGGAAATAGCTAGTAATGAGATTGCTAGGAAGAACTACCAGATATATACAGAGAGATAGTCATGTCATGTATATGTGTGTGTGTATACACACAAATATTTAACTATGTATATTATATACAAATATATTTTTATTTATGAAGAATATATATTTTTATAAATAAAATGTATATAAATATAAATACAAATAAATATTGTGTGAGTACACATAAATCTTCCCTTCAGGAATATATACACATTTGACCCCTTTCACAGGACAAGTCCTAGAGAATGAGTTACAATGCCTCCATCTTGAAGGACTGTGCTGGCCTGTAGAAGGAACCTAGACTATTTCCTCACTTCAATCCTCCATCAGATGGGGTCTGGCAGGCAGTTCCAGCTGAGCCAGAAAAAACAATAATGTAGCAACATATCTATAAACCAGGGCAGTGTTCTTGAGCTAGGTGAACAAACTGTAAACAAATGATAAGAACATGACAGAACTGAGGCGAGGGATCCTTAAGGGCACCATCTGACAGGCTATTTAAGAAAGAAAAGTTGCTGGTAGAAACAAGACATTCCCAGGCAGCACAGCACATGGGAAGCTCAGGACCACGACTGTCCTGACATATTTGCCCTTGGCATGCAGGTTAATAGACTAAATACTCCATATTTACTAGTTCGATAATGTCCAGTATTGCCTTTGACCTTATGGAACTTACAGAAAGGCCCTTGGAGGGGTGGGTACAGGTATGTGTTCTTCTGACGGCACCAGGTATGCTGGCCAGAGTTCCTGGGTGCTGAAGGGATTCATCCATGAACTCCTGGGGTCTCTTCTAAGCCTCAGGAGGGCTGGGATTCTGGACAACCAATCCAAGAAGGACTAAAAGAATCCTGGGCTTCCTGCATTTGTGCATCCTAAGGAAAAGCTCCTGAAATGAACCCCTTTGGGCATTCATGAAGCTTCTAGCAGGACACCAAGGATCATGTACTGCATGCCTACCCTAGAAGGAGACACGTTGTGTCTGACGGCAGCTGTGGGTGAGTGAGCTAGAGAAAGTCGGGTGTGTGTGTGTGTGTGTGTGTGTGTGTGTGTGTGTGCGTGCACACATGCATGCAAGATTAAAACTCTGTGATTTATAAATGTATTAAAAGTAAGAATTCTATGTCTATTTGAAGTTTGACTTAAATTTCCTTTCCTCATATCTTCTGATGGAAAATGTAGCCATCATTTAAAAGAGTTCAGCAGCACCCTTACTCACCAACAGAAGAAATACATCTAATTACCTGTAGCTTTGGAGAGCAGATTTTCCTCCTATTAGAAGTGTGGGAAAATATAAGAAGTTGATCTGAATGGGGGTCTGAAGGGCTGGAATATCACAGTTTGGGGTTTATTGCAAAGCAGTTTTTGCTTCTTTCTGCCTTCTCAGTTGAGTTCTGGATAGAATAAGATGTGAGACAATATCCTTCAGACAAGCAAAATGTTACTGTGGTGGTAAAATAATGTAGATACATTAAAAATACTGAACAAGTAATGGAGTGAATGAAGTTAGGGAAGGAGAGAGGGAGTCCATATAACATTTAAAAGGCATATAATCTTGATTGAGAGGGCACAGGTGGAAAGAATTCAAGGAAACCTCATTCATTCTTGCATTTATTAATCCTTTTTTAAAACTTCTTGTAATGGACTTTAATTTGATATCCATGTGTGAGGAACTAAGCTGAGAGCTGGCTGTACAGTAGTGAACAAAACATACATAGTCCTTGCTCTCATAGAGCTTATAGTCTAGGGGACAGGAGAGACTTCAGGTGAGTAATACAGCAAATGCTATGAAGAAAAAGAACACCATGGGGGGAATCTAGTAACCACAGTGTTGCTCATTTAAGTGTATATTAATGATACCAAAAAAAAAAAAGGACACCAGACATTAGGGAGAGTAACTGGAAAGACCCGCCGTAGGTGTCTTCCTGGGGAAGGTACTATTAAGCTGATTCCTAAAAGATGAGAAGGATCCAGTCAAATGGAGAGCATGGGGAAAGGTGTGCTGGGCAGAGGGAACAGCATCCGCAGTGACCCAAGGCAGAGAAGAAGTTGGCATTGGTAGGAATTGAAAAGAGAGGACAGTGTTCGTTGAGGATGAAAAGAAGAGAAGCAGGAATGAAAGGGGAGAGAGAGGAGGGCCTTGTATACCAGAGAAAGTGGCTTGGGCTACCTTCTCAGGGCAGTGGAAAGTCACTGATGGGTTTTAATCAGAGGAGAGGCATCACAGGGTTTAGGTTTTTAGGCAATCTGGCTGTGCTGTGAGAAACAGGTTGGTAGAAGCAGGAGTAGAGAGAGCGAAACAGAGTGACCACTGCAGGGTTCCGAGTGGGGAAGATGCAGTGGCGGGGCTGGGTGTGAGCAGGCCAGAGGTATTTGGAAGACAGAATGGGCACGACTGGGGTTGGCTGGACATGGGGGTTAGGGAGAGGGCAAGATTGAAAGTGATTCCTGCCCTCCAAGCCTGGGCAACTGTTTATCTGTTTGAATCAGGAAGAAAAGTGACATGACATAAAATTTGGAGACAAGGAGGAATAGGATCATCTCAACAATGTATGTTGAGTACTGTTAACTCTGTCCCAAATACTGCTCCAGGTAAAATGTTTCACAGGGCCTGAGTTTTTCCCATCCGTTCCAGGTAGCTGGGATTATTGCCCTGCTTTTCTAGTTACTGGACTGGTAAAGGACATAAAATTGAGCAATTGCTCATACCTCAGGAAAATAAATCATTTGTTGAATGGGTAATTATTAGATTAAAATGAGATAAGTTGTTGCTATGTCAAAAGGCTTGCCCAAAATTAGTTGATATCAATTAATAAAGACAGGCTTGCTTCAGAGAATGAAAAACAGAGCTGACTTACAGAAGTGTCTAACCGTAAGAGGCAGCTTAAGCCAAGAACAGAAGCTGTGGGCAGCCTTGAGGACCTGAGGGAGGTTTCCAGCTGAACAGATTGTAAGAAGTGAGGAACCTCAGCCCTATAAACCACAGGGAAAGGCATTCTGCCACCAGAGTGAGCTTGGAAGTAGATTCTTCCCCAGTCAAGCCTCCAAACTGGCATACAGCCAGCTGAAACCTTGAATACAGCCTTGTGAGACCTTGAGCAGAGGATCCAGCTGAGCTGAGACCAGACTCCTGACCCACAGAAGTGTGAGATAATAAATGTGTATTCTTTAAGTTGCTAAATGTTCAGTCATTTATCACACAGCAATAGATAACTAATGCAGCTTCATAGATGCTGGGAGACGTAAATGAAATCCTGCTCTTAAAGCCTGTAGCACAGGATCTGACACATATTAGGGCCTTAGTAATATTGGCTATTATGAGTATAGTGACCAAACCTTTGTGGTACCACAGACCAGGAGGGGAAATCAGTGGCCTTGGTCTTTCAGGGGAGGCCTCACAAGAAAGCAGGTGAGGGGAGCTGTAAAGAAGAGTAGGACTTAGATCATCAGCAAGAGGATGGAGCGGTGGGTGAGAGAATGGCAGTGGTAATGAGAGATACTATTTATTGGGGTGACAGTACAGAAGTGGAATGTATATGGCAGGGACTGAAAGATTGTTTCCTTCATTCGTTCATACATTTAAGGCTGCTCCTGGGAGCTGTGGAAACAAAGGTCAATAGGCAGAATTTGGGGGTTGAATATACTCAGCAGCTTACAGGGAAGTATACAAACTGTGTAATGCCATGTGACACACAGAGGAGGAGAATGTACCAGGGCCTCCAGACCCAGGGAAGGGACTGGCAGATACATTTCTGTACACGTTTGGGTCTAATGGTGGATCTATACAAGGGAAAGGTGAGAGTTAATTGAAGAGTTAGGAAAAGGTCAAATAGAGCCTCACAATACTAAGGCACACCTTTGTGGGAATTAGAAAACTGTGCCCCTCTGAAGGACCAATGGAAAAACATATGCCATTGGACAGAGGCAGTCCTATTGGCTCTAGAGCTGTCAAGTAGAAAGTGCTTTTGCGCAAAATAGGAAAAGATGGCCCTTCCTATGGAGAGGCAGATGTACTTCCATGCCATGGAGCAGGGCTTGGTAAATGGAGTGTGGGCTGGATTTTAGCCTAAGCTTGCCCTATTTAGCCAGGGGTCCTTGTGAAAGGCACCCATTGTGTAGCTGTGTGCTGGGCCTTTCATAGACCAGAAGGGGAAAGGCTCTGTATCCAGAATCCTGCCTCCACAGTCCCGCATACAAAGCTGACAGTGACAGTCATCCAACCCCTGGTCATGCACAGTTCTGCAGAGCTTTCTGAATGTTTCGTGTCTTATTCCAGCCGGATCCCAGACCTATGAGTGGAAGGGTGAGACCAGGTGCCTCCTAGGCTGCTTTATTCCCTTCTGATACTGAAAGCTCTGAGAGGATGAGAATCATGTCTTGGAATCCCCCCCAAGGTCCAGCCCAGTGTAAGCTCAAAGAGCCTTCACTGGCTTTGGTGGAAAGATCTAGTATGATCCAACTCTATGCACCACTTGTGGTGGGAAGGGCTAAAGTCTACCCGAGGTAGTAAAAGGACTGAGAGATAGAGTTTTTTAAAGTCTAAAGTGTGAGCGTCAATAGTATTCATTCCCAGGCAGCAACACATGAAGCCACGGCCCACTGGTGGGTTACTCCAGACTTACAGAGCACAGGAGAACAGAAAGGCTGAATGGGAACAGATGCCATGCCCACTTACAAAAGCACTTGCTGTTTTTAAAGAATGGACCAGCTACTTTAGAATCTGCAACACCTTAGGCCAGTTTGGAGAGCTGCTGTCTACTGGCCTCCACCTCCAACCCTTAACCCCCATGCCTCCACACAGACCACTCTCAGAGGCTTCTTCAGGCCAACTAAAAATGTGAAAGACAGATGGATATTCTTGGTTCTTGCTCCCAGGATGATTTCTCTAACAATGGGTCAAATTCCCAAGTTCTCAGAAGGAAACTTCTGGAGGATAGGGAGCTTCTAGGGTTATGCCACTGGTTTGTGGAGGGCAAGCAGTCAGAGAGTGGATGAGCCTTAATAATGCAGAGGTTAATAATGAGCACAAATTATTCACATTAACCTGGATAATTCAGAGAACTCCTGAATGACAGTACCATGAAGAATTCCTTCATCTAACAAATACTTACTCTAGAGACTCCTATGCTGGGCAGCAGCAATTACCAAGTTGGAAAAGACAAGGCCCTGCCCTCCAACTCAGCTCATTGGAGACATAGGACATGGCACTCAGTAGCTGTGAAACAAGGCAGAATAGGATGAATGAGACAAAGAGCTGCCAAAGAACTTCAGGCATCACATGGACTGACTAAGAAGGCTTTATGGAGAAGATAACATTTGTGACAGATCTTGAGAAATGGTAGCATTTCTCATTGCAGGTCTGGAAGATAAAGGAGGACATCCTAAGCCAAGGGAACAGTCTAAGAAAAACCCGTGAATTAGGGAAGTCAAAATATGTACAGGGAACCGCGAGAGGCTAGCTGAGAGGTGCCTAAAGAATGGAGTCATGGAATAACTCATAGCTGGGAAGATGTGTGCAGCCGTGCAGAGAGCTAGGATGCCATCTGAAGATCAGTTGATAATGGGAAGCCACTGAAGACTTCAGAGGAGAAAGAGGACACGCTCAGCACTGAGTTTTTGGAAGACTGGTCAGGTCATTATATGGGTCTAGAGCAAGTAGCCAGGGGAGAGATACTGAGGGCCTGAACTGATGGAAGAGCAGAGCAGTTAGAGGAATAATAGAACAGAATTGAACTGAAATTTGCACAAGTTATCTTTTTGAAATTGTGAATCCAGACTGGCAGAAAACAAAGCCATGATTCTATAGCAAATATGAAGTCCTCAATCTGCTTTGTGGTAATACATCTGCTTTCATCTTCCTATGTCTTACATATCAACTACATCAGCACCAGACCCAGGTTATTGCCAAGGGATTGATTCAAATAGCAGAAAGACCAGGAAAAGGGAATCACGGAGAAGCATTTGGAGCTGAACTCAGAAGACTGAGGTTGTGATCTAGGCTTGCAGCTGTGTGCCTACAGACAAATTACTGTTCTTCTCAGGACCTCAGTGTCCCCAGTTGTAAAACGGGATTATCAAAGTCCCCTTCTGACTCTTACACATGATGATTCTGTGAATGGAAAGGGTTATGCAGAGGCCAATGTCTATATATGTGCCAGGCACTGCCCTGACAGCTTGTATACATATTTAGACTCATTGGATTGAAGCAGGTTTTGGTATGGTCTGAATGTTGTGTCCCCCACAAATTCATATGAAATCCTGACCCCCAAGTTAATGGTATTAGGAGGTCAGGCCAGTGGGAGGTGATTAGGTCGTGAGGATAGAGTCTTTATGATTGGGATTAATGCCTTATAAAATTGACCACAGAGAGCCCCCCTGCCCCTTCTGCCATGTGAGGATGCAGCAGGAAGGCGGATGTCTATGAGCCAGGGAACAGATGCTCAACAGTCTCTGAATCTGCTGGCACCATGGTTTTGGACTTCCCAGACTCTGAACTGTGAGAATCAGATTTCTGTTGCTTATGAGCCACCCAGTCTATGGTGTGTGTTGGAGCAGCCCGAGCAGATGAAGGCAGTACTATAATCATCCCCATTTTGAGATTTAGAAAGGGAGGCATAGAAAGCTAAGTTGAAGGGTGGGATTCCAATTCAAGCAATGTAGCTTCAGAGCCTGTGCTCCTAACCATGTATGCAGCCTCTCCGTATGAAACAGTGACACTGCACCACCCTGGGGAAGTCAGGGCCCAGCGGCTGCTAGAATGCCTCCTCACATGCTTGAATGCCAGCACCGCAGTGTCCTTCCTCACAGGACCCAGGCCACTCCAGCCAGCAGCACAGTGCACCCAGAGCTGCATGAGCAGTGGTGGGGTGGGGTGGGCCTATTAGACAAGGAACCCACACTCAGGAGCTGTCAGAAAGTGAGCTGATCCGATATGACTCAGTGCCCACCTCCATCCACCACCAGGACCTGCTTTCAGCCACTGGGTCTCTTGGTTCACATTTCCCAAACATTGTGATTTCTAGGGCCTTAGTTAAAGAAGGGTCCAGAGGGTCTGTACCATTCTGATAGGTAAAAGAATGGTCCTGTGTGATATTGCGGGCACGGTTAATTATCTGGGAGTATGATGCCCCCACCCTTTTATAGAGATTTACAGTATACAAGGCATCTTTATAAAAGTCATGCCATTTGATGCTCAAAAGTAACTGTGTGAGCTAGCTTAAGATAGATTATATATATCGTGCTTATTTTGTAGATGAGGAAACTGAGGCTGAGAGAGATCAAATAGCTGGAATGAAAGTCAACCAGCTATCAAATATCAGGGAACTAAAACCCTTCTCTTCTGTCTTCAAATCCAGTGCTCTTCCCTTTACACCACAGCATCCCAGTGGAAAATGAAAAGTCAGTAGCATCTACAGTTTTTGACCACATGTGACGAATAGCCAGACGCAAAGTTTCTGTGGCTGCCGTTGGATTCCAATCCTGGAGCAACTCCCAGTGTGTCAGCGTGCTTTGTTGTGTTTATTAGGAAACGATGCCGGGTTGGCCAAGGAGACTGAGACAGGCCTGCTGCATGTGTCGCCTAAGAGGCAACGCACGCCCTCTGGGATTGCCAGGACTGCCTGCACTTCTGCATGCACCGCAGGCCGGCCGGCAGCGCTGAGGGGAAGAAGCACCGGCTCCTGGAGCCAGGCTGGGACTGTGAGCCTGGAAGCCTGAGGGAAGCGTCTGCTCTGCTCTGCGCCTTACTGATGTGATCTTGGCAAGTGCGCCCTCTCTGGGATTCATCTTCCTCACCTGTGAAATGGGGATAAAACCTTGTGTCCTGCTTGTCCCACAGGATTGTTGTGGGGATCAGATGAGATAATGGACACTAAAGAAGCGTATTTGTTCCCTGAGAAAGGTGTGTGTGTGTGAGGGGTCAAGGTCCCAGCCAGTTGGAATCTCCCAATCCAGGGCTATTTGCTGACCCTGGGAAAGTACCTATAATTTCTGAGAATCTAACCTTGGACCTCCTCCAGCTGCTGAGCTCACCCACCAGGTCGCCTGACTAATAGCTGATGACTTGGAGTCTTCCTGCCAGTCTCACTGAAAACATTGCCAATAGACAAAAGATACCTTGGTAGCTGGCTTCCTTTTGGGGAGGCTGTCCCCTAAGAGATGTGAGAAAGGGGCATGATGTCACCTTTATAAGGTAGGACAGGGAAGAGCTTGGCTGCCTGGAGGACTCATGGTCCAAAACAGCTCTGCTGGAATCCTGAGCAAGCCTTTCACTGCTTCCAGCTCAACCAGACATCCACAACTGGTTGATCTCCAGCTTCTCTTCTAGCCCTAAAAGTCTCTGAATCCATGAAGCTGGCTCACTCCACACTGTTGCCAATTCACTTACATTTCTAAATGCCATTTCCCCATCTGCAAAAACCAAATCATGCTCCCTCCTCCTTGGCTGCAGGGTGCTGCTTTGCAGTGTGAGTTAGTCATGCTAAACCCAGTGACCTCCTTGGAGGACGTCTGCCTCTCTCAGTGGCTCAGTGGTAATGAGATCATTGCTGGAACTGACAGCTCACAGAGCCTTGATATTTAAGCAAAGCACACCAGACTTTCCACAAGAGCCGCTTCAGCCTCTGGTGCCCTGGGGGTGGCTGCTGACCAGCTAATGTCACCCTTCCCACCTGCAGCATCCCCAAGATGCCTCAGTTCCAGCGAGGCCGCTGGCAACTCATAAAGTCTTCCCCGCAGACAGCGCTCGGGTTTGTGAGCTGCTCTTCCTCAGGCGTCAAATCTCTGTGAACAGAGCCTGCAGAAGAACAGGAGGACCACTGAAATTCATGAAATGTTACTTCTGGTCTAGCCGATCTTTAAACCTAGAGGAAGCGGGGACCATTGAAAGTTTATGAGTTAGTACAGCAGTTCTCAAAGTGCGTACCATGGTCTCTTAGCACAAATCAAGATAGCAACACTACATGGTACTGGTAATCATTGTATTCTTCACTATCACGTACTCGTGATAAAAAAAAAAAGCCACTTTCACTTCAGATGGCCCTTCATGAACCAGTGTCGTTATTAACTTTATTAAACCTCAACCCCTGAGTAGCACTATTTTAACAGTCTGTGTAATATAAGTACACATAAACACTTCTGCCACGTGTGGAACTACCATGGTTGTCTCAAGGAAAAATCTGTGTGACTGGCTAGTGAGATGTCCCAGTCACTTTTTAGGAAACATTCAGAAAGAAACAACTGATAGATAAACTATGGTTATTCAGACTTGAACTTGGCAGATATTTTCACAAAAATGAATCTTGTGAAGCTCTGCACTTTGAGGAAAACAACTGACTGTATTTGTTGCCAATGACAAAATCCAAGCTTTTAAGGGAGAATTGGAATTTGGGAAAAATTGTATCTGCCACTGTGAGCTTGACAGCTTCCCAATATTTAATGACTTTTCCAATGATATCCCAATGGTGATATTAATGAATGTGATTTTTAAATATTAGATAATGAAATGTGTCAACATCTTAAAAATGTTTGTAACTCAGTGAACTGACTTGTTTCAAATGACCATGCATGATGTTAGGAAAAGGTATATTCAAAGTGCAAGGTAAAGGAATGGATTTTAATGTAAGAGAGTACAAAAAGTTCATTGATATGGTTTCAGATTCCACATAGTAGCTAACCTCTAAGAAACTACCACTTCTTGAGTTGGGGTGTAGTATCAGAAAAGAACACACATAATTCCTTAGGAAGGCTATCAAAATACTCCTCCCTTTTTCAACCACATATATGTATAAGGCCAGATTTTCCTCAGATACTTCAACCAGAACAACATAGCACAACAGACTGCATGCAGGAGCAGTTATGAGACTCCAGATCAAACTATTAAACTAAACATTAAATCAACTTGCAAAATTATAAAACAATATGGCTCTTCTCAGTAAGTATTTTTGTTTTAGAAAATACAGTTAACTCTTTATGAAAATGTTCACTTGTGAAATGTTCACTTATGAAAATATTGATATGTTTATTACTGTTATTTTAGAGTGAATTAGTCAATAAGCATTTTGTAAGTCCCTGTTTTAATTTGTAACACAGTAAATATTGACAGCTATAACTCATGTAACCAAAATCTCTTTGGGGTCTTCAGTAATTTTTAAAGGTGTAAAACGGTCCCAAGATCCAATAGTTTGAGAACTCCTAAATTAGGATGTTCTATAGTTTTAGGATCATTGACCTGACACAGTGGGGAAGACTGTGGCCAGGCACTGGATGGGAGCCTTCTGCTACATGCAGGCAAGAGCTGATGAGGGCCAGACCTAAGGCGGTTGGCAATGAGGCCAGCTACAGATGTGATGCACAATCATTGTGAAAATCAAGGTCACTAGATCACATTTTGGTTTGACTGCAATGCTGAAGTCTGCAATACCATGGCCCTAGAGTAGACCTGACCTATCTCTTCTGAAGGGAGTGGTCATTTCCAAGGCCAGTTATCTGAGGAAGAGATGGGTGGGTGCTCTGACCCATCAGGAAACAGAAATAGAGCACGTAAGTAGGAGGAGAACCTTGTTCCAACCGTCTGGGTAGAGACTCAAGGAGTCAAGGGGACTCGACATACACTCTGCTTGGCAAAAGCTGAGAAGATAGTGCCCACCGTAGGGATACAGAAGGGAGCCAGGATGAGGCAGGATCTGCAGGCTTCAAAGAGAAAGGTCCACCCTGAATGCCAGGGTACCTTGTGTCACTTTATTCCCTGCGTTCACTCCCCTGGCTATCACTGAGTTCCAAAGGGAACAGATCTTGCCAAATAGTCCAGCTTTGTCTCTGCTGGAGGAAACGAAGAAAGAGGCATGTATCCTGCAGGGAGAATAACAGGCTCTAACCAAGGCCACTGTGGGATGGTTAGAGAGAAATTATCAAGAAGAAAAAGAATCTTGTGAATCAGAGAAATGGCTTCTCCATCCAGTGACAACTAGATTTTGTTTACAAGTGGCAGCATTTTCCTCAGAAGAGTTAACGGACCTGAGATATATTTTGGAAGAAAGAATGAGTGGAGTGTGTTGGATGCAGCTGGTGAGGTAACATCTCGACCACTTCTACTAGGAGTTTGAGATTCCATTAGACATACCAGGTGCAGATGCCCAGAAGGTGAAAGGTTATAAAGGCTGAGACTCAGGAGCTCAACTTGAGAATCATGGACCCACATAGGTCTGTCGGTGGTTCTCGGATTTTGGAGCCGTTCAGAGTCGCCTATGGAGAACTACAAAAGGAAGACGCCTGGCTCGGACCAGCTGGATGCACGGGTGATTCTGACACACACACAGGGGGTCCATGAAGGCAGAGGAGACACTGAGGTCTCCCAGAATAAGGAGAAAGAGTGAGTTCAAAATACAGCCCCAAACCCAAAAGCATCTTGCTGCTGAGCAGCAGAAGTCTGCATTTCCTATCAATAAAGAATGTGCTTAATTAAATTCTAATGAGCTTTCAACTGCTGGCACACTCCAGCACATGGAATACATGAATCACTCGTCCTTAGGCCGTCCAAGAGTCCTCTGCTAATGTTTGGAGTCTTAAATGTAGCCACTTAAACTTCCCATAGATCAGACATAATTAAGGTTCCCAGAAGCTTCACATGGGCCTGGCCATAAAACAGTCAGAGGAAGAGCCAAAGGGCAGTAGTGACGACCTCCAGTCCTCCCTGGATGCAGCTGTGGAAAAGTGGGCACTTTCTCTGAGAAACAATCCCTTTTTCCTGCAACCCTGAACTGAATGAAATTAACATTTCTGAAACATGTCCAGGGAACAGACTGTTCTTCAGGAGGCTACAAGCTGTCTCTTCTAGCAAAGAAGGAAGAAAGGTGAGTAGAAAGATTTTTCATTTTTAAACAAGCTTCTCTTGGTCACATATCCAGACCAGGGTTTCAAAACTCTTCTTTTAAATATCATTATTTTGTTCCTCTTATGGAGTGTAGGTTTAGAACAACATTTCTTGATAGAGTGCATTAATTAAGTTGTTAAGTTGCATTAATTAACTTGTTTTCCCATGTACTAATGAATCAGTGACACGTAAACCTGTGCGTTTCAGGTCAGCCTTGCTTAACACAATGAATTCGGCCCAGTGTCACCATACTACTAAGTAGACCTACCTTCCACCAAAGGCCAAGAAAATGGTTATTTTGGTGACTTAAACTCTTATTGCAGTTAAGAGTTGTTGGAAATAGTTCAAGCGTTCATTTGTAGTACCATGGAGCTCTTGGGTTCCAGGGAATCCATGGTACAAAGCACTTACATATATTTTGGGACCAAAAAGCTGAGCATTGATCAGGTATAAATTCCTTCCCATGAAGACTTGCAGAAATGCTCAGTAAGACTTCTCAGTTGTACCTGCAGAGATGGGTGGATGCCTGCTTAGTGTGGGTAATGGAGATGCCTCAGCTGGGCTTCTGGACCAGAGATAAGATGGCATTGGTCCAAGGACATATTCTGGAGACCAAGTGAGACCAACCTGTTAGCTAACTGATCCTCAAGCTAAGCCGGGGAGCAGAATCACCTGGGGAACTTGTTAAAGTGCTGGTTCCTAGACCCCATGCCAGACTTGAAACAGAGGCTCAGAAAGGGCAGTCTGCAATCTGCATTTCAAGCCAGTTCCCAGGTGACTCTGACGCACGTCCCTCTAGAGAGCCTCTGTCAGGTACTCCGCACTCCCCCGCATCGGGAGGAGGGCTGGTTTGCGAATGAAGACGGCTGGTCCTCAGCAAGCAGCTGAGTCACCACGCAGCCCCTCTCTTGTTTTATACCCCACCTTGGTGTTGGCCACATGCCTCACAACCACAGGCTAAGGCGGAGAGGGGCAGAGCCAGAGAGGGCCTCAGACCTCCCACAGCCTGACCATCCTCCCTTCTAGGTCTTAAGGCATCCCACCACTTGCCCTCCTCATCCACACTCCGGCCAGATGGACTGTGTGCAGACATTCTGCCCTCTATCTTCCAGAGAACACATTGTCTTGCCAGGGAACACCTTCTCACCCTCACCACATGGTGCTGTCCTACCCTTTGAGCCACTGCCCACTTATTGGAGGGGTTCTCACAAGAGGCTCAGGAGAATGAAACCCTATCCACTGAGAGTCAGACAGGAGCGGTTATTGCAAAACTGTGCCACCTGGACAGGGCAAGATGCTGAGACACTGCCCAGGCATGTGCTCAAACTCCAAGCCCCCTCCCCTTTCCTGGTTCTAGAGGAGAGGTAGACATGCCCCCAATATCTGGATCCTCCACTCTTGCTGCAGATGACTGTGTGAGCACAGCTCACCTGCCCCCACCTCCTGCTGGCCTCCCTGGGAGCCCCAGGGAGAGAGTCTGACCTTCTGGCTGAGCTCTCCTAACTCAGCCACCAGCCCTGCATTCGTCTCTTGGGGAGCTGCTGTGATTACAAGAAAAGACAGAATGAGCATGAAGCAGGTGTCAGGGTACCTGAAAATGCCAGTGACTTTTGATAGACTTCCTGCCCCTTGTTGGCACCACCACCCCTGGCAAAAAGGCAGCCCCAACTAGAGCTACTGCTGTCATCTTCCAGACCAGGCTTCCTTAGAGGTACCAGTTTGGTATGTTAATTGTGCTGCCTGGCTCAGCACCCATGATCCTCCTCTTCACCCCATCCGTCACCCCAGTGGATAACACTCTGCTCCCACCGGGAGCTCACCCAGCCCTGCTTTAAGAAGCCTCTCTGTCAGTGCCCTCTGTCCACCCTTCCTCTGCCTTAGCCTGAGAAGCTGCTATTGTCCTGAAGAGCACCTGAGAATTTGCACTGATGAGGACAAACAGCCCCATGGGGGATCAAGTATGAAATGAAGGCTGGTGCACTGGAAGATCAGCCTGGGGTTCAGGACTTGTGTCCCACTGGGGGCTTTTCTGCTAACTCTGTCACCCTGAGGAAGTCCTTTTGGCTTCAGCTTCAGCCCGGCGAGATGAGGGACATGGACTGGGTCTAACACACTGCCCAGCTGCCCAGATCCAACACTACCAAAACAACAATAGAAGCATTTTGGTTTTGGTTTTACATAAAAAGATCAAAGATAATCCATTTGCACCAGTTCAATGTAATGTTTGCTCTGCTGGCCATGAAACTGATCCATCTAGCTCCCAAAGCCTGCTGGTTGGGGCTAATGAGACAGCCAGCTCCAGAAAGCATGCACAAGCCGATGGACACTGCCAGCAAGGGGCAGGAGAATGCAGGCCTTTCAAGATCAAGTCAGCTGGTCAGCCACACGGCTCAGTGCTGTCTCAGCACCAGGCTCCGGCGTTAGCACCGTAAAGAGATCCCGTGAGCTCCGGCGCTCGGGATGGAAGGCGCCAGCACTAGGTGCCCGTACCTGTGTGTGCACAAGTGTGCTGATGGGCAGCTGCCCGGGATCCTCGGGGCACCTAGAGTGGTGCTCTGCGCTGTTTATCTAAGTGACCAGGAACTCGGGACGCCAGATCAGCAGTTGTGAAACCAGGGCCAAGGGGACAAGGTGGGTGGGGCGGCCGACTCTCAGATGCTGACGTACAGACAGCCATTGGCTGGAACTGAGACGAGTGTCCCTGTCCTGGGTGCAGGTCAGGTCCTGGAATCTGTGGGAAACGGGGCCCTCCCACAACTGCATCTCTGTCTGACTTCCAACACAGGTCTAGAGGGCGGGAGGATACATATTCCACATTTTTTGAGCCTGGAAAATGTTTGGCCCACTGGTGGAAGATCTGTCTCATCTCTCTCAGAAAGAGAAATGGTGAGTTCAGGGAAGAAACGCAGGAGGAGACTGGATGGTCTGTATGAGAGTGCGCACATGGAGGGTCAGGAGTCATGGGCGGCAGAGCACAAGCCACGTCACCTGTCATTTACACAAGCAGAAGCACATGCGCCCAAAGGAACACTATTTTTGCAAGAACATATGCAAATAAAAAGATAAATGTAAACACATTAAAACGGTGACACAGGGCTAAGGAAAGGGACTGGATGGGGGTATGGGGATAATCACCTTTTGTCTGAGAGGAGCCGTGCAGAGGCCATTATGGGAATGTGCCATGAACTGGGGGATATCATTAACTCAGCCCTCTGCACTTGAGGTCCAAAATTTTTAAAAGAAAAGGAAGAAATAGAGACCAAGGCAAACCAAACCCAGGAGAGGTCAGTAAGAGTGGCTTTGGAAGGGCCATGAGTTTGCTTTTACAAAAGGAGGAGGTGATTCGAGTCTACGTGGGACAGAGGAGTCAGGCCATCTTTAGTTCTCAGCCTTGGATGCACCTTTGACCCACTACGGGACCTTTTAGAAGACACTGGATATCAGCCTTGTTAGCTTGGGGTGAGCCCAGGCTTTGGTATTGGAAACCCAGTGGGTTCGATGAGCTGCCAGGGCGGGGAGGGCCACACTCCTGCGTCCCTAATGTGCCTTCAGGCTCAGGCTTGGGCACTAGGCTGCCAGCCAGGCTGGAGGAAGAAGCGGTCTGGGGAGGTGGAAGGTCAGATGTGGCCCAGAAGAGGAGTAACTGGCAATGAGGTGCTGTTCTGGGAGAGGGAGTAGAGAGGAAACCAGAGGGGGCGGGGGAGGGGTGTCCAGTAGAAGCCTGGCAGGGGGAGGGGAGAGCAGTAGATGGCAGGGTCATTACAGTGGTGGGGAGCAGGGCCAGGGTGACCACTGTGGCTGCCCCTCATGTTGCAGATGCCACGGAGACGCTGAGAGAAAATGACCTCTCCAAGATGGGCCTCCCACACGTGCTCCGACTCTGGGGGTCTTCCCAGAGTCCCGTGGTGCAGTCACCCTCCTCTTCCCCTGTCTCACCAATACCATCACAGATGCGGGGAAGAAGCCACCCCAGAGGGAGGCAGCCAGTGATTTGAGCTTCTTGAGAAAAAAATTAATTAAAGGAGAGTTTGGAGAGGAATCTGACTGCTTCTTGTTATTCTTCCTTTCCCTTTCTCAAGTAAATGTTCTCCTTCACTGCAAACTCTCTGTCACCCTCTGAACTCAGGTCTTCTCCCTCCCTTAATTCTGGAAGCTTACTTGTTCTCAGTTCTTCCACTGCTGCCATCCAGGCTTGGCGATTTTCCTAACAATTCTTGATTCCCTGAAGCCGTGATGGTCTGTTTGTCCACCCTGCTCAGAAAGGGAAGTCCAAGGAGTGAGATGGGGATCAGAACGGGATGGCTGAGAATTTTGATTTCACCAGAATGCATGGAGTGCCACATGCCAACATGCTAGATGTTTTCACATTTGCTCAATTTTTACAGACTTGAAAAGTAAGCCAAAAAGAGGCTATGTAATTTTCTAAGCTGTGTGCAGGCTCCTGTAGGGGTATTGGGTTGTACTCACTTGTGCCCTACCGGGACCCAGACCGGGCAGGTGGCAGCACATGGTAGATGCTTATCAAATGCTCACTGAAGGTAATGGCCAAGCTGAGAAGTGCCCCAGGCCTTCTGACTTCAGGTGAGCATTAGAACCACAGGCACAGGTCAACCCAGCCGCTGCAGGCCATCCTGGATATGCCTGGTCCTGGCCCTGGCCAGGTCTGCATACAGCCCTGAACTTGTACTGTGCTGGGCACACACACCCTCAGCACCAAACACACATACATGCCCTGCTTCTCTCCCCTCAGACAAGCACACATTCTCCCACTGACTGCTTGGACCTGAAGGTACAGTTCTAGTTCATAAGTATGTATTTATTTGATACAGTTAACATAGAGAGATTATATGAAGAAGCCATGGGTATCTATTCTAGCAACCGCCCAGCTAAAGACCCAGCTGACAGCCAGCATTAATCACTAGACATGGAAACGGAGATTTGGTCACATAATATACTATGATAGAGTTATGAACAAGTGTTATTGGATCTCCAGGAGACAGCAATTAATAATTAATGGTGGGGACAGCAGAGAAGGTTTTATTGAGGTAGCTAGTGAGGTGGGCCTTAAAGAATGGTGTGGCTCTGACCTTGCCCTTGGGTGTAATGAGGAGTTAGGTGAGTACGACATGACCAGGGTCATGTTGGACCTAGAATGTGAAGTTAACTGTTGTCAACCAGAGAGGTCCTGCCCCTGGAAGCCCCAAAGTACCCAGCAGGGTGGTGGAGCAGGAGGAGTTCTCAATCACTGGATATTCTTTACTTGTTCCAAGGACATTGAACAAGGCATCAAGGCTCTCTGGCCAGTTTCCTCATCTGCCAGAGAAGGGCAGGAAACAGGGAGGGTCCTGAGGCAGCTGCAATCAGAGCGCTTAGATGGTGCTCTCCTGGGTGTGGGACACGTTGGCTTAGTCTGTGGCCACTTGCTGTAGGGCCTTGGGCTAGCTAGTCTCACGGGGTCTCACTGAGTCTGGACTTCCTCCTCTGTGAAGAAGGATGGCAATCTCTGTGCCATGTTTATCTGCCTCATGTTTACCACCCTTGAGAAACACCACAACTGGGGAAACAACGACAACTGCTGGGACTGCTGCTGACACCAGCCATGCAGGGTGCCCAGCAGTGCTCTGAGCATGCCTCCTTCTGCTCCCATCCTCTAATGGCTTCCCATGGAAGCACAGGTTTGTTCCACTTACTATTGCTGCATAATAGACCACGCCATGAGACCACCACTTTGGAGGAGGCATCAAATAACCAACATCCTGCAGATGCGGACAGTTACTGCTCAGCAAGGATGGTTCCTCTCTGTTCCACCATATCTGGGGCCTTATCCAGGAAGACATGAAGATGAGGGTGACTCAACAGCAGAGGGCTGGAAGCATCTGGAGTTATCTTCACCTACATGGCATGATGGTTGCTGGCCATCAATGGGATCTTCAGCTGGACAGCTGCCAGAACACCTCTACATGGACTCTTCATGTGATCTCTCAACATGGGCTAGTTGGGGCCTCTTCAGAGCATGCAGACTAGGGTCCAAAAGACAGAATCCCAAGAGAGGAAAGTGGAAGTGCATGAAATTTTCACTATTTAACCTCAGAATTCACATGGTGTCACGTCTGCTATACTCTAGTGGTTGAGGCAGTCACTAAGCTCTGCCCAGGTTCAAGGGGAGGGGATACGGACCCACCACTCCATGGCAGGGGAGCCAAGGTCACATTTTAAGAAGAGCGCATGTTGCTGCAGCAGTCTTTGAAAAATACAATCCAAAGTTCCACCCCTTGCTCCCAACAGCATCTCCTGCTTCCTCTCAGCACAAACCCCCATTTCAGGCAAGCCAGCCTCCTTACCGCACCCAGAATATGCCACTCATTCCAGCCTGTGAGACTTGAGCCCTGTTCCATTCACATCTCACTCTCCTCTTTATAATTGTTTAATTCCTATCTCCCAAAGGATTCAGGTTCCTGGCGTGTTTGAATAACAGAGAGGATAAAAAGGAAGTCCCCTAACAAACATAGCTCCTAAGATCTTCTTTATTGCTCTAGATCAAGGTCTGCCTCTTTCTTAGAATTAATAAAAAGTCTACCATGCTGAGAATCACTAGCTCTAAAAAACATCTACCAGACATGGGCATGGGTCCCCTTCACCTGTAATCACTGCATGTATACTTATGAAATGCAGGTTCTTTATCTCTCCCAGACAGAAATAATGACTGTAATAAATTAAAGTCAGCTTGTTTTAAACCAACAAATGGTATGGCTGACAATAGAACTGTAAATATAGTTATAGTTAATGGATTTTTTTTTTCAGCCTTTATCCATTTCAACTCAGTAGACTGGTGACTAATAAAGCACTGGCCAGCTTTGCACACTAATTGCTCTCCAATTAAATAAGGGGCCAGGCCTCTACCTCCTATGCAGACCCCAAACCCAAGGAGTACTGGGCATCAAATAGTGCTCAGGAAACACTCAGTGGTTGCTTGATAGAAAAGCAAAAGCACACAAGGCAGTCAAACCATACAGTTCCTCTACATTCCAGCAGGAGATGCAAGTCCCAGCTGAGCAAAGGAGAAGCAGCTAACAGTGGGCAGAGCTTAGCACCTTACGTGGATCTTTGGCATCCATTCCTCACTCACAACTTGATTATACACAGAGTGAAGGTCTTGTCCCCATTTTACTGGTGAGGAAACTGAAGCTCCAAGTGGTTCAGGGGCTTTGCAGAATCAATGGCTCCCATGTAGTGAGGAAGGACTTTATGCTAAGTGTTCTGTAGTCCAGATTCTTTTCTACTGCAGTGCCTCCAGTTCAGCTGGTTCAGTCACTCATTCAATTATTCATTCATTCACTAATTTGACAAATACCTATTAAGCACATGCTCTGTATGACGATGGTATAGGCAGTGGGGAAACAATGGCAAGCAAGGCAAAGTCCCTGCTTACATCGAGTGTATGGCCCAAAGGGAGAGGTGGCAATAACACCTAAACAATTATATAAATAAGAGAATTTGACATAATGGCAAGTGCTACAAAGGAAATAGAACAGGGTCATGGGACAGAGAATGGCCAGGATTTGGAGGCCTGAGAGAAAAGAGAGGGCCCTTTAGCCAGGACTGTCAAGGAAGGCTTCTCTGAGAAATTGATGCTAGAGCTGGGACCTCAGTGAAGGCAGGGAGCCAGCCACTTAAAGATCTGGAGGAAAAAGAGTCCCAGGAAGAGGTTATAGCAGATGCAAATGCCCTGAGGTAGGAATAGGAATAGGCTGGTCATGTTAGAGTGACAGAAAGGCCAATTAGGCTGGAGCATATTGAGCAATGGCAAGATTAAAAGGGACCAGAAGTACGGCCTTGTAGGCCATAATATAGTCTACGCCAGACCCTGTACTAGATGCTGCCAAGCAGTGGTGAACAAAATGGACATGGGCCCACCCTTCTAGGAATGGTTTTAATGCTTGATATCAACATTGCCCTGCCTTCTGCATCAGGGCAATTTTGGAACCACTCTATTCCTTTTGCTGACAGGCTTGTCTGAGGGTTGTGGCATGTATGGAAAGACTTAAGCAAGGGAAATTTGGGATTCCCAGGACCTCTGTTGGATTCAGTCTGCAACCTGCTCTTTCCCTTCTTGCATTTGCCTGTAGATCCTGGAATTGGAGAAGGAAATGCCTGGAATTCCATGACTGCTTCACATGGTGGCCCCACCCGCTCTTACCACAGCCAAGGCAGAGCCAGCCTGAAGTCAAGGTCCGCTTGGCCAGCTGGAAAAGAAGATGTGTGGAAGCAAAACAGCATCCCTGGCTGCTTCAGCCCCTTTTCAGCATCAGAGAAATAGTCACACAGCTGAGGAGTAGGCCTGGTGGACTCCACGAAAGGGATTGACTCCCCAAATCAAGAACAAATTCTCCTGAAATACAGGAAGCACATACAGGAACCAATCCTATTAAAATAAGAATAACAGTTTACTCTGCGTGCTTTTTAGTTAGAAGCTTTAACTGTGACCCAGCAACAGGTACTCTCCAAGTTGTGGCAAGGACGGATAGGTGAGAGGGAAACAAGACCGTCTTTAATAACTATGTGCTTTCACACACACACACTTTTCCGGCTTCATTCCATTCCCTCTCAGTTGCTGTGGGTATGTGCCGCCCCTCCCCCAACCCTGTCCCTGCCTCAAACCAAACACCATGTTTACTCACAGGCCGACCTTCAGGAAAGCAGACATCCTGGACTTGCTTCCGAAATTTCCTATTATGCGTAAAGAACACATTGTCCTTTCAAAGCCAGCCCTGAGACCTAATATTTGTCCCATGCATCACCACATTACACGTTTACCACAAATGTGGAGAGCCTGTAAGCATCCTGCAGGTCTCCCCGGAGTTTAAGGTCCCCCCAGTTCCCCAAAGGCTGGACACATTCAGGCCGAGCTCAGAAGTTTCCTGTTGCATCATGAGCATGTGTCAGCCCTGCGAGGCCACTAGCTACCCCTCAGCACGGGCCTCTTGCTCAGGAGCCACTTGTGGGCATCATGGATGTCCAGCCTGGGGACGTATAGGTAAACACAGTGGTGTACTTCATGTAGCACTATGCAAAAGTTAGAAGTTGTCGTGCAGATGAGCATGTGGCGGTATGGATGAATCTTACACCTGAAATGCCAAATAAAGTCAGCAACAGAATGAGGTAGAGAAAACCCAGTCTTTTACACGCATTAAAACAACATGCCTCCTAGACAGCTAAACAATGCAACTTACACAAGAATATGTAGAAACAAGAAGATGTAGACATCAAGCATATTAACATGTATTGTCTATAGATGCGGAAAGAGACTCATTAAAAAGAACAGAGGGAATTTCTAAGGACCAGTGATAATGGTGTGTCAGTGTGATATAATGAGATATAAGAAACATGTATTTCCCAGATATATTTGGTCTTCATCCACAGCTCCTGAAAACACTTCAGAGCCTTCAAGGTGAAATGGGTGTCTGGTCATGTTAATGAGGGACTTTTGGACCCCACCCAAGGGCAGGGGCTGGAGGTGGGAACAGCCAATGGCCAATGATTTAGTCAGTCATGACTATGCAGTGAAGCCCTAGCAAAAACCCCTGAGAAGAGCTTATCACTCTTGCATCCTGCTTCTCTGTCGGAGAGAGAGGTACTGTGATTGGGGAACCAGAATGCATCTGTGTGCCACTGCCCCAGGCCTTACGCTCGGGACCTGGCCCTATGTATCTCTTCATCTGGTTGTTCACTTGTATCCTTTACGGTATCCTTTATTAAACTGGTAAAGGTGTTTTCCTGAGTTCTGTGAGCGCTCCAGCAAATTAATGGAACCTAAGGGAGAGGTGGTGGGGACCTCCAATCTGTAGCCGGTTGGTCAGAAGCACAGGGAACTGCCTGGGGCTTGTGACCGGTGGCTTCCGGAGTAGGGGGTAGAGGGCAGTCTTGTAGGACAGAGCCCTTAACCTGGGGAATCTGGTGCTGTTTCCGGGCAGATAGTGTCAGAACTGTGCTGAATTCTTGGACACCCTGCTGTTGTTCAAGAATTACTTGGTGTTGTGCCTGGGAAGCCACCCCTCCCCCGCCCTGCATGCGCTGGAATCAGGTCCGGGAACCTGTACTGCTGTGTGGAAAGCTGTCATGAACTGGAGCATGCGATTAACTCAGTCCTCTACACTGGAAGTCGACAAAATGAAAAGGATGGACACAGAAATCTCTGAGCCAGCTGGGGTTGAGATTCCCAAGCTCGGCTGCCATCTCCCAGCGGGGTCTCAATGAAGGGGGCTGCTCTCTCCAGGGGCAGTGTGGCAGCGCACGCTTGCCACAGATGTGCCTTTGGCCATCTGTGCTTCTGGGGTGCAAGGTGTGCCTTCGAAGGACTTCTGTGAAAGGACCTACCCAAGAGAGGCCCTTTCTTTCCACAGAGAGGTGATGCTTTTCCAGGAAACCCATCAAAAAGAAGAGGCACACAGATGTTTGATAAGTGACTAATTGACAAAAAGCCCTTCTAGAGTTAAGCCCTCAGCCCTCTTCCCAGATCTCTGTCCTTCCCTCTTGTAAGCCCACAGCACAGCCTGCTTGCCCCTCCCACTTAAAACTACCTCCATCCCTTTATCTCTTGGGCCTCCTCTAAAATCGAGCCTGACTGGGGAAGCCATTACCCTGTTATCCTGGCATCCCCCCAACCCAGACACAGCACCCTGAATCAGAACCCACCAAGACTCCTACAAACAAAGATGTGGGAGTTGGATATTATAGGAGTGGGAAACTCCCTTCCCTGGCTCCAGCACCTATGCGGTAGTAAACAAATATTTATTAAGTACCTGTTATACACTCGTTCCTGGGTTTAGCCCTGAAGATCGACAGACATTCTCTGCTGGATGTACTTGTTTGTCTCTGCATTGTTCAATGTTAGCAAGAATCCTGCTAAGTCAGTTTAGCCAGAATCCGCCATCCTCCATATCTGATCACTCTTGATATCTAATCAGAGTTCTCATTGTGATATTGTGGCTGGTAATAAGAAATATACATTTGGTCTTCATCCCTGTTTCTGGCACAGAGCACCTAAAACCCTTGGAATATCCCAAGTGATGAAAGCCGCAAAGGTGTCTTCATATCAGTAACCAACCCCTTTCAACCACAGCGGACTGTATGTCGCCAAGGTGACTTTCAGACAGCACCAAGGATGGGGGGCTGGTTGCCTGGAAAACTAACCATGTGACTGGAGGGTTGGAACTTGCAGTTCCATTCCTAAGGGAGAGGGCTGGAAGTCAAATCAATCACCAATGATCAGTGATTTAATCAATTGTGACTATGTAATGAAGCCTCCATAAAAACCCAAAAGTATGGGGTTCGGAGAGCTTCCCGGTTGGTGCACATGTGGAGGGGCTAGGGAAATGATGCACACTTGGAGAGGGCATGGAAGCTCCACACCCCGTCCCCATACCTTGCCCTAAGCAGCTCTTCCATCTGGCTGTTCGTAGTTATATCCCTTTATAATCAACTGCTAAAGCATTAAGGAAAATGTTTCTCTGAATTCTGTGAGCCCCTCTGGCAAATTAATCAAACCTAAGGACAGGTTAAAGGGACCTCAGATTTATAGCCCATTAGTCAGAAGCACAGGTGACACCGTGGACTTGCAATCCGCATCTGCAGCAGAAGGCAGTCCTGTGGGAAGGAGCCCTAACCTGTGGAATCTGATGCTGTCTCCAGGCAGACAGTGTCAGAGATGAGTTGAACTGTAGGACACCCAGCTGGTATTTGAGAATTGCTTGGTGGTGAGGAGAGAAACCCACACACTGAGATTGGTGATCAGGATTGTATGCATCCTGTAGCTGATCACTCTGGTCTGCCTTCAGCAAGAATTCTGTTAGGTCAGCTTAGCCAGAAGCCCTTCTTTATGCCTGATGTTTCCTCTCACTAATTTTCCATCCATTGATCCCACCCTGCTTCTTGGCTATCAATTGCCACTTGCCCCTGCTGTATTCAAAGTTGAGTCCAACCTCTCTACCCAACTGCAAAATCCCTACCCTATTCCAATGGTCCCCCTGAATAAGGTCTCCCTTATCATTCTTTAACAGGTGTCATTGGATAATTTTCCTTTAATAGGCTATCACAGTTAGTAAAAGAAGCCTAGGCCTGCCCTCCTGGGCCTGACTGATAATCTACTACTTCCCACACGAGGGGGCCACTCCTACCCGCTCTCTAAAAATGAGACGTGAACTTTGCCAAATACCATTTCTAGTCTCCTGGGGCCTGTGCAGCATTGGCAGCAGAGGGGAGCGAGTAGTTGGAGACCAGCTGCCAGGCCTGGTGCAGAAGGCCAGCATTTCTATTCCCAGGGCTTGGCTCCCAACCAGGATGGCATCTGCTCTGAGTTTGGAGTCCAGCATATTCTAATTGTCCTGTGGCCTTGTGGCATTTTCAGTCTATCAGTTGAGTCTTTCTTTAAAAGCTACTTCTATTTTATTGGTTTTCTGCCCTGGACTTGTGTCCCTAGAATTTTCCTTAAGCATGGAAGAGCTCAGATCTGGATGTCGCTCCTATCCCAGGACCCGAGTGGGAAGGGCTGGTGACATACTGGGCAAAAGCTGGCCCAGTGCCCACCCTATCACTCACTGTCCCACAGCTTTTCTAAATGGCACCAGCCCTTTCTGAGCCCTTGGGACAAGATGCTGGGGGCCCTTACGCCAGTCAGATGTTACTACTTAGCTGTGTATCCACAGACAAATCCTTTCCCTCTCTGCACTGATATCCTCACCAAGTGTTTCTTGAACAGGTGAAATCACAGATGCAAAGGGAGTTTTTAAGCTCTGTAAAAATATAAGACCCTATGGAATTCCCCATATTTCCTACTCAATTTTGCTACGAACCTAAAACTTATCTAAAAAATAAAGTCTATTAAAAAACAAACAAGAATGGTAGACCCTGTAGTGCACCCGGGGCGGAGAATAGAGCCCTAAGTTCTAATAAAAGCCCTGCTCCTTTCTGTGGCTTTGGGAAGTACAGAAACTTCTCTGAGCCTCAGTTTCCCTGTTGTAGCCACTGTGGCTGCTATGAGAATCAAACTAGCAGGTTTTTAAATACATAATATACTATGATAGAGTTAACTACAGAACGCTGTCGCTCTGTGAAGACTTCTTGTTGATACGTATCACTTACTAAAGAGACTGTGCCAAGATGACAGAACGCTGGGAAGCCCCAGAGAAAGTGAGCAGGTGTCTCAAAGGCACAGCAAGCTTAGCGACGGTCAAAACTGAGCGGGAGGAAGAGAAAGAGGAGGAGTCGAGGAGAAACCAAGAGTAGGAGAAGCAGAGGACGCCTAGGCAAAAGCAGAGGAAGAGGAAGCGGCAGCTGGAGGAAGAGGAGGGAGAGGCGGAAGAGGACGCGGCAGCAGGAGAAAAGCAGAAGCAGGTGAGGAGGCCGAGGCAAAGGCAGCGGAGGAGGACGCAGCACGGGGAAGGAGGAAGGGCAGGGGAAGCAGCAGCGGGAGGAGAGACGACAGGAGGGGGCCGAAAGCAGAGGTCAGAACCAGAGCGGCAGAAGCTGAAAAGCGGCAGCAAGAGCTGAAGGGGACGCGGGAAAAGGGCAGGCAGGAGGGAAGCAGAAGCGTGAGAGGAGCCGAGGGAAAGGAAGGGGGAGTGGCGAAGGAGCCGAGAAGCAATGGGAGAAAGGGACGCTGTAGCGCGAGCAGCAGAAACAGCAAAGGCAGCAATCAAAGCGCAGAAACTGAAGCCAAAGCAGGAGAGGCAGAAGCGGGAGCCTAGTGAGCAGGAGCAGAAGCTGAAGCCCGGGCAGAAGCAGCCAAAGCAGCAGCTCAGGCAGCAGCCAGGGCAGGGTCCCGGCCGGCCGGAGGGCAAGGAGCACAGCATGTGGGGCCCGCCAGCCGTTTCCTCCTGGGGACGAAGAGGCTGGTGAACCAGTGCGAGGTTCTTGCACTTCTAACAGTTTGGGCCATAGAGACAGGCAGGGGGCCAAGCAGGAAATGTTTCCCCCGACGAAAATGAGAATGTCTGTGGGCCAAGCAGAGACAAAGGAGACCAGGCCCTGCTTTCCATGAGCTCTGGTATGAGGTAGGGCAGTGCTAATGGTCAGAAGAGGGGCAGAGATCAATAAGGCGAAGAATTTGGAAATGAGGGAACATCAGACAGGCTTTAGAAAGAGGTGAAATTTGAGTTTAGAGTCAGTGGGTGGAGATGGAGTTTAAGAGATGGAACGGGGTTGGGGAAGAAGGGCTCTCCCCCCAGGGAAAGAGTGTGTTCAAGGCCCTCAGCTTCAGCCAGGCTGGTGGCCTGCATCAGAAGCAGGCCTTTCACACCCAGGCCTGAGGAGAGCAAGCATCGGAGTGGGGGATTCTGCCGAGGCCTGGCCATGCAGTCATTCCGCTCCTGATCAAGAGATCACTGATGTGGCGGTCAGGCCTGTCACGGAATAACCTGTCTGCTGGGGGAGGTGTGGCTGTGTCCCACGCCACTCACCAGAAGAGCCTCTAAAGTGATAAGAGGGAACTCAGAGTGCTGAAGAACAGCCACCTGCAGGCCCTGGAGGCTGAGGGGAGGGGAGGGGAGAGAGTAGGCCTGGACCGTAACCCTCCAGTGCCCCTGTCCTCTGAGGGGCTGCTTCTGGGAAGCCAGCCAGGCTTCAGATCGGCCTCCAAATCTAATGAGGACATCCAGCCTGTCCCCAGAGCACACATGCCTTCAATTCCTCTCAAGCGCCAGATTCCCCAGCCCTGTCCCATCCTTTGAACAAGTCGTGGCCCAAAGTAAGCAAGAGTCAGGCCCTGACCAGAGAATCCCAGGCCCTGTAGAGATACAAGAGAGTGTGTGGGGCCCCTCAGGCCTACCCCATTCACCCCAGAGACCCCAGCACTCATTCCTGAGCTGAGCCCCACCTTTGCCAGAGCCTTAAAGATGCTCCCCACCCCCAAAAAGCCATAGCAATGTGACAATGAAGCCAACATGATGGGGCCATCATCTGAGGAGGGAGCATCTGTATGAGTTTAGGGTGTCCCCTTTTTCCCCTTCCCCTCAGGCCACCACAAACCCTACTGCTAGGGTGGAATGACAGGGAACGTCTGTCACCTGTGTGTGTGCAAGTGTGTGAGAGACAGGCAGGCAGAGAGAAAAAGAGAGATGGGATGGGGATGCTGGGGAGTTCCCAGCAGTGATGGGGTCTGCCTCAAGGAGAAGTTTCAGATGATGGCCACAGCTGGAGTAAAATGGGAAATCAGAAGTGAAAAGGAAATTGCTCAGCCCTGCTAATGCAAGAAAGCTTCCTAAGTCTGCTGAGTACCAAGTGGAGAAATACCGGTGATGCATTTTTCTCCACAGTGTTTGGCAAAGGGCTGGGCATGGAGAGAAGGCAGCAGCAGGCAGCACCGCATGTTGGCTCGGAGGACTGGCTTAGCCACTGGCTCGGCTCTCTTGAGCGTCAGGATTATCCTCTGTAAAGTGGCATTATCTCCCTCCCTGCATATATGTAAGTGGCAGAGAGTAATGCTCCATGACTCCTAGTTATTAGATTATTATTATAGGAAGTATATAATAAGTACCTGCTAACTGACTGATTAGAAAAATCATATTGAAACCTGAATGGGCAGTAAACATTTATAGTCTGAGCAGGTCAAAGGTGAAAATATTTCAGGGATGAGGGGCTATTCTCCTCCAACAAGCTGGCAGTAAGAACTGTGGCCATTTTCCCAAGCCAGTCTTGTTTTTGAGTCCTATTTACTTGAGTAGAACAACTACCACCAATTACCTTGTACCCACCTGGGTTGTCTCCAAGTTTGCACTTACGGCAAAATCAATGACTTCCAAGCCAGTTAATGGCAGGCCAAGCTGTCTATCCCACTCTTTCCATGCTACAGCATCTTAACCAAATGCTTTGAGAGCTACCAATGAAAGAGATTGTCATGGTGCAGGAGGACCAAGGCTCTGAGACTCCTCCGAATGAGAGGAAGGAGGCTGACTTGGCGCATCAATGTAGTTAGGACTCATGAAGTCCCTCGATTTACCTTTCCGGCCAGGTATCCAATCCAACTTTTACTTCGTATGTTGAAATATCAGCCAAATTGGTCAGAGAAGGGTTATCTTCTCTCAGATCTGTCCATTCCCACTCGTCTCCACCTCCATCACCCTGGCCCAAGCTACCGTTATGGCTCTTCTAGAGCCCGATAGCTTTAAAAGTTTCATATCCATAGCAGCCAGAGAGGTCTTTTTAAAATGCAGATCTGATCAAGGCAGATGCCTGCTGGACCATTGACCTTAAAATAAAAGGCAAATATCTTGTTCTCCCTGGCAGCTCCACATGTCTGGCCACTGCTGACCTCAGCCTCTCCTCTCACCCAGCCCCTGTGTTCAACCATTCCATGACTCTCTTTCAAGTTCTTAAGACTGTCAAAGTTCTCACAGGCCCAGGGCCTTTGCACAGTTATCCCCTCAATCTGGAACATTCCCCCTGCACCACTCCCCCAGTTCACCCCCACCCATCCCTGTTCTTCACTCAGCTCCCCACAGTTCTTTTCTCCCAATCACAATTCCGGTCACCTCTTTGGAGAAGTTTTCCCTGCCCCTAGACTACACTAGGTTTCCAGGCTCTAAGTGCTCAGAACATCCCATTTCCCTTCATATCTCTTCTTACAGCTTAAATTTATATATTTATTTGCCTGATTCTTTAATGTCTATCTCTCCCACTGGGTTGTAAACTGGATAAGGCAGGGACCACAACTCTTCTGTGCCCGGTTACACACCATCCTCCTCTCCACTCACCACTCCCAGCTTATAGCAGGACACTGGCAACAAATATCTACTAAATAAGTAAATGAATTTCATTTTCTAGGTAGTAGGAGGTTAAAAAGCCATAGCATAATGGAAAGAGCAGAGAAGTGGGTGTCTGGAGATAGGCACTTCAGCCCCACTCTCTCTGATTGGTGACTTGACCCAAGTAAGGCAAGTCCCTTTCCCTGCTGGGACTAGGAATCCTTACACCTATTCTGAGGAGTTGGGCCATTTGGTCTCTCAGGACCCTCCCAGCTCTGTCTATAGTTCTCTGCTGCTGCATGTACTGATTTGGGGTTCTTCCCCCAGATGTTGGAACTTGCAGTGACACTGTAGAAGTGGAGGTGAGAATAAATACCCCTAAAGAAACAAATTCTCCTGCTCTCTTTGCAGTCGAAACATTTGTTCTTGAAAGTGACTTTCACAACCAGATCCAAGGGAATACTTTGTCACCTGCAGTTTAATGCTTGGTTCCATTAGTTAAAACAGTGACTTAAATTTTCCATTTCCTCTCGAGGCAGCCAGAAAGTGGGCATAACCCAGCACAGCCTGTTCCAAAGGCATGATGTATAGTCTACAGGTTAATAACTTAACCTGGGCAAGTCTTTAAAATAGACAGCTTACAATTATTAGTGTTATACTAAAGAATAATAAGAACATCTTGAGCACATTAGTTTTGAGGATCTCCTTTCTGCCCCAGGATATATTTCTTCCCCATTAACTTTCCTTCCTTCTAACTTCCATTCTTAGATCTCTAGAATTAGAACGTCTAACTTTCTTTTGCTCAGAACACCAAGTAATAATTATTCCCACTTTGTTTCCACAGTAGCAGCTCTGTCTCATATTTGCACACTCTATTTCCAAACATTATTTAAATGCAACAGAGAGAAAATAGAGTAATTCAAGAGGATCAGATAGGAACCTGATTCCAGTCACTCCCTGAACAAGACATTTTCTCTCAACAATTGAGAGGCTCTTGAAATTTGCACTTTCCCATACAACATGTTTTACGTGTTGGTGGAATGCTCTTTATTGGGACTTAATTGTATGTGCATTTACTCTTGTTGGAACTACCCTCCAAGAAGCCTGGCAGACTGCCAGCAACCCCAGGCTTTAGGGCTGACACCCAGGGCTGGGGACTTCTTAGTGACTCAGAATCTGAGAACCTGCCATTTGCGGCAGTGTTCCTACTTAAAATTTCTCTTTGCTTTGAGCACTACAGAAGTCATTGCCATGTAAAGCAATGTACATGTGGGTAACAAGCTCTTCTAGTGAAGCCACCCCACTGTCCTTCAAGGGCACCTGCTTTGCACTTGTGCATATCAAATAAACTGCAGAGTAAAATCATAGCCCCTCTGCCCCCACCCAGTCCTAGATTGTGAGCACCCTTGAGGGCAAGAATTGAGTACAGCACCTGCCCTGTAATAACCTGTACTTCGAAGGATCAGCTCCCATCTAGACGATCCTCAGGCATTTTAAGATGAATACCATCTAATGAGGCTATAAAAACTCTTGTAGCTAACTTATCTGCTCCAGGTAACTTGTCTAGAAAATCTGAACAAAAAAGAAAATTAAAATATGTCCCATACTGGTGGTGGTCTCCATCCCTTGGACAGGTTGAAGGAATTTGGACATTACCATGAAAGTGATAGCCACTCAGATTTTAATCAGAAGAGTAACTGAAATTCTTAACGTCTCCACTGTTCACTAGGGGGAACTCAGAATTGTTTCTCATCCAAACAGGCTGGGACTCTGCTGCTGCAAAATTTCTACAAGATCACTGTGGGGGTAACAGTCCTACACTACTGCAACACCCAGTCTCCTCCCAACACACACCAAACTCTGACGGTCCTCATCTCTCAAGTCTAAGTAGTTCCTGACAGTATAAAAATAGCTTTGACATGGGCGGACACTAAGTAACATTTAAGTAAGTATCCAAGGTCAGGCAGTTAATTAGTGCGCTGGCTTTTAGCGTTCTTCTGAGGTTTCTCCATTACCAAGTTGATTGATATTCATGTCCCTTGTGGTAAAGTGAGATATTTAGAAGGAAAAGAAGCACAAAACATTTTTTTTAAAGCTTTTATGTTTGTTCCCAGGCTTACTCTCTTTGAACATAGCTTTGAAAAATGGCTTAGTCCGCATATTTCCTCCAAGTGGATTTTTTTTTCTTCCCCTACCTCTACCATTTCAGGTACTGGCAAGAATCAGAGAGTTTAAAAGACTGGAAGTTCTTGGCTGTATGTTTTCGCCCACCTAGAAACAGAAGGTCTGGTAGAGTGTCAGTCACCCCTTCTCCCCAACCCCTCCTCTTCTCCATCCTTCTCTTTCTCTCTCTTTCTTCACATATATACAAGATCACTCACCTGGAGCGAGTTTGGGAGAAGAGAGATAAGCCAGCAGACTTTTAGGTGCCTTTCCCATTTTCCTTTCAATGAACTTAAGTAAAGCAGCTGTCTATTTCAGCATACCGCCCAGAGCGTAGCCTGTTAATGCTGTGTTTCCAGCAGGGGCTCTTTAGTTAATTCAAAGTGCAGAGAGGCTGGAATAAACAGGCAAGTTTTACTTCCAAAGAGATGTATCACTTGGTGATACACTGAGTTTCCATCTGTAAAGTGGAGGAGACAAACACTTAACACCTTAAGTGTTCTTATTACATTTATTCTTTTTGTAAAATAATAATAAGACAAAAATAAAAAGCTATGCCCTATAGCATGTTATTTCAAAATAGTGTAAATCCTTCCAGTATTTCCCAAAACTCATGAGAGTAATAATAATTCACAGATACACAATCCTACCCACCTGCTTCCATGAAACCCTTTCTCTAGTGGAGAGAAGCCAAAGGAGGGTCCATCAGAGATGATGCCAGGAGGCCAGTTAGAAGCCAGCCCAGCCCTGCAGCTGTGTTTGCACTGTCCACTCTCCCATCGCCAATACCCCTCCAATGCCTAGATTCTCCCTCAATTGCTCTCCCTCCCCGACCCATCTCTTTTTGAAGTAGCTTATTCAAACTGATCCAGAAAAAAATTCTTCTCTTTCCATGGTGGGTGATGGGTGAGAATTGTCCTAAAAAATACAGGTTTCATTTTGTTAGCTTGTGGTGGTTGTGATAAAATTGTGACTATTCCCAGATGAATGATTTTTGTAAAAAACCTTAATCAAAGGGTTTTTTTTTGTGCACCTGTTCATCAAGACAGCCTACGAGAGTAAAGCTTAACTGCTGTCAGCCTCTCGCTGAAACCCCAGCTCGTTCACTTACTGCTGTTGGTCATCTTTCCTCCTCTCAAAATGTCGGGAGGACTAAAGGAAATCACTCATATAAGAGCAATTAGCACATGTGCAATATAAGTACCTAATACGTGTTAACGATTATCATTTATCTGTTTATTATTTTTGAGATATCATTCAGGATATGGGCAGGGGCAGGGGGTGGATATCTATAAAGATTCTTGGAGTGATGAAGCCCACATCCTAGCTCCCTGGAAATGGGTTCAGTTAGCTTCTGAACACCAAGTGTCACTGTCCTAGAGGCCTCTGGGGAGAGCCTGAGGAGCAAGTGTTCACCACATCTGGAGCTTTCGAATAGAGATTTTTATCATCATAATTGCTCTGAGCGGGCACTTTCTTTATCAATCCTTATGGAAAGCTGCAGGTATATTGTGGCTGTGCTGGATTGCTTTCCTTGAGACACATGGTCTGTGATAGAAAACTGGATTCTCTATATTTGAAAGGAGCCTAGGGCCTGCGGAAGAAAGTACTTACCTGTGCCGAAAGAACAATAGCTTCATAAGAGGAGCTCACTCCCGCTGTCTCTTAAGTAGTTACAGACAGAGTTCAAATCCCAGCTCTGCTGCTTCTGTGGAAACCTGAGCAGGCTCCTCACCCTTTCTGAGCTCGTTTTCCCATCTGAAAATAGAGTTGATATTACCTTTCTTGAAGAGTCATTGTAAGGATTAGAGACAATATATGATGTAAACATAGGACGCATGTAAACATGTGACACAATGTGCCCAGTACTTTGCAGGGAACTTAATAAACAGTAGTGTTTGTTGTTAACATCGGAATGGTGTGTGCTTATTCCTGGATCAGAGAGGACAGTTTCCTCAGGTGAATACTGAGAGGTATTTGACCAGTGTTAGTCTTGATTCCTACTGGCCCCGGAAATGAGGAGACCTGGAGCAAGTCCCCACTTACTTGCTGTGTGACTTCGCACAGGTTGCTTTCCCAGCCTGAGTCTCAGGTTTTCCTGAGAAAATGAAGGGGCTAGATAAGTCAACCTCAGAGGTTATAAAGACCTGGATTGGGTGGTTCTGTGTCTAGAATTATGCTCCAGGGCTTGCTGAGTAACAAAAACATGCTCAAAAGTATAAATAGCGCTTGACGCTATGATCCAGCACTCTCTCTTTCAGGCATACATACAGCAGAAAGGTGTACGTGTGTTCAACCATGTGTGCAAGAACACTCTGCGGTGCTATTCAGAAAAGCCAGAAGCAACCCAAATGTCCAACAACAGTAGAACGTACCAGCTAACTGTGGTGTGTGTCACACAATGCAAACTGCACAGCCATGTGAATGAACACAGCACTGACACACAACCGTGTGGATAACTCACAGAAAGAAAATGTCAGTGAAAGAAGTCAAACAGAAAAGAGTACACCCTGTTTGATTCTATGTATGTGAAGTTCAAACACAGGCAAAACTGATCCATGAAGTTAGAAGTCAAGAAAGTGGTTTACCTTTAGGCAATGACTGAAGTGGGTATAGGGGAAGGTGCTGGGAAGGTGTGCCCATTGATGCAGGTGTGTTCACTTTGAAAACACTAGAGCTATACACTTACACTTCGTGTGCCTACACATCAGATACATTTCAGGGTTCATAAAGAGTGCATGTAGAAAAGTGCGTGCAGAGGCCATCTTTGGTCTCCGGTTTTTACTTCCTCCTCTGTGCCAGACTCTGTCCTGGCGGAGGCGTGGGCAGAGGCACTTACATACAGAGACAGATAATAAGACAAAGCATTTACCATCAGGAAAATCAGTTCTGAGGGAGGACTGGTAAACAAAAAGGTACAATGTGGTAAAGGGCTATGATGTAGATATGAGCCATTGAATGTGGGAGCCCAGAGGAACAAAGGAGGTGACGTTTGAACTGGGTTGCAAAGAGCACCGCAGGCAGAGAGAACCAAGCGTGTAAATGCAGACTGCAGAAGGGGGCCAAGTAAAGTCAAGGGTTGATGAGGAGGGAGATAGAACCTGGGGCAAGGCGCTTGTTTTTAAGTCCTTGTGTTCCAGGTGAGGCTTAATGGGCTCTGTGGTGTAGGGCACAACAGGGAGCCTCTGAAGGGTCTTCAAGCAGTTGAGCCCTTCCAAAAGCACCTCCGGTCTTAACGACCTACCTACATCTATCTTCCAGCCTTATGGATGAACTGTCCTCTGCTGACACAGAGCAGCTCCTCCTCGCCTCTACTCAGCCCCATCCCCGGTCACTTACTCAGAAGCATGGCTTCGGCACTGCTCCCCTCTCCTCATCATCAACTTTTTCTAACAGGCCTTTGACGCTGGCACACAAATGTACACAATTCTTTCTCCCATCCTAAAAAAAATTTTTAAATGCCCTCAGCCTCATTTCCCTTGCCAGTTATCACTTCACTTGCATTGTTAGTGCTTGCAGCTTTCACTTCCATCCACCCATTCTTTATTAAACACACTTCAACAGCCTTCACCCCCAGAACTCCATCAAAACAATGAGCACACTGCTGCACCCAATGGTCACTTCTCCAGCCCTCGCCTTATCTGACCTACTAGCAGCATTTGTCAGCATTAATGACTCTGCCTCCTCAGAGCACTTTCTCTACTCAGCTACCAGGGCACCTTATGCCCTGTTCTTTCTCAATGCTTGCTCGTTCCTCCTCATGTCTGGACTTGTTTTTTTTTTTCTTCTTCTTTATCTTGAAGTTACTCGAGAGCTCAGTCTTTGGACCCCTTCTCTATCCACACTCATTACCCTGGTGCTCTCATTCAGTCCCATGCTTTAAAACTCCACCTATAAGTTGGTGAGTCCCAGATTTACATCTGTGGCTCTTATTTCTCTCTGATTTCCAGCTACATATATCCAACTGCCCATTTGACATCTCCACTTGGATACTTAACAGGCAACCCAGACTTCACATATCCAAAACCAAACTTGAGATCTGCCCCCCAAAAACAGCTTGTCCCACAGTCACCGTCATCTCAGGAGTGGCAATTCCATCATTCCAGTTCCTCAGGTCAAAATTGTCATCCTGACTCGTCTCTCATACAATATATCCAATCTGTCAACAGCAAGCTACTGAATGGTGAGGAATAAGAGGGGCGGGATGGTAATGCCATGTGCACCTTGACTGCCGAGCACAAGCCTAAACATTAAGGTTAGACATTGACCATTGTTGTCGGAGTGTGGCATCTTGTGTTATGTCCTTAAACACCTCATAAACAACAAAGCTCTTTATTATGAATGAATAAAAATATAATAATTGGTACTTGAAAGTGTTTGTTCACTGTTCAGCCTTGCATGCACAGGATTGTGTAGACCTTAGTTGGTCTCAAACTAAAGGCTCCATCCTACTGGGGATCCTCTCAATGGGGACTTTTAGTCAAAGGTCATCTGGCTCTGCACCACACCCGAATTTCCAAGACAGGCATATAGTTGCTCAGAAAATAAACAGAACTTTCTGTGATTAGTATGAGGCCCACTGGCTAATCAAGGGCTCTTTTCTTTCAAAAAGGGTCTGAGAGATCATCCATCATTATCAAGTAGGATTTATTTCAGGGATGCAAGGATGGTACAATATTCGAAAATCCATCAACAACATCCACCACATCAACAAGAAGAAAGACAAAAACCACATGATCATCTCCACAGATGCTGAAAAAGCATTTGACAAAATTCAACATCCATTCATGATAAAAATTCTCAACAAAATGGGTATAAAGGGCAAGTACCTCAACATAATAAAAGCCATATATGACAAACCCAGAGCCAACATCATACTTAGCAGGAAGAAGCTGAAAGCTTTTCCTTTAAGATCAGGAACAAGACAAGGATGCCCACTCTCTCCACTTTTATTCAACATAGTTCTGGGGGTCCTAGCCATGGCAATCAGACAACACAAAGAAATACAAGGCATCCAGATTGGTAAGGAAGAAGTTAAACTGTCCCTGTTTGCAGATGACATGATGTTGTACATAGAAAACCCTAAAGAATCCACCCCAAAACTACTAGAACTAATAACTGAATACAGCAAAGTTTCAGGATACAAAATTAATACACAGAAATCAGTTGCATTCCTATATACCAACAATGAACTAGCAGAAAGAGAAATCAAGAAAACAATTCCATTCATAATTGCATCAAAAAGAATAAAATACCTAGGAATACACTTAACCAAGGAAGTGAAAGACTTATACCCTGAAAACTGCAAGACACTCATGAGAGAAATTAAAGAAGATACCAATAAATGGAAATACATCCCCTGCTCATGGATAGGAAGGATTAATACTGTCAAAATGGACACCCTGCCTAAAGCAATCTACAGATTCAATGCAATCCCTATCAAAATACCAACAGCATTCTTCAGTGAACTGGAACAAATCATTCTAAAATTCTTATGGAACCACAAAAGACCCCAAATAGCCAAAGCAATCCTAAGAAGGAAGAATAAAGCTGGGGGGATTCTGTTCCCTGACTTCAAGCTCTACTACAAAACCACAGTAATCAATTTGGTACTGGCACAAGAGCACACCAATGGAACAAACTAGAGAGTCCAGATATAAACTCCAAGCAATTAATATATAATAAAGTTGCCATGGATATACAATTAATATACAATAAAGTTGCCATGGATATACAACGGGGAAATGACAGCCTCTTAAACAACTGGTGTTGGCAAAACTGGACAGCTACATGCAAGAGAATAAAACTGGATTATTGTCTAACCCCATACACAAAAGTAAACTCAAAATGGATCAAAGACCTGAATGTAAGTAATGAAACCATAAAACTCTTAGGAGAAAACATAGGCAAAAATCTCTTGAATATAAACATGAGCAACTTTTTCCTGAATGCATCTCCTCAGGCAAGGGAAACAAAATAAAAAATGAACAAATGGGACTACATCATGCTAAAAACTCCTGTACAGCAAAGGACACCATTAGCAGAACAAAAAGGCATTCTACAGTATGGGAAGATATATTTGTAAATGACATATCCAACAAGGGGTTAACATCCAAAATATATTAAAAAATTCACATGCCTCAACACCCAAAAAGCAAATAACCCTATTAAAAAATGAGTGGAGGATATGAACAGACACTTCTCCAAAGAAGAAATTCAGATGGCCAACAGGCACATGAAAAGATGTTCCACATTGCTAACTATCAGGGAACTGCAAATTAAAACCACAATGAGATATCACCTCACACCAGTAAGGATGGCCATCATAGGAACAACAAATGCTGATGAGGATGCAGAGAAAGGGGAACTCCTACACTGCTGGTGGGAATGTAAACTAGTTCAACCATTGTGGAAAGCAATATGGAGGTTCCTCAAAAAACTAAAAATAGAAATACCATTTGACCCAGGAATTCCACTCCTTGGAATTTACCCAAAGAATACAACTTCTCACATTCAAAAAGACATATGCACCCCTATGTTTATCGCAGCACTATTTACAATAGCCAAGATATAGAAGCAACCTAAGTGTCCATCAGCAGATGAATGGATAAAAAAGGTGTGGTACATATACACAATGGAATACTATTCAGCCACAGGAAGAAAACAAATCCTACCATTTGCAACAACATGGATGGAACTAGAGGGTATTATGCTCAGTGAAATAAGCCAGGTGGAGAAAGACAACTACCAAATGATTTCCCTCATCTGTGGAGTATAAGAACAAAGAAAAAACTGAAGGAACAGAACAGCAGCAGACTCCCAGACTCCCAGAAGGACTAGCAGTTACCAAAGGGGAGGGGTGGGGAGGAAGGGGAGGGAGGGAGGAAGGGAGAAGGGGATTGAGGGGTATTATGATTGGCACACAGGGTGAAGGGGGGATCATGGGGAAGACAGTGTAGCACAGCGAAGGCCAATAGTGACTGTGGCATCTTACTACACTGATGGACAGTGGCTGCAGTGGAGTATGAGGGAGACTTGATAATAGGGGTGAATGTAGTCACCACAATGTTTTTCATGTGAAACCTTCATAAGAGTGTATATCGATACCTTAATAAAATAAATAAATAAAATTAAATAAAGGACATGTAAAAAAAAGTTCAGAGTTTTCTCATTAACAGACATGAAATACTCTTGTAATATTAGATTATGCCACTAACATTTATTTTATCTTGCTCTTAAAAAATTAATAAATGTTCTAATTTAAAAAATAAAAGGATCTGAGATCATCATGCTTCCATTCCTTCCTCGCATGCTCTAATAAGACATTGTTAATCAATCTTGGTACTCTTTCCCTCTGAATGTGGATTTGGCCTCAGAACCATTTTCAACTCAGTAGCCTAAGCAGTCACGACCGATTGATCCATCAGCTTTGGCAAACAAATTTAAATCTAATTGGCCTCCTTTGTCTGGCCTTTGTCAAGTATTTGAATAGTTTCATAGATATACCCTAAAACATAGAAGAGATGATATCAGAAGTGCTATGCCATGAAAGATAGACTCAAAACCTATTACCTCCAAGTGGCAGGTATTCCTACTCCACACTCATCCCTCCCCTAACTGTCCAAATAGCACCTAGGAGTTCATGTGATGATAAGCAATCTCCAACTTTTACAAAGGTATATCCCTGAAAATCATATTATAAGGGTTATATTTCTTAAAATAGTAAATGAACAATTGGAAGTTGTATTTCTGATTAAGAACTTGGCATCAAATAAATCACAAAGATGAACAACCATGTCATGCAAAATTATCCAACAATAGCCTCTTACGATTAAAGTGTGAAACTTTAAAGTCCCTTATAATGGACCTAAGCATAATACATATGGATTACTCAGTGTTTTTGACATGCTCAGGTACCATGAAAGAGCACCCAAGTCTCCTGAGTCACCAGTTTAACCCATCTTAAATGAATACAGGAGCTTCAGTAAATGGTAATTAACTTTATAATTAAAAGAACTGGGTTTGCCTTCTTAGAAATTAAGAAGGCTTTGGAGGATAATTTGGATGATCCAGATTTCTTTGGAGAAGGAAACAAGCTGCCAAGGGAAATCTGAACCATGATTTTCTCTTTTTCTTGAAGAGGTGACGTTGGCCAGTGTTTCTGGAAGCCTGCTCTGTACCAGGCATTGTGCTGAGGACGCTAACAAACAAAATGACTCAAACTCATTCCATTGACCTCAGAGCTATGCTTGTGGGACCATTCTTTCCAAAATAGCTCTTGCTTTATTTAAATATTGAAGACCTTACTACAGAGTTTGATTGCAACCTATATGTCACCTTTTTAAAATCTTTTTCTCTCTTTGATATATATTTTGATATTTTTGCTGATTTTCCTTAATTTACTGTAATAAATTGCAAGTTTCACCCCAATAGCCTGCATTTACATGCACTTCTTCCAGTGCTTCTCAACTGTAACTGCGCATAAGAATCACCCAGGGCAGCTTTGAAAAATCCTGAGCCCAGAGCATCCAGACCAGTTAAATCAGAATCTCTGAGGTGGGACCCAGTCATCAGTAATTTTTAAAGCTCCCAGGTGCTTCTAGTGTGCCCAGGTCAAATATCACACCCAACTCTCTTGTCTAAATAGAAGCAGGCAAGTATTCCTCCTTGCCACACCACAAGTACTGTGCCTAAAGCCGACTTCCCGATGCTATTGGATTTAGTCAGCTGACATCCAAGAAAAGTATTCATGTTTCCCAAATAAAAGTGGATTCTGGTCTCCAGTTATCAGTTAATATGTAATCAAGTAAGAAGAGAAAAGTCTTCATGGACGTTGCCTATTCCTGACTCCCAAAACCTGCCACGTGCTGTTTGGATCCCTTTTTCTCACTGGCTAATGAAATGGGAGATGAGAGCACATCACCCACATCAAAGCTTCAATCTAACTAGCTCTGTGAGTTTGGAATGTGCCAGTCCAAATTCCATTCTGAATTCCCTTATTCATTATTTTCATGGGGCTCCCCTAACAAAGTATCACAAGCTAGGTGGCCTAAAGCAACAGAAATTTATTCTTTCACAGTGGAGGAGGCCAGAGTCCAAAATGAAGGTGTCAGCAGGGACATGCTCCCTCTGAAGGCTCTGGGCAAGAACCCTGCCTTCCTTGCCTCTGTGGCTCCTGGTGGTTGCTGACACCCTCGGCTTCCAGCTGCACCCCCCACTCTGCCTCTGCCACCACATGGCCTGCTGCCCTGTGTCTCTGGGGCTCTGTCTCCTTGTAAGGGCAGCAGTCATGGGATTTATGACCCACCTTCATCTAATGTGACCTCATTTTAACTTGACTACACCATCACTGTCAAAGACCCTATTTCCAAAGAAGGTCACATTCACAAGTTCAAGGAGAGCACAAATTCTGGGGGGACACTAAGGAACCCAATATGCCTCATAAACTACTTGTAGGTTCTTGTTTTTCATCACTTGATTGCAGGCGGTAGAAACATTTATCCCCATCTACCTGTAACTCTAGTTAGATACATAATTCTTCTCCAGAATATTAGAAAGAAAGCCATCTCCCCATAGTCAAAAGGAAACAATTTGGCTAATTAGGTTGGGCTTTTAGACATTCATAAGAGAGGAAAAAGGCAGGTATTATGCTTGTGGATTTTTTTTTCAGATTGTATTCCACATTTTTTGCTATTTTGCTGATTCCATGCCTGTTAATACTAAAAATGTGATCAACTTGTTTTTCTTCTTTTAATGAAGCTTGAACAGACTATATAACACACACACACACACACACACACACACACACAACTGCAAGCTCCTTTTATTGTTCAAATTTGTTATTGTAACTGTTCATCTAGAGGCTATCTAGGTGGCCTCAGGAAGCTCAAAGGACAGCCTAGGCTGATGGTCAGATGTTGTAGGAATTCCTATGAGATATAATCATATAACACCAGTTGCTTCTACTTCATCAGCAACTTTCTTTTACAAAATCCAAGGCAGGTTTTAGCTAGATCTATTTTTTAAATTGCTCTTCAGCCCCACATCCCAGGTGTACTTGCAAAATTAAACTGGGTTAGGCTTTAAGGAATGAGAAGAGGCATTTGTAATGTCCCAAAAGTCCCCAAGGTTCCTGGGCTGACCTAGAGGTCTGGGTTTGGGAATTCACTATTCCCACTCCCATTTCTTCCTGTCACCTTGGAGATGTCACAGCCCATATGTGCTTCCTTCTGTGAAATGAGGTCCATGATCATTGGCTATGAAACATCAGGGGAGCTGGAATAGCAGCCAGGAGATGTTAACTTATTCTCACCCACCAGTAACACTGGCTCTGTGCTCAGAGATGCAGCAGGGAGTAGCAGATCAGGAAATAAATAGCAGTAAAGAGACAAAAGCGAGGATGCAGGCTCTGGAATTGGACTACCTGGGTTCAAATCTTAGATGCATGTTTTAGGGCACAAGATACTTAACTTCTCTAAGCCTGTTTGCTCATCTGTGAAAGGAGGGTAATGACATCACCTGCTTTGCAGAGTCGTACAGAATTTGTGTGACAGTGAATGCTGCATGGTACCCAGCACGTAGTAAGTGCTTAGCAGACACTCAGTCCTGTTAACTTGAGTACCAATTCTACCAAATGTTCATGGATGCCTGGATCAGTCTTCAGAGGTTATGTTCAGGCTTACAGGGAAGGAAGGCCCCAACAGATTAGTGCTGTCTGCCCTGGGTGTAGAAAAAGAGTGGGCCTACTGGAGCCACACATTTAGTCATTCCTACAGGAAACATTTTGGATTCATCTCTGTCATCCTACAACCCATTCCAGAAACCCCCACATGGGAGGCACTCAGCTAATGTGTAAATAACTACTTGGTTAGTGCTTCTTGCTTGAATGGAGCAAGACAGGAGGAGAGGGAATGGTACCTAAATTGGGTTCAGAGCCTGAGACTAAATCTCTCTCCCCGATATGGTTTGGATATCTCTCCTTTGTGAGTCAAGCAATTGTGAGTCACCCAGACCACATAGTCATACCAGTAGGTAAATCCTTGCTTTGAAACTAACTGGGCTGTTGTGCAACAATGAAGTAAAAACCTGGAAAACTGATGGGCTAATGCTGAACAACTGGAGGCAAAATGTTGTAGGGGAAGGGGCCACTGCTGGTCCCAGCTGCTCCATCAACTCAGCCCACACCCAGGCCCTCTGGTCCTCAGCTCCTTCACCTATAAGACAAGGATGATAATCCTAACCAGGGCTGTTGAGCGGCTCAAATGGCATGAGACACTAAAACATGCTCTACAAAACGTTGTTTTACAGGAGTAGGGGCAAAGAATAAAATTCCACCCACCTATCTAGAGCCTAACCAAATATCAAAAAGTATATAGTCAGCTATATGCAACCAGTTTCATTTTCTCTAAATTACAGTCAACCATCCCTGGTCTTTCTCTATCTCCCTCTGTCTATCCCCATCCTGGTATGAGCCTCCACCTTACCATTCACATCCTATTCTTGGCCAAAGCCTATGGAAACTTCTAGGGTGTCACCACTTCATCTAACTATAAGTTAGGCTTCAGCCATGTCGCTCATTCAAAGCTCAGTTCTGCTGACACAAGTATGTGGTTCCAGATACAGCATCCCAACTCAAGTCCCTGGACAAGTAGAAAGCAGAGCCAAGAATTCCAAGTGCTGTTCCCACCAACCACACCATTTTCTGTGGCCACAGCTGTATCCTTGAGTAAGTCACTTCCATTCTCTGGGCTTCAGACCCTCCATTACCCTGGAGTTCATGCCTGGAGTTGTGAGAAACAGCTTTAGAGAGAGCCAGAGCCCCACAGTCTTGTTGGGTCATACATACCTGGGAAGTCCACTGAGGGAGGAGGAGCCGCGGAGACAAGAACTTGGCCTAAAGCAGAAACCTCCTGAAGGACCCTGAAGCCCCTAAAACATCAGGGGCCACTCAAAGTCATCAGCCATACTTGGGCATCAGTGTCTTGGGAGTTGCCAAAAATAAGCAGGAAACATCCCTTAAATATAGATTCTTCACAGTCAGCTTTACTTAGCTGAGTTTGTTATTAGCTGTTTATGTCAGATCTGTGACAAAGCCAAAGTTGAGCCCTTATAGGCAGAATGGCAGGTGGGTCCCAGGGCAAGCAGTTCAGAAGTGTGTATCAGCTCTGGGAGGAGAACCTAGTTTGCCCTTTGGGCAGCGTAGGGTGTTTTTTTTTCTTTTCCGTCTACCATCCAAGTTGTCCAAGGTAAAAGTTAAACAAAGAACTTTGTGAAGAACCTACAAATTACTAAATATTGCCTGAGAAGCCATTTAAGAAATGGAAAAAATGAAGGCACGCTGGTTTCTTCCTTCTATGCTGATGACAAGGGAGCATCCCAACGAAAGAAGCGCCCAAAAGGAAGTTGGGGTGCCTGCAGGGATGAGGGGCTTAAAATGGACGTTCGGATCACTAGCTGGGGCAGGGGCAGAGCAGAAGAGAAAATACAATGCCTAGCCTGCCCCCCATCCTGGGGGAGGGGTGGTTCTAAGGATCCACAAGATTGCAAACTGTTGCAAAGTTTCATCCCAGAGCTGGAGGCTGGGACTCAAGCTGTTCTGTAGGAATCTGGACATGCAGAGTAAACTGAGGAAAGGGATCTGGAGAAACGAGGAACAGAGGAAGGAAGAGGGGAAGCAGCTTGGTGAGAAGAAAGAAACGATTAGAACCTGAAAGGCTTGCCAACATCAATTGCTAAATTTGACCCTAGGAAAAGTTTAATTAATGTGTTGTGTCTTGTGCAGACACTGTGCTTGGACCCTTGACAAGTGAGACATTATGCAATCATGGCATCATGCCAACCGAGTGAGGCAGGCATCCATGCCCCATTTACCAGAGAAAGAAAAGGAGGCCCAGAGAGTGACATGGTTTGCCTACAGTCATCCAGCGGCATGCTGCCTGAGCAGGGATTCCAGAGCAGGTCTCCAGATTCAGAGACCAGACAGAAACACTGGCGAGGAGGCCCAGTTTGGGTATTCTTGGAATGTTGCCACTGACCTAGACTGGGCTCATTTCTTTGAAGACTAAAGAAGATGAGACACACTGATTATAAGTGCATAAAACCAGGACAGAGTAACACGTGCACTATCTGAGCACCTGAGAAAGCTTGAGGAAGATAAAATAATCAGGATCTCCAGTTCCCCAAGATTCCCCTGCCCCTTGGCAAGAGGTGGGTGTGAACATGTGCTGCTCTTACACAAACCCCAGGAGTACAGAGGCTAGAGCTACCCGAGGAGGGGCAGACGGCAGGCAGCACACTTGTGTGAGGGTAGTCGGCCGACCCTCACTGCCAAGACCTGCAAGTCCAAGAGGAGCCGGCAAATCAGATGTGAAAACAGGAAGGGGAAAGAGGCACCGCGTATGTTGCTGGGCAGGGCTAGGAGTGTGGGCCACACAGGGCGGCGTCCAGGGCCCTCCCAGCTGAGTTAGCACATCCAGGCTTGTTTCCCCAGGGCTTGTCAGCCCCTCTCTCCCCGGTGACCTCGCCTCTCTCACGCTCAGAGGTCCTAGGCTGGTGCCCTACTTTCTATTTGTTACTTTATTTATTTCTTATTATGAGATATTCCCAAAAGGCAGAAGAGTAAAAAGAATAATATAACTTGTGCCCATCACCAGCTCTGTCAAATCCTAACACTCTTTTCCATGTTTGCTTCAGATTTTTTTTTTACCTTTGAAGCCTCCATGTACCACTCTTTGATATCTTTGCCTTTCTATCTCCAGGGGAAACCACTCCCCAGAATTTGACGTTTATTATTCCCATGCATGACTTTTTAGTTTTACCGTGTGTGTACATTAATTAATAACCAAGAGTATTTTCACATATTTTGAACTTTTAACGGAATCATGCTGAAAATGTAATACAAACTAATATGATATTAATAAACTATAATATAAAAACTAAATAGATAATTAATAGGTGAACTATGATAACAAATAAAAATGATGCTAATATAGATGGAATCAAACTGCTACTGATTTTGTTTTTTGCTGACACCCTTCATTTAGGATTCATCTATGTTATTACTAATTTATTTACTTTGATGCTGTATAGTATCTCATTGTCTGAACATACTATAATTTATGTATCCATTCTTCTTTTGATGGAGAAGCAGTTTACCCACTTTTTTCCCAATGTTCCAATTTTTTACTCTTGCAAACAATGGTATGATGAGTATTCATGCCTATGCGTGGGTGTCCGGGCTCTATATCCAGGAGTGGAAATGCTGGGTCAGGTGAATGGATGGATAGTCCTCATCCTAGTCCTCCTTCTCTTTTCAGTCTCTTTGCCCATTCTTTGTTATCAAGGGTACTTCCCCAGACAGGGGTACCCCTGGAACCGAGGATAAGATCAGGAAATGTTACCCACTGCCGGAGAAACTGCTAGACAAAACCATGCAGTACGTATGTGTGTGCCCACTCTGAGCCCGGCTGTGTGAGCTTGTCAGTGTGAGTCAGGGCTTCTGGCTGATCTCGAGGAGCTGAGGAAATCCACCTGCTGAACAGAGCTCTGAAGACTGGATTTAAGCCTGCAGGGACCCCACCAACATGTTTTGGGGCCCAACCTAAAACAGACCGCTGTCCTAACGTTATTTTTTTCTTTTAACTATTTAACTTCATTTCCCCCAACTATCAAAGTAATACAGTATGTACTCTTGACATACATTTTAGAAAGTTTAGAAAAATATTTTTTACATTTATCACCCAGAATGTCCCTCTTCGGAGACATTAGCTATTAATATTTTAGCCTATTTCTCTCCAGTCTTTGTCCTAGCATTTTCTACTCATGTATTTATTTTATTGTATTTTGATTTTTAACCAAATAGTGTATAATTTTTCATCTCATTAAAAACACTATAAATGTAATTCTAATGAATTCAGATTGTTTTTTTACTTAGTTTTCTATTATCTACTTAATTGTTCCTATATATTGGATATTCAAGTTATTCCTAGTTTCTATTTTCACAATTAAAATACAGTGGGCATCTTTGGGGACAAATCTTTGATGGCTTTTCAGATCTTTAAGAGAGGATCTTAGCAGTGTAGTTCTCAGAAGGGCAAAGGACATTTTTAAAGCTTTTGATAGATGTTACTAACTTGTTCTAGAAAGACAACCATGTTACGGGCCTAATGACAAAATGCTCAGAAGGCCCAGGTGGCCTCCTTTCACCCAGTCAGCTAGTGTGAGGTCTCTGTATACTGAGGCTCAGATGTGGAAGGAAAGGGAACCTTTAAATGCTGGCATGCCCAGCCACAGACTGTCCAGTTTGGTGGAGAAGAATGTTTGGCATCCTCCCAGTGTGTATTAAGCTGCTTCCTTCCATGAGAACTAACAAGACAGCAAAATGGATGAATCACACTGTGGGAAAGTCAGACCAGGAACCAGGTGTCTTACAGAGTAGACAGTTGAAATAGGCCACTGGGACAGTAAAAGGTGTATTATTTAAATTTCCTTAGGTTAAAAACAGCAACAACAAAAAGCCTCTGGCTAATTTAAGCACAACAAAAAAGGAATCTGTTGGAGGGATACTGGCATCAAAGGGCTGTATCTACTGTTGGGCAGGCTGTGCACTGTGCAATGCAGGTGGTGGGGAATCATTCACGTTGCCATCTATGTTGTGGCCCTTCCTAGAGCTGTACGGTATGCTGCCAACCCAACCATGTGCAGCAGCCCTGCAGGAATATTTCATGGAACAGTGTTTCTCAAACTGTCTGTTTGAAGGACCTGGTTTTTATTATTATAGTTATTAACACCCATCATAGGTCAATACTTTGGAAAAATAAATAAAAATGAATTACTAGAAAAATGAAAGGCCACTCTATATCTCAGCATTATCAATTACTCTAAAAGTTAGTACATACTCAGTTTCTGAATTTACTTCACTAGGGACTGGTAGTACATATTTGGGAAAGAAGACTGGTCCACAACCCACACTTGAGTAGAACCGACACAGATTATCTGAACTGCATAAAAGTGGAATGGAATGAGAAGTCCTGAATACCTGGAACTAAGTAGCCAAATACACCTGGACTCTCCATCTCCCATGTGTTTTTCCTATTTCTGCTAGTAAACCTCACTGCAGAATGTCTTTCTCTGAACAGTAGAAAACATAATAGCTAACAGCCCTTTACATTTTACACCTTACAGCCTCAGCCACCAGAAGAATTATTGGTCCCAAATCCAAAAATTCCAGAGAAGGGATTCAGTGGCTCAGCCTAGGTCTGGTGCTCATTCTCTGACCAAGAGGTGTGTCACTTATGGCCAAGGGGTATGATGCATAGAAAATACCAGCTTCCTTGAGGACCGTGTGAATAGGGCTGGGAGCAGTTCTCTGAAGAGCGGTACAGTATTACCAGAAATAAGCAAATATGCCAGGCAGATAAAACAGTATGTTTCCGATTACTAGATCTATCTTTTCCTATATTTCTATTCCACCAAATACTTTTTCTGAAATATATTCCTCCCCAAAAATGTGTTTATGATCAAATAAATGTGGGGAAAACTATAGATTTTATAACCCTCATAGAGATTCATAAGGCATATTAAAGGCTCTGAGAAGTCCTGTGAAAAGGAAACTTGTTTAACTATGTTTAACCCAGTGTTTCCTGAGCTCATTTGATCACTGAAAACTTTTTAAATGTAACCTCCAATAACACCCATGGGATTAGTGTTCCAAGATCACGTTTTGAGAAAGCCTTTCTAGGTGATAGATGTCCTCCAGAAAGATGTGACTCAAATCCTTGAAAAAAGAAAGCAAAACAAAAAAATTTAAGCAAACCAGAGAGCTGGGTATTTACAGAAACTGGTAAATTATTTGCAAACAGTCATTTTATGATTTAAGTTAAACACCACCAAAACTGCCAGTTTCTAGACTCAGAGTTTCATATGTCATTCGTATCAACATGAGGTACATCTCTGCAACTCCAGACCTTCCCTCTCTGGAACTTTCCTTTCCCAAGGCACTCTAACAGGTTGTTCAGAACCCTTTTCATGTGATGCCTGATACCGGCCCCCCTTGAGGTCAGGTATATCTTTATGCCATTATGTGGCTGGCCACTGTGGTTTGCAAAACCAACTTAATAGCATGGAGCATCTGTTCTACCCTGTGTGTTTGTATAATGAAAATTCCCATGAGGGTGAGCAACACACTTGAGACCAGTGTTAACAGCGCCCCACATCTGGGGACGCTTGGAGGCGGGGCTGACATTAATAAGTATAATGAAGGCCTCTCTAGTGAGAGATTAGAATCTTATACCCCATCAGCTGACTGGATTACAGGCACAACTAAAAGACAGGTAACCTGCCTGGACAATCAGGATCAGACAGCATAATATAGGTTGGCCACCAAGTCTGGAGACACAGGCAAATATATAATCCAGGGTTTATTGATATTACATTATAATCCATGATAAAGTAATATCTGTTTCCAGACTTTGTAGCTACTCTGTAGCCAAAGCTGGTATTTATATCAAGTAGTCACTAAATGTCAGGAGGCACTGTTCTAAATGCCTCACCTGAATGAGCTAATCTGATTTTCACAACAGCCCTATTAGGTAGGTACTGTCATCATTTCCATGGGAATAGGTGAGGAGACTGAGGCACAAAGGGCCTCAGTCGTCTGACCCAGGTCACACTGGTGAATGGTGGAGGTTAGCTCGGAGCCCAGGCAGCCTCGCCCAAGGGCCTGCGCTTGTCCCCACCACACAGCAGCTGCCTCCCTGGAAGGACTAAGTCCCCTCTGCTTTGCTGAAGAGCTATCAGTAAGCAGGGATTTAGTGTTTTCTGTCTTGCTTGTTTTCCTTAAACACAGGTGGCACAGGAGTAATCCCGGGGAGTGACATCTGTACTGCTCTTTACAGTTTGGTCTCAATCACAACACAGTACAACAAACCAAGCCGGAACTGGAGTTCCACTTTATAGGCAAGAAAGTAGGGCCTTTCAGGGGAGCCATACCGACCAAATGGCAGAACCATGCCCCTGACTTGAAGAGTCGCGTGGTGTTAACTCATTTCCTGTGTTAGGTGCTGTGGTAGCCAACGTCCAAGATGGTTCCCAGTCCTGGCTTTGTGTTATCCTCTCCCACATGGAGTAAGATTCACTTGTGTAATCACTAGGCTATTGTGGGACAATGGCTTCTGAAGCTGTCATATAAAAGACAGTGGAGCTTCTGCCTTGCCGGCTCTGGATCACGCTCGGGAGGAAGTCAGCTGCCGTGGTGTGAGGCTGCTCCCGGTGAGGAACTGAAGCCTCCCCCCACCGCGGCATGAACGTGGCAGCCGTGAGCGAGCCGCAGGGAAGCAGATCCTCCTGTCCCAGCAGATGACTGCAACCCCAGCTGACATCCTGGCTGCAATTTCGTGAGCCCCTCTGATGGTTAATTTTATGTGTCAGTGTGACTGGCCATGGGATGCCCAGATTGAACGTTATTTTTGGGTGTCTGTGGAGGTGCTCCTAGATGAGATTAGCGTTTGGGTTAGTGGATTCGGTAAAGTAGACTGCCCTCCCCAGTGTGGGTGAGCATCATGGAATCTGTTGAGGGCCTGAAGAAAACAAAAGACAGAGGAAGGAGGAGTTTTCCTTCTTATTCCTGTCTTCCTGCTGAGCTGGCCCATCTCACCTCCTATCCTGCTGTCAGCCTGAGATTCACACCACAGGCTCCTCTGGCTCTCAGGTCTTTGGACTCAGACTAACCTACACCACCCACTTTCCTGGGGCTCCAGCTTGCAGACAGCAGATCATGGGACCTCTCAGCCTCTACAGTCATGTGAGCCAATTCCTCATAAAAACAATTCATATAGTATATTCAGTATATATTATTGGTTCTCTGTCTCTGGAAAACCCTGACCAATATAGACCCTAAGCCAGACCCACCCAACCAAGTCACTCCTGAATTCCTGACTCACAAAAACTGTGAGAAATAAGTGTTGATTGTTGTTTTAAGCCAACGTTTCAACTGTTTAAAATAAGTTTGGGGGAAATTTGTTTTGCAGCTCTAGGTAATTAATACAAGTCCCAACTTCAGAGAAATTCTGATCCTGAAGAAGGTCACTAACCAGCTGCGATCTTGAGAAGGTCTTTGAAGTACTTTCTGAGACTCAGTTTCCACCCCTGCTAAATAGTAATCCAGAAAATTTTCTGAGTCCTCCTTAAAGTAACTAATAAACCATTACAACCGAATCCAGAAAGTGCTATGTGTAGAAAAGAATTCCTGGCACAAATAGGCCAGTTCATGGGAAACCTGCATGATGTACCTGTAAGTATTTTAGGGACATTTCATTTGTACATCTGATCTATCTCCTCCTAAAGATCTAATTTAGGATACTGCTAGAGATAATTGAGAAATGGTCTCTGAGCATCTCTCAAGTTCCCTGTGCTGTGCTAAGATACCACAGAAGAAGGTGGGCCTTTGCATACACTTGAGGTTCACCAAAAATCCCTTCTCTTAACCCTTACCTTCCACGGACCTGCCTCTTGCCCAAGGTCCATCTCAAATGCCTTTGAAAGCTCCAGAGGCCACTGCACCTGGCAGTGCCTGCTGGACCGCCCAGGAGAAGCTGCGGGGGTCTCAGCAGGGGTGGGTTGTTTAACAACTGGCTCTCTGGGGAGAAAAGGTCCTGCTTTGTAGCCTTTCTGGATTTCTGTGGTGTCGATGCTTCTTCTATAGCTAACTTAAGACTCACAGCATGACATCCCTGAGTCCAGAGCTGGGAAAAGATGTACACAGTCATTTTCCTGAGCCATTACTAGCTGGGTCCAGCACATCCTTGCATTTTGCACAACTCACTCCCCCTGACTTCCTCTCGATTATTTTGAAATGTGCCTGGGACCTGTTCGCCTCCCCAATCCCCAGCATCTTTCCCTCAGTGCAGGCCTTCATTGCTGCCTGGAATACTGTGAGAGCCTCTTCCCTGTTCTCTCTGCCTCCAGTCCCCTCCACACTCCCAGCCCCTCTTCCCTCCACATGGAGTCAGCACTCCTACACCAGCATCTTGTGGCACCATGTTGTCCATCCTCAAAATCCTTCAGACCTGTGGTATTCAATGGAAAAGTCAAATGTGTTGGATATACAAGCTCTTTATGACCTGACTCCTGTCTTCACCCCCGCACACATCCACAGCTTACACACTTCTCTGATGAACCATGGTGCTCTTCATAACCCTCATCATATTCTTATGCCTCCCCGATATTCCTGCCGCCTGAAATGCCTTCTCCTGGTCATGGGTCAGTCTCCTCCCTCTGAGCTCATGGGCATTGCTCTCCTCCTCCAGCCCTTCGTCTCCACATTCCCGTGGCGTTTTACTGCGACCTCAGTGAGGGCGCTCCCCATGGGAGACCATAGCTAGTTCTGTGTACCTCTGCCTTTCTCTCCCTTCCCAAAGCCACAAGCTCTGTGAAGGCAGGACCCTAGAGTGAGACTCCTATTCCTCAGTTCCTGGCACTGTGTCCTGGCCTGATGAGAAAGCCTATCTGGGTCTGGCGAGGGGAGGAGTGGTTCTGGGAGGCCAGGGGTGAGGCAGTGGGCATGGCAGAGTGTAGGAAGGCTCCTGGCACACAAGGATAGAGGTTGCTGAGATGGGGGGTGTAGAGGGAGAGGTTTAAGGAAAAGGAGCCCTTCCAGAACTCTCTATAGTGGCTGAGGCTCCCAGGACCCACCCCCATCTGTTTTCTCTCTCTCTCCCTGGATTGAATACCCGACTCTGCATAGTTAAAACCCCATCTTTTAGGTTCTGTGACATTTTATGTTGTTTTAAATTGAGTACTTAGGGGCTTAAAGCAACCATGTGACCACATGTTAAGGTCTCTGGTCTGGGCCCTAACCTCAGTGGTAGCAGGAAGCCACTCCCATTTCTCAAAAAACATTCAGACTTAAGTCTCAGATCAAAGGGACAAAGTCTTGGATTTCAGGCGGTTTCATTAAGAAAATGCAAGAAAACACCCTTGGCCTGTTAGTGCTGCTCCAGTGACTAGAGAGCTCAGCCAGTCTCACTCCAGCTGGTCTTTCCATCTGGAGAAGGAAGTTAGTAACCAGATGATTGCTAATATCTCTGACACTGTTATTCTAGGCCAATTACCTCTCTGTGTGACTTATTTTCCTCATCTATACAATGGGAATAATAATATCTACTCATCTCAGAGGACTGGTGAAGCCCAAATGAAATAACAGATACAAAAATATCATTGTAAGCTATAACTGTAAACTATTTGTTACCATTACTTGTGAAATTTAATTTGTGTGCTAAGAGTCATTTATAAACATTCCTGGGTGATTTAAATAGATTTTAACATTGATTGTAGTCATCATGGTGAATGTTCATTTAGAAGAAAAGCAGGAGTACATTAAAGGCAAATCCCCCTAAATGGGGACTCTTCACATGGTTGGGCAAACTCAGAGATCAGACATGTACTAGGTGAGCTATGGACAGATGCTGCAGGCCTGGCTTGTAGCAGTAGTTTTCATTATTGCATTGTCACTCCCCGAGATCTAATCAAAGGATTGGCCATTAGAATACAGGCGTGCCTGTTTCATCTAAGGCCTGTCCTGAATATTCAGTCAGCTTTTTAACAAATCTGCTGAAGATAATTAAAATAACTTATGCCCATTGCCGTTCCAAGATAGAGCATAACTAGGTCACTATAGTATTTCAAAATGTCTTCTATCCATCTTTTATTATTACTATGATTGTTGTTACTTCTTAGCCCTCAAAAACAAGGGCAAGATTCCGAAGTAAGCCAGGTCTTTGATCTTTAAGATAATGGCTATACTCCACCAACAGCCTTCATCCCCATGTTTCCAAGCACAATAAAAGTCTAATTAGGAAATCTTCACAGTGTGAAGAATTGGTACTCACAGAATGTTTGAAGACAGGGCCAGAATGAGGACGTCATGTCAGTCCACAGCTTTTGCCTGAAAATTATTGCTTACCACTCACTAGTCCAAGCTGCCAGCCAAAGAATGCCACTCCCTTTAACACTGCTTTGTAGATTAGCAGAGAAGCTTTGGTTAGTAAATACCTGTTAGTAAATTGCCCCTGACACAAGTCTCCCTGCAGTACTCCTTCCTGTGTTGCCCTGGCCACCCCAGGCCCTTCCTCTAGACCTCCCACCACCACATACATGATATCGGGAATGCAGTTTCCATATCAGTCACTGCAACTGATATCTACATTACAAGGTTGAATCTTAAGCAAATCACTTTTTAGTCAATATAGTTATTTGGTCTGCAAAGGTGGGCAGACACAGATGGCCAGGTGGCCTATCCACAGGTGACCATCAGCAAATGAAAACCCCTGTGACTGAGAGACACTGAGTAAGAAGGAAGGACTTATGTCTCCCCACAGCCCCAAAAGCAAGACTTAGTCAAGGTCCCCAGTCCACTGCCTAGCAAATCAGAAACATTCTCGTAACATCTGAAAAGCAGCCCCTTAGAAAACAGGCATGAACATGAAACCCAGTTGTGCTTTTGTGAAGGGACAAAATATCATTATTAGTAATAATATTATATTGTTACTATTATGGTAAAATCTTTTACATGTGTAAATTGATTTTCAAATAAAAAAGTAATTTTTTCATGAATGATATTCTGCTAGTTCAGCCTCACCGAATGGTAAAACACTGTATTATTTCCACATCTGTTGGTGAATAGCCACTGACCGAAGACTCCCTTCAGGGGCCCCTCTTGTGTCACCCTGACCACCCAGCCCTTCCACTGGACCTCTCCCCAGCCACACATATGTGGATATCTGCCCAAGGCCCAGCAATCAAAGAGCTGACTCCTCACCAAACAGGGGCACCAGGACCTAAGCTAGGCCAGTGCTATGCCAGTGTCCATTCAGATGGGCGGGTGAGCACGCCGTGCTGGTCATTAAGTACTTTAATACCTCCCTATCTGCCTGCACTGAGGTGTCAAGATGGAGCAGTGAGAGGCTTCCTACAGTCTGCACTCTGCACCGCACGCTCTGCTCTGTGGGCCTGTGGCAGCCCAGGGCAGAAGTGCAGGCCAGGTGGCTCCAGAAAGCCACGGGCAAATGCTGAGTGCATGGTCCGCCGTCTGGCTTTAACTGTTTAACTGTGAGGGAGGAATGGGAGATGTTCTCAGCGACTAGTACTTCAACGGGCTTCTTTCCCCTGGGCTGTGCCCCAAAGCCCCACGTTGGTGCCTCTTAAAAACCAGATATAATAACATATAACAGCCACATGGGCAAGTCCCCAACCTGCCATCTGCATCAATTTCTCTCTGTTCAATCCAGCAGAGAGAGATAATAACCTATTTTAGGCTTAATTAACATCTGGGCCCTGCTTTTGGGAGATTCCCAAGCCCATGTCTCTCTATAATTGCAAACCTTTATTTATTTGGACACTTTGATGACAGGCACATAATGGGAACTGTGGCCCCAACTCCACCCACAGCCTCATACTTGCTGGCTGCCAACCCCCCACCGCATCATCACTCTGCTGCCTCTCTTCCTGCCCATCGTCCCCCAGTATCCCTGGCCCATCATCCCCCACCCTGTGCCATTCTGTGCTTGCAGAGCACTCAGAATCTGGAGGCCTGGGCCCCCCCTGCCCACTGCTTACCCCATCACCATGAGATACCTGCACTTGGAGTGCCCAGCATTTTGTCTTGTGTACAGTAGGTGCCAAACACTTGTTGGAGGCCTTCCATTCCACTCTTTAACCCCCAGCTGTTTCATCTGAAAACTGAGTTATTGAAGCTGCCCTTCCCACCCCCCTGAGTGGTTATGAGCATCAGGAGAGGAAACGGCTGCGAGGACCCCTCTGTGAGTTACAAGGCAGCACCCACATGGCAGGGCAGCCTCAGCAGGAGAGGACTGGAGCCCCAGGGGGGTCACTAGCCAGACGCAGTCTCCCAGGCGAAGAGGCCCTTGGTGGGGCCACTCCAGCTCCGGCCTTTAGTAATGACCTGAGGAGGTCCTGGCTCTCCATCCTCGAGAAGTCCTGGGGGAAGCAGGACTCCAAGAAGCGACCAGAGAAGGACAGAGGAGGCCCGACCGCCATGTGGCCAGAATCTGTCTCAGGCATGCTCCCCAACTGGCCCAAGACCCAACCCAAACATGCCCTCCAGGTTCCTCCAGGAAGACAGCAGTGGCAATTTCGCCTATTTGCATCACAGTTTTCCATAAAAAATGGCTTACAGTCATGATTTCCTTTGACCTGCACAAGGCCATGAGGGTGGCATAATTATCCCTGTTTACAAATGAGGGCACCAGACCTTGGAGAACTGCACCTCTTCGCACAGTGTCACACAGGGAGCCTTGTAGAATAGGGTACGAACTCAAAAACAAGGCACAAACCAGGAACCAGGTGCAATGCAAACCCAGCCTTCTGAGTGGGAAGCCTGGGCTTCTGCCCGGTGGCTGGCGGGGGGGTTTACTTCAGAGAGAGAGGCAGCTTGTTGCCTTTGTTTCTCTTCTCTCCCTTCCTTTCTTTTTCTTTCTTTTTTTTTTTTTCTTGATAATAATACATATAATTTCAACTATTTGCAGGTTTAAGCCTAAACTTATCACAGAATAATAACTAATGAGGTAATGCCACATCCCATTAACACCCATACCAGTAAATTTCCCAGATAATCCTGTTAGGTACCATAAGCGTTTTTAAAAATACCATTTTGCATTAAAATGTCTCTAAAATGTGTTACACTGTTTTGTATTTTTAAATTAGATTATATCATTATAAATATTAACATGCTGACAAACAAAATAAAAAATCCAACCAGTACAGTATAGTGTAAAGTCTAAGTCCCCTGTCATGCCCACCCTCTGGGCCAGTCTGAAGATTTAGCAGGTTTCAACAGAGACATTTCAGACAGGGGACAGTGGGATCTCTCTCAGACCTCTGGGCGGAGGGTGGATTCACTTGGGGCCTTCTCAGAGTGCATGGTGACCCCTCGCGCATTTCTCCAGGTCTCCCTCTGGCTTGGAGGGCAGAGCAGTCCCTCTCCCAGCTCACCAGGGCTGGGTTCCCTAGTGGGAGGAGCTGAGGCCTTCACAAGCTTGCCCTCTCCCCTCGGGTGGTTGAGGCTGGCAAAGAGGTAGAGGAGGACTTTCTTGGCAGGGCTTCTGGCCTGCCCCCCACACTGGGGAAGGACGTGCCAACCTGCCCCCTGCAGTCTCACAGCACGATGTGACAGGTGGCAGGGAGACAAATCTTGGAATTTTTCAACAATCAGGAATGTCCACCCAGGGGCTGGGCTGTCTCAGGAGAAAGAGAAATCTTCTCCCAAAGGCCTCTGAAATTCACAGACCCTCAGAGAGGAGACAGTCCACCTCAAACATTCCCTCTAGTCTTGAGCTAATAGTATTTGCAGCATCTGCTTTGAAAGGTTACCTGAGCTCTGGGTCCTGAGCAATTCGAAGCAGGCCTTTGGACTATGTACAAAACTGAATGATGAATGCCTTCGCAAACCCTTCTAGATAACAATTTCTCCCTGATGCTCCTAAAGTCGTAGCTCACATAAACCTGGGGCTGCGGTCATAGGATGAAAAGTCACTGTTGTAGAGACTGTATACCTGTTCTCAAGCCCATTTCCCTTGCTTTCTGTGAACACTGCTAGAGTACATCTCCCAGCTTCCCTTGCAGTAATGTATCCCTGAACTGAGTTCTGGCCATTGGAATGTGGTCAGAGTTGTGTGTGTTACTTCTAGGCCTGCCCATTAAAACCTCCAAACAAGCACACATATTCTTTCTCTGTCTACTGGATAACATTCTCTGGCCAGAAGCAGATGACCTACAGAGAATTCTGAGGGACTGGGGCTGGGGTCAGCAAACATTTTCTGTAACAGGCAGATAGTAAAAATATTAAGCTTGTGGCTATATAGCCTTTGCTGCAACTCAACTCTACTACTGTAGTGCAAAGCAGCCTTAGTCAGTATGAAAAGGAATGAGCATGATTGCCTTACAATAAAACTTCATTTACAAAAATAGCCAGCAAACCCAGTTTGGCTCACAACTCCTGCTCTAGAAGATGGTGGAGCTAAAACACAGAAGGAACCTGCGTCCCTGAAAGACTGCTTAACATTCAACAATATTCAGGCTGAATATTGCATAGATGAGAAATAAAGTCCTATTATATTAAGCCAGTAAGATTATGGGATTTGTTAGAACAGCTAGCATCTTTCACTCTATTTAATTCTACCCACCATATTCTGTTCCTTCTGGGTACCAAGTTGTGGATCAGGAAATGGACCAATGAGGAAACAAAACCCAAATATTCTTCTGAAACAACCTTTAGAAGTACAGGGCGGAGAGAGGTTGCAAACAGGAGATATTCAAAAACATCCTTCAGGAAGATTTTAGGCTCAATCTGAGCCTTAGAGAGAAGCACTTTGATGGTTGAAGATGATAATCATCTGTTTTGTGAAGCTCTCTGTGACCACCCCTCCCTCCCTTGGATGGGCTGGGACATTGGCTGTCCCTCCTCTGTGTTCCCTCAATACTTTACACATAAACTGACCATGCCTCTTTTTATGTTGGCTTAAGTATTACGAGTCTTGATCTTTTCCACTGGATTATGAGCTTGATGAGAGCAAGGACCACTTCTTGTTTCCCTCTGGTTGCCTTCTTATTGTCCACCCCCATTGCCCCACCTCACAGTCCCCCATCTTACCCCCCCAACCAGCACAGCGTTTGGCACACAGCAGATACACTGTAATTGTCTCTTCAGCAAAGGAGAGGAGAACAAGGCTGAATAAATAAAGACATGTACAGGTTAAGGTCAAAATTACTTAGATAATAAGTAGGGAAACTATGTCATTTATCATTGAACTAGGACACTTTTGAGAGTGAAAGGTGGCCGTACTGTAATTGTGTGATGGCATCAGCCATAAGCAGGGACTGCCCTGAGCAAATCAGAGTCTATGGTCATCAGAGCAGTTGTCCTCTTTGCATCATGGTCTCCAAAAATACAGAGCACACCTGAAGGAAATTGGCAGTTTCTATTAGTGTGGATCTTTTAAGATTAAAAACAAACAAAAAAGAAAATTCAGAGTATAACAGAAAGGAAAAGGTGATGTGATTTGGCATTTTTTTGGCAGAAATCTGGGAGGATCAGCATAGCTCTCTCATTGCGCTATGAGTTTTCACTGGTCATGTCACCCTAATGCCAACCACAGCAGCCTGAGTTTACAGGGCAGCTCTTATTCACCCTTGTGCACCATCCCAAGCAGGGACACACACACATCGCACATCACACATCACGGTTCCATCAGGACAACAGGATCCTGTATTCCTATGTGCCCTTTATAGAGAATGTCTCCAAGAAAAACCTCAGAAGTTCCACAATTCTAGAAAACAGCCTAAATAATTAAGAAGACTGTGGCCATTTCAGCATTTCAGTAATATCTATGTGAGAGGTAAATGAAATCATAATTTCAAATATTTGTGGGAAGTTTTGGCAAATAGTGTGTTTGTGTGTGTGTGTAGACACTAATCACACTAGAAATACTAATCTGGACTGATAAATCACATACTGACAACATGAATCCCATTACAGGGAACAAATAACAATCCAGCCAGAGAGCACAGGCTATCCCGTCACAGCTGATAGAAGAAACGGGGCTGGAAATGGAGCCATGTAGTACATATGGATATCTAGAGCTTCAGATGGAGAATGAGCCCATAATCTTTCCACAGAAAACATGCCACTTAAATACCCACCTACTCTTTCCTATTCTTAATAGATTACTTCCTCATTTTGCCTGTTTTCCCTCTGTGGCCCTGGAATATGTTTCATGGAAAATGTCCCTGCCCATGTACACATTCACTCCATAGGGGAGCCCCACTGAGGCCCCCTCACCCCAACTGTGCTATTTCAATCTGAATATTCCAGCAGAAACCACTCCTTTCCTGTCCTGCACTTTACAAAGCACTTACTCATCTAGTATTTAGATTTTGGGCCTCAAAACAACCTGAGGGATAGTTTGCTTAGATAATACTATCTCCATTTCACAGGCAGAACTCACCCCCAAAGGAAATTTGCCCAAGGACAAAGAACTAATGCATGGGAAAGCCAGGGGTAGAACCAAGTCTCAAGTTACGTTCTCTTTCAGCTCTATCTTACAGGCTCACCCACAGGGACACTGCTCCCCACCACACCCTAGCCCCCAGTCCCACATTTGTCAGTTCATACTGGCATTTGCTAAGACTGGGGTCAAAGGAATGGAATGGCAGTGATATAGCATAAGACTAAAACTTCTTTTGACTTCATCAATGTGAACACCTCAAAACGGGTCTGACCAGCCATGGACTCTGTGAGCTTCCTTCATTGGCAAAAACTGCTGCAGGTGTGAGAGGAAGGACCCCACACACCTTGGCGTATCCACACATTTCACTTGGACAAGCAGTGAGGTTTGGTCCAGGCAAAACTGGAGCACCTAATCACATGGTGTTCTGTCAGATGAGCTCCTCTATTGAAAATAAGGTAGTGCACAAGCTGGCATGCAAAGACTGAGATAAGTTTATCTGCAGAAGAAGCCTTGGGGGAGAACAAACAGTAGTTCTGTTGGCTTTGTAAGGCACTGCTGATGGTTTTGTAAATCTGTACATGGTGCTGGGAATCATTTGCAAGCTGTGAACTGGAGCACAGAACTGAGAGTGTGTTGATGCACAGCCCAGTGGCCCTGCATGTGACCTTGGAAATATTACTTTCTCTTTCTCTGTGTGAGAGTTCAGTGCAATAGTGGAACCTTTAGGAATATGACCTATGGTGCTAGAACACCTGTAATGTTAGGAACAGTACAGTCTGTGCCAAGATAATTCTTCTTGCCTGCTCTAGCCTTCTCCCATCATGGGGTCTGAAATGCCCTTATTATTTGTCCTTTTATATCTCAAAGGCATTTAATATTCTAGAGTCCCCTATAACAATATCAATTCCCTGAAAAGGCCATTTAGGTAAGAGTTTGGGGCATCCACTGCAGGCTGAGGAACAATAGCTTGAGGAAGCAAAAGTGGAAACTTTACCACGTGTGAAGGAGGAGATCCTGCACTTTACACACACACAGTCAGCCCATGGTGCCAGGGAAGTGGGGCTGTTGAGGTATTCTGAAAGAGGCAGTATGGCATCTTAGAAAGAGTTCTAATCCTGGCTCTGCTATAAGCTTCTTGTGACACCTGATCAAGTTCTTTCCCTTCTCTGAACCTCAATTTTCTTGTCTGTAAAAGGACGGGACAGAAATGGAGAAATGCCAACCTTCTGCCTGGCTCTCAGGCTCACAGGGCTAGGGAGGGTGGAAGATCTTGGAGGAGCTGGTGACCTGAGCGATTGTCAGCTAATCCTGGAACAAAGGAGAGAATTTCCAACAGACAGTTAAGAACAAATTTTCATAGGAGAGGGGTCGAGGATTGGGGTAGGTCCTGGAGCAGGGGGTAACCTGCTGCGAGGGGAAAAGGGAAGCGTGCCCTCGTTATCAACTCCTTCTTATTCCAAGACTTGCTGCAGTTGGGTTCTGGTCTCCATTGTTAGAACAGAAGGCCTGCCGCCAGGTGCCCTCATGGCCTTTGATCAGATGCCTGGGTTTTGCCAAATTCCTTTGATAGGGGCTGGGTTGCTTCCAAACTAACTTACGCCAACCAAAAAGATACAGGGAAAAGAGTGCGGGACTTGGAGTCAGGGACCTCACTTCTGGCCCCAGTTTGCTAAATTATCTTAGGCAGGTCATTTATGGTCCCTCAGCTGATCCTAACTTGGCCCTTAGATTCAGTGTCAGTCCCCATTTGAGGACCCATCATGGCCTCCAAGTTTTGCGATAGTGAAAGGAATGCCTAACAAGCAACTCCTGCTGTAGGTTAGCCAAGGGAACATCACCGCCACATTAGACTCTGGTGAGGACCACAGTGGGCCCTAAGGATGAGCTCTGTCCCCAGAGCTCCAGACAGTTTCTGGCCCACAGTCACAAGTTTCTTCTATCCTGTTCCACTAAGGGATGGAGGAGGGCAGAAATACACTTAACCTTAAGCTTTACTCCTTCAGTTCACTAGTGCAGAAGGCTTGCTATTATCTAACCCAACCCATCCATTTTATCTGTGAGGACTCTCAGGCTACAGAGGGGAAGTGACTTGGCTGGGTGGGTGCAGAGAGAGTTCAGATCACTTCAAGGCCTGGATTCAAGGCTCTTCCTGCAGGTTTTCTGCCACACCACATTATTTGGGCCTTCATTTGGCTCAAATTAGAGGGATTTGGGCAATAACTTTGAAGCTGAGATGAGCAGGGACGGGACTCCAGGTCCATTCAAAGCCAATTCCACATAAACCATCCTTTTCCAAACCAGAACCACGCCTCCCTAAGACAATCAGGGAAGTTCCAAGGAAAATCTTGGGAACTGAATCTTCCTCATGTAGAGTTGAGGAGTCAATTGAATCCCAATCTTTCCTCCTTTCCAAACATATATTCTTAAAATCTTGGCTCTTCCATCTGGGTGATGACCTTGAGCTTTATCAGACCTGTCCTCCTAACCTGAAGTGAAATCATCCTTTACTCCTTCCTTAGCATTTTCTGAGCACCTACTAGGTGCTACGCACCATACTAAGTTTGGAGAATCAGAGATGCTTGAAGACACGTGCCTCCTTAGAGAACTCAGCCAACCAGGAAGGCTACAGATGATTAATAATCATGATGCAATGGGAAGAGATCCATGATCTTCCAGGGTGAGGTCTTGCCAGACCAGATCTCAGGGGTAAAAGCAAGAGGAGACCAAGTCCCTGTAGGGGCTGCCACCCCACCCACCAGGAGCATTCTTGCCAAGACAACAGACGCCAGAGCTCTCTACCTCCAGCAGCATGGAGCTAATAGATACTCATCCACACTTGGTGGTGGCGTGCTGATGAATTGAATCATAAATAGTTATCGTCAAGCATGTACCATGTATGAAATGTTAGGGTACAAAAGATTAGGGAAATGAAAATTCAACTGCCAGTTTCTGCCATCCCAAAGCTAAAAATCTGGTTATAGTCACGAAAACTGGAGGACTGTGAAAAGAGCATGGGTTTAGGAGTTTGGTCCCCTGGATCTTAATCCCCCTTGTGTAACTTTGAGCAGGGCATCACCCCTCTGTGCCTCAGTTTATTCATGTCTAAGTCGGGGGCAGGGCAAGAGCACACCCCGGAATTGCAGCATCAGTGCCGACTGAAGACGGCGGTTGGTTGGTGTTTCCCTTAAAGTTTGGACTTTCTTTTCTTTCAGGTGATTTATGGTCTGAGCTAGGTTTATGGGAAGGTGGAAAAATGAAGCCAGGATCAGGTGGGAAGCTGGGTAACAGGAGCCAGAGGGGAATGATGTTATAGGAGGAAGTGAGGTGGGAGAGAAATAACCAGGAGCTGCAGGAGAGAAGGCTATCGGAAGGGCTGCTCTGCATGGGGGTTAGAAATGAGGACCTTCGCTGGTGCCACTGAACAGCCCTAGACAGAGGAAGGAATAAGTGCCAAGCTCCAGGGCCACGTGGCCACTCAAACCCCCAAAATGGTTGTTAGTCAAGGCTACTCAAATCGGGCCTCTTCAGAGCTGACAGTGTTGGGGGTGGGGGTGGGAGGTAGTTTGGTCCTAAGTCCACTGTGGTCCGTGAACACGGATGAGCCAGCAGGGGCAGGAAGGGCCCCAGTAACAATAAAGCCAGATCCAGATGTGGGATGTGGCCATACGCAGAAAAACCTGATCCCTAGAATACAGAGCAGCCTGGCCCCAGCAGCTTCCTGCCCCACCCCACCGCCCACCCCCAGATCCCTGAGTAGTTTCCCGCGTCCGTCAGACATGGCTGCCAGCCCCAGCGTCGGCGCACGTTTCCATGCATCACTTAACCAGCAGATTCGAGGGCTACTGACGCATACCACAGAGGAAAGAGTTCTGCATATCAAATTACTAAATCCTGTTAAAAACAAGGGCAACTTGCTCCTGATAGAATTGTTACGTTTGGGAGGATTCTTGGTGACTCCCATGAGATTTTTTAATCACCAGTGTGGCGCCAGGGCTGTATTCTACGAGCCAGCTCTCTCCTTTCAAGAGCAGAACCCTTAAAAGCAGTCCGTCCCTGGGAGCTTTACTCCTTCAATTCTTGGTAGAATTTGTTTAACATCTACTGTTGTGGAGCATTGGGAGGGAGGTTTTCTTAAGGGAGGAGCATGAGTGAGGATGAGTGGGGTATTCTCCAAAACTGTAACAGTTCAGAGGGATGCAATACTATTGTTTATTTCACACAGTCCTACTCATCCCTCCTTCCCCTTCAACATACACAACAAATCCTACAAAGGAACATAGGATGTTTGTGCCCAGAGAGGCTGATGTGTGCCTCCTCCATGGACTCACACAGCCACCCCCACAGAAATCTCTCCTGCTGCCAAAGTCACTCGGGTTTTCACGCAGTCAAGGCTGCATTGTGGACATGGAGAATTTCTTAGGCTGAGGAAGAATGTGGACCATGTCTCACTGCATTTAAAGTTACACCAGGTTACGTAAAGGAGAAACATGAGCTTCACCTTGCAAAAAAGAAAAGTGAAATTTGATGAGTAAACCAGACCTTAGGTGCTTTCTGGAATGTATATTTCATCTAACCATTTAGTTTAGCTTTTGTCACACCATGTTTTACCCTGTCAGGAGCAAATTAGTCTTCAGTTTTTTTTTTTTCATTCAAAACATCTCCTCTTACACTAGTGATATCATCCTTGGAAGAATCATGTATCACCTTCACATCTCTTCTAGAATTACATCAGCCAGAGCCCTGGGGTGCAGTGGGGATAAAAGCCAAAAAGTAGAGGGTAGGGAGAGAGAAAGGGAGCTGTTCTTCTGCAGTCTGCTTATTCTCTTCTTCCTCCTTCCTCAATCCCTAAGCCCCCTTCCCTATTTACCAATCAGATAACAGGAAAAATCAGACTTTAAAGAGACAGTTGCCTTATATTTATTGATGATGTTGGTTCAGATTTCATTTGTCTGAACTTTTTGAGCAATCACTATACCTCCATCAATCACACATGAAAGCCAACAGTGGCATCCTCACTAGACAGAAACTGAATGAGAATGAAGACCCACAGACCCTGCCTGCCCCAAGTATTAGCTATATGACCTTCACTCTGTTTAATGTTCTCATCAGTTTCAAACAGCAGAGGAACTTGGTAAAGTGTGGAAATAACTTGAAATGTGAAATCTAGTCATGCAAGACAGTGATTGCCCACATTTCTGTCTGCCAGTTGTGTGAAAACCATTTAGAAGGCACACTGATGTGGGTGCCTGGGTAAGGTGGGATTGGACTTTCCTAACCTCTCCCTACCTGGGGGTTTTAAAATGTCATTCAGTGATGTGTATCTAAGGTATCTGGAGACAGGGATAGGGACTGTCAACCAACCCAAAACATAATAGTTTCAAAGGCCTGGACCTTGTCCTAATGCCCTGTGACTGAATACTTTTCAATTATTTCCCACCCACCCTTTGCTTTGCTTTTCTAAAGATGGTCTTATGCCTGAACCAACCCCATTAATTATGAAGAAAATCTTTCATCCTCCCACCCTCTATAGTTCCAGTGAATTCCAAACTCCTTGGGATCTTTGGGTCAAAGCTACTCAGAACATTGAATATCATGAGAACAAAGCAAAGTGGCCTTAGGTCACCAAGAAAGGCCCAGAATACAGTCCATTTCTACAACACAGGAAAAGGGGCCCAAAAGGGCAAAGAGAAAAAAAAATTGCAGGAGGCATAGTTTTGGCAGCATCTTATTACAACTTCCAGCTGATCGAGTGTAGCCAAACTAGAGACATCAGTTGGGAGTTTACAACAGAAACAAACACACAGCAAGCATGAAAACCCTGAGACACACACACACACCCCAAGCTCTAAAAGCTCTCCTCTGCCTTGACCTCCATGCCATTTCCCCACTGGGTCATGCTGGGTTTGTAAAAGGAAGGAAAGAGCTTCATCCACCTGCTTCCCTACCCACCCCACCTGCACCATGACTCATTCCTGCCATCATTGGAACTTACCAGCTTTCCTCCGTCTTTGACTTTCCTCGGAGGAAAACCAAAGCTGGTCCTATTCCTCAGAGAGTCCCCATGGAGACTTTCTTTAGGTCTCTACTTCATCATTAAACCTCCTTAAGCTGTTTTTAAAGTAAAAGGTGAACCACAGAAGGTAGTAAAACCTTAGAAGACCTTGAAAGTCACTCCTCCCTAAATAACCTCATAGCTCTGTTAGTGAGGAACATCATGCATCTCTAAGAATTGAATCGGAGACCAGAAAAATTAATTGAGACCACAAATTAATGAGTGAAGGATATGGCATATACACAAAGAGAAGGCTGGTCCCTGCTGCAGCACCCAGAGTTGTGGAGGGCCAGAAAGGCCCCAAACTACACAAAAAGTGGGTTCCCCTTACCCAATCACCTCCAAGCCCCGAAAAGGCTGAACACTGTCCTACCACAGCTTGCCAGCGATGGACACACTGCCTCCCATTCTCAGCAGCAGTTCCAGATGCTCACCTGTTCTCTTAAATGTTCCTCTTTATTCTCTCCCCACTCACAGGCAAACAGAACCAGAGCAGTGCTCTTAAAAAATAACAAAATGCTTTATACACATTTCTGTATATACAACTGAACGTTTTTACATGTTCCTTTTGCACAGCAAAAGATATAAACATTCAACTCTGAGAACACAGTTATGTACAAAAAAAATGTCAAAAATACTTCACAACAGTGCAAAAATATTTTACACAGTATCATGGAGTGAGATCTTTAGAGCAGGAGGAAGGTGTATTTCTAAAGGAAAACTCCTTTTTCTTAGATATAGATGTCTTTAACTGTAAACAAAAATGCAACTTACTTTCATTCCCTCTACCCCCAACAGATATTTGAGGAATTTGGCAGAATTTCAAGGGTCTGAATCTGAGGTAAACAACCCAAGCTCCTGCACCAAAAAGACCAAAAAGATGGGCAAGGAGGTGGCATGAAAGCCTCAAAAAAAAAATTCTTTTTTTTCAAATGACCTGTCAATGACAAGCTCTAAGCCGCTCCCAATTAGGGGGTGGGAGGAGAAGTTAACCCCTTCGTCTCAGGCCCCAGCTGCCCCACAAACAGGAAACTGGCCCGCAGGCACCTCTTGCCGGCCTTTGCTAACTTCGGCAGGCCCTTCTTTCACCCTGCACCCAAGAGGGCTACCTCTCTCTCCTTGTAGGGTCTGCCCCATGGGCGCACACCTCCCCACACCTCCACGTGCAACCTGAGCCCCGCTTCAAACGGAGCCAAAGATGTTGAGGGAGAGGGCCAGGTAGAACTCTGGACCTCAAGTGTCCTATATCCCCTCCCCTGGGGACAGGTGAGGGTGGTGGGAGGTGAGGGACTAAGGAGGTTATGGGGAGGCACGGTGGGGTGCCAGAGACGCGCGCAGGAGCGGCTGGGAGCTCAGCCCGAGAGGATCTCGTCTGGGCTGGCGTTCTCAGCTGGGCCAGACCCGTCCCCCACGGTAGCAGAAGTGGCATCTGGGCCCCCGCCTTCGATGGAGCTTTCGCTGCCGGTGCTCTCGCCGGACAGCAAGCGCGTTACCCGCAAGTCGTCCTGTAGGCTGCGCACGTCGTTGCCGAAGCTGAGCTCGCCCAGATCGTTAATGAGCTGCGACAGCTCGGCCTTCATGTCGGAGGCGCTGCCCAGCAGCAGAGGCGGCGGTCCAGCCCCTGGGCCCAGCGAGACCCCGCCACCCCCAAGCGCCTCCTCGCGGCCACTCTCCAGCGTGTCCAGCAAGTCCCCACATTCAAAGTGCATGGCCACCACTAGTGCCCGCTGCGCCTCGCCTTCCTCTGCTGGATCCTCCTCCCTGGCACGGTCCTCCTCCTCCTCCAGGAAGCCCTCAGTGTGCTCCTCTTCCTCTTCCTCCTGCAGTTCCTGCTCCTGCTGTTCGCCCAGCAGGTCCTCAGTGATGGAGCCGAGCTTGGGCGCGCTGCGGCTGCGCTCCACTGGTGGTTTGTAGCAGCACGGTCCATGCAGAAGCAGCTTGCGCAGCGGCACAAGCGGGATGGTGTGCGCGCCCACTAGCTCCTGCTGCTGGTGACGCGCGTCGTCCCGCCGTTTGAGCCGTTTAAATTCCGCTAGTGCGTTAGCAGACGTCTGGTAGAGCAGCAGGGCCATGGCCTGCGCCTTCTCGGGCTTGGACACCAGCACCGCGTGGCAGCGCAGCATTACCGCCTTGTGCTTGAGCTCGTGCCGGTACACCCAGGCGAAGACCTTGGGTAACCGCGCGTCCGCAACGCAGTAGGTAACGCGGTGCAGCAGGTAGAGGTGGCCGGGGCGGCGCAGCGCGCGCTCCTCGGCATGCACCATGCGGATACCCTGAGCACTCACAGTCAGCTTCATCTTGGTGCCCTGACGGCCCGCCTCGCTCTTGCTCCAGATTTTTCCTACCGCTAGGTCCGTGCAGCCTTCGCCGCGCGCCTGGATGGTGGTGGCATTGCCAAGGTAGAGAACGGTGTAAGTGGGGTCCTCGCTGGTGATGTGCAGCTTCTTGCGCTTCGATCGGAACATGCTGCCCACCCGGCTGAGCGCGCCTTCGGGGCAAGCGCGAGCCAGCGAGCTGAGCGCCGAGTAGTGCAGGCTCACCGCGTAGCCCTTGGGCTTGGATGCCTGCCGTGGCGGCGCCTCGGCCAGCAGCTCGAACTTGTGCTTCTTCCACGGCAGCATCTCCGGAGGGCGCCCCAGCGCAACTGAGAGGCGGCGGCGGGGCGCGGAGTGCGAGCCCGGCTGAGCCACCCGCCCCTGCCGGGCTTGGCCCGGGCAAGACAGAAAAACAAAACTCTTGGTAGGGAGTATGGGAGGCGGGGTTGTGGGGTAGTGTTAGGGAAACCCGCCGAAAGGTGTAGGGTAGAATTTTTTTAAAAGACGAAAATATTCAGCTGCGAGTTGGGTGGGGGGCTAGGGACGGTGGGAGCACACACAGATTTAGCGCACACAAATTTCGTCCAGCCTGGGCAAGGACAAGGGAGCAAAATGAAAGACGGAACGAAGAGTGGACCGGAAAACGCCTTTAGAAAAAAAAAAGATGCGCGCGTGCAAATAGAGGGAACCCAGTAAAAGCAGCCGGGATGGTGCGAGATTATGCAGGAACTCCTCGGCAAACGTGAAGAAAGTCCCCTCACACACACACACTCCTCGGGGCTGGGGCCAGAAACCGCGGAAACTCAATAGTGAGTGTGCCCAGGGGCCCGTGCTCCTCACCCGCAAGGGGTGCCGGAGACAGAGAGCCCCTCGGCCAGGCTGGCCCCAGAATCAGCTCCTGACCCCAAGTGCAGTCCGGTGGTGGGTCGGGCTGCCAGCTGCGGGCTCCCCGCAGCAGGCGGGCAGTGGCTCACCGCATCTTCCCTCCGGCCAAACTCGGCCGGCTCACTGTTCCGAATGGCTCCGCCGGGGCAGCGTGAGCTTCCGAGGGCCTGCAGCGCGCATGGTCCGCTCCGGGAACGGTCGCTACCTCATTTCTTCCCCCGCTGGGTGTCCGCCTCCACTCCTGGGATCCCCTCGGTCGGCTGCCCGCATTTGCAGCTGCGCCTCTCCCGTACTGCGAGCGCTGACAGGCTCTCCAGCTTCACATCCTTGCTGTCCCGAGGCCGATCTCGGGTAAATATAGGCCGGCGCGAACCATTCGCCGCGCGGGGACAGGGGAGGAGCAGAAAGAGGATCGGTTTCAGACTTGGGCGCCTGGCGGGTTCCTGATCTCTTAAAGGGACCTGGTTACAGCCCTTGGTGAAGGGAAAGGGGAGACCGGTCCAATCCGGCAATTATGTCCCAAATTTACCAGCATCTCTTTTATCTACAGATATCGCCAAGACCTGGGGTTACCCCTCAAGAAAAAGAACTTGAATTCTGACACTCCGCGCCTGGGTTGAATGGCAACTCACTGAATAAATGTGTGTCTCCATCAAAACTTCTGGGGGAGGTGGTGGAAGATGGGATTTAAACTAATTTACTATGCAAAAAGGTTAGGGAAACACTAGTTCTTTCCTTGTGAGACAGTTCTCTGAGAATGACTGGGTGAAAAAATGTTTTCAGAATTTTATTCTATAAAAGAAAATACAGAGGGACAAAGAAATCACCAAGCTTTCTTTCATTCTTTTGGAGCCCTTTCTCCACAAGTAAGCAGCAGATAGTGAAAAGTGAGATGAATGGTCATAAGAAGACTGGAGTGAACAATATAGTATATAATCCATAAATAAAGAGCTTCCTGCTCCTAATCCCCAGCAGCGCCCCGGCCTATATGCAGGCCTCAGAATAGAGCAGTTTTCTGAGATAGATATAATTTCTAAGCAATGCTTGTGTGTGGTTAGAACTTAGCTTACTTTGGCAGGCCAGTTTGTTGTTCAGTTTTCTTATGTCATTGCCGAATTTTGGGTGAGAATTCCTAGCAATAATTCAAATAACTTTTTTATTTGAGTGTCAAATAATACCTGGCCACCTTCTCCTGGGAATGACTATCACATTAATCATGCTTTTCTCTTGTGCCTAGTGGACAGTGTGGCTTTAATCATCTGACCATCTTGACCCTTGGCTGATAACTCATTTCTGGGCCCTTGAAACAACCGGCTTGCCTCTATGGACTGCTCAGTCAAAGCAAAAGAACTTCTAGCTAGAATGTGTGATAAATGTCCATTTGATCCTGCATCAAGCCCCCAAACTCATCCTGGAGGTGGCCAGTATATCCTGCTACCCTACAGTCCTAGTCCATTGCGGATCTTGTATGTCTCTGGCTTCCATGCCAGGTCCTAACTTCAGAACCACTATAAATTTTCTGGTGCTCTGCCCATGCTAACTTTTAACCTTTCTTTGAACTCTAACCCAATTTTCTCTGAGTCATTGGTGCTAAGTTTGAATTTAACTTTTCTGAGCACTTTTTGGTGCCAGGCCCTGAGCTAGAAACAGACCCAATTCCTGTTTGCAAGAAGTTCCCAGTTGAGGGAAGGATGTAAACTCCATCCCAACTCTGAGCTTACATGGATGTAGGCTCTGTAACAGCACCCTGTCTCCTCCAGTACCTGGTACAAATAGGTACTACTTAATCGTTGAATTAATGAATGACACACACATGTGTACAAGAAGACAAAGTGGGTTAAATGCCCTAAAGACCCAAAGTACTATGAGAAGCTGGAAGAAGGAAAGGTTCACTATGACTAGGAAAATCAGAAGAGGTTCTACCAAGGAGGTCATGTTCTCCAAGCAGGGAAGAATTAAGGGCTTTCTGGGTATAGAGGATAGTAAGTCCACATGAAAACACCTGCACTTGTGCAGATGAGGATGGAGTTTAATGATTGTAGCAATGAAAGAGGAGTATGTCCTGAGTTTCTAAGGGAAGGAATGGCCTTTAATGGCTGACTGGCAAGAAGGCATCACTGGATCAGAGCTGTAATACCCTACTCCTCAGCTGCATGAATGGGTTAATGGAGGGATAGCAGACATGGTGCTGGAATGAGCTAGGTAGGACACCAATAAGCCACTTAAGCCAAGGTTAATTCTTCTGCTCCAGTTTCTTAATGAACTAGATAGTATGTGCTCCAAACCAAGAACTCTAGTAAAACACTGGAAGTTAACCTGTGCTAAGTGACCTTTAGCTGGTCCACAATCTCAAAGTCTACACTCCACAAAAGTAGACATCATGTCCAAGCAGTTAACATTTCCAAATTGCTCCGAGGTCCAAGGGTCAAAAGGGTTTGGGGAGGAGGAGGAGGGACCACTAGGAGAGCTAAAGCTGGTCTCAGCCTCCCACCTTGGGCTTCATGTGGTGGCAGGGAAACCAACGGAGCACGGTGTTGGGGTTACTCCACTGGCGGGCCAGGCTTTTCAGAGGCAGCCACGGTATCAGTCCCATCCACACAGGCCCAAAGAGCTGCTCCTGTGGACTGGTCTCTGCCATGCTTGGACCACCTTCTTAAGAAGCTGGTTTGCAACCTTGGGAGGACAGAAAGGTTCTAGGCAAATGCAAGCACTCCACTGTGTGAGTGATGTTCGGTGTCTGTGCTCAAAGACCCAGGAGGAGGAGCAGGCTGTCTCCTGGAGGCTTGGGCCTGGGCCCACCTCACTTCACTGGCTGTGGATGTTCAGCCAGGACAGCTGGCGGCAGTGTCGATGAGCCCACACCACAGATCTGAGACAGCCCACACACATCTGCCAGAACACAACACCAGCAAACTCAGCTGGGAAACGTGTTGGACTGCATCAGTGGCAGACTGCATTTTTTTTTTAGTGACACCGCCCCATCTACTGGTGCCAGGCAGAAGTGCCACGTGGTGACATGGTTTCTTGGAGAACTTGAGGAGCCAGTGGTTCAGTCAACACACAGCCACGTCACAGCTGGAAGGAAACCTGGGCTCTAACTTGACATCTGAGAGTCAGCCTTTTAGCTCACAGAAAACTTTCAGGCTGGCTTTCTCCCACCTTAATTCTTGCGTAATGTTTCGCCCTCTTGGGCCCCCCCCCCCCCCGACATCCCACTGAATGAACGTTGGCTTCAGAGATGACAAATGACAAATCTGGAATCTTCAACGTCATTCAACAAATATTTGTTGGGAGTACTGTGGACAGGATGTGTGCTGGGGATATTGTACTAAAGAAGACAGACTGGCCTCATGGGATTTATATCCTACGGGGAGGCAGATAATAAACTAATAAAATATCAGACAGTAATAAGTCTCTGAAGAAAACAGCTGTATCAGGAGTGGAAAGTGGCTGGTCTAGATAGTGTGGCCAGAGAAGGTGTCTCTAGGCAGAGACCTGGGCGAGGTGGAGCCAGCTAGGCAAAGATATGGGGGTAGAACATTCTGTCCTGTACTGACCACCACGGTAGTCGCTAGCCACGTGTGGCTATTGAACACGTGAAATATAGTTGGTCCTAATTGAAATGTGATACAAGTGTGAAATACACACTGGATCTTGAAGACTTAATAAGACAAAAAGAATGTAAAATATCTCAGTAATTTTACAGTAATTAGGTATTGAATGATAATATTTTGGCTATGTTGCATTAAATAGAATATATTATTAAAATTAATTTTGCCGGTGTCCTTTCATTCTTTTAATGTGGGCACTAGAACATTTACAACTATACATATGAACAGAACTGTGCTAGGCAAAGGGCATGGCTAATGTGAAGGCCTTAAGGTGGTAATGAGCTCAGCACATTCAAGGGCTCTCCAGCTTCAAATGTCGCACTGTGTGATCATCGCCTCTGACTCTTCCCGCCCTCTTCATTCCTAACTCTTAACATATCAGTTCTTTAACCTCCTAAAGACCTCCAGGATCTACAACAGCCTTCCTCACATCAGAATTCCCTGGGCCAATTCCTGGATCACACCCCTAAATCAGAATCTCCGCTTAACCTCCTCCATGATTGAACACATATAAAAATTTAGGATGCCCTGCTCTAGCCCACTTCATTTATCTCACGATTAAGTCCTTCTAGCCTTTTATCCTTCCCCTCCTCCCCATACAAGTCCTTCCAGATGAGCACTGAGTCCACGATTTCTGTACACCACATCCACCCAGCAGAGCCCCAACCCTGGACCACTACCACAGTCCATATGCTGTGCTCCTTAGAGCTGGACGGCTAGGGAGAATCCTGAGTGGAATCCTGAAAACAGATGAGTAGGATTAGCTACTCAGGTGGTGCTTTGACACATTCTCACCCCTCCTGTGGTAGGCAGAATAATGCCCCCTCCCCCAAAGATGTCTATGTCCTAATCCCAGAAACCTGTGTATGTTATTTTACATAGTAAAGGGGAAGGACAATCGCATATCGATGTAAGGTTACTAACTAGCTGACCTTAAAATAGGCAGAGTACCCTGAATTATCCAGTTGGGCCTAATGTAATCACCTGGGTCCTTCAAAGTGGAAGTGGGTATCTCAAAAACATTATGCTAAGTGAGAGAAGCCAGACACAGAAGGAGTTCATTATATGAACTATCCAGAATAGGTGAATCCAAAATGACAGAACACAGACTGGTGGTTGCCAAGGGCTGGAGGGATACAGAAATGGGGAGCAACTGCTTAATGAATATAGGGTCTCCTTTTGGGGTGATGAAAACGTTTTGGAACTCGATACAGGGTGTGGTTGCATAACATTGTGAATGTACAAAGTACTACTTAATTTTTCACTTTAAAGTGATTGACTTTATGTTATACACATTTCTTCTCAGTTTTTTTTTAAGTGGAAGATGGAGGCAGAGAGAGCAGAGTGATGTGATATGAGATGGACTCAATCCTCCCTTGCTGGTTTTGAAACTAGAGGAAAAGGCCACAAGCCAAAGAATTCAAACAGCCTCTAGAAGCTGGGAAGGTAAGGACAAATTCTCTCCTAGATCTTCCTAAAGGAGACCCTATGACACCATGATTCTGGTCTTGTGAGACCTGTGCTGAACTTGAGCCCTGCAGAGTTGTACATTAGTGTTAATTTAAGCCAAGTTTATGGTAATTTGTATAGCAGCAATACACCTCCCATCCAGCCATTTTTCTCTCATTCCAATTACATTTCCTCTCCCACTCCCTCAAGGAGAACCCCGAATCCTCACCACTTTCCCAAAGCTGTCTGCTCCCCATCAGAGTTAAGCCCAGGGAGGACCTGGCGCTTCTTCAAGAAACTGAGCGGTTAGAGCTGTGTGAGCTGCGTGCCAACCCTAACTAACCCGCTTACTCAGCCACATCTACACCCATGCCCACCTCCTTGCTCAAGCCGCAGAAGTCTCTCTTCTTGAACTTGTCCCCTCAGATCCATCTTTCACACTGTTTCCAAACCACAAACCTAACCTTGTACCTCTTCCCATTATAACCATTCAGTGGCTTTGCAGCAAACACAGGTTATAGTCTCACCTTCTCAGTATAACACATGAAAATGTTCAGGTCTAGCACCTGCCTGCCTCTCCAGCCTCATTAATTACACCTGGCCTTGTAATTTCAGCCCCAGCAATGGAGCCTGTGCTTCTCACCATGCTCATGAGACTATTTCTTGTCTTCCTGTCATTGCACATGTGATTCTGTCTGAACTGACCTGGAATGACTAACTGGAGTGACCTCTTCCTGCCACTTCCCCTGGCTGATCCCTACTCATTTTAAAGAGCCAGCTCAGGTACCATATTCTCCAAAAAATGTCCTGGGCCTCCCTAACTCCTCCACCCTCCCTTGTGTGGATCTCTACCTCTGTATGTGGCTTATTGTAATATTATTGTCTTTGACTCTCTGCCTCTGTCTCTAGACTGTGAGCTCCTTGAGGGCAGTGACTATAGTTGACTTTTGAGCAGCACAGGTTTAAAAATACATGGGTCCACTTATATGCAGACTTTTTTCAATAAATACATTTAAAAATTTGGGGAAAATCTCAAATAGCAATTTGAAAATACTTGTAGATGAATCATGTAGCTTCACAATATCAAAATATTTTTTTAAAGTTAGGTATATCATGATGCATAAAATACATGTAGATACTAGTCTATTTTATCATTTACTACCATAAAATATATAAAATCTATTGTAAAAAACTAAAATGTAGCAAAACTTATGCACAAAGATTTACAGACCATACATGGCTCCATTTGTAGTTGAGAGAAATGTAAACAATACACACTACATACAAAATATGTGTTAATAGACTGTTTATGTTATTTTTTAGGCTTCCAGTCAACAGTAGACTATTGGTAGTTAAGTTTCGGGGGAATCAAAAGTTACATGCAGAGTTTTGTGCAACGAATTTGTGCTCCTAACCGCTGTGCTGTTCAGTGGTCAACTGTATATTTAATTAATCTTTCTGTCCCCAGTTCCTAGTATAATGCTTGCCACCAAGTCAATATTCGATAAATGTTTGTGGAATGAACATTAACCATATGTTTATTTTCACAGCATTGGACTATCATAAGCACAGACTGTCAAACTGGAAGGGCCCTTTGGAACAATTTAGTCCATGCCCTCTGGTTTTACAGATAAGGAAATTGGGGCTCTGAGAGTGCAGTGACATGGCCCTACAGTTACTTAGGGGCCACACCAAGATTAGGACCCATGTGGCCAGAATCTCAGCATAGAGTACTTTCCTGCAGGTAAACATAAAGCCAGGGGCTTTTAAACACATACATGTGTAGAACACATGTCCTGTTCTCTCTCCCCTTCTATGAGGGGCTATATTTGGAGCTCATGGGCTCATTTGGTGGACTGGGCAGAAGCAGGCCTCATCAACCAAACACACCTCTCCCTGTGACCCAACTCAGCTGCCACTCACTAGCCCCTTAATGAAAAGTCCCGTTACTGGCTCTTACTGCCACCAAGAAGTTAGAGTCAAGCGTGGCTGTCATGGGATCTACATGGTGAGACTTCGGTCTCCCTAGTGAGAGGTCCATGGGGGTCCATAAGAGTATGGTGGCCCATTGACTTTGTCTGCTTTTCCCAGGGACCCTTGAACTCTCCCTAAACAATGAGAGTAATAGCAGTTCTTACTTCTCAAGAAATAGTATAAAGAAGTACCAGTGAAATTAAATGTGTATGGGAAATACTGAAGATATTCAAATTGAGAGCAGAGAGGATATTATGCAACCTGTGTTTTAGTTTGTTTCTTGTGTTTGAACTTCTCTCTGAGCATGTGGTCCAGCACACCTTTAGCTGGACTATGCAAATGAGATGTCTCCTCAGTCACAATTATTAGCAGTACCGGCCCCGCCCCACTAGGTGCTGGGGAGACAGATGCACGTGGTCTCACATTTAAGGAGGTTGTAATCCAGTACTCACTGATTCAGAGAGGACTCGAGGTACTTTTGGTATGCTGCTGTAGAGGATGAAACATAGGTGCAAATAAGCTTGCTCTGAGGTAGTGAAGGCTGAGCTTAACACAAAGCACTCTGGGGGCTCAGAAGGAAAAACAAGTCCCAGCCAAACAGTGGAGAGCAGGGCTCTCATCAAGGAGGGAGGGGACTCCATGTTTCACTGAAGGATGGGCAGATTGCTGTGGACAGAGACAGGAGTAGGAAGTCCAGAAGGAGGAATGGTTTGTGCAGATGGTCATTAGTGTTGAGCACTAAACAGCTGGTCCAGAGGCAGGGCACTCAAGCATATTGAGCATCTGCCATGTGTCAGACACTGCTCTAAGTGCTTCAGATCCATCCAGATGTTTCATCCTCATAAGAATGTCATGAGGTCCATGCTAGTCTCTTCATATTACAGAGGGAAAGAACTGAAGCTTAGAAGAGTTAAGAAACTTGCCCAAATTCTCCAAAGCCTATGCTGTTTGTGTTTAAGTCAGGTCAGGGCCTGACTCTGGAGGGCCTTGAATGGCAGGTGAAGGCATGTCCCAAGCTGTAGTGAGTCACTGGAGGCATTTGAGCAGGGATGTGCTGCTATCAGAGTAAGAGCTCAGACACCCACATCCTGCCTTGTTGCACTGAGAGTTCCAGAGCAAGATGCTTCCCTTTCTGGGCCCTCACCTCGTTTGTGAGGCAAAAATTTCCCTTCCAGTTCCAAGATCATGGGAGACAATATTGGTTTCCTAGGGTGGCCACAACAAATTGCCATAAACAGGGTGACTTAAAACAACAGGAATTTTTTCTCTCACAGTTCTGGAGGCCAGAAGAAAGAAGCATCCTTCCTTGCTTCTTCCTAGCTTTTGGCAGCTGGTAATCCTCAGCAGTCCAGTCCTTGGTTTATAGTTATATCACTCTAATCTCTGCCTCTGTCCTCACATGGCATTCTCCCCATGTCTTCTCTGTGTGTGTTTAATTGTGTATCTTCCCATAAGGATCCCTATCGTTGCATTAGGGACCACTCTAATCCAGTATGACCTCATCTTCACTTGATTACATCTATAAAGACCCTGTTTCCAAATAAGGTCACATCCACAGGTATATGGGGTTAGGGCTGGAACATATCCTTTTTTTGAGAGACACCATTTAACTCAAAACAGAAGCCATGACAGGAAATTGCAGCACTGAGAGGGGAACAAAAGAGAAGTCAGCTGTCTACAAATGCTGGTGATCACCCTGTGCCCCAAAGCCCCCAGAAATGTGCTCACCAAGCCCCACGCTTGCCATGAAGCCCCATCTTTCACGGACTACTTGCTTGGAAGCTTGCCACCCGGTCAGGACCCAGGGAGAAGTGCAAAGGCATGAGCAGCAAGTCAAGAGAAGTGACACCATGAGCTTGACAAGTGAGCTTCCTCACAGGTGCTGCCAGAGACCAGAACCAGGCTGGTTTATCCCCTCCAAAGGTGGAGGGGGGAGAAATCACTACCCCTGCACAGTTAGCTTTAAAACAGAAATCTTGGGTCTTAATATTTCCATTTGCAATAATAATATTTGCAATTAATGGTGACTGAATTTGTTAAATGGTGGTTCACAGTGCTCTCAATCATCACATGACAAAGAGGGTAGGAAGTAGTCTTCTGAGTTACATGGTGAAGGCACTGCCCTGCTATTGCCAGCCTAACCACCCTTTCTGATACCATCCTTGTTGCCCTGTTATTTCAGATATGGAGGTATAACAAAGGGTAGCATAAGGAGGAAGGGACCCTCACAGGGTAAGAAGTCTATTAAGCAACTTAGTAGTCATCCATTCCAACACCCACTTTGAATCATAAACCTGCTTTAGAACATCCTGACATTTGGTTATCTAGCCTTTGCTTGAGTACCCCCAGTGGTAGAGAGCTCACTACCTTACAAAGCTTCCATGCCATTTTGAAATACTCTGATTGTAAGAAGGCTCTGAAAAAGCTCAACCTAAAATTGGGACTTGGTAGTTTCTACCCATTTGTTCTAGTTCCACTTGCCTTGAGTCTACTCAGAGCAATCTTCTCTCCTTTCCCTGTAACAGTCCTTTGCATAAATAGAAATGGCTCCCATATGCCCTTGGAGTCCCCTCTCCTGTGCCACCTGGTCACACTCTCTTCATCTTTTCCACCTTCCCTGACCATTTAAGTTGACATGTTAACTTATTAATGTATTTATTAGAGTGATTTAAGGGGAGGGATCATATTTAGGGACAAAAAGTAAAATCCCCATGGTCAGAAGGCCCTCCTGGTGGAATAAGATCTAACTGGTGGTGTAGTTCATTACTCCACTGCTGACCTGAGCTATTTAACCTTGGATGAGACCCTCTGTCAGGCTGATCACCACAAAATGTTAGCTAAGAGGGGGAGGAATTTTGTCCAGTGCTGAATCCCCAGAACCTAGTGATGACTAACTGAATGAATAAATGAATGAATGAGAGAAACCTGACACTTTCTAGCTGCAGATTTTCGAGTTGGTGATTATTAATTCTACTTCTAGCCTTCTTTATTTTACTTTGCTTAACTTTATGGGTCCTTTCTTACTTGATTTTTGTGGGAAAAAACAATTGCAAAGTCACTTGTGAATAAAAGACTCTGGTTATTCTACCTATACCTACAAGAGTTGGGGAAAAAGTCATAGATTCAAATACAGTACACATAGGACCTTGTAGTTTGTATCACCAAAGTAAGAGGTCTTTTATGTTTTGCATTGCATACACAATGACTTGCACAAGCAGGCAATCAATGTGATTGAAGTCATTCAAATTAGTCATTTATAATAAACACAAATAAAGGGCTGCTGAATTATTAAAACTCACTCATGTGTAAGAATCCACCTGTTTTCAACAGGGATAAATTGAGAATGGCAGATACTTGAAGGGAGTTTTCCCACTGATTCAGTGGGAAAACTCTGCAGACTGTCAGACTTCTGTTTTCACAACTCTCAGCCTTATGCAAACCGCACTAATGTCTTTGTGGAAGAAGATGGTATAGAGAATGGGAGAGAGGGAGGGGCAGGGTGTAAGCTTGCCTTGGAACAATTTTTCTGCTACTGGCACATTTTTGGCCAACTAGTAAAAAGACAAAAGAGAAACCTATCCACTCACCCCTTTTCCTCTCCAGACAGTTGTGGGGTCCAAAGGCACAGCAGTGTGTAGAGAGACAGCAGAGAGGTTTGTTCCTGAGTGTGGGCTTCAGGGCTTGCAACTATATTTGTTTAGCCACAGTAAATCAAGTATTATGCAACATCACAAATGAGGAACCGTCTCTATGCTGCTCTTTGAAAGCTGGATATGAATCAAAATCAACACACTCTCCTCCGGGGTTCAACTGTTCAGAGAATCCTAGCTTCAACAGAAGGGCTCAGCTGTGTGGGGAATTGGGAGGATCTGATCAGTCTTCCTGACATAATGCTGGTGGATGAGCACTTCCACTGTCGTGACAAAATGAGGAGAGGAGTTTGTCTGGGTTGTGTTGTTCCGGGAATTGTGTAGGTGCAATGGCTTCTACAGTTGAGGTACAGGACCTGGGCTGATTCAGCTGTGCAATGCCCTCACTTGGGCAGCAGCCAGTACCTTGCTGCATTCTTCACTCCCCACCATTATCATTATCCCTCAATCTCACTTTGTTCCTCCAAATCTGGATCCCATGCTTTGATCTCATCATCACCTCAATTCCCTTTTGTCTCAACTATCTCAATGAACTAGCCTCACAATCCCCCAGCATGGATCAGTTATATGTGTGGATTCTCACCTGTATTTGTTCAGCTGTGAAAACTGGTACCCCACAAACTACTGGACAATGATGGTGCAGCACAATCAGATTTGCTACCTAAACAGGACAGAGGTTATTATTATCCCCACTAAGATGAGAAAACTTGAGGCTTAGTTCTTTTTTGATGGTAGATTTAAGGAATGCCTTAGGGGGAACACTAGAATCATTTATGCCCTATTTGTCAGCTAAGAGAAGTTGCTATTTTAATCTTACAAGGTTGGGGTCCTTTTTGACTCCCCACCAGTTTTGACTAAATTATCAAGACTTTATTTGGTCAGGACATTTTGTAGTCCATGAGAAGAATGGCAGTAGAAACCCAAAGTGCTTGCTTTTTCTAAATCTCTAGAGGTGACACAATCTGGAAAAGAAAACAAGGGTGAAGTTCCACTTTACTGCTTGAGCTCTAGGATAAGATAGCAGGTGTCTTTATATCATATGTTGTTGCTGTCATGAGAATGTAAAATCCATTTAATCTAACTTTATGAGTTAGTTTTATCTTTAACCACTCAGCCAAGAGAATGCCAGGAACTGTCTGCTTATTTTCTTCCATGGGTCTTCTCTGTATCTTACTTCTGGAGATTATGTTCAAGTTTTTAAGATATACTATTTCTAAGTTGGGAAATGGGAGAAACTGTGTTCTGATGCAATCCTTGGCAGGTCTGTGAGCACTGCCTTACTGAAGGTTCCCCAGCTGCTGCACTGCTTGTCAGGAATCCATTCACTCCAATTCCGTAAGAGTCAGCAGTGAGGTGTAGCACACAGTAGGCTTGGCAGGGAATCCAGAGATGGGTGGTGGTATGGTCTCCGCTCTGCATGCCCCTAACTTTACTTTTAGCCAGTCCACTTCAGTGCCTTCATCTGCACCAGAGGGAGTGAACTTCTGGTACTCAAAATGTGGCCCGTGGACCAGACCAGCAGCATGGGCATCACCTGGAAGCTTGTTAGAAGTAGTGTCCCTGGCCCCACCCCAGACCTTATTAGTCTGAACGTGCAAGTAAGATTTCCAGGAGAATTCATATGCATATTAAAGTTTGAGAAGCACTGGGTTCTAAAATATGTACCAACAATCCTCAATCTCCCCGTTCCACAGAAACTTGGGTTTGACTCCTGACATCATGCACATTCCATCTATGACTTGGGCAAACTGATTGCTCTCTGAGAATAGTTAACACTGAGGTGGTTGTCCAGGTTAGTGACATGTAGGAAAACGCCCAGCACCCACTTAACTCTAACTCAAATTTTTATATTCCCATTATAATGTGGCACAAAAGCCCAGGCGGAAGAGTGAAGCCAGCTGTTAATACTTTAGTTGAAGGAAATTTTTAATACAATTGTAAGTGGAACTTATAAACCTTTTTTAAAAAATCTTTGAAATAAAGCATTTAAGTTAGATCTTGTTGGCTTTCCATGCAAACTTGTCAAGCTCTGCAAACATTCATCCTTCCATTCAGAAGTACCATCCAGACAGGGACTACTCTCCCGGTTTCGCAGATCGAGAAAACTAAGTACACAAAAAGCGATTTAATTGCTGGGCTTGACCGGCCTTGGGAAGCTGGCGGAAAACTAGCGCCACCTCGCGCGGCAGAAATATACTTTACCCGAGTATACTTTTTCCTTGGGACGAAAACAGCCGAGAGGCGGGGGTTACTACAGACAATACAATCAGCCATCTTTTCCAGCGCTCTCAGTTCCTCGCCGGACGCTAAGGACAGATGCACAAATCAGGAAGGTACCATTCCTTTGATTATCAGTCTGCGAAATTTGAGAGAATCACAGAGGTATCCATAGAAAACTAAGGTCTCAGGCCATTTTTACATTTATTTTCTATAATGCTGGCAAGTGCGAGACATATAAAGGCAGTTTGGTTCAGGTTATTTCACTTTTTCTTCAACTCGGGTCTTCCCTTCTTGGGCTCGCTCAAACGTCACTTCCGGGGATCCAGTCTTGAATACCGGAAAACGTGTAGTCTCAGTGCAGAAGGGTCGTGCGAGCGTGTGAGGCAATGGGTCGGAGGAAAGTTACGAGTAGTGGGTCCCTGGGTCGGGCCCTTATCCGCCATCAGACTCAGCGGAGCCGTAGTCACGGACACACCGACTCCTGGGTAAGACTGACACCGCCATCTTTCTCAGCTTTTCTGTGTAGTTATGCGAATCTGACTGCTTCGAAACCTGGGGTCAAAGCTCATGGAGAAATTGACACCTAAATAGGGTTTGCAGGATGAGTATGGCTAAGTTTCTGCCACACAGATAGGTAGGTCCTCTTTTTAGCCAGGCATGGGCACAGAAGCAGAAGCTTGAGGGCTGGAGTGAGATCTTGAAGGGTCTTGAACATCGAGATAGTAACTTGTCTTATAAGCCACGGGAACGTTTGAGTAGGAAATTTATTCTTTCATATTTGTTCAAAGAATTGACCCTTCAACAGCGGCTGGTTACTACCAGAAAAAGAAGAAGAAATCTCTGCTTTACCCCTATTCCCTAGTGGTTTCGTTCCAAGATGAACAATTCATCTCCAAAATGTGTCGGGTCCGCCTGATATATCCCTGGCCCTAGGGATGGATGATCATAGTTTTACTTGTTATTGCTATTTTGGCCACTCATAAGCCCACGTGCTTGAGACTCACCAAGATCTCAGTGTCTGTCAGTGTTAAAGTCAAAGATGTCCCTGGTGCTGTGAGCCACTATCACACCACGTGATTTCCATCTATATAATAAGCAGAGCAAACAGTTGCATCTATATTCAAAAGGACACACTCTCCAGACATGAGATTACTGATAACTTTATTTGATTTCTAAGCAACTTGCTATTAATGTAGCCTTTAGGAGGTGGTGGGTAGATTGTGGATTCTAAAGAACTGGATTCTAATCCTTACTCTGATTTTTCTGATTCCCTGGCCTTGGGCAAACCACCTCATCTTTTAAGCTTCAGTTTTCTTATTTATTTGTACCTGTATTGAGCATGTAGGTAGGATGGTGTTGGTCAAACTCTGGTTGTGTCTGGATATCAGTTAAGTAGGTGACATCATCTGGTTTCAATAGAATTCAAAATACCAGAGAGTATTCCTAGGTAAGGTAACTTTGTTTCAGGATTCTTTTGTTTCCATTTTATTATTCTGAATGGCACACATTCTTTTCGCTGTGTGTATCACAGCATTTGGGTCACTGTGTAAAATGTATTTCTTACTCTGGGTCTCCATCAAAAAATCTGACTTTGGCTGAACCCAGAGAGTCTGGGTTCAAATTCTTCCTCTACCAATTATTTACTGCAATTGAGGGAAGTTATTTTATCTATTTAAGCTTGTTTCCTAATCAGTAAAATAGAAATACAATAAAATTTGCTTCAAAATGGTTTCAAAAATTCAGTGAAATAATGAGTGGACAGTAACACTCAGTGGAGATAAGAAAGTGCTCACAAACTATTGTTAGTATTGACTCTAAAGGGACTGACACCACTCTCAAGGCCACAGAATAGTTCCTTGGGAGTGTAGAGTTTGGGTGTTCAACAGCAGCTGTATTATTACCCTGTGTTTTATTTATAGTTGCACACAAGTGAACTCGATGATGGCTATGACTGGGGTCGTCTTAATCTTCAGTCTGTGACTGAACAGAGCTCCCTTGATGACTTCCTGGCAACTGCAGAACTTGCAGGAACAGAGTTTGTAGCGGGTAAGTCATCTGTCACTGATGATACCGCTAACATTTCCATCTTTGCTGATTAGATACAAAGAAGTGTACTTGGAAATGTTTTTCCAACCTGACTATACTCATAAACAAGCTGTCTTTAACCCAAAGACAGATATCCCAGAAGCAGTATGGGAAGGTCCAGTTGAACTCAAGTTGTGAGGTACAAAATGTGCCAGTTCTAAATTCAGCTCTAAAAAACACTTCAGGTTATATATCATCTTATCAAGCTCAAGAAACTCACTCAAAGGAAAAAAGACCAGTTAACATTACGGTAGACCATACCAGAGTTTTCCAGAAAGTTTTCCAATACCACTGTTACAAACAAAATCCTGGGCATGCTGCTGTTATTTAGGCAGTTTGACTTGTATGTTAAAGCATTTGACAACACATTAGACTGACTTTTTCCATGCATGTAATTTGTTTTACTCACTACTCTCCTTCATTGTTGTTGCTTTAATGAGTCTTCTAGGCCCTTAGAAAACTACCTGGCACAGAGGTAGCATTATAAACTATTATTTCTATTACACTTATTATTATAAATTTTACTTTGTTTAGCAAATTCATTCATATGTTCAAAAAGCTTTTATTGAGCCCCAGGTGCTCTCAGGCATTTTATTGCCTATTGAGAGTACAGTGTTGAGTAAAATAGATTTTGTTTCTGCAAAATGTTTAAGTGCTATGAGAGAAGTCTGTAGCAGACAGTGACATTGCAAAAGATGCAGTCAGTATTCATTTCTCTGTGAAGGAAGACTTAAGGGCCAGTCAGAGAAAGCTTTACCCTGGGGCTGAGTCTCAGAAGATGAGTAGATGTTAGGACAGGTGAGATGACACAGGATATTATACATGGGCAAGCAGAGGACTCAAGCTAAGATGTGAGCAGTGTTTAGAAAATAGTTAGAGGTTTGGCCACACTGGTTGTTTTTTTTTTTTTTTTGGTATCATTAATCTACAATTACATGTGCAACATTATGGTTACTAGACTCCCCATATCATCAAGTCCCCCCCCACACATACCCCATTACAGTCACTGTCCATGAGCGTAGTGAGATGCCATAGAATCACTACTTGTCTTCTCTGAGCTGTACAGCCCTCCCTGCCCCCCCCCCCGCTACATTATGTCTGCTAATTGTAATGCCCGTTTTTCCCCCTTGTCCCTCCTTTCCCACCCATCCTCCCCAGTCCCTTTCCCTTTGGTAACTATTAGTCCATTCTTGGGTTCTGTGAGTCTGCTGCTGTTTTGTTCCTTCATTTTTTTTCTTTGTTCTTATACTCCACATATGAGTGAAATCATTTGATACTTGTCTTTCTCTGCCTGGCTTATTCACTGAGCATAATACCCTCTAGCTCCATCCATGTTGTTGCAAATGGGACGATCTGCTTTCTTCTTATGGCTGAATAATATTCCATTGTGTATATGTACCACATCTTCTTTATCCATTCATCTACTGATGGACACTTAGGTTGCTTCCATTTCTTGGCTATTGTAATAGTGCTGCAATAAACATAGGGGTCCATCTCTCTTTTTCAAACAGGGCTGCTGCATTCTTAGGGTAAATTCCTAGGAGTGGAATTCCTGGGTCAAATGGTATTTCTATTTGAGTTTTTTGAAGAACCTCCATAGTGCTTTCCACAATGGTTGAACTAATTTGCATTCCCACCAGCAGTGTAGGAGGGTTCCCCTTTCTCCACATCCTCGCCAACATTTGTTGTTGTTTGTGTTTTGAATGTTGGCCATCCTTATTGGTGTGAGGTGATATCTCATTGTGGTTTTAATTTGCATTTCTCTGATGATTAGCAATGTGGAGCATCTTTTCATGTGCCTGTTGGGCATCTGAATTTCTTCTTTGGAGAAGTGTCTGTTCAGTTCCTCTGCCCATTTTTTATTTGGCTTATTTGCTTTTTGTTTGTTGAGGTGCATGAGCTCTTTATATATTTTGGATGTCGACCTCTTATCTGAAATGTCATTTATGAATATATTTTCCCATACTGTAGGATGTCTTTTTGTTCTACTGATGGTGTCCTTTGCTGCATAGAAGCTTTTCAGCTTCATATAGTCCCACTTGTTCATTTTTGCTTTTGTTTCCCTTGCCTGTGGAGATATGTTCATAAAGAAGTTGCTCATGTTTATGTCCAAGAGATTTTTGCCTATGTTTTTTTCTAAGAGTTTTATGGTTTCATGACTTACATTCAGGTCTTTGATCCATTTCGAATTTACTTTTGTGTATGGGGTTAGACAATGATCTGGTTTCATTCTCTTACATGTAGCTGTCCAATTTTGCCAACACCAGCTGTTGAAGAGGCTGTCATTTCCCCATTGTATATCCATGGATCCTTTATCATATATTAATTGACCGTATATGTTTGGGTTAATATCTGGACTCTCTATTCTGTTCCACTGGTCTGTGGGTCTGTTCTGGTGCCAGTACCAAATTGTCTTGATTACTGTGACTTTGTAGTAGAGCTTGAAGTCTGGGAGCGTAATTCCCTGTTTTATTCTTCCTTCTCAGGATTGCTTTAGCTATTTGGGGTCTTCTGTGGTTCCATATGAATTTTAGAACTATTTGTTCCAGTTCATTGAAGAATACTATTGGTATTTTGATAGGGATTGCATTGAATCTGTAGATTGCTTTAGACTGGATGGCCATTTTGACAATATTAATTCTTCCTAGCCAAGAGCATGGGATGAATTTCCATTTGTTAGTGTCCTCTTTAATTTCTCTTAAGAGTGTCTTGTAGTTTTCAAGATATAGGTCTTTCACTTCCTTGGTTAGGTTTATTCCTAGATATTTTATTCTTTTTGATGCAATTGTGAATGGAATTGTTTTCCTGATTTCTCTTTCTGTTAGCTCATTGTTAGTGTATAGGAAAGCAACAGATTTCTGTGTGTTAATTTTGTATCCTGCAACTTTGCTGAATTCAGATATTAGTTCTAGTAGTTTCGGAGTGGAGTCTTTAGGGTTTTTTATGTACAATATCATGTCATCTGCAAATAGTGACAGTTTGACTTCTTCTTTACCAATCTGGATGCCTTGTATGTCTTTGTTTTGTCTGATTGCCATGGCTAGGACCTCCAGTACTATGTTGAATAACAGTGGGGAGAGTGGGCATCCCTGTCTTGTTCCCAATCTTAGGTGAAAAGCTTTCAGCTCCTCGCTGTTAAGTATGATGTTGGCTGTGGGTTTGTCATATATGGCCTTTATGATGTTGAGGTACTTGCCCTCTTTACCCATTTTGTTAAGAGTTTTTATCGTGAATGGATATTGAATTTTGTCAAATGCTTTTTCATCATCTATGGAGATGATCGTATGGTTTTTGTTCTTCTTTTTGTTGATGTGGTGGATGATGTTGATAGATTTTCGAATGTTGTACCATCCTTGCATCCCTGAGATGAATCCCACTTGATCATGGTGTATGATCCTCTTTGTATTTTTTAATTCGGTTTGCTAGTATTTTGTTGAGTATTTTTGCATCTATGTTCATCAGGGATATTGGTCTGTAATTTTCTTTTTTGGTGGGGTCTTTGCCTGGTTTTGGTATTATAGTGATGCTGGCTTCATAGAATGAGTTTGGAAGTATTCCTTCCTCTTCTATTTTTGGAAAACTTTAAGGAGAATGGGTATCATTTCTTCTCTATATGTCTGATAAAATTTAGTGGTAAATCCATCTGGCCCAGCGGTTTTGTTCTTGGGTAGTTATCTGATTACCGATTCAATTTTGTTGCTGGTAATTGGTCTGTTTAGATTTTCTGTTTCTTCCTTGGTCAGTCTTGGAAAGTTGTATTTTTCTAAGAAGTTGTCCATTTCTTCTAGCTTCTCCAGCTTGTTAGCATATAGATTTTCATAGGCCACACTGGTTTTTAAAGAATTCATGGACAGGATGTGATGAGCAAACACAGGGGAAGTAGGCAAGGGCCAGATCCTGGAGAGAATAAGTGCTTTAGAAGACTCTTTAGAGTGGTTTAAGCAAGCATAAAACATTTCATATTTCATTTTTTGAAAGATCACTGATAGATTTTGAGGAAGAATGACCAGTTAGGAGACTTGCTTTAGTCCAGAAAGAGAAACAGGCCAGAACTGAAATAATAGAAGAGTAGAGACAAGAACAGGAACAGGATTGTTAATCAGGTAGAATAAACCAGACTTTGTAGATGGGGTGGAGAAACTGAAGAAGAGTGAGGAGTGGTAGAGCCATAATTGGAGGCCAGATAAAAGAGGAGTGGAACAAGTAAGTGGTAGAAGGTAAGAAAATAGAGTTAATGAGCATGTCATATTCCTTTGAGATATTTGGCTATAGCAGGGAAAGAGGGGTGTATGTGTAAGATCAGAGTTAATATTAGCATGTGCATAGGTTATGGGGTGAGAGCCAGTAGAGAGGGAGAAGTTGAAAATACATGGTCAATATCTGTTAAAAATTTAAAGCACATATCTTATGACCCACCATTTCCACTTTTCAGTATCTGTGCTAGGGTGGTGATTCTCAACTTTTAGTGAGCATCAGAATTACCTAGAAACTGGTTACACAGTTTCCTTGACCCCTCCTCTTAAGGTTCAGTAGGTATAGTTTGAGCCTGAGCATTTGCATTTCTAACAGATTCTCAGATGATGCTGTATTTTAACAAAGAACCCTTGGAAATAATCTGCATGTTCAGTAGGTGGGGAAATGGCTAAATTGTGGTATAGACATTCTGTGGAATACTATGCAGCAGTTAAGAAGAATGAGGTAAATTTCAGTATACTAATGTGAAGGATCTCCAAGACCTATTATCAAATGAAGAGACCAAGTTGCAGAATAATGCATATAATATAAACCATTTGCATTAAAAAAAATCTGACCAGTCCATATATATGTGTGTATATTAGAAAAAAAAACTTGGAAAGCTATACTTTTCTTCTGTAACCTCAAGGTAGGGAACTGAGATTGCAGTGGTGGGGGAAAAGGTTAGGGGTTGGTCAGAGAGAATGTTTGCTTTACTTACTGTGTTGCTGAAATTTTTACGAGGAAAGTTTATTGCGTAAATAAAAGTTAACTTTTTAAAACATGAAAGAAAATAGAGATTAATGAGGAAATGGAATGACATTTGAGTCTGGAAGGAGATGGGAATAGAATGGGATCAAAAGCAGAGTTGGAGAGATTAGCTTTATATACAAGGAACACAGCTTTCTCAGGCTGAAAGGAAGCTGAAGGATGCACACATTGAGACTGTGTAGATGAAAGGTTGAGAGTGTGTATATCTAATTTCAGTTTTTCTTTCATTAAGGTAAAAGGTCATCTTCTGAAAGGAAATGGTCAGAGGAACAGTAGGGGATTTAAGAAGGGTAGTTACAGTTTAGAGAATAGGAGTAATAAATCCAGAGATAACATTTTCTTTCTTTTGTGAGAAGTCCCAAGGTCTTAGCTGACATTGAGCCCATAAATTTATAGTGGTAGCATGATACTGTGATATAATATGAAATACTTGTTCTTCTTCCTGAGTTCCTGACAGAGAAATTTCTAAGACCTTTGGAATCTCTGGAGTGATAAGAGTGTCTTTTTAGATGCTAATGAGGTCATTGGTGGTTGGGGGGTCCCACAGATAGTTTTAGGATGGGGTTGGTCTCCAGACAGGCCTGGGCCTAGAAAGTTGCGACTTTTCAGCACTGTCTCTGGGGAGAGGAGAGGGATTAAGTTAATCACTAATGGCTAGTGACTTAATCAAGCATGCCTACATAATGAAACCTCCACAAACCTTTCAAAAATCCATTAAAATTCCTAATTAAAATCTCTTCTTTTCCTTTCTCATAATAATGTAGAGGTGATAGAATTTTGTCTCAGTTCTCTGTGGTGTGTAACATTTACAACAACATGAATGGAGCTAGAGGGTATTATGCTCAGTGAAATAAGCCAGGTGGAGAAAGACAAGTACCAAATGATTTCTCATTGGTGGAGTATAACAACAAAGCAAAACTGAAGGAATGAAACAGCAGCAGACTCACTGACTCCAAGAAGGGACTAGTGGTTACCAAAGGGGAAGGGGTGGGGAGGGAGGGATAAGGGGATTAAGGGGCATTGTGATTAGCACACATAATGTAGGAGGGGCATGGGGAAGGCAGTATAGCGCAGAGAAGACAAGTAGTGACTCTAGCATCTTACTACACTGATGGACAGTGACTGCAATGGGGTGTGGGGAGAGACCTGATAATACAGGTGAAAGTTGTAACCACAGTGTTGCTCATGTGAAACCTTCATAAGATTGTATATCAATGATACCTTAATAAAAGAAATATTGTGTATATGTACCACAGCTTCTTTATCCGTTCATCTATTGATGGACACTTAGGTTGCTTCCATATCTTGGCTGTTGTAAATAGTGCTGCAATAAACATGGGACAGAGATTCTTAACCTGGACCTCAAGTTTCAGCTATGTGTGAACCCTGGAATTGCATGCAAAATTGCACATGTATGTGTGCACATATGTACATTTTTGGGTGGGTTGATTGATGGTCCATGGTTTTTAAGTAGAAATGATTTGTAGGACATCCAGTTGGTGTGTGGATAGTTGGAGAACTGTTTGTTGGATTCAGAAGTATTAGTAGTGAAAACAGTTCAGACAGGTGCCTGGCTTTTCAAATGCTTATCTCATATAGAAATTATAGCAGTGTAGTAAGTAGTTCATCAGTTCCAACTAGAGTAAATCTCTGCTTTATCTTTTTTTTCCCACCCACTCCCATTGGCTTACAGTTATTCTCCATATGCAGAATGAGGAGATTGAGTACATGGAATCTTTACAATTGTTTCTCACTTTGTTTCTGTGAAATGCATTCAGCATACAGAGTTATATAAAATCAGTACTTGAAAAAGTGGTTGACATTTGGAAAACTTTATAAGGATTTTTCTTTCTTTCATTCCTTTTTTTTTGGTAGAAAACTTCATTTGAAAATTATAATTTAGCCAAGGCTAGCAGCATCTAACTCAGGAAAAACTTAAATTCTGTTTTAGGTGTTCATATTTTTAGTTTTTCAAGTAATGACCAATGTTCAGTATCTGTAGTGCCACTTACATAACACTACTTTTCTTTTCTATAAACAGAAAAACTTAATATCAGGTTTGTTCTTCCTGAGACCAGAACTGGCCTGCTGTCTTTTGAGGAGAGCCAGAGAGTTAGGAAACTCCATGAAGAAAACAAACAGTTCTTGAGTATACCAAGGAGGTGAGTTGAAAAAGAATTTAGGACATTTCAAGGCCTAACAAAGCCACCGAGCATAAAAATTTTAATTTGGTGTTCTCTTTTTCTCAGCTGCCATTAAAATCTAAATCCCTTATTTTATTTTGGTAATTCATGTAGAATTTTTTTTTTTTTTCCCTCCATGATTGTTTCAGACCAAGGTGGGACCAAAAAACTAGCCCAGAAGAACTCAAACAGTCAGAGAAAGATAACTTTCTAGAATGGAGACGACAGCTTGTCCGGTGAGTGTTTGAAGATTTGCCTTGAAATTTTGAGTCAGGCATTTTATTTATTTTTTATTTATTTATTTTTTTACATCTCTCCATCACTCCTTTTTATTTTTATTGCCATGCTTGACATACACGAAGCAATTCATTTTTATTGTACGTTTTGTTCTTAGGTTGAATTTATAATTTTATAATCTTAAACAATTAACTAGTAAAGATAACATAAGCTTATTTATGTAGTAAATCCAAGTAGAATAAAATTCTGTGTCTGCTTTATATCTAGTGCTGACAACTCTAAAAGCATACCCATTTTTATTTAACCAACATTGAGTCAGGCATTTTAGTGTACTTGTGCTGCTGTTTGCATTTGAAGACTTGACTCTTTTAAAAAGGAAATGGTAGATTTCTTTTAGGTGCAAATTTTGTGTGCAGACAGCGTTGCTTGGATCACGTGCATCTTTGCACAAAGATGGTGGGTTGGTTATTCTGCTCCATTCCTGGCCTTCTTTCCTTTCCATACCTTCTCTAGCTGTTAGTCACTGCTCTCTTGAACTTTATTCCAGAAAGAGATGTGTGGATGAAATGTCATTTTGATGATAGATAAGCTTCTGCAGCTTACATAGATTAAGTATGAAATTTGAATTTGATTTTCATATTGACTGAGCAGAAAGTATAAACATAATTTGAGGGTTAATAATTGTGTGCTTATTTTTTAAAACAATTTGAGTTTATACCCCTTGAAACTTTATTATAATCTGGTAAAGGTATAAACTTTTCTTTCTAAAGCCAGGCTAGAAGAGGAACAAAAATTGATATTGACTCCATTTGAAAGAAATTTGGACTTTTGGCGCCAGCTCTGGAGAGTGATTGAGAGAAGGTAGTTACCATTCATTTTCTTTTTGTATAGTGAAGACATTATAGTGGTGGTGTTAGATTTGAATATTAATACATGCTCATAGGCCAAGGGATAGGGCAGGGGAGGGGGTACTTGGTGATTAAGCTATGCAAAGCGCTATTGAGAATTATTATAAAAACTGGAAGTGTGATCCTATTACTTCCTTTTATATTTGAGATTTTTTTTTTATTAGATGAACACATTGACAAGCATGTGAGAATGATGAACATTTTCTGTAAGATAAGCCCTGAAGAACCTATAATTATTTCAGCAATTGTATATTGATTCCTACTGGTAATGTGGAAAATAAGGGTATGGAAAGGGGTGGGTGTCTGTCTGCAAAGAGCAAATATGTTACAGGAGGAGGCCAAGCAAAGTGTCAGGCACCCAGGGCATGCAGACTAATGAAATGCAATCCTGGCGCTCATGTCTCAATATCTAGTAAATATAAAGCAATATGAGTCCTACTGTGTTGCAGGTAGAAAGCCAGTGGGCCAAGATATAGCAGAGCAAGGAGCAGTTGATAAGGATTGGGGGAAATCAAGGGCTATTGTTTTAACTGGGCTTTAATTCTCTAAGAAGAAAATAATTTTGATAAATTGAGAATGGAAGACTTCAGTCTTTGCCTTGGTCTGATTTTTAAAAGTTAATGAATCAACTTTCTTCAGCCTCACCTCTTTGTTGTAGTTAAAAGGATTTTGTTTTCCTCAAAAAATTTCTGAATTACTTTCAAGGATTTCATATATGAACCTTATATTTGAAATGATGCTTTTTAACAAGGAACCTTCAGGCTGGTGTTTTGTTTGGTTTTGAGTTTGGGTTTTTTTTGTTTTTGTTCTGAAATCCATAAAATATAACCAATAATAACATTAGGAAACAGAATGCTTCAGCTGGGATTCTCAGAGAAGAATATTAGCACATTTAGCATTATGACTTTGGATTAAACTTGTAAAAGTCACTTACATTTCTTTTTTGGATGATAAAACTGTTCTAAGATTAGACGGTGATAGTTGCACGCCTTTGTGAATATACTAAAAACTATTGATTGTATACTTCTAAAAGGTGAATTTTATATGTTCCATGAATTATATCTCAATTCTTTAAAAAGTTACACACACATGCCTCTCCTATCCTGCTCTCTCCATGGCAGAGAGAGGCTACTAGGCTAGGATGTGAAAAGGTCAGAGTAGCAAGGTAAATCTCTCAGCCTGAAAAAAGTAGAAGTTTGCTGCCGATTCCCAGGTTCTGTGCAGGCCCCTTTGACTCAGTTAGGCTTGAACTGGGCTTGGAAAGATCCAGTATGATTCTCCCAAGCAGAGTTGATCTCACCTTCAGTGCCCCATTAGCAGTGGAGGGTGTGTTTTGCTGAAAATGCCTGTTTTCTTATTTCCGAAGAGAAGTGGTGACAATCTCTAAAATGTAGAAACCTCAGCCTTGGGGAACTGTCCCCATCTGTACACTTAACTATAGTTTTAGGGGTCTGTGTGTGTTTAATTTTAGATTATCTCCTACTTCCTATATTGTCTAACTTTCCTGTCTATTCTGGTTTCTGACTTTAATGTTAGAACCCTTCCTTAGATGTCAAGTGGTGTTTATTTTCTGTTCTTATTTAGAAACAAAGTTACAAAGCTAAATTAACAGGACTCCTGGTTGGGTGGAGTTTGCTATCTGGGGAACTTTGCTTTATGGTGACTGAGCTGAGATCAACTTTATTTTGTTGAAATACCCCCAGATGTTAGTAGCCTTAGGTATTTTCCCTAGGGCCAGTTAATTTCTTAAAGAGAATGATCTGCCAAGAGTCGGCTAAAGGTAATGGTGTGATGCAAAGGGGCTTGGTATTTTCTCTGTTTGTTATGTAAACTTGTGTTAGTCTGGTGCCTCTTTCTCACCTTCTATGCTTGAGGTTCCAGTGCTGGAGCCTCTCAGGTTCAGCGTCTCTGTAGTAAACCTGAGCTTTTAGCCATTGGTGTAGGGGATGGAGCAGATGTAGTTGCCTGACTGAATGGAACAGGGAGCAGACGTAAGAGCTCCCTACTCAGACTGGTGTCAGTCCCATACATCCCCCTTGTCCTGAGAGCTAGACTGATGCTTCTAACTGAGCTTTCTGAGCTCTGGGACCTAACAGGCTGGCTTCTTAATTGGTTTGACAGTTCCTATTCTTAGGTGCTGCTCTTCTGTCTTTCTCTTTGTCCTAATGAGTCTCATACTTTACTTTCATTTTTGTAGGTTTTGAAAGGGAACAGAGGTAACCATAAGTGTTGATTCGTCATGTTTTAACATGAAGACCTTTTCCAGGCTTTTTATAAGGTCCTAAATAAGCACCTAGTCTCCACAAGATGACCTGTACTTGTTGAAACTTAGCTTCAGTTGGATTGTAGTATTACATGCTATGTTATGTTTTATTATGTGACCTTTCTCTTTTTAAAAGAGAGAATATGTTTCTAATTCAAGGAATATAATTTCTGGCACATGGAAGTGGATCTGAATTATACAGAAATATTATTAACAAAGTGACTGCTGCTACATCTTTTAACAGGAAATATTTATTGATGTGCTCTGTACAGCAGATGTCTCCTGTTTGGTAACAGGCTAGCTAAGCCATCTGCCTCTTTGATTTCAAGAGTAGTTATCAGAAAAGCTTTGATGTGTAATATGTCATGTTGTTGAAATTCAGTAAACTGCTGAGACGCTGCGGGCAGAGCACTGCATTCCAGTAAGATAAAGTACTTCCATTGCATTGCATAAACCCTCATATGTAGTTGGCACTTGGCATTCTAATTCAGCACACACAGCAAGCTGTTTTAAAATAAAAAAACAGTCTTCTTTTTTTACTGATTACTAGTGTTTCTAAACTGATTATTCTTTCTACATGTTTTGTAGGTAGACATAATATTTGTGGACCTTGTAATTTTAGTTTATTGAGTATTTTGTACATTTTTTGCCATCATTCTTGAATTTACTGTTGAATCCTCACAACTTGAAGGTGGTAGATATTACCTTAAAGAAGAAATACTGGGACCAACTTAATTAGAGAACTCAAAAACAATTCATAAATTAGTCTGTGAGTTCCTTTGAATCACACAATTTTGCTGGAAATTTATTCTGAAAGAAAATACACTTTGTCATTGGTAAGCTTGATTTAGTACATATCCTTGGTGTTCAGTTTAGTTGCCTAAGAGTTACCTCAGAAAATGCTAACCAGTCTGGATTGGGGGAGACTGCTGTAAGGTGGTAACACGTCTGCCACTCATTTCCTTGCAGTGGCAGTCACAGTTGGCCCATAAAGCATCTTTCCTAGTCATAGACACTGAAGGAGGAAGGACCCTCCCAAAGAAGTGAAATAGTTACACTTGCAATGCTAAGCTGCTGTAGGCCCTACTAAATTTGTGAGGGATTTGAGGGGCCCACTGTCAGCTGCAGAGAGTTTTCTTACTCCTACCTCTTCTCATATGTGGAAGAAGATGGTTTTATCATTCCCGCTCCAGTATGGCAACTATGTTGGTATTTTGCTGGTTCGTATTTTTGCCATGTAAACACATTCTTAGAACTCGTGGGTAATTATTACTAAATGTTTGCTTTCTCTTGCCAACTGGCAAGAGATACAGGCTTTGATAGTGTCAGCTGTCAACAAGTGATTTATTAATTTTTTTGAGGGCTTAACACAAGCATAGATTAGGTACAGAATATACAGCAGACCTCACCTTGGATTTATGTGTTTGGAATACTCTTTTATGTCACCAGGAGAGTTTACTAGAAGATACAGTTGAAGTTTTAGCAATGAAACATCATCAGGGTTCTCTAGGCCATGTAGCAGCAGAAGAATGTTATAATTATAAGCATGGACTCTGGTCCAGACTGCCCGAGTTCCCGTTCTGGCTCTGTCACTTAGTAGCTGGTGACCTTGGACAACTTCTAAGCTTCAGTTTCCTCATTATAAACTGGGAATAATTTACCTTAAAGTTAAATATGTCAAGTGCTTAATATATGGAAAGTGTCTTCTACTATTACCATATGGTCGGTGGTTCCTCTCACTTTACACTGATTAGTGTATCTTACATTTGTGTTTCAGTGATATTGTGGTCCAAATAGTAGATGCTCGAAACCCGCTTCTGTTTAGATGTGAGGATTTGGTAAGTAAAGTGTGACCAGATTGAAACCTCAAGCCCTTGGAGCAGCAGCGGGAGGACAGCAGCACTGATAGCAGTAACTCTGGGCGGGCGTTCTGTGTTTAATTAAGCTTCCCAGGACAGGAACTGGCATAATGCTTCTGTCTAGACAGATGTTTTCTCTTCTGAAACAGTTGTTTCCATCTGCAGAGGCACAAACACTTAAATGAACTTTCTCACTTTTAGTTTAGAAGCCACTTTATTAATACACATTTGCCAGTTTTCTAATTTTTTAAGAAATGTCGGTCAAAATGGCATTTCTTATTTTAGCATAGTCCTGGTTCCTTTACTTCTTATCCATGCCATTAAGTGCTCTCTTCTCGTACCTTAGTTATTACCTCCTGTGGTATTTTACAAGTGAACTAAGTTTGTAAAACACCACAGGCAGTAATAATTAAGGTGTGAGGATTATATGAAATAATGTAATAGAGGCTTTGAATTAATAAAACACTGTACGTAAATGAAGTATTCCTATTTCTGTTTGAGTACCATAGTAGTAACACCACAGATTATTTCTAAATCCACTGGGGAATAACAAAGACTTTAATGATGAACTTTTAGGAAGTCACCTTTATACCTCTGGTCTATGTTCTAATGAATAGGTCTGCTTGGGAATTAATTTCAGTTACTGAGTCTTGTTCTTCTTTTAGACTTCAGAAATGTTTTTTACATTAAAAGATGAGATTGTTACCGGCTATCATTTGGCTGAAGTATAGTCCCTTGCTGGCTGACAAATCGACTAGTTATGCTGTTCTTTAACTTTGCTTAAAAGAAACAATTCAGCATTATTAAAGAAAGGAACATCATTATTTAAAGAAAAAGAACCTCTTACTTGAACAGGGCAGGAAAGCATTTCTTGTTACCCTTTCCAGTTTCTTCTGTTAAGAGTATTTCTAAGTATATGTGGCCTAACTTTTCAAAGCTTGCTAAAAGGATCAGTAGAATGTACCATGATTAAATATCTTTAAATTAGGAAAGATTTAAAATGGGGGACAGTAAAACTTTTAGTCATAGTTGGGGGTCTTCAATATAATTAGCTTAATTTTTACTTGCTTGAAGAGGCCTTTCTAAATATCTCTGTCTTGCCTAGGAATGTTATGTGAAGGAAATAGATGACAATAAGGAAAACGTTATTCTGATAAATAAGGCAGACTTGCTGACTGCTGAGCAACGGAGTGCCTGGGCCACATACTTCGACAAAGAAAATGTGAAGGTTATTTTCTGGTCAGCTTTGTCTGAAGCCATTCAGCTGATTGGTGACTCTAAGGTAATCTGGGGGACTTTTTCTGATTGGGTTTCAGGGAGGATTTCAGTTTCTGATTACTGTGCTTTGTTTGTTTTTCTTATTGGAGATTTGTGGGAATTCAGGGTGTTTGTTTCCAAAGTGCTGTGATAGTAGGATAACGTACAGACAAGTGAGTCACAAGGTTGCTTTCTCTGGTTGTTCAGTAGTTTCCCATCCCCAGAGCTCTGTGTTGCACACTGATAATAACTGTAACTTTTAACTCTTTTAAGTTTAGGCAAGGAGTTTCATAATGAACTTAAAATTGCTTTTAAGAGAAACCAGGTATACATCTGAAGGGATGTACACAGTAACTTCTCAGGACTTGATAGACTCTCAGTAACTGACTATGAAAAGAAATTAGTAATAAATCTGAGCCAGAAGAGACTTAGAGTAATATATTTTTCTGCCCTCCATTCCATTTGTAGCTCTGGGAGGAGGGGTGTTGCCCGCCTGGGACAAGTTCTCTATAAATTCAGTGAGACCAAAAAAGGCAAGGGCAAGAAGTTGAGGGTAAAGGAGTTACCACATTTATTCTCACAGTGGTCACAGGCAGCTTGGTACACATGGCTGGCTCAAATGTGTGCCCCAGGCCAGCTACAGGGTCTGCTCCCCATCATGAGCTTAATCCTCTAGGCAGTGGGTCTCAGCTTCTCCTCACTCCCTGCTCTCCCCATGGTGCACCAAGCTCCCTGCTCCCACACTTGGGCCTAATTCTCCAGGAGCACTGGGACTCCATGGCTCTCTCACTGCTCTCCAGGCGGCCCAGCTCCTTGGTCCCACACTCTGGGAGTAGCTCTCTGGTGACTGGAGAACGCCTGACCAATTACGTAGCAGGAACACAGGCAGAGGAGAGAATGCATGTTTCCTCTCTACCTCTCCCCTGGGCAGGTACTCCCATGACTGACCAGCAGCTCTGTCGCTGGTAAACATACCATAAATGTGCAAACATGCGCTTGTTATATACACGGTGGTTGCTATTAAGTCCAGGCAGGAATCCTGGTCAGAAAGTTCCATTTTCCTCACACTTCGATCTCTATTTATCAGTCATCTATTGAATTTTTCGTGTGTTAAGCTAGGTGCTATGAATACAGTACCCTCCCCTTGAGCTCAAAAGTTAGTGAGCTCTGACTCTGTGAAGGAATTCCTCTACCTCTATGGCAAACAGTCATGTAATCTCTCTGTGACTACTTTGACAGAGACCAGGTAGCTCATTCTTTTTATCTCTAAATTTAGAAAGTTATTCAGTTCAGTGAAGCTAAGTTGGCCTCCATAACCTTTGATCTAAGGACTCTTCCTTTGTCCCCTTAGTTCTCTTCTGCAGGCCATACATTTTCTGCTCTCTTGTTCATCACAGACACCATCTCTGAGCAAAATATTTTTGCTCAAAATGTTTTTTGATTTTTGAGTGAAAACTTTTTTCCTATGTTTTTACCTCAACCTAGGATAGTGATTTGGGGCCAAGGTAGAGTTCATTGTGGATGTGCGATCTGCTTTTCTCTCCTAGCTTTGAATCTGCAGATTTTTGTGTGTTTGCTTTTTTGTATGTCCTTTCCAGTTATTGATAACATTGTTGAACACATAGCACCAAAAATAGAGCTCCACAACTTTTTGCATACTTAACTAAGCATACCATACCAAGCATTTTAATCTGGTGAATACATGTATATTTTCAAAGATACAACAGTAATCATTATTCTGTTATTATTGTTAATAAAAACTAACACATAGGAAGCTTATTCTCTGCCAGGCACCACTCACTATTCTAAACCCTTTGTATTTTTCATTCATTTAATCGTCTCAACAATAAGTATGTTTATTATCCTTATGTAGCCTGGTATAATAGTTTGTTCTTTTAACCATTATTCCTGTTATTTCAAATCTTTCTTGGAAGCCTATGTCTTACTGAAGTGTTTTTGTTTATTTGGGGGGGGTTGTTTTCTTCTGTTTTGCTATCATTAATGTACAATTACAAGAACAACATTATGGTTACTAGACTCCCCCTATTATCAAGTCCCCACCACATACCGCATTACAGTCACTGTCCATTTGGGTAGTAAGATACTATGGAATCAATACTTGTCTTCTCTGTGTTATACTGCCTTCCCCATGTCCCCACCCCCCTACATTATATGTGCTAATCATAATGCCCCTTTTCCCCCTTATCCCTCCCTTCCCACCCATCCTCCCCAATCCCTTTCCCTTTGGTAACTGTTAGCCCATTCTTGGGTTCTGTGAGTCTGCTGCTGTTTTGTTCCTTCAGTTTTTGCTTTGTTCTTATACTCCACAGATGAGTGAAATCATTTGATACTTGTCTTTCTCTGCCTGGTTTATTTCACTGAGCATAATACCCTCTAGCTCCATCCATGTTGCAAATGGGATGATTTGTTTTCTTCTTATGGCTGAATAATATTCCATTGTGTGTATGTACCACATCTTCTTTATCCATTCATCTACTGATGGACACTTAGGTTGTTTCCATTTCTTGGCTGTTGTAAATAACATAGGGGTGCATATGTCTTTTTCAAACTGGGCTGCTGCATTCTTAGGGTAAATTCCTAGAAGTAGAATTCCTGGGTCAAATGGTATTTCTATTTTGAGTTTTTTGAGGAACCTCCATACTGCTTTCCACAATGGTTGAACTAAGTTGCATTCCCACCAGCAGTGTAGGAGGGTTCCCCTTTCTCCACATCCTCACCCACATTTGTTGTTATTTGTCTTTTGGATGTTGGCCATCCTCACTGGTGTGAGGTGATATCTCATTGTGGTTTTAATTTGCATTTCTCTGATGATTAGCGATGTGGAGCATCTATTCATGTGCTTGTTGGCCATCTGAATTTCTTCTTTGGAGAAGTGTCTGTTCAGTTCCTCTGCCCGTTTTTTATTTGGCTTATTTGCTTTTTGTTTGTTGAGGTGCATGAGCTCTTTATATAATTTGGATGTCAACCCCTTATCAGATATGTCATTTATGAATATATTCTCTCATACTGTAGGATGTCTTTTTGTTCTACTGATGGTGTCCTTTGCTGTACAGAAGCCTTTTAGTTTGTTATAGTCCCACTTGTTCATTTTTGCTTTTGTTTCCCTTGCCCGGGGAGATATGTTCATGAAGAAGTTGCTCATGTTTATGTCCAAGAGATTTTTGCCTGTGTTTTTTTCTAAGAGTTTTATGGTTTCATGACTTACATTCAGGTCTTTGATCCATTTTGAGTTTACTTTTGTATATGGGGTTAGTCCAGTTTCATTCTCTTACATGTAGCTGTCCAGTTTTTGGCTAAAATTTTTGAATAAATATTTAACACTGTCACTCAGCCTTAATGCACCAACCCAGTAACCCTATCAAAAATGGAAAAAGGATCAGTTTCAACATCTGTGGTTTTCCCGAAACTGTTAACCAAGTAATACATTCCAAAGAGGAATAGAATTTGTTTGCATGATCTGTTCTCAGGGAAGCATTGTTTTGCCTCTTGTTGATGACTGGCTTCCTTTTAGGGATCACCAGCGGGATTGTTCCCATATCAGAGTGGGTTAACAGTGTGTGGTTTATGGAAGATAGACTTCCTTCCTTTTTAAAAGTTAGACACCGTTTATTCCTCCCAAGTCATCTGAAGTCTCTACTGTTTTTTATGATTTCCCAAGACAAAATACCAGCTACCTTAGTCATAGTCATATCTGTAATCACATCTTTCACTTGAGTATCAAACACAAACATTTGATAAACACTGCTTTCTTGCCTGTCTAAAGTTTGCTTCATCCTCTGTAGTTACTTGACCCCTTATTTTTAAAAATACCACATTTTTCAAGTTGAATATCTTAGTTTTCTCTTGACCATCTGTTGATTGCACTGTGTTCCCCAAGGGATTGCGTTTTCCCTTCTTTCTTTTTGTTTTTGATATAACTAATACAAAGTCTTTTTGTTGTCCTTATCAATTTTTCTGAACTGAAACTGCTTCTAGCCTTAGTTTTCCTAATATATACTGTTCAGTTCATACTGTTTTCTGTATTGTTCATATTTTATATCCCTACTTTCCTAAAGTATAGGTACCTGTTTAACTGAATTCATTGTGTCCTCTTCTATGACAACTACTCATTCTAACACAAGATTATTTGGAAATGATACAAGGTTTGCATCATTTCTAAATCCAGTTCATCCTTGTTGATATGAATTAGTTATACTCTGAATTGCCTTATTTCTGTTTTGCTACCAGTAGGAATCCAAAAGAATTACCATGCCCATGAATGGTTAATGATTTTTATCTTTCTCTTTCCCAAAGAAAATCTTTAATTGGTGAATAATCTCCACATACCGGGTTACATTTTATTGCCCCTGCATTTCATACACTGCGAGCACAGCTCCCACGGTGTTTTGATTCATTAAAGGCAATTATAAAAGAAAATCAGTTTCTTTAAACATGCTAACTGCTGTCTTTAAAAATGCAAATATAAGAGGAAGCTCAATTGCAGATTGTGCCCTTCTTGGCAGTACAGCACAGAGAAGACAAGTAGTGACTCTGTGGCATCTTACTACACTGATAGACGGTGACTGCAGTGGGGTGGGGGAGGGACTTGATAATGTGGGGGAATGTAGTAACCACATTGTTGCTCCTGTGAAACCTTTGTGAGATTGTATATCAAGGATTCCTTAATAAAAAAAATTATACCCTTCTTGTTTTGTGCAGAGAAGAGAATGTTAATGTTTTATTGTTAATGAGAAATACTGTTTTATTCTACAACCCATTGCAAAATAATGTACTGCCAAAGAATTCAGCTTGACATGGGCTTCTCTAAACTCTTGTTTTCTCTAAAAATAGCTATTATAAAAGTAATACATGTTATTTGTACAAAATTCAGATAATATGGCAATGTTTTAAAGTGAAGGTCTGCCACTCCTCCCCTCCCCAGAGGGCACCACTGTTGATGGTTTGGTTGGGTCTTACACTGAAAAGCTTATCTTGTCTCCTCCCTGAATTCACCTGTTCTGGTCTCCTCTGTAACTTTTCTTGTCCTCTGTTCATCTTAGTTAACCAACTCTGAGTATTGTCACTAGTGTGAAAAGTTCAATTGTTACACACTTGGGAACTTTTGTGTTTTTCATTATTTCATCAGGAAAAAGTAAATAGAGATGCTGGAGAAGCCAACACAACTGAGTTTGAAAACTCCAGTGGCACCAAGGCTGAAATCCCACACAACGAGACTGCACATCTCCTAGGCAGGGATTCTCTCTTCCTTAGTGAAGTTGCCACTAGTGATGAGGACGACAGTGAGTATGAGGACTGTCAGGAGGAGGAGGAGGAAGATTGGCAGACATGTTCAGAAGAGGAGAGCAACCCTGATGAAAGGGCCTGTGGCTGTGACCGGAAGGAAACCTGTACTGCGGATTCTGAGGCACAGGGCAGGAACACCCTGCAGGAGAGGCAGACGCACAATTTTAGCCACCTGGTGTCAAAGCAAGAATTATTGGAGATCTTTAAGCAGCTGCACACTGGGAAGAAGGTGAAAGATGGTCAACTTACTGTTGGACTGGTAAGATGAAATATGTCCTAAGATTATTACCACGGGTGTCTTTTATTTCCCATCCATCGGTAGCTACACTGGAACCCCAGGGACCAGTCAGGTGTCTGGCATCATAAAGAATATCATTGCCCTCTATTGCCCACAGGCATCACAAGAGTAGGCAGAGTGATGGGTAAAAACCAGCTCAGTAGAGTGAACCTCCTCAAAGCTTATGTTGGGTACATCCTGTTCATATTATCTTACCAGTTTCCCTCCAGTTCAGTCTACCTGTCATGTGACTTACCAAGAGATACTAGAAGAAGAGAGCTTTAAAGGTTGTTTTCAGACTTCCAGGCCAATGTTTTTACCTTCTTCTGTAAGCTTTTGGCATCCTGTGATCATGCCAGTTTATACTGCAAATGTTCCAGAAGCATACTAGGGAGAATCCCAACATCTTGGGGCCAGGCAAAATCCAACACATACATAACCACTACAAAAGGGAAAGGAGATCACATCTCTAGCTACATATACCCTTATCCAAAAGCAGCTATGACAAGTGGCCAGACCCCAGGGGAATACAGCATGACTCCAAGGGCTCCATCTTACCTAAGGGACTGTAAGATGTTAGAGAGGATATTTATTCTAAAGATCTGCATCCAAGACAATGAAACAGTGAAGGAAAGTAGATCATGGCAGGTTTAAAGTCTTCAGGCTCTTAAGTTATATGCCAAGTATTGCTATTCCTGTTATTTTGAGCCACCACCGTCCTCCCCTCCCAACATCCAAAGAAAAAAACCTTAAAATGACTAGTAGATAGACATTTTATTTTAGTCTTCTAGTTCAAAGAGTTGTCTCTGGAATCAGGCAGACCTACGTGTAATCCCCAGTTCTACAGTGGAACTAACTTACTTTCTCTAAACCTCATGAAAGTTATTAATCTCTGTCAGCTTTAAGCCTTCATTTCTTTAAACTTTTGCTAAAAACTCATTTTCCACATGCACCAGAAAACCTAACTTGCCTACAAGTTTATTTCTCACATTTATGGAACTGCTAAGCCTATTTCTGAGTTTCTTACTCAAGACATCCTGAGAATAGGCTAATTTACTCGTTTTACATGTGTTGATCACCTACCACATACTAGGCATCCTTCTGGGCCCTAGCAATGTATCAGTGGACAGACATAATCCCCACCCTTTTAGAGCTTGTAATTCCAAGACTGATGAATGTTGAAGAGGAGAAAATTCAACACCCTATGGAAGTATGTAATGAGGGAGCCTGATCTATGGGGAAGGAGATGACAGCAACAAAAGCCACCCCCACCAAACAAATAATACTTAAACAAACAATAATACATCATGTAATCAGATACAAACACATTAGGAGAATATTGAAATTAATGAACAGTTATCTGAAATCTTAATGTAAGAAGTTGCATCTTAAATTTATAATGTGAGGTATTGACAAGTGAAAATGGAAGGGCATTCCAAATGAACAAAAGGTAAATGTTAAAGCGAAGCCATAGGAATATTAAGTATGTTTGTGGAATGGCAAGTGACTGAGTGGCCCAAGTGTGGAGATTATAGAAATGGGAGGTTTGGGATTTTTATATTCAAGGAGATAGGTACTTAAAATCTTCCAGGCACATTGATGGAGGATTCTTGGAACAGTGTTAAGAGAGGGAATTGGATTTGGAGGCATGGAGGAAAGCCTAAGAAAAAGCTGAATCAGGTGTGGCATGATTTGAGTAAAAGTTTACTTGCCATTTTATTTTGAGACCCTCCTTGATTCCTTTATATAATCCTGTTTGATCTGAGGCAACATGAAATTTCAGATTTATTGATGGTGTTGAAGGAGAATCAGAGGGAAAAGACTGGACGTTATCTCACCCTGAACGCAAGAGTAATTAAAGAGTTGTAGTAGCTTGTTAACCCATTTACAATTTTTAGCCAGCAAGATAGAAACTTGCTAATAAGTTACTACAATTTAAAAATACCTACATGTTGTGATGATTAAAGTATCTGTCTGATGTTCAGCTTCATCCACAGTGTGGAAGATACAGTGGAGTCAGTGAAACAAATAGATGGGGCAGTGTGGAGGGGACCAGAAACAAGGGGATGGTGTTTACTGTAACATCTGCTGTTACCCCACTAAAAAGCTATTCTTAGCTTGACTGTTTATCACTGGAGACACATGTGAGTAAATACACTGGGGGGGAAATGTCTGTCAGCAAACAGCATCTGTTTCTGATAAGCTTCTGAAGCAAGCAGACACTTAGGCTAGTGTTGCCACTATTTATGCAATATCTTTGGATCTTTAAAAGATGTATTGATACAGTAACTTCTGAGTCTCTTCTAGGTTGGCTACCCGAATGTTGGTAAGAGTTCAACAATCAACACCATCATGGGCAACAAGAAGGTGTCTGTGTCTGCCACACCAGGTCACACCAAGCATTTTCAGGTACTTCTACGGCCTCAGCCTCTTATGTCCTTCTCAGCCAGTTCCTCCCTGTGGGTATTTTCCTAAATTCTTTGCCACTCATGTGCTGCTCTTTCCCTTCCTCTGCTCAGCACAAACCTCTTCCTTGTCTTTCAGACTCTCTATGTGGAACCTGGCCTCTGTTTATGTGACTGCCCAGGTCTGGTGATGCCGTCCTTTGTCTCTACTAAGGCAGAGATGACCTGCAATGGAATCCTCCCGATTGACCAGATGAGAGATCATGTCCCACCTGTGTCACTAATATCCTTTCTACTTTTCAGCCTGGTTGTTATGTATATATTAAGGTTTCAGGTTTTGGATATTGCCTTGCAGTTGATGAATTCATGTCTGATATCTTAAGAATGGAAAATCTAAAATGCTTACCGTGATCTCCCTAAGTTTGTACAGTGAGACAGCATCAGGACTTCAGCATTAGAGCCTCATGTCCTGACAGCCGTGCATGTGGCCTGGTGACAGTGCAAGAGCCCAGGCTTTGGATCTCAGCCTGGTGTTGCCAACTGGTTTGAATCCTGACACTGCCATTTGAGCGACCTTGCTAAACTTGCCTAACCTTGCAGAAACTTTCCTTTTCTATAACATGTGGGTAATAATAGCTACTTCACAGTTGATTGTGAGAATTTAATCATTACAGCTGCATGTTTACTATGCTTTGCAAAACATTTACCAAATAATATCTTGTTTAATTCTTAAAACAAGCACCTTACCCTTGAGATGTGTACTGCTGTTACTGTTGTCATTTCCTCAAACTTGAGGAAACTGAGGCACAGAGAAGTTAAATGATTTGCCTAAGATCTCAGCAGGAGCAGGTTAGAAGCTCTGTTGCCTCTGCAGCATAAGTTAACTTGCATAGAACATCTAACATAGTTTCTGGCATGATGAAGACAGATCTGTTAAGAACTGCATTATCTAAGATTTTACCCTATTTGCAAGCTAAGAAGCTGGTCTGTTACTGTTCCGTGGATGCTGGCAGAAAACAGGAAACTCCATGAAAGTGGTACACTGATTTGTTGGATTATAAGTGGATAAAATTTCTGTCCCTGTATAGTTCTTGACAGGATCCTTAATGACTACATTTAAGGCCACAGCTTTTTGTTCACCCCCAACTTGTTTTCTCTTTAAATAGGAAATAATGAGTAAGAGTTCACTTAACAGGATAAATAAAACATAGTATACTGCTAAAATAGAATACTGTATATACAGTTGTTTAAAAAAATGCACTGAATCTACCTATAGCACATGAATGTTCTGTGGTATAAGGTGGAATGTTGTAAATGACAAAAATCTGTGGGTAATTAGACAAGGAACGAAAAAAAAAATCTCTCCTCGTATAGTTGTAAGGATTAGAAACAGACTCTTTGTGCCTTATATCTGAATTAGGATCATCTCAAATTTTTAGTTTACTTAGGTAAAGACGGGTCAAATTAAGGTCTATTTCAGAGATAATTGTTTTGAAAGGATCGTTTGGAAGTGATCATGGGTGCATAGGCTTTGTTTAAAAGAGAAACAGTCCATTAACAAATAACTATACTTCTCTTTTGGAAATGTGAGGTTTTGGTCATAGAAGTACTGAAGAACTGTGTTCTTAAAAGCATGTGCCAGGTACCATGGGAAGGAGGAGGTCAGTTCAAGGGCATAGATTCCTTGACAAGCTTATGTTTGCCAGAATATTCCGAGACATGTTTTAGAAGCTACCTATGGCATTAGTATCATAAAGCCTAGAGAGGATGAAGATCCCCATCGACCTCCAACATCAGAAGAACTGTTGACAGCTTATGGATGTGAGTTGTAATTTATTTTAAAACATGAAAAAATAATATAGTTAATAAGACAGGTATTCCTCTGCAAAGATACAAATTCAGAATTTCTCCCTACCATTGGTCATACCGTCTTTCAGGGTTCTCTTTGTTGGCCTCACCTACAGAGTGGCCTCCAGGTAGCTGATTTGGTGATATTTCGGGGTCCAGCAGTAAAGGAGGGAGAGCTGACTGCTACCTGAGTGGTATTTTTACTTCAATGCATTAAATTCTTTTTAGAGTTAGAGAGGGAGATGCTTTGTATCCCTGGCCTCTTCCCCAGGTCTGCCTTTTCATGTAGAACTCAATCTCTAGGGAGATACATGTCTTCCCGTGCTCTCCTGGTCTCCTTTCTCTCTTTCCTAGGGGTCCCAGGGCCTGTCAACAGCTATCACAGGCTTCTAAAGAAAAGGCCCTTAGGACATTTACTGCTTTGATGGTACCCGGCTGTAGACACAGGGGTTCTGATGTAAGGCTCTGTTGGCTTTTTCTGGAGTCTCCTCCCAAATGGGAGGAAGGGATGTTGAGAAAAGAAACATAAATACTTAGAGAATTTCTTGAGTAATTTTGTTTTCTAAACCCAGTTTGACTGCCTGGTGAAATGATTCTCTGCAGTAAATGGACTTTTCATTTAATATTTCAAACTTCCGTTCATATCTTCATGATTACAGAAACCATGGTATATGTAGGCTAATAACACATAAGAAAATTGCAGTAAGATGGTAATGAAACCCCATATTCATCTTAACTTGTTCCCAATGGAAAATACTTTTTTTTGAGTGTTGTTCATTTTAATACTTCTCACTTGATTATTTTTTGTATTTTTCAAAAAGGCTTATCAGAGTGGGATAGAAGAGTTGTGAGGGGAGCATCAGAAGGCAAGGCCCTCAGAAATTGGGACAAAGAGGAGCTTGGTTAGGACAGACACAAAACATCGTCCTTCCCCTCCAGCAGTCCCTTGTAAGCCTTATTTAAGCGCACAGCTGTACCACCACCATGTTTTACTGCCCCAGTTGCACATGGGAGTTACCTTTACCTACCATTTTTCTAACTGACTGTGATTTAGTTAGCTTAAGTACAAACTTTTAGGTGGTCCGGGGAACCCGTGTCTACCTAAAGAAATTAGCAATGTTAGAAACATTTCCATGCATGTGTGGCCTGCCTTTACAGGAATTGCCACCAGGTGGGAAGGAGTTTGGGTTATTTGAGTATTTATTGGTAAGAAAGGATTTGATCTGGATAGCGCTTAAGTCAGGCCTTGAGTATCAGTTAAGAGACGCTACAGAGGATAAATACTCAACACTTAATGGCAAGATTGGTATAGTCACAAAAGCTTAGAACTACAAGAGATCCTAAAGATCTACCTAAATGTATTTTTGTATATGGTGTGACCTAGGCTTCTATTTTCTTCTAGACTTAAAGAGCCAACACAAAAACTAGTATGTGAGGAATCTGAGTTCTGAGCCCAGCGTGTTTGTCAAAGCCCATGTTCCTAAGTGCCCCCTTTCTCCCTCTAATGGAGCAGTATTAGAGGGATCTTTGTTGCATATTTGGGAAACAGGAAAAAGTCTAGGTACATCATTACATAAGAAAACCTGCTCTGTTGCTTTTGGCTTTGCTAGTAATATTGACGACATAGCATTCTACAAGTCAATTCCATGAATATTTAAAATCAAGAGTGGAAGAAATAACTGGAGTAGAGAGAAACTGAACATGTCTCTCACCACTTGGTGCTGGGATATCAGATATAACAATATGGTCTAGTCTCCTGGGTTATCAAGTATTTTTAATAATGCTAACCAAAATACTTTCCACGATGATAATTAAAAGACCAAAACTAAGGTTGTATAGTTAATGTAGTAGCAGTAAGGACTAAATTTCCATCACCTTTTTTGTCTTTGTTGTGATATTTTGTCTTGTAGCTTAGGTTTTGCAAAATTCATTTCTCTTCACAGATATGCGAGGATTCATGACGGCACATGGTCAGCCAGACCAACCTCGGTCTGCACGCTATATCTTGAAGGATTATGTCAGTGTAAGTGCACCTTGCTTCTTGTTGCTCTTCAGTAAGCAGGCCTTCTTTCTCCACATTGCATTGTGTTCTTAGGTAATGGCAACCTGTTCAGTTATAAAGGGGATATTTTCTGTTGAGATTGTGGTATGACTGGAGTTATATAGTCTTGATCTAGGGAAGCTAGCATCATATAAATAAATCATAGACCTGACTGACACCATAATATGAGAGAGAGATGAAGATCTCTGAACATCTCTTACCAGTAAAAATGGTAAATTTGTGCCTCTGGTATTTCTGTCTCCTATAGCCTTTTGCTTGTTTCTATTGCAGCTGTATCACAGTCTTCCTTGTAGTATTGGTGTTTACATGCCTTTCTTTCTCCATACATTATCTAGCAACAATAATAAAAATAGGTAATATTTATTCAAAGCTAGCCTTGCTAAGAATAGTTCTAAATGGTTTACATGTATTGTCTCATTAAAATTGCATAAGTCTTAACTATTCTCATGTTGCAAATGAGGACTTGCTAAGTGTGGGTTTTCCTCATCAGTAAAACCTGAATTAATAGTACCTGTCTTATGAGATTATTAGGGAAAATAAATGAGAACAATAGTGTTTGTGGAGACATACACACACACTCTCACCCCTAAGCTCAGTTTCTGGTACATAATTAGCCCCGATAATTTATATGCATTAAGCTTAATTCTTTATACAGGTAAGCATTACAGGGCCCTAATGATCACTGGTTGTGGAGATTTGGCTATATTCCCTCCTCCATACCACATCAGTGGAGCTCTGAGAGTATAGAAATGAAAGTGGGCAGCCATATTCTCTTGCCTTCAATTCAGAAAGAAAGTAGTTAATAAAATATTTGTGTGGATAAATTATTATTTACTCACTTACAAAACTGGACTATGGGAAGATGACTTAAAACCATCCGGTTTTAAATCCTATCATTTACAACATGGATGGAGCTGGAGGGTATTATGCTCTGAAATAAGCCAGGCGGAAAAAGACCAAGTACCAAATGATTTCACTTATTTGTGGAGTAGAACAACAAGCAAAACTGAAGGAACAAAACAGCAGCAGACTCAGATTCCAAGAAGGGACTAGCAATTACCAAAGGGGAGGGGTAGGGAGTGGGTGGGTAGGGAGGGAGAAGGGGATTAAGGGGCATTATAATTAGCATACATAATATAGGTGGGTCACAGGGAAGACAGTACAGCACAGAGAAGACAAGTAGTGACTCTATAGCATCTTACTGTGCTGATTGGCTGATTGCAATGGGGTGTGTTGGTGGAGAATTGATAATATGGGTGAGTGTTGAAACCACAATTTGCTCATGTGAAACCTTTGTAAGATGGTATATCAATGATACTTTTAAAAAAAAAAAACAGTTTTTGGAGTGTTTATGGTGGAATGTAGAAAACTTGCACCCAGGAACAATTGCAACCAGCCAGTGTCCCCATTAGTATGGTCATACCCATCTAATCGTGTCCTGGTTTTCATTTTGGAAAATATTCATAAATATAATCGTATATAAGCATACTGAAGAATACTTTAGTATAAATGTAAACAAGGTAAAAAGGATCTCAGAGAAGAAAGATTTCATTCTCACCTGGGGGTTTTGGGAAGAGCTAGACTTCTAGAACGCTTTAAGGATCATCTTCACGTAGTACCTAGAACTCCTCAGGTGTAGCTGATCAAAACCCATCGCGGCTGGCTTGATGAGAAGGCAGCTCTGCCAGAGTGTGCCTGGTTGGAGATAACTTCTGTGAGGACTTTTTCTTGGTCCTGGGCTAACACAGATGGCATTTGTGGTGAACTGTTACTCATGTTGTCTTCGTAGGGCAGACTTCTGTTCTGTCATCCTCCTCCTGGAAGAGATCCTGTGACCTTTCAGCATCAGCACCAGCGACTCCTAGAGAACAAAACGAATGGTGGTGAAATAAAAATACAACCAGGAAGAAATAAGAAAGCAAAACAGATTGAAAATATAGTTGACAAAACATTTTTCCATCAAGTAAGTTTTAAAGTTTTTCCTTTGGCTTCTGATCAAACACATTTTGTATAATAGTTTATTGAAATATGCATTCATGTACCATGAAATTCACTACTTTAAAATGTACAATAATTTGTAATATCTTCACAGAGTTGTATAACTGCCACCACTAATTTTAGAACATCTTTATCATGCCAAAAAGAAACCCTCCATCCATTAGCGTTCAGTCTGCAGTCCCTGCCAATTACTCATCTACTTTCTCTCCATATAAAATTGCCTATTCTGGACATTGCATATAAATGAATTCCTTCACTCTGAGGTCTTTATGACTGGCTTCTTTAGCATAAGGAATTCAGTGTTCATCCATGTATTGGTACTTTATTCTTTCTAATTGCTGAATAATATTCCATGGAGAGAGAGTGTGTGTGTACACCACATTTTGTTTATCCATTTATCAGTTGATATGCATTTGGGTTGTTTTTGCCTATTATGAGTAATGCTGCCGTGAACATTCATGTGCAAGTTTTTATGTGGACATATATTTCCAGTTCTCTCGGATAATTGTAGGAGTGGGGTTGTTGGGTCCTACGCCGACTTGCGTTTAGCATTTGAGTTACTGCCAAACTTCCCAAAGTGGCTGCACTATTTTATTTTCCCACTAGCAATGTGTGAGGGTTCTGATTTCTCCACAACCTTGTCAGTATTTATTTTCTGGGTTTTTTTGTTTTGATTTGGTTTGGTTTGGTTTGGTTTTTTAGCCGTCTTACTATATGTGAATTGGTATTGCCTGATTTTGATTTGTTTTTCCCTAATGACTAATGTCAAGCATATCTTTATGTGCTCATCGGCACGTGTATGTCTTTGGAAGAATGTTGTTGAGCTGTAAGAGTTCTTTATATATTCTGGATATAAGCCTGTATCATAGTAATGATGCAAATTTTTTCTCCCATTTTAGACGGTTGTCTTTTCTCTGAACCAAAAACGTTTTAATAACTTAGTTTTTTTATATCATACTTAGTTTGTATACAGAATTTAAACAAAAAATTTATGTGCAGAACAGTTAAATTCTATTGTTATAATTACTACATTTTTAAACACTTTTGTGAGACTGCTAGAGCCCCCAAAAATAGGGAGTGGGAAAGCTATATCGAGAGAATGCTTCTCTCTGTATTTATTTGATGCCTTGTGTGCCTCACACATGGAGCCTGTGCTAAGGCAGGCCAAGCAGATATTACACTTGTTTTAAATGGCAAAGCTGGGATAGAACTTAGATTGTATTGGCTCCTAGTTTGAATTATTGCCAAGTCTGCTGATATTTAGAAGAAAATGTTCCATAATTAGAAAGATTACATTCTACTACTTGGACCTACTTCTGTCATACAGGACATTTAAGTTGAAGTTTTGAGTATTTTGAAAAAGTTTCAGTCATGTATAAGAAAGCGGAAAACTTACAGTTAATTATAACAAAGCTTTAACCTCTAGAGTAATATTTTATTATAAGATAATGAGATACTGCTTTACACTTGTAAATCATATTGGATTTAAGGTTCTTTTCATAAGTGAACTTAAAATATGTTTATTTCCTTTTTTTTTTTTGTTTTCCTTTTCTTAAATAAAATCACTAGTTTACCAGAACTTTTATGAACACTCACTGTGTGCTAGCTATTATGTGAGGACCTGGGATACCAAAATAAGTAAGACACAATCATTGCTTTCAGGGAAATCACATTCTAGCAAAGGGAAGATGGGCCATGACAGGTAATGTGACCCGTTAGGTCTGGGACAGAAGTGTAATTCAAGTACTTTGTGGACCCAGAAGGGGAGCAGTTCATCTTGAGACTGGAAGCAGCGTGAGTGAGTGAAAGCTAGAGAGGAAGCGATGTTTAAGCTGGACTTGGGAACAAATAAAAATGTGCCTGTTGGAAGGAGTGGTAAGAGCCAGATTTCCAGGCAGGAGCGGCATGAACAAAGGCATGGGGATATGGGAGTGTGGGCTTTCTCAGTAGAGAGCCCGTGCTGTAGGTGGCCTTGGGTGCTGGTGGTAAAGAATGCAGAGTCAATTGTAACTAAATTTGAACTGAGGCAGATTGAGTTTTGGTAGCAAGATAGAGATTTCCAGAAAATAGCATTTGGAGTCTAGTTATAGATGGTATTTGAAGCTATGGGACTAAGCGAAGTTGAAGAAAGAGGATGAAATGAAGACAGAATGCTAAGAAATTTATCACTTAGGGCCTGAAAGAAAAAGACCAGTGAAGGAGATGGAAGTCCATTTTCTAAGAGTTCTCCATAAGTAATATTGTGCTGAGATCTCACTATTTCTCTGATTTTCTAGGAAAATGTGAGAGCTTTGACCAAAGGAGTCCAGGCTGTTATGGGCTACAAGCCTGGGAGTGGCCTGGTGACTGCAGCTGCTGTGCGCTCTGAGGGCAGGGCTGGGAAGCCCTGGAAAAAACATGGCAACAGAAATAAAAAAGAGAAAAGTCGCAGACTCTATAAGCACCTGGATACGTGAACCGGGCCTGTGACAGAAATGGTGTCTGCGTTGTGTGCCTGGGAAGGACCAGAAGCTGCTCTGTGCCCACACTGCCACCGAAGGGCCCCTGCTCGCACAGCTCACCCACACCCAGCAGTCAGCATCGAGACTGAGGGGCTCCTTGAGGCAGCGACTGTAACGTAATCATCATGGAGCCCCAGAAACCCACTCCTATAGAAGGCTCTGTTTAAGATGAGGGAACGAGTGATGTATATTTGTTAGTGTAAACAAATACACAAATGTATGCTGATTTATAAGTGGGGAGTTTTTTGAAAACATATTAAAATTGTTGCCACTACCGTATGTTTTATTGGTTTATGTAGATAAATACCATTTGGACATTCTACATTCTTTAAACAGTTCTAATTTGCCAAAACATGACCGAGGTTTTAGGTGGTTTCTTTTTGAGTACATTATTTAGGTTAGCCATTCTCAGTCTCCCATACCCAACACACTCCTGATGTGGCAGAAGGCATATCAGATCTTGGAATGGTGGGCTGGCACGTGTAGTTTTTAAGAGCCCCTTTTACCATCTATACTGAAAATCACTGTCAACGGAAGTCACTACAGAAGGAACCGTGTGTTTTCTGCAGCTAATCCACAGGGAGTTTAATCAGCTCGTTTTTTGTTTGGGCTTAGGGATCCCTGTTGTCCTCAGTACTTAAAATCATTGAGTAAGATGAGGGCAGTTTGCCTTTTACAGTCAGTCACCTTTAGAATAAAAACAGTATGATTTGTGTCAGCCTTTGATCTCTTCTGTCTCCCTTTTTCTCCTAGCCTCATTGTTCTCTTAACTCAGATCCTTACCTTATTTTATGTCATAGATGTTTTAAGAAATCTAATGGAAGTTTGGATGCTTTCTCCAGAAAAATGCACATTCCCACATACATGGTTCTGCAAAATGTACCAGAAGATCACAGACACTCCAAGTTCATCCATGAATTCACAATTAAGCCTTGTCTTTAAATGACCATAATGTACTTGATACATTTTTGAATGCGTTATATCTGAGGAATTAAACAGTTACATTTGTTCATTCATTGAATAAATATTTACTGACCACCTTCCATGTGGCAGGAAGGGCAGTCTAGAGAATGACAACAGCAGTAGGGCCCTGAAGCAGGCAGGCGCACTGCAGGATGGATTAGAATGGCTAATCCAAATAATGTGCTACATACAGGACCTAAAAGCCTGGGAAGGGACTCTGGGTGTTTGCTGGAAAGCAGTGGGTAACCGTGGAGGGTTTGTACAGGTGAAAGCTGAAGTGTTCTGATTCTTCATTTAAATAGGTGAAAAGTTACTTCAGATCAAATCTGAGGTAGAGGAAGCAAAGCTGAAATGTTCTAAAATTGTGTTCCTCCAGGCTTCCAGTCTTTCCCTTTTATCTGAGTGAGACAATTTAAATAAAAGGCTCATGGTAGAATAGGAATAAGCATTGGCATGCGAAAACATAATTTGTTCCATTTATTGAAGAACAGACACAGGCATATGACAAACTTCTATACTGAATGGACAAAGCATGTTCTCAATTTTGCTTTAGTGATTGTGTAATAGCTAAAACAGACTTAGAAAAATAGAAATCATGTGCTTCCATGCTCTTATTTTTTAACAGCTTTATCGATATAATTCACATACCATACAAATTCACCAATTTAAAGTGTACAGTGCGATGGTTTTTAGTATATTCACAGACTTGTGCAATCAATTCTACATACAACCCCAAAAGAAGCCCAGTACCCTTTAGCCTTTGGCCCCAATCCTGTCATCTGCCTAGGCCTAAGCCTCCACTAATCTACTTCATACATAGATGTGCCTCTTTATGTTTTATGTAAATGGAATCACACTGTCTGAACTTCTGTGACTGGCTTTCATTTAGCCTAATGTCTTCAAGGTTCATGTTATAGCATCTCTCAGCAATTTATTGCTTTTTATTGCCAAATGAAATTCCATTGAGTGAATTTTGTACATTTTGTTTACACACTTAATAAACATGTGGGTTTCCACGTTTGGCTGTAATGCTGCTATGAACACTTGGGTAAACATGTTTGTGTGGACACAGGTTTTTAATTCTCTTGAATATATAGGAGTGGAACTGCTATATATTTAAACTTCAAGCAGTTAGCAGACTGTTTTCCAAAGTGGCTGCATCATTTTACGTTTTCCCACCAACAGTTACAAACTAGGTTCTAATTCTCCACATTCTTGTCGACACTTGTTAACTTTTTGTTGTTTTAGCTATCCTAGGAGGTTTTAAGTGATATCATTGTGGTTTAAGATTTGCATTCCTTTAATGACTAATGGAGTTGAGCATCTTTTCATGTGCTTGTTGGCCACTGGTATATCTTGAAGAATCATATACTCAGTCTTTACCATTTTTTAATTGGGTTGCTTTTTTTATTATTGAGTTACAAAAGTTATTTATACATTCTAGATACAAGTCCCTTATGAGAAACATAATATGCTAATATTTTCTGCCATTCAGTGAATTGTCATTTTCTTGAAAGTGTCCTTTGAAGAACATTTTTAATTTTGATGAAGTCCAGGTTTATTTTTTTTTCTTTGGCTGGTTGTGCTTTTAGTGGTGTATTTAAGAAACTATTGCCAAATCCAAGGTTACTAAGATTTATATTTACCCCTATGTTTTCTTCTAAGAACTCTTATGGGTTTAGCTCTTATATTTAGCTCTCTGGTCCATTGTGGGTTAATTTTGTATACGGTGTGAGGGAGGGGACAAACCAACTTCATCCTTTTGCACATGGATATATAGTAGTCCCAACACCGTTTGCTGGTAAGACTAGCTTTTCCTAGTTGAATTGTTTTGGCAGCCTTGTCAAAAATCAAAATAAATTTGAGGGCTTATCTCTGCAGTTATAGCCTTTAGTATTTAACATTCATGAATGTGGAGCACTTGTGAAGAGTATCTGACTCAGTTTTCTAATAAGTATTACTGGTAAGAGATGTATGTCTATGTGGATGGGTCATCCCACTCCATATCCTCTAGCAGCCCCAGTGGAGAGTTCCTATGCAAGCTGACAGCTTTCCACTGCAAGCCCTTGGTTTTCTGCTTTACCAGTTGAGGACTTTGTCCTGTACCACTGGAGCTTGCTAAGCCTGCACACACAGCATGGCAGTCCAGAGGGGTGGGGGATTTAACACCCTCAGAGCAACCCCCAACAGGTAAGGAATCAGGCTGGTTAGTACGAACCCCAGCTTCCCTGTCACTCAGTGTACATTGTACGTGGTCCTCACCAGATCCTCGGTGCAAATGAGCCCCGCTGCCCACAGCCAGAACCATCTTACTAACGCATTGTTACTTTTCTCCCTTCCCTGTCTCATTTGCTCCACTTCCCTCACTTCTGCTTCATGGAATTGCCTCCCAAATAAAGGAAGGAACTCAAACTAGGATGCCCTAAAGGGGAGTTTGTATTTTCACCTTTGCTTCTGCCCAGAATGTGTCTTGTTAAGCATCCTTTGCAATTTCATTTTTAAAGTATTCCCAGCCTTGCTTAGAGGCACTTAGTACTTTAGACTTGTGAATTGCAATCATTATCATTATCACTTCATTGTTTGGAATTTTTTTCCAGCATTTTATTACAAGGAATAAACCACCCTTTTAAAGTAGAACCTGCTGTACATCTGTTATCTGTTTACTTTTCAGGAAATTAGAAGGGAGTAGAGGTTTTTGTCAAGAAGCCAATATCAACATATGTTTCCTTAGTGAGTAAAATGCAAAATTTGGCTGCAAGCCAGAAATTTGCATGCCACCTTGTCTTACTGGCCTTTTCCCCTCTAGCCTTTGTGGAGAAGTGAGGAGAATCAGTCAAAATTTCCACCCTGTATAACCATTTGTTGTCTGTTGAGTTTAACATACTATACACAAGTTGAGGGTGGAGGCCATACGGAAGGGAAAGATCTTACTTTAAAAAGACTCCAGGATAAAGAGGAAACAACAATTCTCAGCCATCTAAAAGCAAAGGATATTCTGTAAGTGAAAAGTGCCTGGAACCTAGTAGACTGAATAAATTCTTTTGAAGTGTAATATGTGTACAGAAAGTGCACAATCTTTTATGTGTACAGATCGCTGAGTTTTCACAACACATTAACACAACCAGCACCCTGATGGAGGCAGAGAACACGACCAACACCCCAGGAGCCCCTCCGTGATTCCTCTCAGTCACCACTGACCTTTCCAACCTTTCTCAGCTGATTTTGTATTACATAGAAAGCATCGACAGTATGTACTCTTAAGTATCTGGCTTCTTTATTCTAACATTGTGAGATTCATACATATTCTTATGTGTAATCCATAGAGAGTTGTTTGTTCTTATTGCCGTATACTATTCTATGCTGTGAATGTATCTGTTCTATTTATCTGATCTAGTATTGGATGTTTTGCAGGTTTGGGGTTTTAACTTTTTTTTTAACTGATTAACTTTTTTACAACAGTTATAGGTTCACAGCAAAATTAAGCAGATGCACAGAGTTCCCATATTCCTCCAGTTTCACACACATACACGACCTCCCCCACTGTCAGCATCTTGCTCCACAGTGGGACGTTGTGCAGTCGATGAACCCACATTGACATATCGTTATCACTCAAAGGGGTTGGGCATTTCACAGCAGTGCTGCCCAGTAGAACTCTGCTATAGTGGAAGTGCCTCATAATCTGTGCTGTCCCATAGGTCACTACAGCCATATGTGACTATTAAGCACTTAAAATGTGGCCAATGACATCTCTAGAAGTCAACTGCTAAAGGTAATGACCGCTAACTCCTGCCTCGCCCAGCAAAGGTAAGAATGGTGAGAATTTTCAGGGAGAGGGAGAGGAAAAGTAGGGGTGTATTTCCTATCTACAATTTATACATCTCATCTACTTCTAAAGTAGACACAATGTTTCATATGATATAAAACATTGAGTTTTTTTTAAAGGACTCCTGAGTCCATAATAATGTTCAAAATGGAAAGGAGGGTAACTTTTTTTATCCAAGAGCACCAGTGGAAAAAATAGAAGAAATGATAGCATCACCATTTACAACTACCAATGAAATCATGGATCAGACAAAGATCACCAATGGATGCTGAAGCCACTGTGTGAAAGGTCTTTGAGGAACTGGATAAATACACAGGGAAAACGTTTTCTGTAATGGAGTGATCTGGCAGACCCCACCCTCAACAAGTGATCGAATTCAGCATAACCTGTAGGGCGCCAACCTGACGTCCCACACCTCCTGACATGGTACAAAAGAGGGACACAACATCCCCTTGTCCTGCTTTTGCAAACACGTTTAACCTCAATTTAACCTGAATCTAATTGTGAGGAAACAATTAGACTGCCAGATTTGAGACATTGTGTAAGACATGGGACCTGGACTAAAGAGACATACAACTAAATGAATGAATTCTGAACTGAAATAATAGCAACATGATATTGGACTACTGGAATGATGGAGTAAATTTTCATTTGGATTACAGAACCTTACTGGGATCAGTATAATAGCAGTGTGGTTATGGGGTAGAATATCCTTGGAGATAAGCTGAGGCATTTCAGGGCTAAGCATCACAATATCTGCAATTTCAAATAGTTCTGAGTGGAGTGAGGAACAAAACATGAGCAAAGTGTTAACAGTTGGTGGGTCTAGGGAGGTATTTGTTCACCTCCTCTGCAGTTTGGGAATGTGGGAGTGAGGGTCATAACAGCAGACAGCTAAATCCCATAAGGGCTCAAGACCCATTCAGAATTATATGAGGCCAGAACAGACAGAACTGTACCAGGAGACTAGAATCAGAGTTACCACAAATTAACAGAGATGGAGCTCCTGTCTTTATTTTCCGCCTTTGCTAGCTTTTGGGAAGTGGAGTTATCCAGCTCCTGTACAGGCATGTGGGAACGTGGTAGGACACAGGCTTCTTTCTGAATTGTAAACTACGCTGAGCATTTACATTTCCTTTAAATAATTATTTCAATACAAATATTCAAGTACTGAATTGTATTTAGTTGATTCGGTAAACAATGAGTTGCCTCGCTATGAGAGAGCATTCATTGAGATTTGCCCTTTAAAAATGTAGGGCTTGGAACTTCCAGGAAGATGGCGACGGGAACTGACCGGCAGAAAATTACTCCCAACATTATATTTATTCACGAAAACACAGCAAATACAACTATTCCTAAAAGAGAGACCAGAATACACAGGAAAGCGCACAGCATTGAGCATCACCTGAGAGGACTCGAGACCTGGCGAGGCGGGTAAGATACAGAGCCATGACCCGGCGGGACCTGAGCGCTCCCCCACCCCAGCGCACCGGCAGGCAGCTGTACCTGAGAGGACTCAGCACCTGGCAAGGCGGTTGTTGTTGTTTTTTCTTCCCTTTCTTTTCTTTTTTTTCTTTCCCTTTTTTTTATTATTATTTTTTCTTTTCTTTTCTTTTCTTTTCTTTTTTTTTTCTTTTTTTTTTAAGTCATAAAGAGCCCAGATGACATACATGGCAACTACCAGCAACCAATTCTATAGGCATGAAAAGACAGAGGAATATAGTACAGACAAAGCTTCAGACCCAGACAACCCCAGAGAGGGAACCTGATGTGATGGACATGCACAGTCTTCCTGAAAAAGAATTCAGAATAAAAGTCATAGCCATGCTGACGGATCTACAGAGAAATGTGCAAGAGCTGAAGGAGGAAGTGAGGGAAGTGAGGAACGAATATGCAGAAATGACACAAGCCATCGACGGGCTTAACAGCAGACTGGATGAGGTGCAAGACACAGTTAATGGATTAGAAAATAGAGAACAGGAATACAGAGAAGCTGAGGCAGAGAGAGATAAAAAGATCTCTAGGAATGAAAGAATATTAAGAGAACTATGTGACCAATCCAAACAGAAAAATATTCGCATTATAGGAGTACCAGAGGAAGAAGAGAGAGAAAAAGGGATAGAAAGTGTCTTTGAAGAAGTAATTGCTGAAAACTTTCCCACACTGAGGAAGGAAATAGTCTCGCAGTCCACGGAAGCCCACAGATCTCCCAACACAAGGGACCCAAGGAAGACAACACCAAGACACATAATAATTAAAATGGCAAAGGTCAAAGATAAAGACAGAGTACTAAAGGCAGCTAGAGAGAGAAAAAAGATCACCTACAAAGGAAAACCCATCAGACTGTCATCAGACTTCTCAACAGAAACCTTACAGGCCAGAAGAGAATGGCATGATATATTTAACGTAATGAAACAGAAGGGCCTCGAACCAAGAATATTGTATCCAGCACGATTATCATTTAAGTATGATGGAGGGATAAAACAATTTCCAGACAAACGAAAGTTGAAAGAGTTTGCCTCTCATAAACCACCACTACGGGATATCTTAAACGGACTGCTCTAGAGGGAAGCACCCCTAAGGCTAAAAAGATGTCACCAGAGAAAATAAAATCATAGCAAAGGAAGCAGACCATCCAAATACTAACTAAAGGCAAAGAATAAAACACCTAATATATAAAGAATGGAGGGGGAAGAATAGGAAGGGAGAGATAAAGAAACATCAGACGGCGTTCACAATAACTTAACAAGAAAGTTAAGTTAGATCCTTAGATAGTAAAGAAGCAACCCTTGAACCTTTGGTAACCACAAATCTAAAGCCAGCAATGGCAATAAGTACATATCTATCAATAATCACCCTAAATGTAAATGGACTGAATGCACCAATCAAAAGACACAGAGTAACAGAGTGGATAAAAAAGCAAGACCCATCTTTATGCTGCTTACAAGAGACTCACCTCAAACCCAAAGATATACACAGACTAAAAGTGACAGGGTGGAAAAAGATATTTCATACAAACAATAAAGAGAAAAAATCAGGGGTTGCAGTACTTGTATCAGATAATATAGACTTCAAAACGAAGAAAGTAGCAAGAGATAAAGAAGGACATTACATAATGATAAAGGGGTCAGTCCAACAAGAAGATATAACCATTATAAATATATATGCACCCAACACAGGAGCGTCAGCATATGTGAAACAAATACTAACAGAATAGAAGGAGGAAATAAACAGCAATGCATTCATTTTAGGAGAGTTCAACACACCACTCACTCCAAAGGATAGATCAACCAGACAGAGAATAAGTAAAGACACAGAGGCACTGAACAACACACTAGAACAGATGAACCTAACAGATATCTACAGAACTCTGCACCCAAAAGCAACAGGATACACATTCTTCTCAAGTGCATATGGAACATTTTCCAGAATAGACCACATACTAGGCCACAAAAAGAACCTCAGTAAATTCAAAAATATTGAAATCCTACCAACCAACATCTCAGATCACAAAGGTATAAAGCTAGAAATAAATTTTAGAAAGAAATCAAAAAAGCTCACAAATACATGGAGACTTAACAACATTCTCCTAATTAATCAATGGGTTAATGACCAAATCAAAACAGAAATCAAAGAATATATGGAGACTAATGACAACAACAACACAAAGCCACAACTTCTGTGGGACACAGCAAAGGCAGTTCTAAGAGGGAAGTACATTGCAATCCAGGCCTATTTAAAGAAGGAAGAGCATTCCCAAATGAACAGTCTAAAGACACAATTATTGAAATTGGAAAAAGAAGAACAAAGGAGGCCCAAAAGAGGGACATAATAAAGATCAGAGAAGAAATAAATAAAATTGAGAAGAATAAAACAATAGACAAAATCAATGAAACCAAGAGCTGGTTCTTTGAAAAAATAAACAAAATAGATAAACTGCTAGGCAGACTCATTAAGAGAAAAAGAGAATCTACACACATAAACAGAATCAGAAATGAGAAAGGAAAAATAACAATGGACCCCACAGAAACTATATCAAGTTAAAAAGCTTCTGTACAGCAAAGGACACCATCAGTAGAACAAAAAGACATCCTACAGTATGGGAGAATATATTCATAAATGATGTATCTGATAAGGGGTTGACATCCAAAATATACAAAGAACTCACGCACCTTAACAAACAAAAAGCAAATAATCCAATTAAGAAATGGGCAGAGGACATGAATAGACACTTCTCTAAAGAAGAAATTCGGATGGCCAACAGGCACATGAAAAGATGCTCCACACTGCTGGTCATCAGAGAAATGCAGATTAAAACCACAATGAGATCTCACCTCACACCAGTGAGGATGGCCAACATCCAAAACACTAACAACAACAAATGTTGGCGAGGATGTGGAGAAAAGGGAACCCTCCTACACTGCTGGTGGGAATGCAAGTTAGTTCAACCATTGTGGAAAGCAGTATGGAGGTTCCTCAAAAAACTCAAAACAGAAATACCATTTGACCCAGGAATCCCACTCCTAGGAATTTACCCTAAGAATGCAGCAGCCCAGTTTGAAAAAGACATATGCACCCCTATGTTTATTGCAGCACTATTCACAATAGCCAAGAAATGGAAGCAACCTAAGTGTCCATCAGTAGATGAATGGATAAAGAAGATGTGGTACATATACACAATGGAATATTATTCAGCCATAAGAAGAAAATAAATCCTACCATTTGCAACAACATGGACGGAGCTAGAGAGTATTATGCTCAGTGAAATAAGCCAAGCCGAAAAAGACAAGTATCAAATGATTTCACTCATATGTGGAGTATAAGAACAAAGAAAAAAACTGAAGGAACAAAACAGCAGCAGACTCACAGAACCCAAGAATGGACTAATAGTTACCAAAGGGAAAGGGACTGGGGAAGATGGGTGGGAAGGGAGGGATAAGAGGGTAAAAGGGGCATCACGATTAGCAGACATAAGGTAGCGGGGGCACGGGGAGGGCTGTACAACTCAGAGAAGACAAGTAGTGACTGTATAGCATCTCACTACGCTGATGGACAGTGACTGTAATGGGGTTGGTGGGGGGGACCTGATTAAGTGGGTAGTTTAACCACCATAATATTGCACATGTAATTGTAGGTTAACTGCCCCGGCCCGCGGGGCTGGTTATTAGTGGGTCTCGAGGAGGA
>JAQQAC010008350.1:29215005-29277061 GCA_029783875.1 Phataginus tricuspis | reverse complement strand
ACAGAATGAAACTGGGTTGGGCTAAGATCTTTAAGCTCTCTGTGCCATTGCAAAGTCCAAGGTGGTCACCAACAGTTAACGATACCAAAATAAATTGTAAATAAATAAATAAATAAAAGAATCGGAACTGGACTCCTCCCTATGGTCGCAACACCTAGTACAGGTCTCGTAAGGCTGGTTTGAAGAAATGCACAGAGGAAAACATGAGCTAACTAGCACTGCGTTGGGCTGCTCGGCCAGAACAAGCCAGGCAGGCACTTTTAGAACCTTGGAGAGCTCCCTGCAAGCCAGCGAGGGTAAAAAAATAAATAAATAAATAATAAACAAACAAACAAACAAATAAAAATGTAGGGCTTTCCTCGATACAATGTTCAGCATCTGTCAGTTCCATTAGCCCCTGCCTAGCTTCTGAGCATTGAGAAGTAGGTGACTTTCAGCAATCGGATGTTATTAATGAGAAACTTGTGGGGAAAAAGTATAGAATCTGTCACAAGATCAAATGGTGAGTTTATGAGAGTTTTAGATAGAACCCACGATCCCAACAGTCAGACCACCTGCTTCAAAAGTGACACTCCAACATGTCCACAAAGGGACTGATTAAGGTTTGGAAATGCCATTATTTCAAAATGCATTCTTTTAGAATTGATCTTTCCATAGCAGGTAAATCAAACTGACATAGGGCTTTTTTTAAGTGTTACTGTTTGAGCAGTAGCCACAAGACCTTCCTCTAAATAATGCACTTCACAAAAATGTTGACAGGAGGCATCATGTCCTCAGAAGAGAAAGTTGTGGAGCTGCCGGCCTGCTGGGTGGGTGGCTGAGGTTTGTGGGCAGGACTGAAAGCCCGCCCAGGTTCCTGTGGCCTTTCCTTCCCCAGGACAGTGCCCACAGCTGTGTGCCTCTGCCAACAGGATCTGCCTGAAAGCCATGGGGCGAGGGCTTGTATATTGGCCTTGTTAGCTTTTCTTTTTGACAAATTTTACCCCATGGCCAAAACCATTAGCTTCTGGGCAGGGCAGCTGCAGGGCCTCAGAGGAGCCTGGTAAGGGAACTGATTCACTTCCCGAGGGCTGAACATGCCAACAGCCCTATAGAAGGTGCTGGGAAAATTTGGGAGGCACTCTAACGACAAGGAAGAAGTTAGAATATATAACCCTAAATGCTCGCTGCAGGATCAAGTCCTGATTCCCGCCTGACTGGCCATGCACTGCCTCTCCAGCCCCATCTACCCTCACAGCAGTACCCCCGCTTATTTGCCTGTGTCCACGGGCTATGCTCTCCCCACTCCTGGAGGGCCTTCGCAGGACTGGTGCCACAGCCTCATTGCCAAAAGCAGACATATTCTCCAAAGCCCAGCTCATGCATTTCTGTGATGCATTTCCCCATCACACCCACATACACAATGTTAGTGTCAGCAAAGCACGATAAACAAGCTCTTACTATAATGCATATCACATTTCCATGGCTTGTTTAAGAATCAGTTAATTCTTCCTCTTCCTTATTATGTGCCTGGCACTCAGCTAGGAGCTGAGGATCCAGATCTGAACTAGACAACCCTGGCTGCCAGACACTCACAGCCCGGTAGACAGACAACACTCATCTCACTTGGAGAGGCGTCCTCCAAGAAGAGACAGGTCACAGGCTTATATGCCCCTACAGGACCAGGACCCAGAATCAGTCTGTGCAGGGAAGACCATTTGGGAGGGACAATCATGAGTTAGGTGTCGACATGTTCAATGACACATGCAGGTGGAGATGTCAAATAAGCAGTTACATATGCGAGTCTAAAGTTTGGGAAAGTGATATGCCCTGGAGACTCTCATTCAGGATGCATGGGTACAGGGATAGTACTGAAAGCTAGAAGATCAGATCCTTCTGGCCCCTGGTAGAGAAGAGAAGAGAACCAAGAACTGAGCTCTGTGTCTCCCCACCACTGGTTGACCTTCCCCTTCACATTTTCTTTGAACCAAGTTTTTTCTTTTTTAGTGGTTTGGAGGTTCTTCCTAGGAAAGGCAGTAATAACAATAATTTCCTCTGTTGAAATATGTGTGAAACACTTCATCTCAGGGTTTCTGATAATCACAGAAACTCTGAGGTGGGCACCATGACCCTTATTTGACAGGTAAGAATGCACAGTGCAGAGAGGGTCAGGGCTTTGCCCCCAGCCACAGCTGCAAGGGGGCCAAGTGAAAACTCCAGTCCCAAACTTGCAGGCTCCAGAGCCCACATTCTTCCCAGTGCATCTTTTAATGAGCCAAAATATCCAGCCACTGACGAGCTCCCCCAAAACTGTCCACCCTAAAAGGGCCATGTCCATAACCCAGTCTTTCCTAAGAATCTCACAGGAAGCTATGAAAATACTGTGGTAGTAGGTTGAATAATCAAACATATCAGGTCCTAACCCCAGGAACCTGTACACATTACCTTATGTGGAAAGAGTCTTTACAGATGGGATTAAACTGAGGATCATGAGATGGGGAGATTAACAAGGATTACTTGACTAGGTCACAAATGCATTCTATAGAACAGAGGCAAGAGGGAGATTTAACTCACACAGAACAGAAGGCAATGTGCCACGGAGGCAGAGACTGATTCACATAACATGGCCACAAGGCAAGAAACTCCGACAGCCACAGAAGCTGGAGGAAGCCAGACAACAGAGAGAAACCCCCTCCCCAAGCCCCCAGAGGGAGGCAGCCCTGCTGACAAGATTTTGGTCCAGTGAAACTGATCTCAGGCTCCTGGCCTGCAGAACTGCGAGGGAATAATTCCTATTGCTTTAAGTCACTAAATTTGTGGTGATTGTTACAGAAGCCACAGGAAACAAATCCAAGCAGATTCCAAGGACACATGTCCAGAAAGCTGGATTCAGCAGGTCTTGTTTTTGACAGGCAGCCAGAGTGACTCTGCCACCTGCCTTCTAGGGAGCACATGACCCAGCTGCTCAGGCAGGGACCCACAGGACAAAACCTTAAGCCAGGGATTTCTGTTCTGGTGTGAATTCCTCTGTGAAATCTCTAGTTGAATTTCAGGGAATCCATAAAATCCTTAAGATTATATTAAAAATTGTGTGGATGTGTGCACATATTCGTATTTGTCCAGGAGGTTTTCTTCAAATTCTCAAAAAGGCTGAGAACGAACCATTCTAAGAAAAAACTGTAGAGGTGTATAAACCTGGTCCAGGGTGGGTGGGGAGGAATAAAGTAATTTTTAAATTGGGCCCATCTGAGGGCTTATACTGAGCCTGAGAGAAAGGGGAGGCTTAATAAAGAGTGAACCAAGTTAAACAGCGGTATCTGCAAGTCTCAGCAAAACAGGGGACAAGGTAGCCTGGCCTTGGGGTGGGGGAGAAGGTGACAAAAGACTGTGTAGGATGTATCCTCACTTTGGTGAGACAGTGTGTGGGTAAAGTGGGTTCCTATGGCCAGGATCCTCACTGAACTTAAGCCACCTGATGATGTAACTGGCCTGTTGCTATGCTACTGCTTCCACACCTTTGGGCAATAAGCCATTATTGTGTTAATAAAAGAGTTCCACCCAGTGCTCTGCTCACGATGGGGTGGCAGGGCTACAAGGGCGGGAGAGCAGAGTAGAGGCTTGGAGTGGTGGCAGCTCCGAGGACAGAGGCCCAGAGGATGGCTGTGTGGGACGGCTTGCAGAGAGGCCCAGAGGACAGCTGTGCAGACAGAGGGGCCCAGAGGATGGCTGTGCAGACAGAGGGGCCCAGAGGATGGCTGTGCAGACAGAGGGGCCCAGAGGCAGAGACCAGCTTGCTGCATACAGATCGCTCTGAGTGAACAGGATTTTAGTGACTGACCTGCCACCTGGAAATAAAGTTGGGTATAACCCTTTCACCCCAAGAACCCTTTGCTGTAAATTTCTTTGGTCACAGTGAATCTATAGCGAACTTGCCTGAGGCTGAAACCCATTTGCAAGACACAGTGTTATAGGTGATCTTTTGGAAAAATAGGTAGGCAACATCACCAGGGAAACTCCAGATGCAGGTGAACACAGGTCGGCATCCCTGGGAGGTCAAGGGAGAGAACACCATTTACAAGCACATAGGATACACACCAGAAGAGCCCTGAAAGAACCAGGAATCAGGATTTCAGGCTGTGGGAATTGTTTATAGACTATGAGAAACTGGGGTTAACTGCTTAATCTTGTCTTAGCTGGTATTCATTCTATATCACTTCATCTTAACCATTTTATTATTTTAATTTTGGTCACTTGTTTAATAACATGTTAATTTTGCCTTTATTTGCTCAACTGCTTGTTTAATGTCTCTCTCTCCTACTGGACTGTAAGCTTCACGAAGGTGGGGACCTTGTCTGTTGTTCTCAAGTGTGTGTCCCTGGCTCATTGCACAATGCCTGACATTTTCATTTCTCCCGTGAGTGGCCATAACTTTTAAAAATGAGTGACCAGTAAAATAGTGTATCCACTTTGGAAAATAGTCTGACAGTTCCCCAAACTTTAAACATAGAATTACCATGGGGCCCAGCAATTCCACCTCTAGCTATATGCCCAAGAAACTGAAAACCTATGTCCACACAAAAAGTTGTACATAAACGTTCAGAGCAGCATTATTCATATTAGCCAAAATGTGAAAATAAACCAAATGTCCATCAACTGATGAATGGATAAGCAAAATGTGTTCTAGCCATACAATGGAATATGATTCACCCATGAAAATGAGTATATACTGACATATGCTACAAAATGGATGAACCTTAAAAACATGCTAAGTGAAAGAAGCCAGTCACGAAAAGGTCACCTATTGGGTGATTCCATTTATAGGAAATGCTCAGAATAGGCAAGTCCATAGAGAACAGAAGGTAGATTTGTGTTTGCCAGGAGCAAGGAATGTTGAGCAGACATGGAGAGTAACTGCTAACGGGTGCTGGCTTTTCTTGGTGAATGATGAAGATGTTCTGAAGTTGGATAATGGTGGTGGTTGCACAACTCTGGATATACCAAAAAACTACTGAACTATACGCTTTAAAAGGACAAATTTTATGGTATACGAACGAGATCTCAATAAAGGTGCTATGTTTAAAAATGAAAAAAGTGATTGTCATGTCCTTCTTTAAGCAAACTTACTAAAATCAACAAGGATTTAAAAAATTACAATAGTAGTTTGTTTCCAAGGAAAACAGCTCTGCGTGCCAGATTCGTGCGACAGAGTGGCTGGATGGGAGGGGACAGATGCACATATCACCGGCCTCCTTGGCTGCTGCGGTCGCCTTCTAGTGTGACTTCCAGAAGTCTGGCTTGGGCGACTGACTAGGGCGGAAGGTTACGTCGACAGATACAGAAAAGAAAGTGAGAGGACATGTAGGGGGATCTGATCGCCAGCATGTCTGTCTCCTCCCCGCTCCCTTTGTAGTCAACCCTTCAAACAACCATCAGGACCAGGCTCCACTCGCCTCGGGCTGCCTACCACCCAGGCGCTTCGCCATGCGCCAAGTATGTGTATTGTCTGGCTCATAACATGTGGTGGATTTGGGAACGCACAAAGGATGCCTCACGCTGACCTGGCAGGCACCAGATCTGTATTCCGCTCTGCCTCCGGGTTTGGGGGTGGGTGCTGGCGAAGGGGTCTGCGGGAACCGCGCCGCCGCTGTCTTGGGGACCAGGGCGCAGCCTTTGTGCAGAGGCCGCTCCCGGCTCCCGCCGCTGGGGGGGCGGCCGCCCGCCCGCCGACCCCCGACAATAGCACAGGGGGTGGGGAGCCGCGCGGTCCCGGAAACTTTTCCTCGGTGCCTTCGCCGCCGCTGTCTGCGCCCGGGAGCGCAGAGCTGGGCGGCCGCGGTCGTGCGCGCAACCAGGGCCGAGCGGCGGAGCCGAACCCAGAGAAGGGGGCCCGAGCGGCAGCGCCCGGGGCTGCCCGCAGCTGGGGGTGACCGCGCCCGAGTCCCGGCCATTCGGGAGGTTCGGGCTCTGGGCCGGGCGGAGCCGAACCTTGCCATGGGGGAGGCGCCCAGCCCCGCGCCTGCGCCCGCGCTCTGGGACTGGGACTACCTGGACCGCTGCTTCGCTCGACACCGTGTCTGCATCTCCTTCGGCCTGTGGATCTGCGCCTCCTCCTGCTGGATCGCCGCCCACGCGCTGTAATGGGGACCGGGACCGGGCGGCGCCAGGGTGGGGGTCGGGTCTGCTGCGGAGGGAATGGGGCGCTACGCCGCTGCTAACTCCCTCACGGAAGCCTACAGGTTAGGGGACAGAAAGGAACGACGCAGGAGGCGCATAGTTCCAGGATCGAAACTAACATTTGCAGCGGACTGAAGTCGGACACTTCTTTCCGGATTCCCCTCCCAGGGAGGCTGGACTGTGAGCCAGCAGGAGAAGGCCGGGCGGTGCAGTGCATGGGGCCCTGGACAGGAAGCCGGGAGTCCTGGGATCTATGTCAGCCTTTTCCCATTGAACTGCCGTGTGAGCTGGGCAACTATAAAACCTCTGAGCCTCATTTTCCTCACGACAATGGGGATGATTGATAATTCATAGAACGGATGGGAGGATTAAATGAGTTAGTACGGTAAAGCTCTTAGTAAGTGCTCATTAAAAATCATTATTGTTGCTCCAGCTCTGCCACCAACCCTTGGCAGAGGGCAAGGATCTTGGACAAGTGTCTCCGTATTTCAGGAATCAATTTATCCTAGGCCCTCTTAGCTGCGAAGGGGGCCTGGCAATGCTCCGACTCTGGCCGCAGCCTTGGCCCTGTTCTGTCCCCCACCTGGAGTGGTTTGGCCAGGTGGTCACTTACCGTGGGTTCCAAGTGAAGATTGGCTAAAGGTGGCCCCCGGGGCCTCAGCCACCTTGTCCCAAGCTCGGAAGGCTGGTGCAAGTCCCGTGTTCCTGGCAGAGGAGAAAGGCCCACACCGGGGTGGGGAGAGCTGGCACCAGCCCACCTCAGGCACTTGTGGGCAGTCCCCTCAGGCTTTGATATCGTTGCAGAAGCTCTGCAGCCGCACTGCCCACCAGTGGAATATGAATAAAATATCCCACCGAAATATGAATAAAAAGACGCTTAGAACATTTGCTGTGGGCCTAGTGTTGCATTTATTAATTCATTTCATCTCTGCCACCCACCCATGACATAGGGACTATTATTACTCTCATTTACAGTTGAGGAAACCCTAGGTTCTGAGAGGTTAACTGACTTGCCTGAATTGAATGGAAAGAACCCAAACCCCAAATCTTACCAGCAAGGTGCAGGCTTGTGAGGATCAGACCACCTAGATCAGAGGGCGGGAATGGATGAGGCACTCTGTGGCAGCATCGTGTTTGCGCCTCACGACCGCCCTCTGCAGTCAGCATTGTTAGACATTGACCAACCTGGAGCTAAGGTCTGCGGAGGTTAGGAGAACTCCCAGCTGGCCGGGCTGAGAGCAGAGCCTCTGCTTTTCACCCTGACTTGGGTCTAGGGACACCATGTGTTCTTGGGGCTTCCTGACCTGCAGGTGACTTTGGAGAAGGTATCTCTTCCAAGCTGAGTGTGGGCTGAGTTAGGGTCAGCCAGGAGTCTCTGACTCCTGAGAGCTGGGAAAGAAGCTGAAGAGCAACAGTGTATGGAGCAAGGTTTCCACCTGGGAAGCCAGGGGCCCACCATGAACTCACCATATCACCACAGACCTCAATTTTCTCTGATCTCAATTGGGATTATTGAAATAAATTATTTCTAATCTGAGTCCAACTCAGAAAGTCTCTCTAATTCAGAGTCTTCACTCCTAGGCTTTGAATTGGTTTCAGGGGCCCAGAGCCCAAATTAAAGGTTGATCTTCTCTGCGAGCTTTGGGCTTCTCCTGAAAGGTCAGGAAGTATTGGGGAACCCACTAGCCTTCCATCATCACGCACTATTTCCCAGGACTGATGCTCCAAAGCAGCCAGACAGCCCTAGCGTTGTGGGGTGAGGACCATCCTCTGAGTAAATGAAATGAAACCAGAGCTGCATTCGTGTCTCAGCTTCTCCATAATAAGGTAGCAGGAAACCATCTAGAATGAAGTGATCGATGATGCTGGCAGAGCAATGGCTCTGGCCCCGTCTAACCTGTCCTGCCTTTCTGCATTTGTTCAGGAGGCTGGAGGACGAGTGGGAAACAAAGGAGAGAAGCCAGCAGAGGTGGACATGCCATGGCATCTTTGGAGAGTTTTGCTCTCCTTGTGTGTAAAGAACAGCTCAACTTAGATGCAGGCTGGCAGAAGCCAGGCCACCCTGCCACATGGATAGATGAGAAGGATTCCACTTTAATTTCAAAGGAACAAGTTGCCTTTTTAATTTAAGCAATCAACTCTGCTCTGCAGTTAACTGCAGTGATTGAGTTACTTTTATAAGCCTCCTGTTTCCTTTCAAAAAATAAAACCTGACAGCTAGTTTGTCGGCACTAAACCGTGGGTCATGAACTTGAGTCTGCCAGATTTGTCGGAGGAAAGAAACTCCTCTTCATTAGAGAAGCAGGTCTGGCTCTTGCCACGGGCTGGTTGACTTAAAGCTTGGGATTCTTTTGCTGTCTTTCTCTTCCCATCTGTAAACTAAGCTCAGAAGTACCTGCTGAGTAACTGGGGGAGAAAGTGCTTCGTAGAACATAGTCACAGTGGCCCTTTCCAGTCACCTGCTTTGGGAGCCCAAACTCAGGGCTCCTGTGCTCGGTCTGTCGCCGCAGGCTTCTCTACCTGAGATGTGTGAAGAGATCTGCACAGGACCCGACAGCGCTGTGTGCTGCATGCTGCCTCCTGACCAGCCTGTGTGACACCGTTGGGGCCATTCTGGCCAGACAGCTCACGATCCAGGTGCGTGATTCCTGCAGGTGTCAGTGGTTTCTGTCTTGCTCCTTCATCATGCGTGAGGCACAGCTTCACCTCCCAGCCTGTGCCCTTGCTGGTCTCTCTGCCCCTCACCCCTTGCCCACCAGCACTCTTACTCTGATAGCCACATGGCTCATTGCTTCAAACCTTTGCTCAAAAGTCACCTCAGTAAGGCCGGCCCTGACCTCCTGTTTAAAATTGTGCCCTACCTCTACTTAAGGGGCTCCGGACCCGCTTATCCTGCTCTGTCTTTTCCCATAGCTTACTCCCTAATACACCATCTACGTTAGTTTCGTATTATGTTTATTGCTTAGCCCTACTAGCAGGTCAGCTCCACAGGGGCAAGATTTGTATTCACTACCATGTCCCCATCACTTAAACCGCAGCTGGCACAGAGTAGGTGCTCAGTAAATGATGATTTCTCTGTCACTGTTTTTAGAGTCCATGGCCCAGCCCCAGCTCACGCATGGGTGACTGAATCCTTTCCCAAGTGGTGATATGGGCTTTGGAAAGAGTGAGAAACAGTCTTATGTTTTTCTGAAGTCTAGGCTCCCCAACAAGCCTGTTTGATGAGGCCTATCCCAAGGAAAGCCTCTGGGTGCCATTGCAGGACCACCTCATGAGGCAGGTCCTGGCCTTGCGGTAGGAAGGAGGCCGGCCGAATGGTTAGCGCATAGACTAGGAGAGTTCTAGACCCTGCTTTGAGCAGCGTTCTCTCAGAAACAATTTCTCTTTCATTTTGGGTGCCCGTTCTCATTAGCTAATGGAATATGAGGCCCAGCTCAAGTCCAGTGTAATAATAGCTGATATCTGTATATGCTTCCTGGCACTGGGGGGCATGTATTATTTCACTTAGTCCTCAAATCATCCTTTGACATGGGTGAACTCATTTTATCCCTGTTTTACACATGTGAAAACTGAGGCTTAAAGACATTAAATAACTCTCAGGTGACCCTCAAGTAAGGAACAGTGCCGGGATTCAAACTGCATGCTCTTAACGATTTAGTGTATCATCGCAGCAGCTGGTATATTTATAGGGAGGCACATTATCCTTTCCTCTAGGCTCTGGTTTGAGCACTTTATGTGTATTGGCTCATGTAATCTGCTTAAGTGTTAATTATCCCTGTTTTACAGATGAGAAAACTGAGGCCCAGAGGTGTTCAGTGACTGGGCTAAAGTTACACAGCAAAGACTAACTGCAGTGGAAAGAGTATGGAGTAGGGAGTGGATGGCTGGCTTCTTGTCCCACCTCTGCTGAGGGTCCTCTGCCTCCTGGGATGGGTCATTTAAGTACCTCACCTCCCCATCAGTCAAGTGGGGATGATAACCAGCCTTTCTTGGGGTTGGTAGAAGGCTTCCCTGGAGTTACTGCCTCAGTGGAACACATGTGGTAGAGGAAATCCAGGGTGAGAAGTTCTGTAGTTGCTGAGAAATGTTTGAATACCAAGACTCTATTTCTGTTTGCCCCCAGATTTTCACTGGTGCCTACCTAGCAGCTGTTGACTTGGCGAACTTTGTGTTCATTCTCTTCCCGCTCTGCGGCTCCAGATTCAAGTCTGATTCGTGTGAGTGTGTGGCCATAGGTCCCTGTCTTCATTCATCCACTCACGCCTCGGTGCCCTGCATGCCTACACTGTGGTCCAACTCCTGGCTGGGCCGCTGCCAGGCACGGATGAGTGAACAGGCTCCCTGACCTCAGCTGGAGAGGAAAACAGGGCCCTAAACACTCATTAGAGCTGCTAGCGAGGAGGTGCATGCCCACTGTGGGCAGCCAGAGGGAAGGAAGGGGCTGCAGGTGTCAGGGAAGGATGTGACACTGGAGCTGTGAGTACAGCAAGGGGTATTCCAGGTGCAAAGAGCAGCGTGACGAAGGCCAGAGGAGGGTGGTCACGGCTGTTAGGGGTGAACAGTGGCATCAGTGTGCAAGTCCACAGCAGCCAAACAAAGTCCCACAACTTCTGGAAACGGGTGCCAGGACTGAGCATGGGGGACTGGGGTTGCCGGAAGGGGCAGCTCTGTGCTTGGACTCTTGTCCAAAAAGGTAATGCTCACATCAGTGAGGTCACATAAGGTGCCCTCAGCTGCTCGGTGCTGTACAGAGGAGAAATGTTTTTATTACAGTTGTTCAGAGGATTATCTGTCTTATATTCAAGGAGCCTTTCAGAGATAGTGCCCCTCGTCCTGCGCAGTTTCGGTGCCCTGGCACAAACATGTTCACTCAGTGCGGCATTCACCAAGGTCCTGCTGGTTCTGCTCTGTGCAGGCTCTGTGAAGACTGTAGAAACTGCCAGGGTACAGTGCCTGCTCTCAGGGGGTTCCAGTCTAGGAGAGGCATGTGCACGCACAGATACAGGCGATAAAGAATAACATCACCTCTGCCTTGAAACATAAAACGCTCTGAGAGTGCGGAGGAAGAAAAGCTTCAGCCATGGGTAGGACAGAGTGGTGGGGAGGAAAGACCTCTCCACAGAGGTGGCACAACCAGAGGGCCTTCAAGGGTGGGGAGGATATGGCCTGTAGAACAACGTGGGAACCCATTCTGGCATCTGGCCGACACAGTTCTCCCCAGGCAGCTGTCTGTCGAGCGCTAGATTCCAGGAGCCCTGCAGGAGTGTGGTGTCTATTGCAGGTCGGAGCTCCCAGGAGAGGAAGAGGAGGCAGCGGCTGAGAGCCGGCATGTTTGCCCTGGCCCTGCCACTGAGCCTGGGCCCAGGCTGGGCCCTCTGGGCCGCTATCCCAAAAGCTTCAGGCCGCATTCGAGGGCCACAGCGAAGGCTGCTGGGAAGCCTGCTGCAGGTGAGGCTGAGCCTACCCAGGAGGGGAGTGAGGGTCCCTTCTCTCCTCCAAGTCCCCACAAATGCCCCATGGGCAGGGGGCAGGGTTAGGCCTTGCCATTGTTAGGAGGAAACTGCTAAAAGCAGAAAAAGGCAGGGCTGGGATGCAGGGTGGCCCCTCGGGACCCTGAGTGCATCACCTGTTCCCACAGGACAACACTGAAATCCTCGGCTACCTGCTGGGCGGCACCGCTGCCTTTGGCTCCTGCGCTTCCCGGATCCCTCCACTCTCCAGAATCGTGAGGCTGGGGTCAGGGCTGGGAGTGTGGGCCACCCTGGCAGGTTTTAGGGCAACTGGGAGCAGCCCCCAAGCTCCAGGGTGCAGGTCAGAGGACGTGCACCCAGGGAGTGGGCGGCCGCCCAGGTGGGGGTCCCTGAGGCCTGCCAGAGCCTCTCACAGGAGAGCCCACCACATTCTCTCCATTTCTGGTAGTGAATGAAAAGTAGGCTCTCTGGAAAAACCCATGCGTTGGATGAACAAGTATTCCTGTAGGGAATGAGAAGGTTTTAGAGATAGAATCATACAGCTACCAGGTTTCTGTGTATCTGAGGTCATCTCATGGCAGGTATTTTCCAGGCGTCAGGAGTGAAGGAAGCCCTGCTGGCCAGCTCCGTGAGGGCTGCACATGTGACTGGAGACACTGCGCTTGCCCTTGGCGGGCTCTCAGTCTCACGGAAGACAACAGAACTGTAAAGCAGGATATTTTTAATACCCTAAGAAAGATAGAGTGAAATGTTTGGGATTTTGGAAGAGGGAGAGAAGGCTCCTACGCTACTCAGATGAGTAAGGGTGGAAACCATTCATGCTTGCAGGCCAGCAGGTGCGAGGAAACCTCAGGGTGGCCCTTAAGGGAAGATGGGATTTGAGGAGAGTGCATGGGAAAAGCCACCCTGGCAGGCAAGTGCAAGATACTGTGGATGCGGAAAACGGCCCTTCCAGGAGGGCCCTGGCAGGAACAATGGCCAGGCCTGACACCAGAAACATAAAGAGCCTGTTACTAGGTCTAAAAAGAAAAATCACTTGTCAAAGAGCATCGGTTAATATTGCCTCCGAAAGAACAGGATTTGGGGACGTCAGATACTTAGTTAATAATTTGCGGGAAACGGAAGCCTGTGCTGTCCTGGGACGTGGGGCCTCATCAGCAATGAGCACCTGCAGCTCAAGGGAGGGGGGAGGGGGGGCGCTGCGCTCGGTTCAGTGATGCTGGGAGTGGCCTCCAGGACGGCACAGGGACTGGGGAGCTGCGTCACCTGAGAACCTTTGAAGGAACTGGCGCAGGGCCTTGACCCCCTGTATGAGCGCCCTAGGGCCGCTGTAGCAAAGGATCTCAAGCTTTGAATATCAGAAATGCATTGTCTCCAAGTTCTGGATGCCAGAAGTCCAATCTCAAGGTGTCAGCAGGGCCCTGCTCCCTCTGAAGGCGCTGGGAAGGACCTGTTCCAGGCGTCTTTCCAAGCTCCAGGCAGCTCCTTAGCTGGTGGCTGCATAGCTGTAATGTTCACATGGCCTTCTCCCTGTGTGCGTGTTTCGCATGGCCTTCCCTCTGTACAAATCTGTGTCCGACTTTCCCCTTTTTATTGGACACAGTCACATTGGATTAGTGCTCACCCCAATGACCTTATCTTAACTTGAGCATCTGCAGAGACCCCATTTCTAAATAAGGCCACATTCGCAGACTCTGGAGATTGGGACTTCGACATCTTTTAGAGGCTCACAATTCAACTTATAACACCACCCCACCTAGAGCAGCCCCCCAGCCCCCCACTGTGTCCTTCGCTCAGCATCATTTTCTCCATAGCATTTGTCACAACCTAGAATTAGCTCCTTCGCCCATTTACCAAGTTGTTGGTCCCCAGCAGCATGTCTGCCGTGAGAGCTGTGACCTTGTCTGTTTTGTTCCCACTGTATTCCAGGGGCTTGGGCCTGCCCATTGTAGGTGTCAGCAAACTGATGAGTTACTTAATGAGTGACTTAATGAGGCCTAGAAAAAAGGAAGCCCATGGATGCAGGAATCAGCAGGGCTGTCTTGGGGTAGAAGGAGCATCCTTGTTCTCAGTAGTCTCAGGGAACCGAATGAAAACCAAGATTGAGAAGAGGTTATGGACGGGCCACCCATTCATGGGTAGACACTTTGCATAGTGCCTGGCACGCTGAGAGTGATCAGCATTGTTACTCGCGCCTTAGGAGGTGGTGGGCTGCCCATTAGGAAGGGCATTGAAGCCTGGTGGCCCATTGCAGGAAGACAGAGTGAGACTGCTCTGGGATCAGGCTGGGCAGCCTCCGAGGGGCAGCCCGTCCTGTCTCTGGTTCCATGAAGAAGAACCCAGAGCGAGGGCCTCCTTATTAGGGAGACCCCAGCGGGGTTTGAGGTGTTCTGCATAGCCTAGCCAGCATGGCCTCAGACCCTGGTTCACCCGCTTCTGCTTCTAATTTACCCCTGGTGGGGTGCTAAGAAGCGGAATGGCTGGGTGGCTGTGGAGGGAGAAGTTCCCATGGTTCGGGGAGTGAATCCTCGAACAGGACTAGGGGTGGGAAACAGCCACTGATGGTGATCACTGCTGCTGCAGCAGCTGCCTGGGGCTCCGCCTGCTTCGGGCCCCCGACACGGGTTTGCCAGGCAGCCACCAGGCTGGACATCCTCCCTGCTCGGCCAAGCCCGCGTGGGCTGTGTGAGGTGGAGAGGCCTCTGGGGCCAGCAGCTGCCCTCCCAGCCCCATGCTGTCTCTGCCCGTCTTCAGGGCATGGCAAACTAGAAACAGGAGGCCTGGAACCAAACCTCGAGAAATGTAGGGAGGAACAGGACACTCCTGAGGAATCTTTTTGAGAATTAAAATAAAAATGGGGAAAATTAGACAAAGCCTGGTTTTCCCTCTGAATTTTTTCCATTCCCTCGCCAAGACCTGTATATCTCTAAAGATGGTCATCTAATGAGCAAATTAAATTTCATATAGTATAATTTATGTGTATATATGTTAATTTAGATATACCATAAGATTATATATAATTGAAAATATATAGTCTTTCTGTATATGCATATCAACATACATATAAAGTGACTTCATACCAGTAAAGAGTACTACGTATACATATTGGATCTCTTTTCTTGTTTTAAACCAATTATTTCCATTACTCATTCTCCCAAAACAACACGCTTGGTTTCAAAATTTCCAGAACCTTCCATGTAAGTTCCCTGACCTTTCCCGTCTGAGCTGGTTCTGAATCGGAGGTCCCAGGCAGAGAAGAGTCAGGTCTAGGCCGTCATAATTCTTCATGATTCCCTCATGTTCTTCCAGCTGATATTCATGAGCCCCCGCCCAGTGCCAGGTGCCAGGGGTACTGAGATGGTGAGGCCCCCAGCCCTGCCCTCGGAAGCCCTTTGTCTGTGGGGCAGACAGAAGTGCAAGAGCTAAGTCAGCATCAGGATCCGGGGAGAGGCGCTCAGCTACAGGGATACCCAGTGTGACGGGCCGGGAAGGGAGGTACTCACTCCCCTTGAGGTGGAGGTAGTAAGGAGAGGTTTCCCAGAGTTGAGTTTAAGCCAGGTTCTGGGGGATAAATAAGAGTTCAGGAGGCAAAGGAGGCAGCGTGAGCAAGAGCTGGAAGCCTAACGAGAGCAGCCCTTTGGGGACAGCCGCGGCTCGGAGCTCACCTCCCCTGCTGTGCCGACAGAGCCTGCGTCTTAGAGCCCAGCCCTGAGGAGCTGGAGGGCTGGGTGACAGTGTCCTCTCTGCCCGGCCCCTCCTGTCTCTCTCCAGTGCCTGGGTAAGACTTTTCCCTCCATCCACCTGTGGGCCCGGCTCCTGTCCGCCCTGGCTGGCTTCCTTTACGCCTCCGCCATTGTGGCCCATGATCGGCGGCCTGAGTACCTACTTCGGGCTACACCCTGGCTCCTGACCTCCCTCGGCCGCGCTGCACTGGACCTCTCTGTATCCGCCGCAGGCCCAGCAGGTGCTGCGTCTCATCTCCATCCCCTGCCATGCGCTCCTGCCCCCTTACTAAATGGAATTCTCTCCCAGCAGCCAGGGAGGTGGTTTGAAGCTTGGGGCAGGCAGACACAATTGCAACTATTTGCAATTTTGTGTTTTGTGTCATTTTCTTTTCAAAATAAAAATGATCTCTTGGTGGGAGCTCTGAAACAGCGGTGTGGGGTGTGAAGGTCCAGGCCCTGGGAACAGGAGGCCAGGTTCCACTCTTGCTTCTGCTCTCCACCTGGCCGGGTCTCCGCCCTCCTGGGACCTCTTTTCCTTACCTTCGCCTTCCTTCTCAGGAGGCTGGAGAGGGCCTTTAAAAGCTGACCTGCCGCATAGGGTCAGTCATTCCCCTTCTGTTCTCCTCGGTACCGGTACCGGGGCCTGGGTTGGGGAAGCAGAGATAAAGGCTGACAAGGGCTGCCCTCCTCGGCAACTGCCAAGCACGTTCCTCTTCCCTGGTGTTGTCTAATGAGCTGTCAGCCAGAGACTTGTGTGAGAGCCTCAGGGTCAGCCTGAGCTCAGACGGCGGGAACAGCTGTGCGGCGGTGGTGGTCTGGTGGTGTATGAGTATGAAAGACACATGGATTTAGCATAAATAGTTCAGAAACTGATATTCTCATGGACTGTATTGCTTTCCTAGGGCTGCCGTAACAAATTACCACAATTTTTGGCAGCTTAAAACAGCAGAAATGTATTCTCTCATGGTTCTGGAGACCAGATGTCCAAAATCCTGGCAAGGCCTCACTGCCTCCAGAGACTCCAGGGAGGTTCTTTCCTTGCCCCTGCCAGCTTCTGGTGGCTCCAGGATTCCTTGGCTTGTGGCCACATCCTTTTAATTTCCACCTCTGTCTTCACATGGCCTTCTTCCCTTTGGGCATCTCTGTGTGTCCTCCCCTTTCCTTACAAGGACTCCATTCACCAGCCTGGGGTCTGCCTAATCCACTAAGACCCTATTTAATTATATCAGCAAAGACCCCATTTCCAAAAAAGGTCACATTCTGAGGTTCCAGGTAGATATGAACTTTGGGGGGACACCACTGAACCCACTACCTGTACTGTCTCTGTAAGCCAAGCCCTTGGAGGAAGATGTTTTTCAAAATGCTTTCGTTTAGCAAGTATTTACTAAGTGCTTGTTAGAGGCAGGGTCTTGCTGGGTGCTGGGCCCTCAGCGGTGCAGTGTGGAGAGAGACCTGGCCCTGTCCTCAGACGAGCTCATGTCTGTTCTGGGGCCAATCTGGGAGAAATAAAATACCGGGCAGGAGAGAGCCGGGGGCGGGGCCTCGGGGTGCAGAGGTGAGCGCAGCGCCGGGCGGCTAAGCCCTGTGACTCCTTGCACCTTAACTCCAGTCCTCAGATCATTCTCCTCTCCTGGGCGATGAGAAGCAAGATGCGGCGCGCCTTGGGGTTTGCCTCTGAAGCCGGAGGGGGCCCCGACACCCAGGCCCTTTTGGCCAGTGCAGAGAAAGAGGAAGAAAACCAGGAGGCAACGAACGAGGCAAGGTCGTGCGGCCGGAAAACCGCGGGTTGCGCCAGTATCTGTGCGCAGGGTGGGCAGAGGCATTGAGCCTCAGAGGCTGGGGCCTGGGGGCCTGGGGATTCTGCCGGTCACTGCAAGACCCTGCTCGTTATGCCCAATTACTTATCCTAAATAGAGTCCTCTATTTTCCCAGTTACAACATATTTTTAAGTTTTTTGATCACTTAATAAACTTTAATGTATTTTTAGCAATTAAATGAAATGAGTCAAATGTCCACTTATGCCGTTTACTAATATAGTGACTCATATATATATTTAGGTTCATATACTACATAAAGTAGTATGTTAATTTAGAAATAGTGTGATATTTGCCCTCACCTTTCATAAAACCATGTATCCCCCTTTCGGCACGCCTCTGACGTCTGCGTCATCACCACCAACACAGCCTGTTTGTTTTGGCTGATAGTGCTTATAAGCTGACCTTTAAAAGTGTTGTTTACAGTAATAGCCACCACTGACAGTCATGTCATACTAGTAAACGTGTTCATCCCCTTTCACTGATGCTATCAGCTGACCTCTAAAGGTAAGCGGAACTTATGCTGAGGAACTTTGTCTTTGTCAAAAGCCCTTGGTTCCACATACTTGGGAAAGGATCTCATAACAGAAGAGAGCTTGCAAGGACTTGAACATAAACCAGCTCCCTCTTTTCTGGGATAATTTTTTGAGGGGAAAAAAAGTCTCACCTGTTACCTGGACTCCTCACCATATTTATTTCTTTCAGAGAGTGGAAATGAGACTCACTGTGTGTGAACCAGTCCACTCCTCCGAGTGTTCTAGATTTAAGACTGTGAACTGACTGAGTTAAAGACATAGAGGATAGTGGTGGGTGTGACCAAGGTAAAGGGGGTTCATATAGGTGTTTAGACCAAAGACCCAAGTTCCCATGAAAGCTCTAATCTGAGGTCATTTTCATTCCATTCTAGAAACTGTCATGACATTTCTTCCCAACAGGGAGCTGAGTATTTACGGAGAGCCCAGCGTGTCTTAGTATTCCGAAGGGAGGAAGCAGAGCCTTTGTAATCTCTCCGGCAGTCCTTTAAGTGTGGCCCCCGGACCAGCGTCGTTTGGGAACTTGTTAGAAATACAAATTCTAGGGTGCTGCCAGCTCTGCCGCTTCCTAAACTGAAGGTGTTTTGATAAGTCCGCTGAGGGCTTCGGAGGCGCCCTCGTGTTTGAGAACCACCGCCTAACCCCGCAGCGCTGACTAAGCACTTATGGCAGCAGTCCCTGAACTTTGCCATGCTTCAGAATCATCGAGGCGGCTTCTAAACTCTCCAGGTCACATCCATACCAGTTTAATCATAATGTCTGGGGCAGTTGATGAGAAGTAAATATCAGTTGTTTTGTTTTTAAAGATGCCCAGGTGATTCCACTTAGCAGCAAAGTTTGGGAACCCACCGACCTACTGTGACCTCAAAGAGAGATAAGATACATATAGGAAACAGAAAGTGAGGTGCGCCATAAAAGCACAGAACAAATACTTTAGGAGCTCTTTTGAAGAAAATGGGACCTGGTTTTTAGAAAATGTCTCCTGACCTTAAGAATTCCTGTTTCTGTCTCCTTGTCTCCACCTGAAAGAATTCAGATTGGGTACCTCTCACCACACTCCCACACTGCAGGTCCCTCAGGACAATGGCAGCCATCAGTCACTACTTGGAGGTGACCATCGAGCCAGTGCAGCAGGTGAGTGGCCATGGTGTGGTGTCCAGATGGATGGGAAGTAGTCAGGGAAGTCTTCCTGGAAGAGGAGACACTTAGCTAGAGGCTGGCGAGGATGAGACAGGGAAGCCTGTAGAAAGAGGAAGGAGCCCTCCAAGGCCTCACTGGTTGGGGGAGGGGCAGATGGGGGGAATTCAAGAGATGAAAGGATGGAGAGGAGGTAAGGGTGAGTGTTACCCTGCAGAGGCCAGCTATCCTGCTGAGGGTGATGGGAGCCCCCCAGGCTCCAGGACTAGACTCAGGGTCAGATGTGCATTTTAAAGCTATCACTCAGAAGTGTTGAGGATTTTATTCTGTGTTTAGATTTTATTCTGGGTGAAATAGGAAGCCAGAGTGTTTTCAAGCAAGGAGGAACAAGCTATAATTTACATTTTTAAGAGATCTTCCTGCGCTGGTTGCAGATGGAGGGGATGGTACAGGAATAGCACTGGAGAGGAAAATCGGTTAGGAAGCCACAGACCCATTTTAAAGGAAGTATTTACAGGCCTCACAAAGGGATTGGCATGTATGAAGAGAGGAACTTGGGGCTCGGACAACTGAAGGGCCAGAGGTCATTTACTGAAATGAAGAAGATGGGGAGAGGAGCCGGTCTGGACATAGTAATCCAGGGTCCACTTTGGACATGACCAGTGTAAGACGCCATATGGTGACACCGGGAGGCAGCCAGGCAGCTGGAACTGGAGCTGAGGGAGGCGCACACCGGCAAAATCAGCAAGGCTGGTGTCCAGTGCCGTGGAACAAGGGCCCTGAGAGGACACCCGAGGAGGGAGCCGCGCTGGGACAGAGCCAGGAGCACCGCGACCTCAAGTCAAGCTCAGCAGGAGGCGCCAGCGGAGGGATGGGGAAAGAAGACCCCTGTGGGTGGTGGAGAAACCAGGAGGGCAAGAGCCCCCGAAATCAGGAGAAGCTAGTGGCCAGCTGAACTGAATCTCAACTAGGACAAAAATGACTAGGATTTAACAATTTGGAGGCCACCGGCACCCTTGACAAGCACAGCCTTAGTGGGGTGTGGGCTTCTGGTACTCCTTCCCTATGTTCTCCAGCCCTCTTCCTCCTGAGGACCCCTGTGTGCAGGCCTGGGGGTCATCCAGGGCCCTTGGGCTCCTCACCCCACATCCCGTGCTCTGTCTGCCAGTGCTCTCCACTCCATCTCTGCTGTCTTCACCGGCTCCAGCCTTGGTCCAGGCCACTCCCCACTCTCCTGGACTAACTGCTTTGTCATATTACTCTATTTTCCTTTCAAAAGCCTCTGCAAAGCACCTACCACTATCTCTTACTTTGCTTGTCTGTCTCCTGCTGGGGCGTGAACTTCACCTTCCCCTGTCTTGTTTGCCTTGACCCTGGTGCGTCAGTCATGGGCTCTTGGTAAAGGTGTTTGGAATATGGTGGTGCTAGAGAGCGTTTGCACCTGAAAGATAGGATTTACTCTTTGTTGTTCCTTGGTAAGTGAGTGCAAATAACCTGTATGTGATGTAAGTGAAGTTCAGAGCGATTCATACTTTCACAAGATCCCAGTTTGGCCACTAAACCCTTCTTTCAATGGGATGGGGAGTGGAGATGGGAAGCCTTGAGGAAAACACCGGGTACCCTGGCAGTATTTGGCCAAAGTTTTGCACTAGAAAATTTAAAATCATGGAATTTATGAACAGTAATAGTGCAAAAGTTGCATTCACTTTAACCCTCCCAGTACCTGACTCTAGAGTGGATTCCTGCTGCGAACAGATGTCATGAGAGAAGAGTGTGTTCTTTCTTCCTTCTCTTCCACTGAGGCCCCCTAGCGTATTTTTGAGCAAATACTCCTACTTGGCCCCTTCCTTCTGTGTCCACCAGAGGGCAAGAGGTATCTCAGGAAACAGTTCCCAGTAGGGAGCCTGGAATCCCATCGTTCAGCCCCTGCAGGAAGCCACCTCCCAGGACTCTAGGGCTGCCATTCCCAGTGTAGTCTGTTTATTAAGGGCTAGCTGCTTACCAGGTGCTGAGTAAGTAGTAAGAGCTGGCATGTCCATGCTGTTTACTGTATTCATCATGGCACTTAGAGTACTGGTCTGGGTGCTCTACAGAGATGAACTCATTTTAGCCTCACAGCCGGCCTGACCTATTATGTTCATTTTACAGATAAGGAAAACAGGCACAGAGAGGTTAAGCAACTTGCTCAAGGTCACACAGTTTGTCAGTGGTAGAACCAGGACTCAGACCTGTCCACCTCAGTGTGTGCCCTTGACTACTATGATATTGCTTCTCACTTGGTATACTTACTGCCTGACACCAAGCAGCACTTGATAAATGGCTAGTTTTTTTAATTATTATTAACACAAATTCTCCTAACAACCCTATGACATAGAAACTGTTATTATTTCTGTTATTATTTATTAATAATTTTAAATTGTATTATTTTTTACATTATGGCCCAGAGAGGGTTAAGTAACTTTTCCAAGATCCCATAGTTAGAAAATCACAGAAAGAGGTTTCAAACTAAGCCTGTCTGATTCTGAGACCTGAGCTTTCACGAAAAGAACATGTTCTCTGTGCCGCCGTTTCATGCCTGCTCTGTTCACAAATATTTTCTTTTTTTCATGAATGTCCCAGTGGGCAAGGCTGTGGTGAAACAGGTACCCTGTTGCCATGTGCACTGATACATGTCCTGTTTGGACAGCCACCTGGATGTGGGCGAGAAGAACCACAGGGCTGCTCACTTGTCTTCTCGGCCCTCCCTCCTGAGCACTGGGCCTGAGGAGAGATGTTCCAAGGGACGCCACCCAGTCCAGCCTGAGCTGAGGGGCTGAGGGCCGTGGCGTCACGGGGATCCTTGGCTTGGAGCACCTGAGAGCTCCTCTGCGGTGCTGACTCAGGTGTGGTCAAGCCCTAGGGAATCTATAGAATCTATTTGGGAGGCTTCTGCTTCCCCCATGTTCCCCACCCCTCCCAGGGGCCCCCCCACAAGCCGCCTTTGTCTCCTTTGTGGACTTTCCCAGCCTGTCCAGCCATCTCTCACATGAAACTATGTGTTTAACCCATCCAGGGCTGGAGCCCTGCATGATTTGGGGTACTCTACCACAGTATGAACAGCCATTCTTCTCATGTGTTCAGAGCACTTCTATCTGAGCACCATGACACCTCTTCAAAGGGAGCAGCAGGGATTACACCCCTTTTTATAGATTAGGAAACTGAGGCACGGGGAGGATAAGTTCCTTGCATAGATCACGTGGTTAATTGGTGAAAGATGCCAATCCAGAAGGCAGGCTGTTCCCCTGTGGTGTGTCAGCGGAATGGCTGTAATCCTGCCTGGCTCTGAAACCCAGCCCTCACTTCTGAGAGGAGGAGAGGAAGGAAGCCCCCTTCTGAGACAGGGAGAGTGATGATTGGCAGGCAGGCAGGTAGATGATAGATGATAGAACAGGTAGGCAGGCAGGCAGGTAGATGATAGATGATAGAAATCTTGTGTCTTGCTCCCTTTAACCTCCCAACTCACTTCCGTCTGCTGTTTGGTGGCTGTCAGTCACAAGAGCCTCTATGGGTGCATTTTTGGCAATAGCTACCCGAGTGACCAATGCACATACCCCCTGATCCAGCCATCTCGCTTCCAGGGATTTATCCGTTAAATACCATGAAATCATGGATGTACAATATAATTTACTGAAGTCAGTATCAACTGTAAAGCTAGAGATGGGAAATATCCTAAATGCCCATCAATAGAGGACTGGTTAAGTAGGTTGTGAGCACCTATACAATACTACAAAAGAAACAAAAGCAAAAAACTTCTGGTACAGATTATCTCTAAGTATACTGTTAAGTGGGGAAAAGCAAGATGCATAGGAGTGTAGAGTGTGCTGCCATTTGCAGAAAGGGGGGGATATATACATGTGCTTGATTGTACATGTATAGGATACACCAGACACAGCCCCGGCTGCCTCTGGGGAGAACCGAGGCACAGGGAGGATAAATTTCTTTTATTGTGGGGGACAAGGGTGGAGGTAGACATTGCCCCCTTTTGTACCTTTGGAAGACTGGGATATGTGAATGCTTTGACAGTTCAAAAATAAAGATGTATATTGAATCTCCCTGCCTGTCGTTTCCCACACATCTTGCAGGCAGGTTGCAGTGCCACCAGGCTGCCTGGCGACGGACAGAGGAGCGCTGGAGACGCATGCCTGCAGGAGCCGCCCTCGTACCCTCCGGTTCAGGTCATCCGGGCCTGCGTGTCTTCCAGCAGCTCCTCTGAGGTCTCCTCCATCAACTCTGACCTTGAGGTACCCGCTGTTGCCTCCTGCTGGTTGCATGGGTGTCCTCTGTCACCAGCACTTACCGGGGCCGGGGCTTGCACTGCTGTTCTCTAATTTGCGCACACTAACCTCAGGCCTGCAAACAGATGAATCAGTCCCTGCAGGGCTCCTGCCCGAGGTGTTTCCCGCCCTGTGTCAGCGACAGGAAGCGGCTTCCACTGTTAAATTAGTCAGGGAAACGCTGCAGATCGCTGGATGGTCTTGAAGACTCACTTGCACATTCAAGTCTTACAGAAATAAATGCATGAATAATTAACTTTAAAATGTCTCAGTGTTTCCCACACCCATTTGACCATGGAAGTGTTGCTTCCCCCACAGGAGCACTAGCTGTCCCCCACTGTGCTATCAGGGTTGTTCTCATGGGCCCCACGGCGGGCACCAGGCCTGGTGCTTGGATAAACTTTATCTCATTTAAAATTTTTGGATCTGAACAAAACACATGCCACATACCTGACACCACAGTCGGGTCTAATTCTCAGTCTCAGCTGTGACTCCCAGCCCTATTCTCCAAGGAAGTTTCCCTTCGTGGAAAATGAGAACAAAGACAGTGTAGCGGCTGTGTGGTGTCAGCAGGGGGGGGTCAACTGTCTCTTGGCGATGGGAGGACTGTCCTTCATTCTGGGTTTGTGTTCTACTACTTTGGTGTTAAAACACCCTTTTATAAAATGACAATAATAATAAGTGATACTTGGTGTTGAATTTTTTATTTTACTTTTACTGGCCTTATTTGGTAAAATAATCAATTAGCCACTCTAAATGCCCCAAACTTGTTGAACTCTTAGTGGACCTTGCAATCCAAAAGATTCAGAGCCATTGGTCTGTAGTATACAGTCCACATTCCTTAGTGGGAGGTTCCAGACCTTTCAGAATCACCCCAACCTTGTGCCCCTCCCTTGCTCTCAACGAAGTGTCCTCCTTGGCCAAGGACTGTTCCCCTGGCTTTCTTCCTGGGATTTCTTCTGGCCCAGTTTTCGTGTGTCAGAATCCTACACAGATGCCACCCACTGTGTGAAATTACCTCCAACACACACACACACGCACACACACACACACACACACACTCCCCACAGAGATTAATGGCTGCTTTCCTTGGGTTCCTGAGCATAGATATCTCTTCCTCAGCTTCCATTGTTTGCCCTGTAGTCTGGTGACCTGTAGGAGCCTGTCTCCCCCACTGGGCTGTACATGAGTTTTTAGGAGTAGGGCCCGGGCCACATTCATCTTTCCGTATCAGTCAATCCTGAAACAAGCGGGTCAGTGAGAGTTGGGTTTTGGGTGAGGAATTCTGCACCAGACCAAGGACCATTTGGGGTTCATGCATTTGCATGTCATTTAATGTTCTTTCTTGGGTCCAGCGTCAGAATTTATAGGACACCCAAGGCACATGGCTGGGCAGATTGGAGCCAGCAGTCCTGGCAGAAACCTAAGGCTAAGGAAGAGGCTGAGCATGATGGCAAGGTGTGTTCAGTGAGCAGAGGGAAGGTTAAGTCCATGAGTCAGAGAGGGGCTGGCAAGATCGGAAAGCAACATTTGCTCTGTGAAAACAAGGGCAACGAAGTTTGCCCTTGGATTGAATAGTGACCTTGAAAAACCCAGAAATTTGTCTTTGAGGCTGGTTTGGGCCATTTCTGTCTTGTAGTTCTAGGACTCTGAGTTTAAAGAACTTGCCCAAGAAAACATTAATAATAAAATAATAGGGGGCAGACCTGGGATTTGGATCCAGCTGCCTGGCTCTGAAACCCTGTTGTTAACTGCTCTACTCCACTGCCTTTGCAGGGACTCATACCCAGGGAGTATGTAGGACTGGGTTTATTATCCATCATTCCCATTATACAGATGAGAAAACTGACTCTCCCCAGGACTCTTTCCGCTCACTTGTGCTCTGTCTGAGTTCTCAGGGAAAGTCATGTCTAATAGAGTAAAATGTTGAGATTTGCAAATAAATCCAATGATAGCAGAACAGAAGGGGTGAGATAGACACAGGAGACCGTGGGAGGCCTCGTGGAGGTAGCACTTGGATTATTTTCACCTTTTGTCAAGTGTCTACTTGGTGAGGGCACCAGATTTATGACGTTGGAGCCTCACTATGACCCATGACCTAGTGGAGAGACCATTTGCTTGGGCTGTGTGGATTTCTGGACATTTCCACAAGTGAGTGGCACACTCCACTCACTCATCTGCCCATCACCCAGTCGTTCAGCCCAGGCAGCCGGGCTCCCTGCCCGGCCATCCGAGGGCGTGCTGTGGGAGGGGCCGTGGCCCCCAGGGCCAGGCTTGCAGGGGCGGCCTCACTTTCCGGGGCAGCCGGCACCTCTATTATGAGTGCAGGGTTGACATTCCCCAAGCATTGAAGCTGTTCCTGTGCCTTTTAAAGGCTTTTTTTTTTTACTTTTTCTTTATTTTTTAGCCTCAGGGATGCAAGAAAAGATTGAGACCAGCTTTGTAATGAAAGAATGGTTAGTCATTTTTCCTTCTGTGCTTCCTGGCATTGCCATAGACCTGGAATAAGAAGCTTTGTAGGAATTCTGCGAGGAGGCTGTTTCTGCATTGGAACAAAGTCTGCATGTTGGAGAATGACTGTGACTGGGGCTGGTGCATGTGCACACGTGTGCATGCTTATGTGTGCATGTGTGCGTGTGTGTGTGTGTGTGTGCGCGTGTGTGTTCGGGATGGGAACAGAGCCAAATGCCAGATTGCTCTTTCTGAAGAGGATCCAGTCCCTGTGTGTCCCTGCTAATTCTGTGCCTGAGGCTCTTGACAACCAAGATTGCTTGTTCCTCTGCGAGCCCTGCCTCCAGCAGACCAGGACAGAGGCCCCTGGATGTTTGCCATTCTTAAAGCCAAGTCATTCTTATAAGAAAAAAAAATTTTTTAATGTATAGACTACATATAGAAGTGCTAATTTTAGAAGAAAGTTCATGTAAATATGAAAAAGAGGCCAGGACATTCCAATGCCAAAAGGCTAGAAATCAAATGCAGGACATGTTTTCTGCCCTCCACAGATGTCTCCTCCATGGACAGGGACACTGCCTGCCAAGAGAGTGAGAGACAGTGCTTCCCAAAATGTGTGGGGCAAGCAGCTGGTTCCCCTGGGGTGAGGCAAGAGGCTCCCCTGCCCCCAAAGGGAAATGGGCTGTGCAAGAGGAAGAGCAGTGGCCCAGGAGTTGGGGAGACTCAGAGGCTTATCTGGGCTCTTGCTGATCTGCAAGGTGGCCTTGGCCCGCACTGGGCTTGCTGAGTTGTAGTTTCTCCCTCTAAATGGGAATCTGAGACCTGTCCTACCTGTATCACACAGTGACCGTGAGGACCAAATGGGGGTGCTGCTGGAGCTCTGCCTGACTACCAGAGTGCTATACAAGGCATAGTAAAAAATGGGCTTGAAGTGGGCTCGGATACTCACTCCAGCTCTTACAGCCATGGAACTAGGCAACAGCCATTCATTCCCTGGACCTGCACTGAAAGTGGAGATAATGCCTCAGGGAGGGTGGTCAGACTCCAGCAAGGAGAGTGTGAAAGAGCTCTGATGCAGTAGAGCACCGTCCCCATAAGCGCTCACATGAAGCCCCCCTTTGGACTGGACAATCTCTAAGGTCACACTTAGCAATGTGACCCTAAGTGCAAAAGTGGATTGTTGGAGGAGGTGGGTGGAGGTTAATTACACTGAGTCAGTTTCTATAAGCAGAAAGGCTTCCATCAGAAAAACACAAGGGTCAACCCCAGCAAAAGAGGTTAATGTTCCTTGATAGCACAGAGCAGCCACTCACACAAAACTCCCTCTGGCCCGCAAATCCAGGGAGAAGCCTTATTACTTCCACCTGGACCAGTGCAGGCCCCCCCTGCCTGCTCCTGCCTCCCTCTCTCCTGCTGGCATTGCTGGCCTACTTGGGATCTTCCCAACACTTGGCCGCAGCCCCATGGCCTCCCAGCTCTAAGGCCTTCCCTGGCTCCTTACCGCTCACCATTTAAGTCCAGACCCCATAGCCTGACCTCCAGGGCACCTCACCATCTGGCCCTGGGCCAGCCTTCCAGGTTCTCTGTACATCCAGCCAGCTTTCCCTTCTCTGGGTTCCTGTGCATATCTAGGTCTTCAAGGCCCCAGCTAAATCCTGCTTCATCCAGGAAGCCTTTCCTGTGGTCCTGAGTAGTGTTGCTAGATTTAGCAGGCAAAAAATACAGGCCATTCAGTGAAATTTGAATTTCAGATAAACATTACCTATACTAAAATATAATTTATCTGAAATTCAGGTTTCACTGGGCATCCTGTTTTATTTGGCAACCCTGCTCCTGAATCAGGCTTGATTTTGCCCATGTCCAGCCCTTCACTAAACCTCTTCTTCAGTTCTTCAGAGCAGTATTTGAACAGAAAAATTTATTCCAAAAAACCAGGAACTTGTAATATGTCAATTATATAGCAATAAAACTGGAAAAAATGGTAAAAAAAAAAAATTACGAACAGGAGCCCAGGTTGGCAAGGCTTTTCCTACTGGGTTTTGGCCTAAATGCCATATTTTATGTCCTTGTGACTGGAGTTCAGAGGTGCTTGCTCCCAACCCCTGGTGCCCAGTGTTTGAATACACATGGCTTCTCTGCCTTGGCCCTTTAGTTCCAACCTTGGGATGTCTGTGAAGTGAAACTAACAAAGGAAACCAACCCACTGTGGGTCAGAGCTCTTCTCTTGCTGATCCAGTTCATGATGAGCCTGTTCAGACCGGAACGGAGAGAGGTTTGAGTAGTTAAACCACCCAGAACCACCAATACTAGGGGGAACATCTGCTACAAAAGCCCTGCTCTGCATACAGCACTTCATGGCCTGGGAAGTATTTTCCCATCTCACGTCCCGTTTCCTCATAGCAGCCCAGGAAGGAAGAGCAGCTCCAGGAGTTTGGGCAGTTAGAGAGGAGGAAGGGAAGCATGGGGAGGTGAAACAGTGCTTGGTCTGCACTATATGGTACAGACCTGCCTAATTAATTAACTAACTATAAGAAAGAATGACATTTTGAATTATACAGTGTAATTTTTAAGTCTGTAGGTACCAGGTCAAAAGAAAATCTACTTAATGAGTCTAGGAGAGAACTGTAGCTGGTGTGTATTGGACCAATCTTAAAAGACTTGTAATCAGAACAAACAACTTTATAACTGGTCCTGAGTCCAACACCATCTCACCTCCTCAGTCTTGGGAGAAGTCATTTCTCCCTAATGTAAAAGGAGGGAGTGGGACAGATGGTCTCTAAGGGCCCATGCAGCTCCCATAATTAAAATATATGTCTGGAAAGTGACCCTTTTTTCTCAGTGGCTAAGACACACATCAACGTCTTCAGGAACAAGGAAAAGTTGCCGCATGTCCTGTAGATGAGTTATAGGATGCTTCTTAAGGACAATTTCAGAAACATGAAAAAAATGTGCTTTTAGAGATGAGATGAGCTGAAATACTACGTGCTGTGTTTTACAGCAGTGATGGAATCATGATCCTAAAGACAATTGAAGGATTTGTGGAAATGCTCATATATGTTGAGGGAGAAACGCCATTTGCACAATTTGGTTTGTCTTTGTGTGTATGTGTGTTTGTGTGTCGGAGGGCTAGTCAATAGCTGTTCATAGAGACCCTCGTTTGGGGATAGAATTACGGGTGATCTTTATTTTGTTGAAAACTTTTCTATATATCTATATAAAAATGAAGACATTTTGCCTTAAAATGGAAAAAATGCTATAAAATTTATTTATTTTTACTTTGGGGGAGGTGGGGAGAGACTTCATTACAAAGATCTGGGTTTTAATTGTACTCCTTAAGCACATTATGATTGGTTTGAAACTAACTTAAAAAGAAATCCTGACTACTACCTCCACTAGAGGGCACTCTTCTTAAATTTTAGACTGATACTGAAGATTTGAAAAGGAAGATTGAGGGTTTCATTTCAACCCAGTTGTGGGACTCTAAATCTGTTTGTTTGTTTGCTTGGTGTTAAATAAACCTTATGATTTGGAATAATTTCAGATGTACAGCCATGTTGCAAAGGTAGTACAGAGAGTTCCTGTATGCCTTTACCCAGTTTCCCCTAGTGCTATGCACCTCACAACCATGCCACATGCCAACACTGAAAAGCTAATATTTGTACATTACTATTAACTCAACCAGACCTTATTTGGATTTCATCAGTTTTTTCACCGATGTTCTCATTCTGTTCCAGGATACAATGCAGTGTATCAAGTTGCATTTAGTACTTTTAAAAACAAAACACCTACTCACTGTAGTAACAACAGATTACCGTTTCTGTTTTGCATGAATATCTATATTATCTAAAGAGAAGTTACAGTTAACATTTTTTTCTTATATCTCGCTTTATTTCCATTTGTAAAAGCTATTTAACTTTTTCAACACCTTTATTGTCATCAACATTTCTGTCCTTTGCAGTGAGTGTAGAACCATCATTTTTAGTAATTTTACATCTTCTTCAATTAACCTTTTTTGTTGTATATGTTTCCCCACCAGAATATCATTAAGAGATATTATGGAATTATAATTAATTTTGTTAGGCCTAATAATGGCATTGTGCTTAGGACTTAAAAAACAAGTCCTCATCCATAAGACACATACTGAAGAATTTACAGATAAAGTTATTTACTTTAAAATACTTCAGCAAATAGAAGAATTGGGGAGATAGAGCAAATAAAACAGGGTGTGTCTATGGGTACTTATTAGAGTCTTCTTTTACTCTGTGTGTGACTGAAACTCTTATAATTGAAAAGTTGCTTAAAATGGAAATTTAAAAGAATTGAACAATAGAAGCTTTATTTTAATGTGACAAAAACGCCAAATCCTGTGGACTGTTCAGTTTAACAAACACTCACAGATCAACGTAACAGACATTTGTAGATTCATAGCTCTGCGTCAGAAACAAACATCTCCTAGGCATTGCATGAAAGTGCCAGAGGAACAAGGGTTGCCCTTCAAGATCCTGAGTCAGACATATTTGAGGCTTGGGGTGGGACCAGCCATGCAATAAAGGCTGATTAAAAATGAATCTTGGCTGGTATCAAATAGCCCATATTTTCAAGGTGGGAATTTTATTTGCATCTCTCTCTCTCAGTTATATGGGTTTGAGTTGACTCCTCTCAACCAGGTGGTTAACAAATGGGAGATTTATTATTATTATTATGTCTAGTACTAATTTCTAATAACAATTTAAAAATCACTATAGATTATGTAAGTTTTCCAAGAACCTTCATAATTACCACAATTATCCTATTGATCATTTAACTAAGTAGCCACTAGTAGCTGTTGCCTTTCTGCTTGCTGAAGTCTGCTGTTCATTTGCCCCAGACCATCGGGAGGCCTGCCTCCTGGCTACTGAGCAGGTGGGCTGGCTCTGAGCTCTGCTCTGCTCTGCTCTGTAATAGTTCCAAATCTATCCAACGCTTTTTTCTATCTCTCTTTTTATTCCACAGCAGAAGTATTGGGAAGCCCTAAACTCGGAGCAGGTATGGACAATCATGCTCTCTACTCCAAAAGGGACTTCTCGTGCCTTATTTTAGTTCCTGTTTCTCTTAGCCCCCCATGGATGGCTGGGCCCATGCCAAATTCCTTTAGGTAAAAAAAAGAATGTGAAAAAGAGGCAAGTCTGTGGATCAGAAAATCTTATGGACTCTCAGTTCACAGTTCTGCTTTGCCCAAAACATCTGGTAGGGACTCAGAAAATATATAACCCAAGGAAGAAACATGGTTTAGAACAATGGTCTTCGAACAAGCAGAACACCTGCAGGTTACTAATGGTAGTGGCATTGGGAGCAGCTGCTGTAGCTGCGATAAACATTGCCCCACACTGTCATTCTGAGACCTTGGGCAGCTGGCTGCTGTCTCCATGATACCCTCACCTCCAAGGGACAGATAAGCAGATGTTTTATGGCAACCACTTGTGCCTGTTGCCTCCCAGGATTGTTTCTGATAAGAAAGTAGATCATCTTTTGCACAAACTCTCTTTATGTCTGGATTCCAGCAATGTTTTTATTACTTGAAATGAAGTTTTAAAACACATTATTCTGAGGATTCAGGGGAAAGAGTTTTAAGATATTTTCTAAGGCTTAACCCACTTCAAAGGGTGCACTTGATCAAAGGCTATTTCTTTTTGCCGGCAGCTGAATTGGCCAGGTAGCAAGAATAACTCTTAAGCCATTTTAGGAGTTGGAACAGTAGTTCTGAAACCTCAGGGCGAAGAAGAATCACCCTAGGAACTTGTTAAAATGCCAAACCTTAGGACCCAGCCCAAAGATAGGGCCTAGGGTGGAACCCCGGCATCAGCCTTTTTAGTGAGCACCCTGTGTGCTTCTGGGGAGGCTGGTCCAGAGCACACCCTGCAAACAGTAATCTAGAACACGGATCTCAGCTTCAAAACAGCATTCATCAAAACACATCTGTCCATCTTCAGAAAACAGGACAGGTGCCTATTGCCACTGCTAGGCAATTGGGCCTTAGAGGCTGAGGGGACAGGGAGCTCTTTTACTTGGGATCTTTGACAATGTCAGGAAGGAATTTGCTTAGGGGGTATTCCCCTCCCCTCCAAGTCTGCAACCACAAGTAAATGAGAAGTAACCACTGAAAGTGGCTGGCATAACCCCACAGGTACAAGGAGCTGAGTGGTACCAACATCAGCTTAGTCCCTGGCCTGCAGGATTCCCAGGAATGAGGTGGTCTTTTTCACATGATGGTGTTTTTAAGCTCCAGGTAGTAAAATTCAGTTTAGTTATCAGCAAACACCAGTTGAACTGGGCCTCTTTCTTTCTGTTCGAAACAAAGCCACAATTTGTATTTTATAACTGGCACAGTGTGAGCATTTATAATTGCCAGTGGCTCAGGAAGTCTTGAAGACCTTATTCAGGACCTCTAAGGACTAGACTGTTTGATTCAGCTTAACTTTGAGCAGCTGGTAAGGCATTTTTCTTGGAGTGCATGTCCATGCCTGGTGCTGGTTTTCTTGCCCAAATAGATCATCTCGCTTGGGCTGACACATTTTTTTGCTCTGTTGTTTCCTGGGTCTTTTGATACCATCAAATGTGACCTTATGACTCAGAATCTCAGTCATAGAAACTCAGAAATGAAAGAGATCATACTATCTAGTTGTTGATCCAACATCCCAGCTTAACACAGGGAAAAATCGAGCCCCAAAGAAGAAGAATCAAGTTAGTGGCTGAGACCAAGCCCTGCTGGCCAGTGTGGCTGGAATCACTAAGGATTACCTTGCTCTTGGCCCATATGCAAAGCTTTCTTTCTCATCCATCATATTAGAATAGGTGGACTGTCCAAACAGCTTCATCAGTACTTAGGCGACCAACTTCTTTTTAACCTTTCAGTCCTATCCCGGCAAATGTCAATATCCCATACTTATGTGAACCAGAATGATGAAATATTTGCTGGCAGTGACCACCACTCTGAATTAAGTTTTAAGAAAGTATTTGGTTTTTACAAGTCTTCTGAAACTCAAGACTCAAGTTGAGAGGAAACACCATGGTGGGGTGGGGGCAAGGGCAGAGTGGTGCCCTGCTCTTAAGAAGCTTGCCATCTACATGAAAGGAAAAGGTGGCGCCCAGAGAAAGGACAGGTCTGTCACTCGGCTGCAAATAAGTGGTATGAGTGCTCAATGGGCAAATACAATCGGACTTCCTGGAAGAAGTGGTATTTATTTGGGCCATAAAGAATGAGTTGAGTTTGCTCCATCATTTCCAGGAATGAGTTAGGCATGGAGGTGGGAATTCTCAGGATAAAAGGAACATGATTCAATCTCACTAGAGTGAAGACAGGGAAAAAGAGGGTGGGAAGGGAAGTGGGACCAGACTGTTCAGGGTGGTTGTCCATTAGTTCCTTGATTTAAAGTTGTATTTGACCTGTTAGGTCCCAGAAACACAAGCCTAGTTAACCTGTCTTTATCTGTTTCTCCTTGTCTGTGCCTGGATCAGACAACCAGGATTGGAGCTGTCACTTGGGTGGAGGATTATAAGAGATGGGAAGTGTCTGTTCCACCAAGAAATGCTGTCTGTCTTTTCTCCATAGTGGGACCCTGAAGATGTAAACCTTGAAGGGAACAAAGACAACGTGGAGATGCTCAGATCCCAGGTGCACAGGTGCCCTATGAGGCCAGTGGACTTGACCTCTGATGAGTAATACCTTCTGAAGCCAGCCTATCACAGTTCAGAGCCCAAGGTCAAGTACTTGTCAGGAACTGAGCAGGGATCAACCTCCACTAACACCCGTGGCAGAAATCTAGGCGACTTCAGAGGCTGCCTGTGAAAGTGAAGAACCAGGAGCTGTTACTGAGCTTGGCTGGTCTGCATCATGGCCCAGAATGGAGTTAAGGCTTCGGGTCCTATGAACAGACCTGGACATGCCTAGAGTTTGTTCTGAAGATTAGAAGTTTGACCACCCTTATTTTGAAGCTTAAACCTTCATGTAAAGGACATTGGACTCTCTTTTCCCTTTCCCTTTAGATCCAGCCATACTCTGAATATCTGCAGAGAGCCACAAAAGAGTCCATCTAACAAATAGTTATGTGTTTGGACCTCAGAAGAGCCCCATTCTGCAAGACCTGGTTAAATCCAGGAGATGAGCGGGGTAGGCCCATGTGCTGGGGATCTGGGACACAATCACTGATGGGACCTGGCTCCTGCCCTCCAGTCACCCACTTGAGTTTCCTGCTGTAAGTTAGAAATAGGACTGCTGGGCCAATCAAGTATTTGTGAGATCACTGGTACTGCAAAGGCAAGCAAAGCAAACTGCTCTAGGAACCAGGACATACGCCAACCTGGCAAGGTTTGTACTTGGGCAGGGTTTGCAGGTGAGTGGGACTGTCTGCTTCAGGAGGTAACTGAAAGCAAGAGACATGGCAGGAAGTGTTAAATTAAAAAATATCAATCCCATTTTAGGATTATTTTGACAGTGTGATCATGGGAAAGGGGCATGGTGGGAGAAACAGTGGAGTGAATAAATCCTGATGGAGTGAACTGTAACATCTCACTCTGAAGCAGAGATGTGTCTGAATCCCAGGACAGCCACAGAAGTTGGTCACAAAGGGAACTGAGACAAATGCTAAGAAATAGAGCTCTGTTCCTGGCTGGACCCTGGCAGCCTGTGTGACTCAGCTGTAGCTGCCCAGTGTCTCCTACTGGGTAGTGCAAGTCCCAGCAGCATGAAGAATGGGGTCCCTCAGGGAATCAGGTTAGTTCCACAGATCTCTGCAGAGATCTTAATCCCATGTGACCCCTGAGCCAGAAATAAACTTAAAGCCCCTATTTATCTAACTGCTTTGATCTCTGGGTGTCTTGCAATGGAGTTTGGTAAAGTCAGTTTTGCTTTATGATCTTGACCACTGAGGCTGTACAGAAGGTGAAGATTTGAACTGGGGTGGGCAGGTGGGGGTTGGGAGAGCATTCCAGCAGATTAAACCATACAGAGGACTGGAAGCAGGGAAGGTTTAAATCTACTGAAGGAAGGAGGAATCTGATGTGGCCCAAATGGGTGGTGTGGTATGTTAGGGTGAAGAGGCTAGAAAGGAGCCAGACTGTGGAGGCTAGGGAGTTGGTACTTAATTTGGTGGCCATGGAAGATTCCAGAGTAGGAAGGTGACTGGCATGTCTCAAGCAGGCCACAGCTAATTGGTGAGTTCTCCATCCCTTTGGCCACAATTTTTCAGGTAGCAGAAATGTGTACATGGTTACGGTATGAACATGGGGAACATGTTTAATGTGGTTAACCTCAGGGCAAGAGGAGGGCTCATCTTTAGAAAGGCAAAAGGCATGGGGATAGGATAATCTCTCTGGAGTTTGCCTTTAGCACATCTCCCCTCTCTCAAGGGGAGGCTGGCTCTGCTCCCTGGCGCACCAGAAATTCGTTGGATTCTGATGGATATGTCCATTCACCCAAGACTATCAAATGATCTTTGAATAACAGGAACTACTTGAGCTTAAGAGCCCATCATTCCAGCCTCTTCCTTCACAAACCAGTTCCTAACATTGTGGTGCAAGTTTGTCTCAATGCTGGCTCTCTTTATCCAGAGTGACTATTAAACTGAGAGTTTTGGCAACAAAAGTTTGGCCTCATTGTTCCATGAACATCTGCCTCTTATGCAAAGCTCTGGGACTTGAGCCTTTGTGAAGAGGTGCCATCCAAACCACCTTTCTCCTAGTAGGAGTGTCCCTGCCCCAGGCCTCAGTTACAGCTTCATCCCTAGTAGTTAGATCAGGAAGATAATGGGAATCACTTGCCCTGAAGACTCACCAGCAGTACAAGGAGTTACCTGCAGGGTGGGGGAGGGCAGAGAGAGGCTGGGGAACAAACTGTAATTATCCTGCCCACTCATCTGGAGATGAGAGATAAAGTAATACAGTCTCAGCTAGATGCCTATTATTGGCAGGGCTCCGAGCATGTTATCTAACCTTTGTGAACTCCTGAGATAAACTGAGAATAGTATGTATCTAGAAAGCTTGTGAAGAATGATTGAATTAATATAAATGAAATGCATAACACAATAACCTGACTCAAAGTAGACACTGAAGAGGGATCAGTTTCCTTCCTCCCAATACTTCCTAGCCACATAAGCGCTGCAAAGCAGTTAAGACCCACAGATGGAAGGGACTTCAGAGGTCTGAATCCCCTTGACAACAACTCCAGTAAGTGATTCTCTAGCCCCTGCTTAAGCTCCTCTGAAAAAAAAATCCACCCATCTTATCCCCCAAAGAAGTCTATAGTATAGAGAGAGCTCTGATCACTAATCTTTTCTTAAAACCCTAGCTAGATCCTGAAGAACCAGTCCCCATCTTAGTATGATGATTTATGAGCATCATCTGTCACACTCACCTCATGTTTGTTACAATAGGGCATGAGCTCCTGCAGAGTAAGGAGAGGCACCGGACCCAGGAGCATGGCGGGTCTACAGCCCCAGGTCTGATTCTGAGTGATCCTTGTCATTTCCTTTTCTGGGTCACAGTTTCTTCATCTGTAAAGTGAAAGGCCAGATTTCCTTTCCTTTTTTCCCATTTATGAATATGCCGGTGAATTTTTGTTTCCCACATAAGACTGACATATTTATAAACTGCCAAGAAAGAGACATAATATTAGACAAATTTCACATATATTTTAAAAATAGGTTTCATTATATAATTAAATATACCTCCTTATGTTTGGATTTTATTATCCATTTAAAATAAAATTTGCCTTTTATGACGAACCCAGTCGTTACTGTTATGTGGATTCCTTCCAGTACTGAAAACTAAAATCTGTTAACACCTTGTTTCCAAACTTGGGCATTCTGGTCACTTCGTTGACTTTATTAATGCTGAGAGCCTCTGTTATTGACTGTTTATTTAAGCCTCATGCTTGCTAAACCTCTCATATTGAAGAATATATAAAAAGATATTTTCCCCAGTGCAGGAAAAACAATGTATCGATCATTAAGGAAAAGGGCAGAGATGATTTCGGAGTGTCTCAAGACTAACTCTGAAACGCTTCCAAGACCCTCTCCCCCCTTTTTCTGTGACTTCTTGATCGTCTGCCACATTTTACAGCTATGTGGACATTACTCTACTCTTGTCGACTTGTTTTTTCCTCTTAAATTCAGGTCCATGCTTTGGCAGAGGAAGCTCTGCCTTAAACCAACCCAAGATTTGATAGAAGCTGAAGATCTCTTCAAGAAGTTTTAAGAACGTGACTGTGTGGCACTGAAAGAACCAAACTAGCGCCATGACAGGCTTCAGGAAGCCTTAGAAACCAGAAGGCCTAAGTTTCAGTTTCCCCGAAACTTATCAAGTAGTTACATATCACCCAAGGCATGCAACCACCCCCCTTGCCATCCAATTAGGAAAGGCCAAGAGCCCTCTCCCCACATACCTAAGGATGAAGCCTGCGGGGAAGAGATAGATAAGACCCCATTACGGAGAGTAAAGATTAACCTGTTGGTCACTAAGCAAAGACCCTAGGCTCGCTCTGTAATTGGTTAATTTCAAAGATACCCCAAACATTGTGATTTGATCCCGCCAAAAGTAACGGATACTCTGGATAAACTGTATGGCTAGAACTGTTGTCAATAATGTTGTGTGATTATGATTGGACTACTGTATCCTTGTCCCAGTTTCCTGTAACCTCCCTTCCCAAAAAACCCATAAAAATCATGCCCACCTTTGTCTGGAGCTCTCAGCTCACCTCCACCACCTAGGTGAAAATGCTGAGAGTCCGAGCTTAAGCCCGTAATAAACGCCCTTTGCTCTTGCATGCGTGACTCGGTCTCCCTGGTGGTCTCTGGTCTCTGAGGATGCTGCGATCCGGACATAACAGCACTATCCCAAAAGTCATCCCATCAGGTGAGAAGGCCGATTTTAGGGAAGAGAGATCAAGAAACGACTCTAAATCAAATGATTTGGGGAACATCTGATTTACTTTTTCTTTACCAAATCTTACAACCAAAACAAGGCACCAGGCATCCAGGACTGCTTCTTGGAGGGGCCAACTCTTCATTCTACAGAACGTTAAATGCCTTCAGATTAACTTCAAGTTGACTTGGTCTGTCTCTTGGAGACTCAGCATACCTAGCAATTCCGTTGGAAAATTTTCACACCTTGCCGGTATTGGCAGCAGAGGGCCGGATCTTTTTTCCCGGTGCTCGGGGTCTGTAACGGTGATTGTGGCGGGGCTTAGTCCCTATCCGGGGTCGGAGGCAGCTGCCCCCTCTTCAACATCCTTTGGGTTCATCTACGACCTCTCGATGGGGCAGTATGTGGTCTCCCCGAACTGCGAAGGTGGATGGAAGTACCGTTAGAACTAAATCCCGGTTTGCACGGTCTGACCTCCTTCTCAGAAAAGCTGCCACACCCGCGAGCCCCGGGGTGCATTCAAACCACCGCCCGAGGACTTCCGGTAAGAGAGGAACCGCGCGGATTGGCGCGTGCGCACTACAGAGCTGCCGCCTCGCTAGTCTAAAGAATGCAGCGGCGCCGCTGCCGCGCGCGCGCTGCCCCTCGGGAGTTCCTGGCTCGGCGCAGGCGCGCCCGCGGTTTGAAGGACGGTCTAGAGCAGCTTATGGTGCACATTGCGCTCCGCTGTTTTATAAAGGGGATAATTCCAATGTTACTTTACTGTTCTTAACGTGTTTTGAGACCGCTCAACATCCTTTATATGGTGTACTGCAAATCATTCTCTGTGTTTAAATACATTTTATGGTTTTTGAAATAAAGATGGTACAGGAATACGATTTTTTTTTTTTTTTAAGAATCAGATTGTACCAAAAGAGCCCTGCTCTTCCTTGTGCCCCCAACAGCCCTGTTCTGAGGAAGTCAGGTTTGTTTGTTTGTTTTCAGGCGAACAATTTTAACTGGCTTGTTCTTGTAGTCTTTTCCATTAGGTGTGATTTCAAACATACTGAGACAGGGACCGTTGGCTTAGACAGTAGGGTGAGGGCCTCTGGAAAAAACAAGATAACCATTGTGAGGTTTGCACAGGAGCCCAACTTATTTTTCTAACTTTACCCAAGTGCTGCCTTCCTTCCTCCAGCCCTAAACAAATGATTTGTTGCAACTTAGGCAATGTAGCAAACAAGCCCAAAACAACATAAGGCAGGAAGGATTTCATGAAATCCAATTAGTTAAAAGAAGTAAAACAATGACTCAGCCCACCTTTGGAGCAGAGCAGGCAGCCTTGAGTGATGTGCTCCCAGAGCAGGAAGCTGCTATCCTGGGAGGAAATCATATCAGTAAAGTTCTTGTATATAACCAGGAAGACAAGAAGAAACTTAGTATTTCTTCAAAAGTATTTGGAACCACTTAACAGGTGTACATCCCTAGCCTTTGTCTCTCAACTGCCTATAAAAACCCCTAGACAACGTACCACAACGTACCAAGATGCTCCACTTGCCCCTGAGCTCTGTCCTTTCACTCTATCTCTGAATAAAAGCCTGTACCTTGCTATCCTACCTTGACTGTTCGCAAAGTTCATTCTTTGGCTTCGTGAACAAGAACCCCAGCATCAATACTACCTAACTATAAAGTTCTAAGATTATACCTTTTTTTCTCAGAGATGGATTATCTGCAGTTCCAGTAAGAACAGGCTAACGAGGCACAGTAGCTAGGCCAGCGCCTGGTGTCCTGAGACCCGTGTAGTGGGAACGGTGTTCAGACCTACCTGCATCCTGCAGGTTGCCGTGGAATCCTTCGCGCCGGGGCGCCCTTGGCCTCACCGTTACTCCTCAACTAGCTTCCAGCTCCTGAGTCCAGCCGGATCCAACTCACATCTTTCCAAAGGGCAGCCTGGCAAGTTCTAACTCCTATGTTCTGGACTTGACCTTTCCCTTCATCCTTTTACCTCTCCTCCTGCAGGTGTCTTACTTAGCACTTGGAGCATCTCCAGTGCAAGTCTAACGGATTTTCTAAACCCACAGCCGGGCCTGGTAATCTTCAACACAATCATGCGATTCTGTTACTAATGATGCAGGACCACTCTTTGAGAAATTACTTAAGGAAATTACTTTAAAAACTGGTTTACTTGTATAAGATGTTCTCCTAAAACTATTTAAGGTGGCAAAAAAAAAAAAAAAAGCGATAAAGCTCCAAAACCACGCTATTGGGAAAGATTGGACATTATACTTTAAGAAGAAATGATACTGTGCCATTAAACTTAAAAGTTCACCAAACCATAAACTGGAGAACAGACTTGAATTACCTTGAAATCATCTAGTTCAGCGCCTTAGTGGTTTATTCATTCTCAAAATATGAATTCCCAGTTCTAACATGGTAAAAAAATTTTTTTGCAGAAGACAATATCAATTAACAAAAGCAGAACACCCAGTATTAGCAATTCTTTTCAAGACATTGTTTATAATAAGATAAGAAGAGTCCTATAAGTCACTATTAGACTTTCCCTTGTAAAGGAATCAGGTGGATTCCTGCGGTAGTGGTTTCTTGATTGTGGAAGCAGTTAAACACATCCCCGTAAGTTCCCTTCCCTTTAGAGTTTGTAGCATAAACACCTTTGTTTCAAGAGAAACTCCTTGGCTCAAGAAGCTCTTATAGTTCCAGCTCATTGCCCGTTATGCCTGCCAAGACCAGAGCAAGGTAACAGGAGACAGAGAGCAACTACTCCCAGACCAGGGACAATTGGCAGGAGAGCCCCTAGGAAAATATAAGAGCCAAGTTGCTGTTTTAAAGCAGGGCAGGAATTAGAGGAAAAAATTTTTTTTAGCGTTCTTAGTATGAATAAGAAAAGAGGCATATGAAAAATAAAACAATTAGCTTTGTCATGGATATGTTTTTGAATTTTATGGTTTTTGGTGGTTTATAAGCTTTTTAAATTAGTATATATTTATTATATAATTAGACAAAGTAAACTAAAGGATGTTACAAAATGTCCCACTAAAGAGTGAACATATATGGTCCTACAAACAAAATCCGCATATAAACATTAAGAAAGGGGAAATTCATAAGTAACTGTGATGTGCATTGTGCATGTATTTTTATCTTGCTCTCTGTGTGTATGTAGAAATTATAGTTCGTTTATATTTTTCAGTATTTTATAACTTTTCTATGAGTATGTATTTCTTTTTAAGTTATATAAAGACAAAGTGGTCCACTGTTGGGAGCCGCTCCCCGCCATCACAAGATGGCGCCCATTTCCTGCTGCTAGTTTGGTAAACACCAGTACTGCGCAAGCGCGAGACGTGGCGCTGGCGCCGTCATCTGGCCTGATCCTGGGACGCCCTATGGGGAATGACCACGTCATGGGCGGGGCTTGGGACCTATATAAGAGACCGTCTCCCTCATTTCGGGGTCCTCCTTACCATACAGTCAGCTTGTGATCTCGCTCTCAAGATGCATTAAAGCTGTTGCTGCAGAAGAATCCTATTTGTCCTGTGCTCATTCCTGCTGGCGGGAGGTTGCGCGGGACAGTCCACCATAATAATAATTGACAAGCAAGGACCACAAACTATTGGGTGAAAAGTTATTCACAGGAAATAGGATATTCATAAGGTCTCGAAGTATCACCCCACGGATTACCTTATTAATTACAAATGGGTTTCTTTGCAATGGTGAAATCTGAAGGATATAGCTTAAACCAGGTGATCAAATTCATATTACCAAAATGGGACAAATTGACAGCATGTGCCTCTGTATTCTCAGCAAGATGCATCATCACTTAGGAAATATTCTTGCCAAATATTTGAACTGGAATCCATTTTTGAAGAACCAATCAGACAACTCCAAACTGTGGGGCATTCTACAAAACTACCTTGTATTTTTTTTAAATGCCAATGTCATGAAGGGCAAGAGAAAAACAAAAGACTAGAGAACTACTAGTTTAAAGGACTCTTAAAAGAGGATGGGAAGCTATATAAAATTATTGGGACAATTGAGGAAATTTGAATATGTACAATATATTAGCTAACACTTTTATTTCATGACAGTGATAAAAGTATATGGTTTTATAGGAGAGTGCCCTGTTCTTAGAATATACATGCCAAACTATTTAGGAGAGAAGGATCATGATTTGGCACCTTTTAAATGATTTGACAGAAAAAATATATATATATTTTTCAGGTATATGGAGAGAAAAGGATAAATCAAATGTGAGAAAATGAGAACAAATGGTGAACTAGGTGAATAGTATGCATGTTCATTGTATTAGTCTTTCAACTTTTCTGTAGGTTTGAACGTTTTCAGAGTAAAAATTTGGGGAAGCGCAGGTAAAGCCTCTCATAATCAGCTCCACCATAAGATGGCGTCCATTACACCTGTCAGCGAAGGACTCTTAAATCCTAGGGCTTTGTGAAGGAAACAGCTGGAATACGACGGACTGCTTTTCAAGCAGCTTCCCAGTGTGGCTGTGTTCAGAGCCGCTGGCTAATTGCGGAATGCTATCAGGCCACAAGGGTGAACAGATTCCATTTTGTCTGGTACTAAGAAAAAAATAGCCCCTGATCTTAGACAGCTCTGATAAGGGGCCTCCATGGGTATGAGTAATGGTGAGACCCAGGGGATGAACCGGGACTAAGAAAGCTGGACAATGGGAGGCCTGGAGTACCGTGACAAGGAAATTCTTCCCTGAATTGCCTTTTCCTATTGAGATAAGATAGTACACAATAAAGCGCCAGGCTCAGAAGTGCCGCCACCATCCCGGGGGGAGCAGCCGGCCCTCAGGCCTGAGCTGAAGCGCGAGAATGCCTTGCACTCTCAGCACCCGGGGTCTCCAGAGGGCATGCTATGGCCTCCATGCACAGCACAGTTACTGACCTGAGACCCAGAGGCCTGGGGGCAAGTCCTGATCCTGCCATTCACCAGCTGTGAGACCGATTCCAGTTATTCCTGGTCACACACAAAGTTTACTCCTCCCCAACCTGCCTTATTGGTGGCCTGCAAAACTGAAAGCAAAAAAACATAAAAGGGCCTTTTCAGTCCCTAATGGCCATTGAGAGATCAGTTATTACCATTACTTCCCAGGCCTGATGCAATCGCTTTCCCACCTTTTTAGGTCCAACTCACGTAGTTATCTTTTATGCCCTGTAGTACATTTTAATTATGACGTTTTGTGAGTAAAGCCCTTTGAACTTCTGAGGAGGGCTGAGATTACTCTGAGATGCTCCACTTGCCCCTGAGCAAACAGAATAACAGAGGATGTTACCCCTTTGATAGGCTTTAACTGGGAAATAGATCATCATAGGCAGTTGGTGACTCAGCCACACTGTCCCGAGTGAGTCAGTGTCCTAGCTGAGCGGACACCGGCAGTCCTCTGCCAAGTGCTGCAAGGGAGGGGAAGCGAGGCCTTGATTCAGTCCAGGATGTCAGCCTTGTCTCAGGGGCAGCAAGCAGAGTTGACGGAGTGGAAAGGAGTAACGCCTTTGTGGGTGTTCAGGAGGAAAGGGCTGAGCTAGTGGATATGTGCTACAAAGAGTTTAACTCAGTGCCCAGGAGAACTTCTGTTTGGCCATGTCCAAGCTGCTGGGGTTGCAGGGAACTCCTGGATTTATTCTAACACAGCTCCATCACCCCTCTTCTATGATGTTTGGGGGGAAGATGACCAGATGATGTGCCAGGGCACTTCCAACCTCAAGAATCTGAGCTATTTTTTGTCTGGCAATGAATTTGGATTAACCTATCCTCTACTTACTAGCCATGGATCTTAGACATGTTAAGTAGCTTTCTTAGCCTTAGCTTTTTCAGCTGTAAAATGAGATTATTAACATCTACCCTCCTTATCTCATAAGGTATTATAAGCATCAACAGAGATAAGGAATTGGTGAAACCATAGAGGTTCTCACCTCTCTCTCAGTACTCTGCCCCCAGTTCCAGGGTGACCAGGTGAGTGCCTGGACTGGCTACACATGTGCTAAAGGGGTCAGCACTAAATCAGATCTCACCAGCCGTCCTCCACCCATGGCTACCCTTGCCTTTTTGTCTTCCCTAGCCCTCTATCTTTCCTCATCCCTTCTTCCTTTCCCTTGCATTCTCTTAGCTAGCACTTTCTGGAGATTATTATGTCCCAGGCACCCTACTGGGCTGGAGTGTGTGAATAACACCCAGTCCTGCAGGTGTGCCTTACCTGGTTGGCAGAGGACCCAGAGAAGTGTGGTGAGCAATAATCTAAGGGAGATTTGTGCGTGGGTTCACAGGGTGGCAGTCCTGTGGTGGGTGGGGGACAAGGCTAGAGGAGTGGAGGCTAGACAGGGGAGTGTTCACCAAGAGTAAGATGTTTGAGCCTGTCTTTGAAGAACGGTAATGATTTTCCGAACAGAGCAGGAAAGGCAGAGCATGAACAAAGAGCATGGATGTGAGTCTTGAGCCCCTTGGGCTATACTTCCCTGCTCTAGTCCTTAGCCAGCTCCTTCCCTCTAATCAGCTCCTACATGCAGCTCCTTTCAAAGCAAGAAGACTTGAAAACTAAAATCAGCTCCTAGAAACACTGCTGCCTGTGAAATATTATTATGAAATAAAGGCAGTAACTCGCAACCCTGGCTATGTACCAGAATCACCCATGGTTTGTTTTTGGTTTTAATTTAGATTTCCTGGCCCCACCCTTCACATATTGAGATTCAGTAATTCTGGGACAGGACCCCTAAATCGGTATGGTCTGTTTTCATAAATTTGGAAGCAGAAATACTGTTACATGATCTTTGCTTTCCAGTTCCTCAATAAAGACTGCACATGTTTTATTGTAGGAAGCTCAGTGTCCCTTAGTAAAGAGTCCCACCTAGCTTCCATTTTCTGAGAACCCTGCAGGTTTAGACTTTCCAGAAGGGCGGGAGCTGTGGTGGAATTAGGTGGGAGGAGTCTGGCCTCCATTCCCAGACAGGAGAGAATGGACATGAGTAGTCCACCACTTACCTTTCCTTATCTGTGAAATGGGAATAAACACAGTTCTTACCTCATAAGATAGTGGCGAAGACTAAAAGAGCGCAGGGAACATAAAAACACAGTAAGTGTTCAGTAAGTGATGGTTATTGTCATGGAGCAAGGCCTGCCTAATGATTAGAGACATGGGCCCTGGAGCCAGACTACCTGGTTCACAGCCTGGCAGCTACTCTCTGTGTACCCTTCGCTGTACCATAGGGGTGATAATGACTCCCTCACGGGACTGCTTTCAAATGAACGAGTAAGTGCAAGGCACATGGCTCAGTGCTGGGCAAATATCCTCAGACATGTCAGCAGCCTCCATTACTTCTGCTGTGACCTCTCACTGCCTCTTGGTGTCATTGTTGGACCCTGGTACCTGTCCTCATCTGCTATTGCCAGCTGCTCCTAGCAGCTTTTCACGCCCAGCTGTGACCCTTCGAGAAAAGACTACTGCCTCCTTCTTTGCTAACTGGGGTCAAGGATGCCCTGTCTTGGTCTCCTAATCCAGCCATCCACCTACATGGCCTCCTCACAGGACACCAGCTGGCCTGCATGCCGAGTCAGAAGGGTCCAGTCCTGCCAGCTGGTAGAGCCAGAATCTCTACCACCTTCTTCCCTGCAGAGGCCCACTCGGAGGCTTTTCTGACTGTCTTGAATCCTAAAGGGTCTGAGTACATCCCTTTCCCCCACGAGGACCTAAATGAAGTTACCAGGATAGGTCCTGGGATCCCCACACCCCACTTTGCAGAAGATTGTCCTCTGTAGTGCCAGGTGATTGACCCTCATTGGGAAGATTCCCCAAGAAATTACCAGGTGCCAACACATACCTTTCTGATGGAACCACTGCTGAGGATTCTAGCTTTTTTGCTTCTTGGAGAAGACAGGAGGTAAAACCCACACATCTAATCTCTGCTTGGAAACCATATTATGTGTAATTAAAAAAGAGAAACCCACACATGATTCTAATATGCAACCGAGGTAGAGAATCACTGAAGAAGACTGAGACCTAATGTTATTAAAACTCACCTGTACAAGTGGGAGGCTGTGTGCTTATTCCTTGGAGGCTGCCATCTCTCAGAACATTTTGATCCTAGAATATTGGAGCTAAATCTGTCTGCAGAGATCAGCTGACTCAGTGATTCCCAAACTCAGTGTGCGGCCTAGTCACCTGAGTGGTCTGCTTATCATGCAGATTCTTAGTCTTGCTAATTCAGTAGGTCTGGGGGTGGAGGAGTGGGGATGAATCGCAGATCCTAACTAGATGCTGTAGTAAGGGACTTGTGGGGAGGGTGTGGGTGAAGTGGGAGGAGGGCTGCCCAGGCAGCAGTGCCTAAGCAGAGAGTTTTGAGAGTCTTGAGAGGCAAGGTAGGATTAGGGGTGAGGGAGTTGTCATCAGAAGCTGGAAACAGTGCAGCTCTCAAAGTTAAATCTCCAATCTCTTGCCCAATAATATACCTCCTATTTGGCTCTTGAGGCATATTTTCAGATGATGAAAATATATGTCCAAAGCAGCAATCCCAATACCAGAACCTTCTGTGGGAGCAGAGGAGAACCCCTGGGAATGCAAGCCAGGAGGACAGTTGCCGCCAATGGTCAGTGAGGAGAGCCTTCGGCTCCGGTGACCTCATGGCTCTCTGCTGTCGCCGGTGACTGGACACTCCCTTCCCCTCTGCCCACCTCCACCCACAAGCATATCAGACAGACGACCACATGAGAACAGGGGAAAAGTGTTCCCCTTTGATAACACATGTTCTCATGTCCTGCTGCCGTCACCGACCTCATTGCCCAAATGTCCCGTGACTTCAGGCCGAGCCAGCTCGAGTGAGAGCGGGAGCTCCCTCTGCCTGGACACAGGGATTTCTGAGGGATTGTACAGGGGCAAATGCCTGGCTGTGCCATGAATTCTTTGTGGGAAACCTTTGGTTCTATCAGCCCACATTCCATCTGTCCCCTGGCTAACTGCGCGTGGTTTTATTTCTCTGAGTATTTTACTTCTCTCATAGTGTGCCCTATGAGAGGTGGAAGAATATTTCCATCTCTCCAGAAGCCAGGAAGGCAGCCTGTCCAGCCATGAAGTCGGTAACTGCTGAATCAGACTAGGCTCAAATGCTACTGCCTCCAAAGCCCAGAGCTTAGAAGGAGATTCTTCCACCTCTCTGCATCCTACAGTCACCCTAAGGTGCTCCTCATGCCCAAAGAGCTCAGTGAGTGATCAAGAGCTCAGCTTGTGAGGCCAGAGTCCCGTGGGTATCACCAGTCCCAACGTAACGCTAGAGGATCACCACAAAATTCCTTTCCTCACATTATCATGCTCTCAAACTTCTGACCGCTCCCCAACCTTCCCTGGCCTCCTACTTGGCTAAATATTTGGGACTGAAACAATAGCCTTACTGAAGTGGTGGTGGGCAATTTCTGGAAAGTCGTATGATTGTCCAAATTGAATCAATTTGTCAAAGACCATTTTCCTTTCACTCATCACCTCCCCACACCCCACGATAAGATAGGGTCCCCAGAGTACAATAATCCTTTCCTGAGATACAATGTAGAGTCTCCTGAGAAAAGAAACAAAAGGGAGGCTAATTTTGGCATTTCTGGGACTAAAGAAAATTAGGCAGGCAGGCTGGGTCCAGCTCAAGGAAGCCAGGGTGGGCCTTGTTTCATTGCTCCAGGGTATCTGCTCGGATCACCAGGGGATTTGCAGAACAATGCAGCGGGGAGGGGGAGCTGGGAACAAAGTCTTGGCCCTGGCTACAGTGTCGGAAGCCTTGCCCATGCTCTGAAGAGGTCTCATAGCCCACGACTTCAGGCTTGAATTTTTTTTTTAACTGTAAACTCCTCACCAGTCCTCCCCAACTAAATTATTAACGAATTAAGATTGAGGGATTCCATACAACCCAGCAGTGGTCCTTAAGCTCTTCAGGGCCCTGTGAAGTCCCTAAGGCTGTAGACTAATGCTGGTATGCGTCCTTACTTTTTTTTTCTGGAGCAAGCATTCCTGACTTGCCTCTGAATCTCAAAGGGACCTGCTGTCCAATAAAGATGTGCATCTTCAGGAGGAATGCACCTTCTAGGCAGAGTGCCTGTCCTCTATGGCAATGCTGTTCAAATTCCAGTGTGTATTAGTATTAGCAGGTATCATGTTAAAATGTAGATTCAGACTCAATAGGTCTGGGGGGAGCTCACGAGTCTGCATTTCTGACAAACTCAAGGCAGTGCAGAGGCTGCTAGTTTTACCATTACTTCCCAGGCCTGATGCAATCGCTTTCCCACCTTTTTAGGTCCAACTCACGTAGTTATCTTTTATGCCCTGTAGTACATTTTAATTATGACGTTTTGTGAGTAAAGCCCTTTGAACTTCTAGGGAGGGCTGAGATTACTCTGAGATGCTCCACTTGCCCCTGAGCAAACTGAGTAGCAGAGGATCACACTTTCAAGTAGCAAAGTTTGATAGTAGCAGTGGTTCTCTCACTCTCAGCCTGGGTCAGGGTCACAGCCTCCCATCTGATCTTTAGTCCACCCTCCCTATGGCCACTGGAGTAGCACAATCCTAATCAAATTCTTCTCCCTCCCTAAAATCCTATGTTAGACGGTCACCTCAGAACATCTGTAAACAAGATGTTCCATGGTGTGTCTTAATCCTTTCTTTTCTCCATCATACTGCTCCATGAGCAATTAATTCCATTCATGCTGGATACATAAGAGGAAGAACTGGGAGGAGGTCTGAATCCTGTTCCTGCCATTTACTAGTGTAAGCTGACCACCACACTAGTGACCACCAAAAGACTTCTAAGGCTAAACTAAGTATTGAAGGTTTTATTAGCTCTTGGAGTCTCAAATGGCCACCTGTAAAATTATTTTTAACTCTATAGTACCATCTGTTAAGTTAAAGGCGAAACAATTTGTATTGCATTCCTGTTAAAGGATAAGCAAAATGTTTACCTTTTCTCTTAATTTGCTTCAAGCCGGGTGCCCACCAGGATGTGTATTGCCCCCAACTCTTTTCTTTGCGTGACACATCTTACGTAAATGATACGCACTCCTTTGAAGTTCTATCTCTCTTGCCGTCTCCGCAGAGACAGAGAACCTTTGTATGACTTGTGCTCTTTGTAACATATCTCCTATCCCACCTGGAGGAGTTTTATCTTCCTGAACCTAGGTCCAAAAATGTTGGCTCAAAAAAAACTGGTATTTATTTCAAGGTTACTTACTGAATTTTTTTGTGGACACTAACTTTGTGACCCCCTGAACTACCATTTCTTCATATGTGGAATGGAAATTTAAAAAAAACCCTACTTCATGGAGTTTTCATGAGGAGCAAATGAGACCATGTACATAAAGTGTTTACCACAGTGCCTACACATAGCACATGCTCGGTAAGCAGGAGCTGCTGTGATTCAATCATAATCTGCTCTAGCTTTCCATTTGTCGCAGGAGTCCCTGCTTGGATCACTCTCCCAGCTCCCCTGCTCTGCCTGTGCCAAATGCCAGCTCTTCCTCACATTCTTAGGGATCCCCTGCAATCACCGTTCAACCTTGCGCCTTAGTTATAATGCTATGGGTGATCTCTTCCTATACCCTGCCTACGGCAATGCTCAGCATGGTTTGAGCACTTAACAGTCACTAATAAAGTTTTATGAAGCTGACTTACGTTATTTCTTTTTGTTGTGTATGTATATTACATACCTATAATACCTACTCCTTAGCTATGTGTGTGTGTGTATATAGTGTGTGTATATATAGAAAGGGATATACATATATATGTATACATATATATATCTATATATATATAGTGTGTGTGTGTGTGTGTGTAAATCCTATAATTGGAGAGGCTTGTTTCATTATTCCCTTTTTTCCTCCAATTAATTTAATCCTCAGTAATATCTATTATTTCTGCCCTGACACGTTGCAGAGCTCAAGACTGTACGGGCTTAGCATGAGTGTTATCTTGTATTGTACAATTCATTCAGCAGCTATGTATGGGCACCTTCCACGTTCCAGGCAGAGTAAAGGATAGCAGTGAAGAGCATCACATTTTCTTGGCAACAACACAGGTGCTCGTAGCCTTTCTCATGGAGATGTCGGCTCTGGGAGAGGTTCTGACACCCATGAGAGGACAGCTTCTATGCTGAGGCCCCCCTGGATGCCCTCAGGGAGCCCGTAAATACCAGGGATGCTCCTGTCGTAGCCCCAGACATCCCTTGAAGCTATTTTCCAACTGCAAAGTGGTTTGGGCAGAATGTCTCTAGTCTATGAAAATCCTCTAGAGTATTTGTCTTCTCTTCCAGAGCCTCATTTCCCTAATCATAAAGACTCTCACTCAAGCAGTCTTTACAGTTTTCAAAGATCTTTCACATATATTAATGAGACTGACCTCGTCACGTTCCTGAGAGGTGGGCAGGGCAGGGTTCTAGATCCCCATTTTGACGTTGAGGTGACAAAAGCTCAGAGGAATTAAGAGGTCAGCCCAAGGTCTGGTGACAAGTAAATCAAACACTCAAAACCTGAGTGCACACCTGCTGAGCACAGGTGCAGCCATTCTTTCTGATGGTACTGGGTCTTGGGTCTCTTAGGAAGAGGTGAAGCAGGATATCAAGTCCCCCGGCCCGCCCCACCCTGCCTCTGTTAGTTACTCTCAGTGCATTTCCTGAAAGCCAGGAGGGGACCAGGAGGGTCCTTACAGCTGCTGGCAGCAGGGGCTGGAGGGAGGGTGGTTCTTCATAGTGTCAGTGAGCAGGAGAGGAAGCTTGAACTTACCCAGCCAAGGGGTCTATAGACTGCCTGCTGGCTTTTCTCCCTTGCTCTGAATGTCACAGACTGCTGTCAGGTTTAATGGAACTTCCTGGTTTGCTGGGAAAGAGAATGGTCTCAGCCACATGGGTCAAGGCAGGGAAGCAACTGACAGGCTTCCTTCCCTCTGAGAAGACAAGTGAGCTGAAGTGGGAGCAGATTTTCTTGGTAGATACGACTTTCATGGCTATTTCTCATTAGTTATCCCTCAACATTTGGCAAGCTGTATTTAGTTGGGACTTAGGGGTTCTCTGTCCAGCTTCAAATTAGCACCTGTGATTAGTTAGATCGCCAAGGGGAAGATGACTCTCAGAAAATAACTCAGTGTGTGGTCTAACTGCCCTCCCCATGTGGAGATGTCCCTGCATTTCTACCATTAGGGCAGGGAGGGTTTTTATTGAGGAAACCCAAGAGTTTCCATAGATGGGGAAGGTAGATATTCCCACAAACCACTTCTAGGTACTCTTCAAGAATTGGGGTTCACTAGCTGCAAGGTCCAGTCCCAGCTTGCTGCCAGCTAACAGGGTATTTGGGCAGCTGCCCAGACCTGAGGCTGTCTTTGCTGAGAGCTGTGAATCATGAAGGGTTAAGTCATTGGAGCCCTGAATACACATTTGAATCACCTGGGGAGCTTTTTAAAAAAGACCTAGTGCAAGGGCCTCACCCTCAAATTCTTATTCAATTGGCCTGGGTGAGGCAGGAGTGGCATTTTTTTACACCCCCTAGGTGATCTATTGTGTAGTTAAGGTAAAAAAACAGGATGGGTTAGTCTCTTAGCTCTCCCAAAAAGCTGGGTGAAAACTAAGGTGTCCACCTGGTCCACATTCCAAAATACACCATGTGACCACTCCAGCATTTAGACTCAAGGCTATGAAAGACCAGTGTACTAGACAGAGGCCACTGGTCAAGTCCCTTATTTTAAAGTGGCAGGCGCCCTGGGGAGTGATGTGTTCTAGGCACACAGCAAGGCAGAGAAAGCAGGTGTCCAGGCACCCAGCCCCCAAGCCAGTGGCCCTGTCTTAATGTCACATGGCATTGACTGAGGCCAGGAAATTACTGGAGAGTGAAAGAACACTTCCACCCAAAGTTCCCCCTGGAGGCTTTCACCCAGTGGTGTTTTGGAGTTGGGTGAATATTTATTCATGCCTTCTGAGCTTAATAACTATGTGTCCAAGGCCCAGAGAAGCAAGTTATTATCCACAGATGAAGAAACTACAGGTGGAAAGTTTGAGACTTGCCCTGGTCACACAGCACAATAATAGCAACGGCTGTGTAATGGAAACAGAAGCCCTTGTTTTTCTGGAGGAAAATTCCTTCTTTTCACCATGATTGAGCTGCTCAGAAGCAGCAGGTCTCAGCTGCAGTGAGGTCAGCTCAGAAGCAGCAGGTCTCAGCTACAGGTGCAGGCCTGTCTGAGGGTCCCTTGCCCTCTGCATGCCCCAGGAAGAGAGAGCACATTCTGGGCAACACTGCTTTCGGGAGGCAGCTCTGCAGCTCAGCTTTGGCCACCTCCATCTCTCTCACATGTTTACCAAGCCTCTGACACCTCATCCACTGGTTTTCCCTGCCCTTGTGTTCAGGCACCAGCTATGTCAGCTGTACCCAGCTGCAACATTCCATCCAGAAAGGCAAAATGGCAGGAAAGCTCCCACCAAGGGGTGAAAGAGGTAACAAGGCTTTCAGCTGTCCTGTGGGTCAGAAGAACAGCAGCTGCAGAGGTGATCCATCATTGACCCCTCATGTGCCAAAGTGGAAACTGCTGCTGGCCCCTACAGAGAGCTGCCTATCCCCACACAAGCATATTTATGTTTCCTGTTTACTAAGAGTGAGAAGACTATTGCCATCAAATCTGCTATGTTGTATAGATTTCTTTTTAGCTTTGCTCATGGGGAATCAGGTTTGCAACCCTGCTGTTGTTTCACTACCCCTTCTCACACAGCTCAAAAATTCAGGAACAGCCACAATGTGCAGCAGGAAACCGTGCATCCCACTGAGATGTAGCAAGCAAAGTTTGTCAGCTTTGCAAAGTGGCTTTGTGTAGTTTTGCTTTGAAGCTTCCCTTTTGAGAAACTCTAAACTCTCTACCTATGGACGGTTATTTGGGCTGATGAACTATCTGATCGGCCAAGAACACCATCTATAGACCCCTTGGCTGGAATAGCCAAGACAGTGAACCACTTCCATTAGGCCTGGGCCTCTGCCAGATTGCCTGCCCTTTAGCCTTCTGTCAGTGCTTCTCTGATCTCTGTCACGCCAGGTGCTGCAGCCCGCCCCCAAGGGGGCCCCTGGTGATCATCCTCTCCTGGGATTCACACCTTGTGAATACTGCTCACAGAATGCAGGGGCTGATGCCTGTGAGCAATAGGGTATTGCAGACCTGATGCTGTGTGGCTTCCCAGATGAGATCATCAGCAAAAACTGGAGCTTCCATCCTCGGGCCTTGAATTTCTCACTCAGCCTCCGTGTGTTCCTCTTTGGTCCACCTACTGCTTCTCAATTTTACTGGCGATATTCTCCCTCAACCCCCTTTCATCCTGGACTTCTCTCAAGAATCAGCCTTTTTCTCTTTCTGATTAAAGACAAATTGACTGCCTTGGGAGGTGTCAGTAGATACAGGGTGACCATCTGGCAGAAGTGGTGTGAGAGAGATTCTGGCGAGGCGCTGCTCTATGGTTCTGGGGCACTGCTCAACAAGAGAAATCTGTAATTACTGGAAGACCCAGATACCAAGATAACCTGGGACTAGGACAATTATATCCTAGAATTCACACTCATGATAGAGAATCAGAGCTGGACAGGATCTTTGAAATCATCTACATGGTCTCACCCACTCTAACATCTCGACTCCCTCTGTAGAGATGATTCCCATTATTTTCTCATTATGACTAGATCTCTTTTCCAAGATCTAGTCCCAAGTTCCCACCAGGAACCTATACATCTGCCCCTGGATGTGTCCCATGCCTCTCAGACACAGGCTGGCTAAATCAGATGCACACCTTTCTTCTCCAAACATACTCATCCTCTTATCTTCCTTATCTCAATTAAACACTCTATCCTCTGATTCCGTCTCCAAGGTAAAACCTTGGAGTCATTCTTGTCTCTTTCCCTGTCCTCCAAATCCATTTTTTATCACTTACCAAAACTTTGCCATTCCTTCTCCTTAATGTTCCTCTTATTCTTCCCCTTTGTGTTGTCAAGGCTGTCCAGAGAGGCTGGCAAATCCCAAGATCTGCAAGCTGGAGACCCAGGATAATCAATGGCTTAGTTCCAATTAGAACCAGGAGACCCGATGGTATATACAGTTCCCATTCAAAGTCTGGCAGGCTAAACACCCAGGAAAAGCCAATGTTTCGATTTTAGTCCAAAGGCAGAAAAAGAAGCCAGTGTCCCAGTTTGAAGGCAGTCAAGCAGAAGAGGGGGTTATTTGGGGAAGGGTCAGCTTTTTTGTTCTATTCAGGCCTTCAAGTGATTGGACAAGGCCCTCTCATATTAGAGAGAGCAATCTGCTTTACTTAACCTATCAATTTAAATGTTAATCTCATCCAACAATATCCTCACAGAGACACCCAGAATAATGTGCACCCCATAGCCCAGTCAAGTGCACCATGAACTTTTTTTTTTAGGAAAATATAGATCTTTATTTTCACTAACCTCTTAATTAACTTTATTTCCTTCAGTTATGGACGTAGGCAACAGCCACAGTAGTGTTAACAGTTACTGCTTGTTCCTTGAGTACCAATAAAAATCAGTTCTTATCATAGCACAGTTGTTACAGACATCTCAAAATATCATTTATGTTCTTCACTATTTTGAAATTATGGGAACTTATTAGATTTGGCTCTAATTCCTGTTATTTAATGCAAAGAAGCACACATGTAACTATATATACATACATGCCTAAAACTGTTGCTATGTACAAAGTTGGTTTTGATATTTTTGATAACTGTATTTCAACATAATTTCCTTTGTAGCCTATACATTTCATTTTATTCATTTAAAAACACTGCTCTGAGAAGGAGTCTGTAAGCCTCACAAGACTGCCTTTTTTTTCTACAAAAAAAGGCTAAGATTACACGGGCCCACAGGCAGACATGAAGGTTATTAAAAGACCACTGGTGCAGCATGGAGCAACTGATAGCTGCCATTGTGATTCTGAAAAACTACAAATTATGGCTCAAAAATTGAGTAAACCTTGAGGAGCAAGCAGGAACTTCAGTTTAAAAGGGCAAAACATACTTAGAAATCATAGAAGCCAAGGTAAGAAATGCAGAGAGGAGGTGCCCACTTCAGTCTCCTGCTTCCTTACTGCTGACAAGGCCCCACCAGAGGACCTCCCCACTTTGGGGTGACTGAAGCTATGGCCTCCCACGGTGCACCCCTCCCTCCCTGCCCTGTTCCCCCGCTCCCCACCCCACAACCTCTATCAAAGCACACATGCAACAGGCAGGGGAAGACAAACCCTACACCACTAAATCAAAGACCTCTCTTTCAAGAATTTGTATCTGGGCATTTTCACAACATCCAAGGACGCCTGGGGTTTGGCCTGTGTGAGCTGGCTCCCGCTCCTCCGGTCAGCTGGGGCCCCCACGGCCTCAAGTTCAGAAATGATTGCTTCCCACTGCTGCAGGCTTGTGGGCCATTTCCTTCTCCAGAATGCACAGATCCTTTGCTCTGAGGCCAGCCTTCTCCTAAAAACCCCAAGCGCTGTCTCCTTAAGACCCCAGTTTCCAGAACTGAAACCTCCAGCAATGTACTCAGACTCTGCCTCCTTCTCTGCCAAATTGGCACATAAATTTAGCCATCCTACCTCCCAACCATCCCCACAACCTCTGCCCTACTTTGGGCCTCTATTGATTCATTACCCCTACCACCACTCTTAGCTTCTTTACCTATAACTAGACTCATATCCTAGCAGAAGCCAAATGAGGTACAAAGTGTGACCCTTGAGGTACATTACACTCCAAATAACCTGTATGATTTTTCCAATTTATACATGTAGAAATTTGGGGAATATATGTAGAATAGATCTTAAAAGCGTAGGATCATGGTGGAAGGAAGATAGCGTTGGACCAGACAGAATTTACTGACATGGGCTGAGATTCTGAATTCAGTGTTTTAGATGAGAGGTTAGAAAGGTCTCTAACAGTTTGGTTGTTTGGCTAAACCATGGGCCCAAAGGTGGCCTACACAAAATGAAGTTAGCTGCCTTGGCATGTTACAGGGGAAGGTAGGCAAAGCCTTAGGGAGGGTGGTATGATAGAGCAGATCGATCCTGTAAGACTGGCTCACCAAATCTGGGAGAGTCAAGAGGACTCACCTTTCACCATGACTGTGGGAAATAAACTTGTGAGGGGAGTCTCAGCATCCTTGGGGAGTTCTGTGATCACTCGTCTCTGTAGGTCAAACGTTACAGTAGGAAGTATAACCTCCAAACGGGGGATCCCTAATGCGGTGGGGATAATGGGATCCCAGAGCGGCAGGTACCAAACGGCAGCACTTAATCACCAAAGACAAGATGGGTGTGGCAACCGTAACGGACAGCTGAGCCAAGCAATAATCACAATGGTCTGACTCAGAGACCTCTGGCATTTGGCTGGTAGATCATGGTCCCTTTAGGAAAGAGTGACAGCAAGATTAACAGTATAACAGGGTCCTTCCTCAAGAGAACCCAGGTGCACTTATTCAAGAGGTTCTTGGTCTATAAACTGCCTCAAGTCTGGGAACTGACTGAAGGGCCTGTTTTGGTAATCCAAGATACACTACTTTCATTCACCCTGGAGCTCTTCTGCTTATATACAGGTAAAAGTCTGTGTTGCTTCATGGGCCATGGTCAATGGTTTGACTAGACGATCAGGGACTTGAGAGGGACATTACTGGAAAGTTGGTGACAAGGAGGTCTGGAGAAGAGGTAAGCACATAGACGTCTCTGAGTGTTTGTGTTCCGTGCGCATGCTCAGCAAAGAGAACATTAACAGAGGGGAAATTTTATAATCAAGTGAATAGGATGACCCATTCTGTGGATACCAATCGACTTCTCTTTTCAGTCATCCTGTCATTGACCCCTGGGCTCATGAACAAAGTGGGAGTGGAGGCAGAGATGGGGCATATGTATGGGCCAGCAACATAGGCTTCCACTCATCAGTACTGATCTGGCTATGGCACTGCCGAGTGCCCATTCTGCCAGCAGCAAGAACCAACACTGAGATCCCTATGTCACTCTGGAGTGGTCAGTTAGCTACGTGGTGGCAAATTGATTACATTGGACCGTTTCCATTGTGGAAGGGCCAGTACTTTGTTTAGAATAGCTGCTTAGTTTGGATATGGATTTGCCTTTCCTGCCCGATGCCCAAACTACCATATGTAGGCTTACAGAATATTTTAGCTACCATCTCTCAATCCACACAGCACTGCTTCTGATCAAGGAACCACTTTATAGCCAATGAAGTACAGCAATGGGTCTTTGTCCATGGAATTCACTCGTCTTATCAGGTTCCCCATCATGCTGAATCAGTTGGATTGATAGATAGGTCTTTTGAAGACTCAGTTATAGCACCAGCTAGGGATGCTAGGGAGAATATATAATGATATATATTCTCTAAATTGGTATCCAATATATGGTGCTATTTATCCCATAACCAGGATTCATGGGTTTAGGAATCAACTGTTGGAAGTAGTAGTGACCCCACTCACTATTACTCCTAAAGATCTGCTAGCAATATTTCTGCTTTCTTTCCTTGTGACCTTAGATTCTGCTGGCCTAGATGTCTTAGTTCCAAAGGGAGGAATGCTCCCACCAATAAACATAATGATCCTGTTGAACTATAAATTGTGACTGTCACCCAGCCATGCTGGGCCCGTATACCTCTTTATTAATAGGCAAAAAAAGGGGGTTACTGTTTTGGGTGAAGGAAGTGAACATTTGTAAAGAAACTTGATACATAAAGGCACATTTTCCATTAATTCTTCTTATAAAAAGTAGAAAAAGTATATATAAGGAATGAGTCACTTCCAAAGTTCTAAGTTTTTGAGGGATGTGATGGTCTTTTTTATATGTCAGCTTGACTAGACAGTCCACAGTTGTTCAAATGTTAATCTAAATGTTGCTATGAAGGTATTTTGTAGGTATCATTGAAGTCCTTTATCAGTTGACTTCAAGTAAGGGAGATTATCCTAGAAAATCAGTTGCTTCAATCGGTTGAAAGGTCTTAAGAGCAGAGCTGAGGCTTCCCTGAAGGAGAAATCTACCTGAGACTTCCAGCCTACCTGTCCTGATGGTCTGCCCTATAGATTTCACACTTACCTAACCAGCCTCCACAGCTGCACAAGCTAATTCCTTGCAATGACTTTCTTAATATATTAATATATATCTCCTACTTGTTCTCTAGTTGAATCCTGACTGATGGAGATGTTAGAAACCCCTCTTCAAAGCCCCTCCCACTTTCCACGTTTCCATTCAATGGAGAAACCAAAGAATTAGGCATGTGGGCATAATTTTCTCAAGTTAATGGAAGAGCAGAGGTAATGAAAAACTAGTATCAGAAAGGCAGAGAGACCTCTGTTCTTCTACAAAATGAAATATTAAAATTGTGTTGACAAAAGGAATGTGAAGTACTTAAATTGACCCATTGAAGGTTAATTAATCCATTCTTTTTCTTTCTGTTTTTTTCTAAGTTGAGAAAGAATTGACGTATAACATTGTGTAAATTTAAGTGTACAAGGTGTTGATTTGATACATTTATATATTGCAACATGATTACCTCCGTAGTGTTAGCTAACACCTCTACCATGTCACATAATTACTATTTCTGTTTTATAGTGGATATAATGAAGATCTAGTCTCTTAGCAACTTTGAAATTTATAATACAATATTATTGCCTATAATTAATATGCTGAGCACTAGATTGCCAGGACCTATTTATCTATTAGTAGCAAGTTTGAAATCCTTCAAGTGTACAATGTATTTGATTTTTTTCCCTAATATATTTAGGGGAAAGCAAACTCTGAAATAGGAGTCCCCTTTATCCTGAATGTCCTTAGCAGAAAGTGGAGAGACGAGAGAGATGCTGGATGTTGTGCAATTTACAAACACAAGAAGGAACTTGGACCTGGAGATTTCTGATAAGAGTGTTGGTAACTCAGGAAAATGGGATAGGGAGATGCAGGGACTCAGGGGACTTAAAAAGGAAAGAGGGAATATGAGAAGGGAGAGAAGAGGACAGGAAGGGGCAAGCATCTGGTTGTGGGTCAGGGTAGTGAGGCTCTAGACTTTTTTGCTCAGAGCAAAAGGACAGTCTGAGAAAAGGGATTCAATGCCTGCCTTTCCGCACTCCCAGCTCTATATGGTTCATATTCACCACTGAATCTTTGGTAAAAAAATTACTTACCTTTGTTCAGGTTCTGAGGTCTAAAATAGGAAGGGGAGACCCCTTCCTCCGAGTGTCAAGAATTGGAAACATATTCACTGAAGCTGCCAAAGGGGCAGTGAAAGGTACAAAGAATAGTGCCTTTTGCATATCCCTTGCAAAGTGACCCAGAGCACAGAACACTGGGTGGAAGTTACAGAGCAACACGTTTCAGGGCTACCAAGAAACAACTTTTAAACAACTTTTCCCTGATGAAAGGGAAATGACTGCCTTGGGAGGAAGAGGGCTTCTTGTCCCTGAAGGTGTTGGTCGATATGGGGTGACCACCTAGCAGGGTTGGTGTTGGAGGGATTCAAGCAGTGGACTCAGAGGCAGTATTCAACAATATAACCCTGTAGTTATTGAAACACTTAGATACTAAGACAACTTTGAGACTATTCCAACCAGGACTATGAGATACTTAGTTACAATCTCAGAAGTAAAACTCATCATGGAAGTCACAGCTGGACAAGATTTTTAAAATCATCTTGTCTAACCTCCAACCCCTTTCTCTTTTATTTAAATGGAAAAAGTAAGACCCAGAGAGAAGTGACTAATTCAAGGCCACATGGCTAAACAGTGGGAGATTTGTTCTAGAACCTGGAACTTGTAGGCACGGTCCCATTCTCAACATCTTTGTTGGTCCTATTATCAAATATGCTCAGCAGAATCTGGAAACTTGCCAGGAAAAAAATAATGGAAACAATTCAATTAAACCTTGACAAATGACAGCTTCTTCAGATATCATTTAAACACAAAGAAATATAAGGAACTCAACTACTGAAACTCTTAGATAACATCAAGGAAAGGAGTCATTTCACATAAATCTCAGAAATGATGTCATCTAAACATACCAGCAGTTAGTGGAAGTTCCAACTCATTATGAAGGAAATGATTCTTATAAATAGTTTTGATCTAGAGATACTGTTTGGCGTCTTCAAATCATAGATTCTTGAAATAGGAAGACCTACCACAGAGGTCATCTGATCCGGGGCCTGCTGGTGCTGCAAATACTGGGCAAGGTTCATAGTACTCTCAACTCTGTTTCCACGGTGCTTTGTAACTGCCACTACCCCAACATTTTCAACATTAAAGTATACCAAATTGAATGGAAGGTTATTTTTTTCCAAACTGAAAATCGTGGGTTTTTTTCCCAATTATAAAATAAATGTGCTTGGAAAATTTCAAATAATTCAGAGAAGTATAAAAAAACTTACCAGAAACCTTACCACACAAAGATAACCACTGTTAGCATTTTGATAAATAGCATTCAATTATTTCTCCATACGCATATGTTTATGTATATCCATATTTTTTGCAAAATAGGGACCAGAGTATAAATGCAATTTGTCACATTCTTCTTTTCACTTCACTATTTGTAAAGCTCTGCATTCTCATTTTAATGGCTGCATGATAAGCCTTAATATGCTGCATGGATAGACCTTAATACACAGAGCCAGACCCTGTTTTTTAAATTAATTTGGGGGTTACTTCCTGCTTCAGGGAGAGAGGTCATCTTGGTCACTCTTGGGAGGGTGAATCAGCTTTGGAGACTAAAAGTAGTTTAGCTTCCTGCCAAGTGGCAACAGGGCTGATTATAGGGCTAAGGCTCCTGGAAAATGGGGGTGGGTGGGTAACAGGTACAACTGTCTCTCCTGTGGAAGGGAGAAAAGGGGACTTTGGTTGCTGGAGAAGCTCCATACTCCAGGGGGAGGCCTCAGGGAGAGGTCAGAGACCGGAGCCTACCTAACCTCACCTGACTTCCTAGTCACCATGCAAACCTGCCCCTGCAGTGCCCATAGCAATAACCAGAATTAGGGACCAGGCCAGCTGCTGCTCTGTGAACAGACTCACTGCTGGCTCCAGCAAGAGATATGGCTGCCTGCTTCCTTGGTCGCTAAATGATGCCTACGTTTCATTCACTTCTGATCTCTAGGTACAGATTATACAACCAAGTGCTACTCTGTCACCAGCCCTTCCCCTCACAACTCCAGTAAGAGATACCACCATCAATTAATTTCCACTGGTGCTCTGAGGTGGTGCCTAGAGGGCTGTAGCACCCACCCACATTCTGGGGACAGCATGGGATTCAAAAGTACCACCACCACCACCATCTCCACCTGAGGAAGAGGGGAGATGACAATGCAATAATAAGCACCTTTCTACATATGTCTTTATGTATTTATCCAATTATCTCTTTAATATAAACTCCTCTAAGTGGAACCACTGGGTTGGTAGGAAACTGCTAAACAAATATTGCAGTAATGCTGGGTGGTGCCTGGGACGGACCGGCTGGTCAGCTGATGAGAACCTTCACAGGGTAGCAATATATTATAGAAGTAGCCACTGTCTAGGGCTACTGACCTTGAAAGTTCAGAAACTTGATCTCATCAGGGCCCCAAAGTGCTACCCAAAGTGAATGAGACTCAGAAAGCTGACTCACTCAGTGGAGACGGGAGGGGGTAAAGCAGAGTGCTAAATGATTAATTTATAATAGCTGTAAAAATGCCAAGTGAAGTGAAGTGGGCATTTGGGTCAGCGTGACCAGCCCATTCTTTCTCACTGTGGGAAGCAAAATCACTCATAAGGCTAATGGTGGTCTTAGAATAGAGTAAGGAGAGTTAGTTCAGTGATCTGAATGGGGACCTGATGCATCCACTCTGCCACCAAGGTGATATACTCGTCTCAGGCAACAGTGGCAGCAAAGGGAAGTCAGGTGAGTTGTAAGTATAGGAACTGCTCTTTGGCTACTGTGAACCCCAAGCTTTCTCCTTACAGAGTTCCTTCTTCTATCTGGCAGTTTCTAGGGGCTTGGGGACTCACAGCTTTTCTTGAAGATATAAAGGGTGGAGGTGGGTCAACTGACACCATATGTATTTTGGGGGAGGGGCATTTATGATTATTGTTTATTACCCTCTAATTTTATTCCAAACTCTACTCTTAACTCCCCAAGTAAATTATAAACTTCTTAAAGTCAGGCTTAAAGTTCTTTTTCAGTGCATGGATGCTGAATAAGTCCTTGTTTGATGGATTAATATGCTAGAATTCCCTTTTAATGAGATAATTTTGTTCTGACCCAACTTCGATCTACTTTCAGTGAAATCTTTTTCTTTAAAATGAAACAAAACCAAGAAACAAACAAAAAATAAAATCAAGTAAAACCCTGATATCAAGTGGCTGTTCAGCTCCTCTGCCCATTTTTTAAATGGCTTATTTGCTTTTTGTTTGTTGAGGTGTGGGAGCTCTTTATATATTTTGGATGTCAACCCCTTATCAGATACGTCATTTATGAATATACTCTCCCATACTGTAGGATGTCTTTTTGTTCTACTGATGGTGTCCTTTGCTGTACAGAAGCTTTTCAGCTTGATA
>JAQQAC010008350.1:29178733-29210005 GCA_029783875.1 Phataginus tricuspis | reverse complement strand
CACCCATCTCCCCAGTCCCTTTCCCTTTGGTAACTGTTAGTCCATTCGTGGGTTCTGTGAGTCTGCTGCTGTTTTGTTCCTTCAGTTTTTTTTTTTTCTTTGTTGTTATACTCCACATATGAGTGAGATCATTTGGTACTTGTCTTTTTCGGCCTGGCTTATTTCACTGAGCATAATACCCTCCAGCTCCATCCATGTTGTTGCAAATGGTAGGATTTGTTTTTTTCTTATGGCTGCGTAATATTCCATTGTGTATATGTACCACATCTTCTTAATCCATTCATCTACTGATGGGCACTTAGGTTGCTTCCATTTCTTGGCTATTGTAAATAGTGCTGCAATAAACATAGGGGTGCATCTGTCTTTTTGAAACTGGGCTGCTGCAGTCTTAGGGTAAATTCCTAGGAGTGGGATTCCTGGGTCAAATGGTATTTCTATTTTGAGTTTTTTGAGGAAACTCCATACTGTTTTCCACAATGGTTGAACTAATTTGCATTCCCACCAGCAGTGTAGGAGGGTTCCCTTTTCTCCACATCCTCGCCAACATTTGTTGTTGCTTGTGTTTTGGATGTTGGCCATCCTGACTGGTGTGAGGTGATATCTCATTGTGGTTTTAATTTGCATTTCTCTGATGATTAGTGTTGTGGAGCATCTTTTCATGTGCCTGTTGGCCATCTGAATTTCTTCTTTAGAGAAGTGTCTATTCATGTTCTCTGCCCATTTCTTAATTGGATTATTTGCTTTTTGTTTGTTTAGGTGTGTGAGTTCTTTGTATATTTTGGATGTCAACCCCTTATCAGATACGTCATTTATGAATATATTCTCCCATACTGTAGGATGTCATTTTGTTCTACTGATGGTGTCCTTTGCTGTACAGAAGCTTTTCAACTTGATATAGTCCCATTTGTTCATTTTTGCTTTTGTTTCCTTTGCCCAGGGGGATATGTTCATGAAGAAGTCGTTCATGTTTATGTCCAAGAGATTTTTGCCTATGTTTTTTTCTAAGAGTTTTATGGTTTCATGACTTACATTCAGGTCTTTGATCCACTTTGAGTTTACCTTTGTGTATGGGGTTAGACAGTAGTCCAGTTTCATTCTCTTACATGTAGCTGTCCAGTTTTTCCAACACCAGCTGCTGAAGAGGCTGTCATCTCCCCATTGTATATCCAAGGCTCCTTTATCAAATATTAATTGACTGTAGGTGTTTGGGTTAATGTTTGGATTTTCTATTCTGTTCCACTGGTCTGTGGGTCTGTTTTTGTGCCAGTACCAAATTGTCTTGATTACTGTGGCTTTGTAGTAGAGCTTGAAGTCAGGGAGCGTAATTCTCCCTGTTTGATTCCTCCTTCTCAGGATTGCCTTGGCTATTCAGGGTCTTTTCTGGTTCCATATGAATTTTAGAATTATTTGTTCCAGTTCATTGAAGAAAGCTATTGGTAGTTTGATGGGGATTGCATTGAATCTGTAGATTGCTTTAGGTAGTATAGCCATTTTCACAATATTTATTCTTCCTAGCCAAGAGCATGGGATGCATTTCCATTTGTTAGTGTCTTCCTTAATTTCTCCTAGGAGTGTCTTGTAGTTTTCAGAGTACAGGTCTTTTACTTCCTTCGTTAGGTTTATTCCTAGGTATTTTATTCTTTTAGATGCAATTGTGAATGGAATTGTTTTTCTGATTTCTCTTTCTGTTAGTTCATCATTAGTGTATAGGAAAGCAACAGGTTTCTGTGTGTTAATTTTATATCCTGCAACTTTGCTGAATTCATATATTAGTTCTAGTAGTTTTGGAGTGGAGTCTTTAGGGTTTTTTATGTACAGTATCATGTCATCTGCAAATAGTGACAACTTGACTTCTTCTTTACCAATCTGGATGCCTTGTAGGTTTTTGCTTTGTCTGATTGCCGTGGCTAGGACCTCCAGTACTATGTTGAATAACAGTGGGGAGAGTGGGCATCCCTGTCTTGTTCCCAATCTTAGGTGAAAAGCTTTCAGCTTCTCGCTGTTAAGTATGATGTTGGCTGTGGGTGTGTCATATATAGCCTTTATGATGTTGAGGTACTTGCCGTCTATACCCATTTTGTTAAGAGTTTTAATCATGAATGGATGTTGAATTTTTTCAAATGCTTTTTTAGCATCTATGGAGATGATCATGTGGTTTTTGTTCTTCTTTTTGTTGATGTGGTGGATGATGTTGCTGGATTTTCGAATGTTGTATCATCCTTGCATCCCTGAGGTGAATCCCACTTGATTATGGTGTATGATCCTTTTGATGTAATTTTGAATTCGGTTTGCTAGTATTTTTTGAGTATTTTTGCATATATATTCATCAGGGATATTGGTCTGTAATCTTCTTTTTTGGTAACCGAAACCATATTTTTTTAAGTAGCCTATCCATATCTCACTCTTCTATTCACCTGTTCAGTTATTCACTCATTTGATAAATGATAGTTGGATATTGTTCAGGTCCTGGGGAGATAGCAGAGAATAAAATAGACAAAATTCCTGCTTTCATGGAAATCACATATTAGTTGGGGAGAAAGAAAACAGACACATAATCAAATAAATACATAATAATCAAAACCAATACACACTATAAATAAGACAATTGCTAACTGCAAAAGCTAAATGTAAAATATTAGATGGCAACATCTGCTATGAACAAAAATTTTACAGGGTAAGGGGTTAAAGAGTGATAGAGTAGAAGAGGGGAGCATTTTTTATAGGGTGATCAGGAAAGGTCTTTCTGATAAGATGGCATTTGAACAAAGACCAAAGTATGCAGCTATCTGGGGGATAGTATTTCAGGTGAAGGGAACAGTACATGCACAGGCTCTGAGGCTAGAGTGTGCCTGGACCGCAGAGATGGGTGTGGCTGCAGTATAAGGACAAGGAGAACAAGTGGTAGGAAATGGGGTCAGAGAAGTAATGGTGTGGCGGCAATCAGATCACGTAGGGCTTTTCAGGCGAACTGTGTAAGAATTGGGTTTATTCTGAATTATGTGGGAAGCCACCAAAGGGTTAAACTACCTTTTATAAGGAGTCTGGCTGCTGAGTGATGAATAAATTGATTATTCTGATGTGTCAGAAACAGAGCCATTTAACATTAGGAAAGGGACTTGGAAATCAAGACTCCTGCAACGCAAAGTGTGGCCCCCAGATGAGAAGAAATGGCATTACTTGGAGCTTGGTAGATATGAAGAAGCTTGGACCCCACCCCAGACCTCCTGAATCAGAATCTGCATTTAATAAGATCCCCAGGTGATCTAGTCCCTGAGGAAGTCTAGTCCACTCTCTTCTTTTAACAAGTGATGAAACCAATTGTCAGTCTGCCGACCTGACTTGCATATGATCACATGGTTGAGTTCATAACAAAGCCACAGCTAGCACCCAGGTCTCCTGACTCTGGGGATCCCACTTTCCATGGCCTCACATAGTCATGAGGCTCGTAGGTTATAATATCCGTTCGGTCAGTGAGTCTGTCAATAATTTACTCACTCATCACTAAGTCATCATCCCATACTCATATACAATCATCTCTCTAAAGATTTTACCCTTTAAGAACCCAAAAGCAAATCAAGAGAAATTAATAAAAGACTAGGCTAATCTAACTTAGTTGACCACATACAATAATTAAAAAAAGAAAAGAAGAAAAAAAAAACCTACCGTGAGTATTACAGGCCTGAGCTGCAATATTTTTCCCAACTCTTCTCATCATCTGCTGAGATTTGCTAGAAATGCCCAGGATGTTTAGGTGTGGTGCCCCTGAAATGTTTCTTCCTCTAGGAGGGTGGGAAAAAGCACAAATTGCATTGTTTTCTCTGCAGAAAAATCCCCTATGGCCTGAAGCGATTAAAAAAAATCTCTATGTGGGTACCACCCCAGGATCTTGGAGATTAGACATAGAAACCCAGGTCATGTCCCAAAAGGGAAGAGTCAAGATAGGAAGGACTCTATTTTAAGGGATTGATAGGCTGAATGACTGGAAGTTTCTACAATGGAACAAAAAGGCTGGGTTATCATCTCTGTCATTGCTGTTATTGTTGTTGTTATCAAAAAACTAGTAAATAGTAAATAGTGATCCTAAATTATTGTCCCTTTGAAACGGTAAAGGAGATAACAGACTTCTGTGTGCATTTGCAAACCAAAGAAAATATGGCTATTCACTGGCCTCCTGGCTTTAAGGAAAATGACCCAGCAATGACTGTTGGGGGCCAAGCCATGCTCGGGGCAGGGAGACGTGTGGTTTGAGGAGCATCAGAGAGCCCTGTAAAGAAGGGGTTCTTGTAGAGTGGGAAGGTCGCTTCCAAGGGCAGCAAATCCTCCCTCCAGGAGGCTGGCTGAGTGACTCAGGTGATAGGTGGCAGGGGAGAGGGTGAGGGGAGTAGACACTGCAGAAGCAGGCTTCCAGGACAGGGCAGAAAGGAGGGTTGGAAGATGTCTGTGAAAGCTCAAGCCTGAGGGGCTGGAGGGATCTGTGGGTTAACCTGGAAGTTTCTCATTTCCACATTAATGAGGGTGTACACACTAGCTACCAGGGCCTTCCTCCTCCACCTCTCATCCCAGTGTCAGCATGACAAAGGCTTGTGTATTCCTCACTCATTACAGTAAAATATGGGGTGGGGGGGCAGTGCTTCCATACAGCTGTCTTCCAGAGACAAAGGCAAGTATCATGGCTGGGCCCATCTAGTAACTTCACCATCTTGGAATCCTCTGCTTCCAGCCAGATGGACAGAAGAGAAAGTATAGCTTCTTTCCCACCATCATGAACTGGAAGTGACCCATAACTTTGGCTTGCTTCCATTCGTGAGGATTAGTCATGTGGCCGCAGCTGGCTCCAGGGAGTGGAAAACCTGGTGTAGACCTGGACCCAGGAAGTGAGCCTGGCTAGGGAACACAGGCAAGGCTCTGCCACAGGCTTCACTCGCTTGAAGCAGGAAAGGCCATACTGCTCACCACACTGCCTACACCTTTCGTGGCTGCTCAGCAGGCAGGCCGGCTGGCGGGGAGCTTGCCCTGTGAGAGTGGGGAGTTTGGGCATGCCTGGGTAGAGGAGAGTTTCCTTTGGTGCCTCCTCACTCCAAATCACATCCTGCTGCACTGTCTGAACTGTCCCTGGCTAGGGTTAGGATTAGGTTTGGAGGTCACCAGAGGCCACTGTGGCTTCAGCAGCCCCCCACCTCTTGTAAATGGCAGAACCCTGTACCTTGTCATTTATTGTGTTCAGGATCTACAACCTTTAATGCTCCTTCCGACACTGAGATCTGATGATGAATATTCAGGAACTTCAGAGTCCCACCCTGTCTCTACCAGTACCTTACTTTCTGATCTCAGGGGAGTCCCTTCACTCTAGGCCTTAGTTTCCCTAGAAAGGGAGTGGGTTGTCCCAGATGACCTTGAATGTTCTTTCCAGGCCTGAGAGTCTATTTTCCTTTGAACCAGCACATTTCTGCCTCTCTTGAGCCCTTGAAAAGGAATGAGGCCTGAAAAACCTGGGAGTTACTGCCATGAGCTTCGGCTCTACCTGATTCTGGGCAAAACTGCATAACAAACTCAGAGACTCCTTCAGCTGGCCATCTGCTGGCATTCACCAGCTAGCAACTATCCAAAAAACACAGGACCTGCGTGGGTAGATGGAGAGACCAAGGGCTGGTGCCAGGGCCAAAGATCAGATTTCAAGGCAGCAAAGTGCATGGACCTGTATGACATCCAGGTGAGCAAGCCCTAGCGAGAGCATCCACACAGGTGAGGCCAAGTTCATCAGTCAGGGTCTCAGCAGGCAACAGATGCACACTCAGGAGTGTTTAATTGAGGGAGGGGGAGACTAAGAGCTTAATGAAGAGATTGGTTGGAGAGGTGTGGCCAGCGTTAGGGTACTGACAGAGAATGGTGAGGCACCCAAGGCCAGGCCTGAAGGGCAAGGGGAGGAAACGGTGTGGCAGGAGGCTGTGAGAGGGAGTCACAGCAGGGCTCCCCTCAGGGCCAGAGCCGCTGAGGAACATGCCCGCTGCCTGTGGTGCAGAAAAGCAGGAAGCTGGGGTGGTGCAGCTGGGCATAAACATGTCAACCTGGAGTCTCTTGCCAGTGCCTCCCACTGGCCAAACCCAACAGGAAGCCAGAGTAATAGGGATCCTGGCGATGCAGTTATAGAAAACACAGATGGCACAGAGCATGTAGGGAATGAATGGCGTGGGGGAGGCTCACGTTGAGAATAACCAGAATGAGTGTTGTTCCCCAACTCTGTGAGAAGATCTGAATGGCCTGGACCAGGTGGTACACTCTCAATGCAATTCTCAGCTGTGTTGCCGATGACAGCACTAAAAATGAAGAGGGTGACAATATTTTAAGTTGATATAACTGTGTTCTCTTGACATAATATCCGGTTCCATGGAACATCCTTCACAGCATCTGAGGAGCCAGGTCAAATTCTCTGCATCTTTCACTTGAGATTTCTTTTAGATGCAGACTTGAACCCTGTTGTGGCTTTTTGCTGAGTGGTAACTCTAGCTGCTCTCAGTCTGGTGAGAATTGGAAGAGGGGGATAAATTTAGACCAGAGGGTTATTGTGCTGGAGCCAATATTTTAAATACTTGATTTTTAACATGACCTTGACCTCTGTGCCTCGCAAGTGTGCTTATTCCCTGTCCTCAGCTTGACCTGCTTCTCAGTCTCTCACCCACATGCTCATATGTATCTCCCGCCCCAGCAGCTATGAATAGTTGATGTGTACGGTGAGACTGGGTGTTGGGCTTTGGTCTGTTCCCACTCCATCAGATACCATCACTGTCAAAACAAAGTCAGCTATGTGAAAACCCTCACCATTCCTTCTGCCTCCTTTCGGAATGCACTGTTCTCACTGCCAGTACAAAGCAGCAATTTATAAGCATGAGCTGGTACAGAAAGCAAGGCAAAGCCTAAAAAATGAATATGACATGGCGTAGTATGAAATTTAGAACTGTAAACAGAGAGACAGGGAGATGATTGCCGAGAAACCAGACCTTGGGTGTTGCTTTTATTTCTCTGCATAGCCACATTCACTCTGGAATTGCTATCAATACATTATTTTCCTCTGGCAATTTTAAAAGTCTTGAAACAAATGTGTCGTGCATTGGCCATGCTTTTTAGTACTATAAAAAAGGAAAAAGATATAGATTATTTTTTAACTCTGTAGTAAAGTGTTCTATTTTCAAACTGTGGGTCACAACTCATTAATAAGTCGGGAAGTTAATTTAAGGAGTATGGTCAGCATTTTTCAAAAAATGATATAGAGTGAGAATAGAATATAAGCATCAGAGTATATTATATGTAGTAGAGTTTAGCATTGAATAATACACGCAGACAAAACAGGATTCTGGGTATTAACACAGAATGCACCCTTGGCCATGGGTCTCAGTGTTGGAGTCAGCTGGTGTCAGGGTGCATGGGTCCTTGATGTCGCACAGTTATTAACCTTCTAAGTGGCCTCCTCTAGACACTTGTCTTCTCTGGTCCTTTCATGTGCAAAGTGGCATGTTTGGGCTGAAGGAGTCCTAAGAGCCATTCAATTCTACCTTTACCGTGTGTTTATTGAGCAACTACTGGGTGCTTCCAAGGACTGGTGATTTAGCAGCAAAGACCTTGTCCTCCCTGAGTTTATGTTCTTGGAAGATTGAGGTGGGGTGACAGACAATAAACAAATGAATAGATGAAATGCTGAGTGGTGATCAGTGCAATAAAGAAAAACAAAGCAGGAGAAAGGGGCAGAGAACACTGAGGGGTGGGGAGACTACTTTGGATGGAGCAATCAGGGCAGGTCTCTCTGATAAGGTGATAATTCCAGTGCAGACATTAAGAAAGTGGTCAAGCCACACAGATACCTGGGGGAAGAGAAGACTCTGCTGAGGCTGAAAAGTGCTTGTTTTGTTCAGGGAAGAGGCCCAAGTGTGTGGAGCTGGGCACTGGCTCAGTGGGGAACAGGCTGAGGACAGGAGAGCAGGTCAGAGCGGGAGGGACAGAGCGGGTGGAATGTTTTGATTTGATCTGACTCATGTTGTAAAAGGATCCCTATAGACTTCAGAAGGTTGGGTGGGAGGCTCCTAGAATACTTCAGAAGTCAGATGATGTCCTGCTCTAAGATGCTAGAGAGAGGAGGTGAAAGGATTCTGAATATATTTTGGTGATGGAGCAAGTAAGATTTGCTAATGGTTCCTATATGCAGTGAGGGAGAAAGAGGACTATAGGATGAATTCAAAGGTTGAGGCTTGAGCAGCTGGAAATACAGAGTTTTGATTTATGGAGACATGAAGAGGATGAGAGAAAAGACTTTGGGGAAGGAAGGGTGAGTGAAGTGTGAGGGTGGAGAGCCTTACCGAGCCTCCGTGTGGTGAGGGACATCAGGGCACCTGGGGATCTGAAGCTGGAGAGAGGCACTGGGGAGAAATCAACTTATGATGACACGACCACCATAGCGCTGGATCAGGCGACCAAGGGAGTGAGATGGAGGTTAGAAGAGGCCCAAGGTTGATCCCTGGGAGCCGCCAACACAGAGAGGCCAGGAAGATGAGAAAGAACCAAAAAATATTATTTGACTCTGTGAGTCTTTTCAGAAGAGATTGCTGAATGAGAGGAAGAAAATCTGAAAAATGTGGGTTTTGTTCTGAAATAATTAGCACGGCTATCCTAACAGTCATTGCTACAATGATCTCCTGATGAAACGATGATAGCATCTTCAGATGATAGCTGGAAAAAATGTATATTAAGTGGCAATGTATATTGATTGACTCAGGATTCTTCTAGTTTCTTGGTGTTGTGAAAAAACTGGGTAAATTACAGCTTATTTGCTTTCAGCAACTGACTCAGACAGGGGGAAACTGACCCAGGGTCTTGCCCAGCAGCCCCCATGCTCTGCAGGGAACCTGCAGCCTGGATTCCTCCAGCTCTGCCTCAAGTCAATGTCATCTCCATTTCAATGTGTAATGGCAGTGCCAAGTCCTGAGTTCCCTGGAGAATTTCTCTTTTCTTTCTGTGAAGGCAAGAGACCAGCCTTGTGATGAAGTCCTTAGCACATGCCTTCCCAGGCCTTTCTCCCAGTTCAGAACTAACACTACCACCAGGAAAAATGTTCAAGTTGAAGAAAATTGAATGCAAGCCTTGGCTTATTAAGACTTGTCTTGAAAAACAATTCCAGAGTGCTACGTTCAGCAAAATGTGTGGTGTTGCAGGGTGTGTCTGTCTGTTAGTGCTGGATTTCAAATGCAATTCGTATCGACCATTTGGATCCAGCAGCAGTTGGAAGGCTGTGGTGGCCACACTGAGATTAGAGGAGAGAGCAGCAGCTATATTAGGAGCAGCCACAAAAGGAACTAGCAATTTTTGCACCCCAGGAAAACTTTCTAAACTGCCCCCACCACCACTGTCCCCTGCCCGTTGGGCCTCCTTCCTTCCTATAACGACAAATTTTCTCAATCTACTGTGACTTCTCTGGGCACTCGAGCTAGTGTGCACCCCATGCATTCCAAGAACTGTACCCTGAGCCTTCCCCCTCCCTCTCTTTGCCCTTCAAGCACCAAACTCCTGAAATAATCACCACGGGCCTACAGAGCAGGTTGACTGGATTTGGAGGACTCATAACAGACTCAGTACGGTTAAATACTATCTGAATCAACAGTGAAGACCTGTTGGACGTTCTTCAGTCTTGTGAGACTTTGCTTGTCAGGCTGAGGGAACGGGCAGGCAGCTCTGCTCTCCTAATCATCAGAGTGGAAAGGGGGGCAGAGCACAACAGCGGGACCAGTGTGCAGCCTTATAGAAGGTCTGCTGTTGTTTCTGGCTGTCTCATTCTAATCAGGCTATGAATAATTTTTAAAAGCGCTTCCCTAGTTTCCTGTGGCCTATAGTACAGGGACCAACCTTGGTGGCCTCTCATTCTAAGCCTCACACCATTTAGACTTTCCGCAATTGTAAACCATATCCTCTAAAATATCCCCTGTGCACATGCGCGCTCACACACACACACACACACACACACACACACACACTCTCTCTCTCTCTTTCTCTCTCTCTCTCTCTCTCTCTCTCTCTCTCTCTCTCTCTCTCTGTAACATTCTATTCACTATGGTCACAAGGTCTTTACCCCAAAGTCTTCCCACATCTTGGTCTTTGTCCCAGTCTTTCCCTTGTCCCCTGGCTCTCAAATCCATTCTTTCAAACCCCAAATTACCCTGTTCTCCGGATTGTCAGAGCACTTTATAATTTGACTTGCTGCACTTTGCACGGCACTTAAGCTAGCTGCGTGGGCTCCTGTCCCCCCCCGCCCCCCCCCACTCTCATCCCAATGCCGTGCATATAGGAGGCTGAGCTCTTTGAGGGCAAATTATCACTGGTGGTGGTGATGGTCACATGGCAGGGGCTCAGGCACTTTCGGAAAATCCAATTAAAGAAGACTTTGCTAATTCAAAATGGTACCAAACCAGCAGCTCCCGTTGTAGTTTCTGCTAATTTCCTCTCTGAGGACTCCAAAAAAAGATGAAACTTAACATCTTCAAAAACAAAGAAAACCTGGCACACAGCCTGGGAGTTGGGCACAGCGGATGTCCTCCAACTATGGCTCCAAGAAGGTCGTGACCAGACACTTGGTCAAGTTGACTACCTGAGCACAGGCCTAACTGGGGTGAATCTTTGTGAGGCTGTACTGTACATCTAATAAAAATTATGTTTTCAATTTATGGAAAAAATGTCCATGATTTAATGTTAGTGAAAAAAATTCGGATTACAACAGAATACATTATCATCCAATTTTTATTACAAAAATCTACCATGAATATATGCAAAGACTAAAGGCTAGAAAGGTATATGTCAAAATATTCACAGTGGTTATCTCTGGGCAATGGAATTATAGCTAATATTTACTTGCTTCTTTTAGCCTATTGTTTATTTCGAAAATGAACATGGGTTTTTCATTAATACCTAGATGGGCATGAAACAGAAGCAACAGAGAGCCATGGATAAGAGCATACGTTCACTAGCAGACAACCTGACTTGGATTTCATCTGCCAATTACTTGCTGTGTGATCTTGAAGAAAGTTCCTTAACTTTTCTTCTTCTGTAAAATGTGCAAAACAACAGTGTCTAAGGCAATTCTGTGGTGGAAAAATAGTGTTTTAAACACACGGGGCTGAAACCACTAGATGTCCATGTGCAAAAACATGAATCTAGACACAGATCTTATACCCTTCAAAGAGTGTAACTCAAAATGTATCATAGACCTACATGTAACACACAAAACTATAAAGCTCGTAGATGATAACACAGGAGAAAATCTAGATGACCTTAGGCATGCCATGACGTTTTAGATATAACACCAAAGTCATAACTAATGAAATAATCAATAAGCTGAATTTTGTTAAGATTATAAACTTCCATTCTGTGAAAGACACCATCAACAGAATGAGAAGACAAGCCACAGAGTGGGGGAAAATAACGCACCATGTAACTGTATTTGGCTATTACAGATTCCATCAATTAATTCATGGTATTCCTCAGGGCTTGGGAATTCAGTTATATAAATGAATGCAAAAGAGATGGAAAATTAGAATTCTCACCCCCAAAACTTGTCACCTTGTAAAGATAGGATCAGGAAGGAGTATTCACTGTTTATCTACTCAACAGGCTAGCTGAACTAGTATGTTTAGATGTAACCTTTTACAATTTCCAATGGAAGACTTATAACTTGCTGTGATGGGTGGCAGGCCTTTGCCTAAGGGAGACTTAGAGGATGGGATCAGAGATGCAGAGAGTGTAACGGAAAGAACAATAAACAATAAATGTTAGACCTCTGTCCTAGGCTTGGTTCTATCACTGTCTTTCTAAACTGCATCTCTTCTGAGTCTTAGTTTCTTGATGGACTAGATAAATAAAGCATTCTTGCTGCTCTGATGCAACCCAGACTTTTGGGATCTAAACTATTTCTGACTGTGGCCCAGGTCTTACACAGCTTTGGTGTCCCTTCAGGCCCAGCAAGCAGCTGCTCATCCCTAGGGCAGTCAGCACATTTTAGAGCCCATAGAGAGCATTGTCCTGCTAGTTTCATTACTCCCCTGTGACTTGCCAGGGTCTGAGTCTGGTCCTCCCTGCATGTTCTGGTGTCCGAAACTCTGATTGGAGCACTCTGATGCAGAGTAAAGTGACATGTGTACTTCTCTTAGTGGCATTAAATGTTCCCCATCACTTTTTAACAGCTGAGCAGGACGGATTTTGAAAACCATTTCTAAGAAACTTCATGTTTGAACCTATCTATAGACTTGACTAGGGGATTATATCTGCGTGTAGCTAAGGCAAGCACTACGAAGTAACCTGATAGGGAAAAAAGGCTGCCCATGGCCTGTGCTTCTCTGCTTTTGCTCTTATTTCCTGAGCCGCTGAGCCCTTTGCTCCGATAAGGAACTGTCTCAGGGCTGGGTGTCCAGGCCCAGGCCAGGGTAAATGAGAGCATGAGGAGCTTGCAGTAAGGTGGGTGATTTCTATGTTCCACTGAGGGGCCTCCAGCCTCTGGGCTAACTCGCAGGGTCAGATAGGAATTCCTCCAGAGCAGGAATGGGTGTTCTGTATGGAACCCAAGTGCCCACAGTGCCAGAAAAATCTGTTAACCCTGTTGTAGGTAGGACTTTGCTGGGTACTGGGAATTTAGATTTGGATAGAACACAGTTCCTGTCTTCAAGATGTTCACAAGTGGCTGATCATTAAGAGGAGCTCCCTCCAAGCCTTGCAAGCCCCAGGGAGGGATCCAAAATCATTTTTCTTGGCCATACAAAACTGAGACCCATACCCTGAACACACCTAGGCCCCAGCAAGATGCTGTTGTGTCAGGAGGGCCTGAAAGCAGTCAGGGGACCTTATTGTAGTAACCATTTTCCTCTGCAACCAGGCACAGATTTATCAGAATGTTAGAAAATAACTGCTTCCTTTTGTGTTTAACTTGCTATTGATAATGACTGCCCATATTCACCTGCTGTCTTCAGCTCTCAATGTTAAGGAGGGAAACAATGTCCTTTAGGCACCTCCCTTACCTTTCAAATTATGAAACATATCATATTTACAGAAAAGTATATGCACAGTTTAAAGAGAAATAATAAAACAAACACCTGTTAGCCACTAGTGTCTGAAGCCCAGCTATGTGCCTCTCTCTAATCTCTGCTTCCCCTAACTACCCCCACCTCCTAGGTAACCATTGTACTGACTTTATGTTAACCATTCCAGTTTTCTTTGTGGTTTACTCCTCTGTTACACATCCCTAAGCAAGCAAAGGCTTGGATTTGAATAATACAAACCTTGTTTTGTAAGGAAAGAGCACTGTTGCTAATATTAGACGAGATTTCCCAGGAAAAAAGCAAGCTGAGTAGAGTGACTGGGTTAAGCTCCAGCTTTCTTGAGTTTTCAAAAGCCTCTTCTAGGGAAGTCGAAGGGAAAAGCCATAAGTAGAGGGAGACCCAGGATTTGTGGGGTCTGCACTTTATATGATTTGGGGGTCTCCAGGAAGATCATGAACTCAAAATTACAAATACTGAATTAGGTACAGGTTTTGGGAAGAGCACATATGAATAAGGGGCTTAAGTTTTATTAGCTTCAGGTAACAAAAGTCTCTAGCAATGTGGGGTCACCTGCATCTGCATACATGGCAGATATGTAGTGTGGGCCAGGCAGTGATCACCTGGAGAAATAGGTTCAGAGAGAGAGACCTGCTTTCTATTTTTTGCTTCTACACTTATCATAGCCTGTGTCAAGAGTATGCCAAAGTAGAACACTTCAGAAGGGGGATGTTTTAGTGAAATTAGTGTTCTCAGTTGATTCTAGCAGCAGGGCATAGAGGGATAAGCAGAAATTTCCTTAATATATGGTGAAGTCGTGACAAATACAGATAAACCTGGCCTCAAGTTTAAATGAGGATATAATGTTAGTGGGAATTTTGGTGGTGATAGTTCTCATCCTGTCTATTTCTTGAGTCACACTTCTCCAAATGGAGCTGGTTACTCTCTACATCTGGCAAACAACTACTATGGCATTTTCCTTTACCATCCTCCTGGGGAATCTCTTTGTCCTGTCTTAAATCCTCCTTTAATTTACTCTATCTTTCAGTGGAGTACATTCTGCAGTAGCTTTTTGAGAAAGGGTGCACAATAGGTAAAAATTTTGACCTTACATACTTGAAAATAATTTCCCATGCTCATACTTGATTGATAGTATGGCTGGGTATAGAATTATAGATCAGAAATGATGTCCTTCAGAATTGTAAAGGCTTCATTATATTTCAGCTTCTAGTGTTGTTGATGAGAAGCCATAAGTCATTCTGATTACCATTTTTTTCCCTCTCTGGAAGCAGTAATATCTTCTGGTCCTAAAATAGTACTGTCCTCTCATAGGTCCTTCCACCTGGTAGTTCGTTCCGTTCTTGAATTATACCATTGATCATTTCCTCTTTCCTCACATCCCCCTTTTTTTCTTTCTCTCTTTCTGGGAACACTGTTATTCAGATATAAGACCCCTTTAACTAGTACTCTAATTTATTACCTTTTTTCTCTTATTTTCTATCTTTCTTTTTTTTTGCTCTATTTGCTGGAAGATTCCCCCAGTGTTATATTCCAAACATTGTGTTGAGCTTTTTATTTTGACTTGAGCTGATAATTTTCCTTTCATACATCCTTATCATTTTTCCTGATTATAGAAGTTTTATATACACATTATTTTAAAATTAAATATTATAAAAATAATTCCCATAGAAATTAAAAGGTTTGTATAGTTCCATCTAGTAGATCATGGAACAGAATAGGGTCCAGAAATAGACCCATGCATATATGGCCTAAACCTTTGTATATGAACCACATTGAATATTTATTTTTGACAGAAATGCTGTGTAGTAAGAAAGGTGGCCTCTAAGAGGGTCTGGCTTTTGTCCCAGTTTCTGGGAAGCAAACTCCAAACCCTTGGAATTTCCTGAGCAATTGAGGTATCTTTGTTATTCATGGTGGACCCCTAGAATGATACCTGATATTTTATGCTAATGAGATGACTCAAGGTGAGGACTGGCCATGCGAGAAAGACCAACCAGGTGATTAGAGGTTTGAGGCTTTGAGTCACATGATATCATCCCAACCTCCAAAGAGGAAAAGGCTAGAAAGTGAGTTCAACCATGTGGGCATTGATTCACTCAATCATGCCTATGCAATGAAACCTTGTTCTGGATACTAAATAAAATGAAATCTCTAGATATAGGAGCTCAGGTGGGTTTCCCTGACAATACTCTGCATATCATAACGCATGAATAATGGTAACATAATACATCCCCAAAGATGGTAGACGCTTTTATTTGGAAACTTCCCAGACTGCTTGTGCATCTCTTCTGTTGGCTGGTTCTAATTCATATGCTTTCATTATAATTGTAAGTACAAATTTTAAGTATAACTGTAATTGTAAGAATAGAGTTTTCTTGAGTTCTGTGAGTCATTCTAGCAAAATATCAAAACTAAAGGTAGTTTTGGGAAACCCTCTAACTTGCAGTTGGTGTCTGAAGTGAGGGCAGTCTTGTGAGGACTGTTCCCTCTGGGCAGTTGGCAAAATCTTTAGATATGGCAAGGGATTTCAATGAGAAAATTACACTCTTACACAAATGGTGCCATAATCATTGCTATCTCATGTAAACAAATAAATCTCAATGCTTACCTTATCCTACATACAAAACTTACCTTAAAATGGATCATAGACCTAAATATAAGAGCTCAAAATAGGACATTTCTAGAATAATAAATGAGTGAAAAATCTTTGTGACCTTGGATTGGGCTTATATTAACATATTAAAGCAGGAAAAAATGCAATTTAGACTTCATCAAAATTAAAAACGTTTGCTCTCCAAAAGACACTGTTAAGAAAATGAAAAGGTGGGCCACAGACTGGGATAAAATATTGACAAAACATATCTGTCAAAGGGCTTATATCCAGAATATAAAAAGAATTCTTTTTTTTATAATTTATTTTGGTATCATTAATCTACAATTACATGTGCAATATTACAGTTATTAAACTACCCCCTTCATCAGGCCCCCCCCACGAAACCCATTACAGTCACTGTCCATCAGCGTAGTGAGATGCTATAGAATCACTGCTTGTCTTCTCTGAGTTGTACAGAACCTCCTCATGCCCCCCCAACATTACGTCTCCTAATCGTAATGCCCCTTTTTACCTCTTATCCCTCTCTTCCCACCCATCTTCCCCAGTCCCTTTCCTTTGGTAACTATTAGTCGGTTCTTGGGTTCTATGAGTCTGCTGCTGTTTTGTTCCTACAGTTTTTTTCTTTGTTCTTATACTCCACATATGAGTGAAATCATTTGATACTTGTCTTTTTCCACCTGGCTTATTTCACTGAGCATAATACCCTCTAGCTCCATCCATGTTGTTGCAAATGGTAGGATTTGTTTTCTTCTTATGGCTGAATTCCATTGTGTATATGTACCACATCTTCTTTATCCATTCATCTACTGATGGACACTTAGGTTGCTTCCATTTCTTGGCTATTGTAAATAGTGCTGCGATAAACATAGGGGTGCATATGTCTTTTTCAAACTGGGCTGCTGCATTCTTAGGGTAAAAAATATCAAATTGCCTTACAAAATAGGCATTGTGTTAACTTGCACGAATGGTGAATAGCCATCCTGTGGTTGGTCTTTTTAAGCTTATTGTTCCTTTCTGCACAGCCTTTCCATCCAGTTGATGTTTTCCTTTTCACAACTCCCGTAGGCTTTCTGTAGCACTGAGCTTTGATTGTTGATGGTTTGCTAGGGCTTGCAGATGACTCAGTTACTGAATAGCCATTCAGTCAATAAGAACCTTATATAATAGTGAGGAGGCAGACATGAAAAGTGACATTATATATGATAAATGGCATGATACTTGTATATGAGTATTGTACATACTGATAATAATGATGAGAGAAAAGATGATGTTAGTGCTAATGATAATACCAATAGTGAAAAATTATTGAGCACTTACTAAGTACTCAGAGATAGCCTAAGAAACATATACTTATTTAATCTTCACAACCACTGTCTGTGGTAGACAACATTCTCATTTTATGAACTTCTTGGCTGGGCATTGAAGGATGAATACAAGTTAACTAGGTGAAGAAAGGTGGTAGAGTAAATGGAATCCAGGCAAAATGAAAAGTATGTACAAAGGCACCAAGGCAGAAGAAAGCAAAGTCCATCCCAGGGTTCTGTGAGAATTTCAGATGGCTGGAACCCAAAGGGGACTAGGACACAGGAGAAGAAGCTGGAGAGAGCTTATGAATGGGTGGATGTGGATGTTTCTCATTTCCTCTTGCTGAACACACACACACACACACACACACACACACACACACCCTGCACCTGGCTCCGCCCACCTTACTATCCCGTGATTACTAATGGAGTTTGGGGGCAGACTTTTCATTAGGAAATGACGTCTAGATTCAGACCCAAAGGTTGAGTAAGAGTCAACCAAACAAGGAAGAGAAACTGAGTGTTCAGGCAGAGGAAATGGCATGAGATGTCATGGTGGGAATGCTTAAGGAACTAACTGGCACTGGGGATGGTAAGTGTAAAGTGTTAGGGGAGAGGAGCCATAAACGAGGCCAAAGAGGGTGGCAGAGGGCACCTCATGTGGGGCCTCTAGGCCACATTAGGAAATTAAACCCTTAGGGTGAATACCAAATAAATCAGCGAAAAAGCAGTGATTAAACATTTACTCCAGGCAGGCCCTGTGGAGGGGCCAAGGGTGTGCACAGCCTTTAAGAAAGCTCACAGACTAGCTGAGAAAATAAAACATGAGCAAATATAAGGGAGCTGATCAATGACAAATGGTCACATATAACAAGGAATAAATGTGAAATGTTGGAGTTTATCGGCTGGAAAGACAATTGTCTGGGGAAGTAAGGATAGTCAGAGGTGGGGAAGGAATGGAGTCTTGGAGAATAGGTACCATTTGGGAGGGAGAGAGGAGGCAGCCTTCTGGTAGGGACAGTCCAAGCATAAACAAAGGGGACTTATCAGACATTTTGAAGGGACTGAGTAAAGTGCAAGGAATATGAGAGAACCTTAGAAAAGGATGCATGTGGTTAAATTGTAAAGGGTCTTACAAGTGAGGCTAAGGAATTTGAATTTAAATCTCTGTGGGCAAAGAAAGGACATTCTGTCTTTTTCAGTGTGGAGCAACTTGATTTAGGTGGTCTTGTTTGATGGTTAATCTGGAACAAACAAGATAACCAAATCAGGAAGACAATTTAGGAGGTTGGTTCTTCAAAGTTCTGAAAAAGGTTGGCTGAAATACAGGAAATGAGATCTCAGAGGAAGAACAAATATACTGACTTATTTACTCCTTTTGCAGTAAAGTCAATTCCCCCCTTACCATCACATACATTCTCTTTTCATCTTACAGCAGTCTGCCTTCAGGGCCTTGAAGATTGACTTATTTAAAATTCTGGAAGCTGAATTTGGTGGCACAGTATGAGATCTCTTAGCAATATGTACTCAGATTCTTCACTGTTACCCATCAGTGCATTTCATGCCCATTCTCCCCTCTGCTGGGTTTCCTTTTCTCCCAAGACATTCATATTGGAGCATTTTTGTAACAATAATAAAATACATTAAAATTATTTAAAAGGGTGTTCCTTCTCCTGGGGTGTTTTTCTTCACAACTCTTCTGAGACCAAATGTATGGCCTTTCTTACACCAACAAACAGGTCTCTAACTCTCTAGACACCAACTAGGTGCCGTACTATTCAATTCAGTTGTGACATTTAACTACCAGAGTTAGCATCAGACTTCACAGACTTAGGGACACAGTCCCACAAGACTGTCCAACTTCAGATGACAGTTGGAAGTTTGGGTACCCATACTTCTGTCTGACTTAGCTACAGAGTTGGGGTTCCCACAACTCACCCCACTTCAGGCTTAATAATTTGCTAGAATGGCTCAGAGAATTCAGGAAAACATTGTGCTTACTATCACCAGTTATTATAAAGGATACAAAGCAACCAGCCCTAGGTTATTATGAAGGCTTTGTTATGTAGTCATGATTGATTAAATCATTGTCCACTGGCAACTAACCCAATTTCCAGCACCTTTCCACTCACCAGAGGTGGAGGTGGGGGCAGGGTCTGAAAGTTCCAATCCTCTAACATAGTGTGGTTCCTGGGGCAACCAGCCTTCCTGCAGAAGTTACCCAGGGCCCCCTAGTCACCTCATTAGCATTAACTCCGGTGTGGTTGAAAGGGGCTTATGAATAACAGAGGCAACTCCTCTTCTCCCCTATCACTCAGGAAATTCCAGGGTGTTAGAAGCCCTTGTGTCAGGAACTGGGGATGAAGACCAAATACATTTCTTACTAAATCACAGTATCACATCTTCCCTTATTGGCTGAAAATAGGGAGTGAGTGCTACCTGTATCATCTCTTAAAAGGAAAGAGTTCCCAGAGACTGCTTAGCATTTCTCATTACTCTGCACCTCTTCTGCCTAATGCAGCTCTCTCCTTCGTTAGGTGGAGGACCCATAATGTGAGAGCAGGTAGATAGGTAGACATAAGTAGGGAGAGGGAGGAGGACCTCGGTGGGATGCTTGCTTTCATCCCCACATTCCAGGCCCCCAGTTCTCCAACGAGGGATCGAGAGTGACCTTATAGAAACAGACTGGCCCAACCTGGCTGGTTCCAACATGGAGGAGAAGTTGACCCCAACTTCACCTCAAAATACTTTATACACTTATTATCATAGTAAAATTCAAGCCCCTCATCACTAACATAGTAAAAAAATCTCACCTTCCTGCTCCACGACAGTTCCTAGAAAAATCAAATATAGTCAAAAGCCCCCCAACTGACATTAGGGAGGAGGAAGCCCAAATTCCCTGAAGACTCAACCTGTTCCCTTTGAAATCTAACCCCACTTAAATATTCATCTCCCTTTATATAAAAAAGCCTCCCTAGTGTTTCCAGTGCACCCTCCTCTGGGTTTGCAGCACCCCAACTTCCAGGTGTGTACTTTCTCCCTTCCTTAAACTCTATTTCTCCAAATAAACTCTTAATGCTCAATGACTTTTTATGTCATGACACAAAATTTTTATGACAATTCTTTCTTGCAGTGAGACCAAGGACCTGTCTACAGGTCACAGTATGAGAACCTACCTAAAACCACAGACTATCACCTCATCCAAAAATGCATGTGTGTGCACACACATGTGTGCAATTTTAAATGCGATCTGAGGGTCTCATAGATGGCTGAAACTTGAAGTCTCCAGGTTAAGAATCTCTGTCCCTCCGTGTCCAGTAGACACAGGTCTGTCTGTAGGCTATAGAGAACTGAGACAAAATTCTATCACCTCTACATTATTAAAGGAAAGTAAGAGAAGGTATGAAAAAAAGTTCAGTGAGGAATTTTTATGGATTTTTGAAATGTCTAAATCATAAGATGAATAATAGCAACAAGAAAGCTCTGCATATATACACCATAAAATGGTATATAAATTTAAGGGATTCACTCTCCATTTGTGTATATAATGTGGTATAGAGCTTAAAGTAGAGAAGAAATGTTGGGCCTCTTCATTTTCCCTCTCCCATTCAGCTGGCCCTTGCTGGACAAGTTTTCAAGAGCGTAAGCATTTTTTGAGGGTCTACAATGTGTCAGGCACTGTGCTGGGTACCTGGGTGGGAAAGAAAGATCTGAAGACTCTTGCTTTGTGGGGAAGTTTAAAGTCTAGGGGAGAAGGGGACACAGAGGTACAGATACACACTTAGAAAATCACACTAATAAAAAGAATCAATGATATGTTAAAATAGACTTGTGGAAAAGTTGTGGAGAAAGGAGGTGGTACTAATTTTGCCTGGAGATAGAACTTGAAAGGAATCCTTAAGAATGGGGAAGATGTTCAGGCCAAGTTTTTTCTTTGAAGAAAAGAGAAAGAGAGGATATGGGGTGGAAATCCTAGAGAGGAAGGAAGAGAGGATTTCTGGGTCCCTCTAGTTTTGCCACCTGGCCCCCATGCCGGCTAATCCAGAAAGAGAAAAAGGCCAAATGCTTACAACCTTCTGTCCAGTAATAAATAGAAGTCGGCAATATGTGCCAGATCCTTGGCCAAGTGTTTTCCAGCTGTTATCTTGAATTCTTTTTTTTTCTTTTTTTTTACAATTTATTTTGGTATCATTAACCTACAGTTACATGTGCAATATTATGGTGATTAAACTACCCCCTTCATCAGGTCCCCCCGACCAACCCCATTACAGTCACTGTCCATCAGCGTAGTGAGATGCTATAGAGTCACTACTTGTCTTCTCTGAGTTGTACAGCCCTCCTGGCGCCCCCCCAACATTATGTGTGCTAATCGTAATGCCCCTTTTACCCTCGTATCCCTCCCTTCCCACCCATCTTCCCCAGTCCCTTTCCCTGTGGTAACTGTTAGTCCATTCTTGGGTTCTGTGAGTCTGCTGCTGTTTTGTTCCTTCAGTTTTTTTCTTTGTTCTTATACTCCACATATGAGTGAAATCATTTGATACTTGTCTTTTTCGGCTTGGCTTATTTCACTGAGCATAATACCCTCTAACTCCATCCATGTTGTTGCAAATGGTAGGATTTGTTTTCTTCTTATGGCTGAATAATATTCCATTGTGTATATGTACCACATCTTCTTAATCCATTCATCTACTGATGGACACTTAGGTTGCTTCCATTTCTTGGCTATTGTAAATATTGCTGCAATAAACATAGGGGTGCATCTGTCTTTTTGAAACTGGGCTGCTGCATTCTTAGGGTAAATTCCTAGGACTGGGATTCCTAGGTCGAATGGTATTTCTATTTTGAGTTTTTTGAGGAACCTCCATACTGCTTTCCACAATGGTTGAACTAACTTGCATTCCCACCAGCAGTGTAGGAGGGTTCCCTTTTCTCCACATCCTTGCCAACATTTGTTGTTGTTTGTGTTTTGGATGTTGGCCATCCTCACTGGTGTGAGGTGATATCTCATTGTGGTTTTAGTTTGCATTTCTCTGATGATGAGCGATGTGGAGCATCTTTTCATGTGCCTGTTGGCCATCTAAATTTCTTCTTTAGAGAAGTGTCTACTCACGTCCTGTGCCCATTTCTTAATTGGATTATTTGCTTTTTGTTTGTTAAGGTGTGTGAGTTCTTTATATATTTTGGATGTCAACCCCTTCTCAGATGCATCATTTATGAATATATTCTCCCATACTGTAGGATGTCTTTTTGTTCTACTGATGGTGTCCTTTGCTGTACAGAAGCTTTTCAGGTTGATATAGTCCCATTTGTTCATTTTTGCTTTTGTTTCCCTTGCCCGGGGGGATATGTTCATGAAGAAGTCGCTCATGTTTATGTCCAAGAGATTTTTGCCTATGTTTTTTTCTAAGAGTTTTATGGTTTCATGACTTACATTCAGGTCTTTGGTCCACCTTGAGTTTACCTTTGTGTATGGGGCTAGACAGTAGTTGAGTTTCATTCTCTTACATATAGCTGTCCAGTTTTTCCAACACCAGCTGCTGAAGAGGCTGTCATCTCCCCATTGTATATCCAAGGCTCCTTTATCAAATATTAATTGGCTGTAAGTGTTTGGGTTAATGTTTGGATTTTCTATTCTGTTCAACTGGTCTGTGGGTCTGTTTTTGTGCCAATACCAAATTGTCTTGATTACTGTGGCCTTGTAGTAGAGCTTGAAGTCAGGGAGCGTAATTCCCCCTGTTTGATTCCTCCTTCTCAGGATTGCTTTGGCTATTCAGGGTCTTTTCTGGTTCCATATGAATTTTTTGAGTTATTTGTTTCAGTTCATTGAAGAAAGCTGTTGGTAGTTTGATAGGGATTGCATTGAATCTGTAGATTGCTTTTGGTAGTATAGCCATTTTGACAATATTTATTCTTCCTATCCAAAAGCATGGGATGCATTTCCATTTGTTAGTGTCCTCTTTAATTTCTCCTAGGAGTGTCTTGTAGTTTTCAGAGTACAAGTCTTTTACTTCCTTCGTTAGGTTTATTCCTAGGTATTTTATTCTTTTAGATGCAATTGTGAATGGAATTGTTTTTCTGATTTCTCTTTCTGTTAGTTCATCATTAGTGTATAGGAAAGCAACAGATGTCTGTGTGTTAATTTTATAACTTTGCTGAATTCATATATTAGTTCTAGTAGTTTTGGAGTGGAGTCTTTAGGGTTTTTTATGTACAGTATCATGTCATCTGCAAATAGTGACAATTTGACTTCTTTACCAATCTTGATGCCTTTTATATCTTTGTTTTGTCTGATTGCCGTGGCTAGGACCTCTAGTACTATGTTGAATAACAGTGGAGAGAGTGGGCATCTCTGTCGTGTTCCCGATCTTAGATGAAAAGCTTTCAGCTTCTCGCTATTAAGTATGATGTTAGCTGTGGGTTTGTCATATATAGCCTTTATGATGTTGAGGTACTTGCCATCTATACCCATTTTGTTGAGAGTTTTAATGATGAATGGATGCTGAATTTTGTCAAATGCTTTTTCAGCATCTATGGAGATGATCATGTGGTTTTTGTTCTTTTTATTGATGTGGTGGATGATGTTGATGGATTTTCGAATGTTGTACCATCCTTGCATCCCTGGGATGAATCCCACTTGATCATGGTGTATGATCCTCTTGATGTATTTTTGAATTCAGTTTGCTAATATTTTGTTGAGTATTTTTGCATCTATGTTCATCAGTGATATTGGTCTGTAATTTTCTTTTTTTGTGGTGTCTTTGCCTGGTTTTGGTATTAGAGTGATGTTGGTCTCGTAGAATGAGTTTGGGAGTAATCCTTCCTCTTCTAGTTTTTGGAAAACTTTAAGGAGGATGGGTATTAGGTCTTCACTAAATGTTTGATAATATTCAGCAGTGAAACCATCTGGTTCAGGTGTTTTGTTCTTAGGTAGTTTTTTGATTACCAGTTCAATTTCTTTGCTGGTAATTGGTCTATTCAGATTTTCTGTTTCTTCCTGGGTCAGCCTTGGGAGGTTGTATTTTTCTAGAAAGTTGTCCATTTCTTCTAGGTTATCCAGTTTGTTACCATATAATTTTTCATAGTATTCTCTCATAATTCTTTGTATTTCTGTGGTATCCGTAGTGATTTTTCCTTTCTCATTTCTGATTCTGTTTATGTGTGTAGACTCTCTTTTTTTCTTGATAAGTCTGGCTAGGGGTTTATCTATTTTGTTTATTTTCTCGACGAACCAGCTCCTGCTTTCATTGATTCTTTCTATTGTTTTATTTTCTCAATTTTATTTATTTATGCTTTAATCTTTATTACGTCCCTCTTCTATTGACTTTGGGCCTCATTTGTTCTTCCTTTTCTAGTTTCATTAATTGTGAGTTTAGACTGTTCATTTGGGATTGTTCTTCTTTCCAGAGGTAGGCCTGTATTGCAATATATTTCCCTCTTAGCATGGCCTTCGCTGTGTCCCACAGATTTTGCAGTGTTGAATTATTGTTGTCATTTGTCTCCATATATTGCTTGATCTCTGTTTTTATTTGGTCATTTATCCATTGATTATTTAGGAGCATATTATGAAGCCTCCATGTGTTTGTGGGCTTTTTCATTATCTTTGTGTAATTTATTTCTGGTTTCATACATTTGTGATCTGAGAAGCTGGTTGGTACAATTTCAATCTTTTTGAATTTACTAAGGTTCTTTTTGTGGCCTAGTATATGATCTATTCTTGAAAATGTTCCATGTGCACTTGAGAAGAATGTGTATCCTGTTACTTTTGGATTGAGTGTTCTGTAGATGTCATTAGGTCCATGTGTTCTAATATGTTGTTCAGTGCTTCTGTCTCTTTACTTATTTTCTGTCTGGTTGATCTGTCCTTTGGAGTGAATGGTGTGTTGAAGTCTCCTAAATGAATGCATTGCATTCTGTTTCCCCCTTTAATTCTGTTAGTATTTGTTTCACATATGTAGGTGATCCTGTGTTGGGTGCATCGATACTTATAATAGTTATATCCTCTTGTTGGACTGACCCTTTTATCATTATGTAAGGTCCTTCTTTGTCTCTTGTGACTTTCTTCGTTTTGAAGTCTATTTTGTCTGATACAAGTACTGCAACTCCTGCTTTTTTCTCACTATTAGTTGCATGAAATAACTTTTTCTATCCCTTTACTTTCAGTCTGTGTATGTCTTTGGGTTTGAAGTGAGTCTCTTGTAGGCAGCAGATAGATGGGTCTTGTTTTTTTATCCATTCAGTAACTCTATGTCTTTTGATTGGTGCATTCAGACCATTTACATTTAGGGTGATTATCGATAGGTATATACATATTGCCATTGCAGGCTTTAGATCTGTGGATACCAAAGGTTCAAGGGTAATTCCCTTACTATCTAAAACAGTCTAATTTAACTCACTTTGTGTGCTATTACAAACAAAACCTAAAGGTTCTTTTTTTTTCCTCCTTTTACTTCCTCCTCCATTCTTTGTATGTTGTGAATCATATTCTGTACTCTTTGTCTAGCCTTGGGTAACATCTATTTAGCCTTAGGAATACTTCCATCTATAGGAGTCCCTCCAAAATGCACTGTAGCGGTGGTTTGTGGGAGGTAAATTCTCTCAGCTTTTGCTTATCTGAAAATTGTTTAATCCCTCCTTCAAATTTAAATGATAACCTTGCCAGGTAGAGTATTCTTGGTTCAAGGCCCTTCTGCTTCATTGCATTAAATATATCGTGCCACTCTCTTCTGGCCTGTAAGGTTTCTTTTGAGAAGTCTGATGATAGCCTGATGGGTTTTCCTTTTTATGTGATCTTTTTTCTCTCTCTCTAGCTGCTTTTAAAAGGCTGTCTTTATCCTTGATCTTTTCCATTTTAATTATTATATGTCATGATGTGTCTCCCTTGGGTCCCTTGTGTTGGGAGATCTGTGCACCTCTATGGCTTGAGAGACTATCTCCTTCCTCATATTGGGGAAGTTTTCAGCAATTACCTCCTCAATAACACTTTCTATCCTTTTTTCTCTCTCTTCTTCTTCTGGTACCCCTATAATGTGAATATTGTTCTGTTTGGATTGGTCACACAGTTCTCTCAATATTCTTTGATTCTTAGAGATTCTTTTTTTCTCTCTGTTCCTCAGCTTCTTTGTATTCCTCTTCTCTAATTTCTTTTCCATTTATCATCTCTTCTACTACATCTAATCTGCTTTTAAATCTCTCCATTGTATGTTTCATTTCAGATATGGAATTTCTTAATGATTGAATCTTTTAAAATTCGTTCCTGAGTTCTTGAATATTTTTCTATACCTCCGTAAGCATGTTTATAGTTTTTATTTTGATCTCTCTTTCAGGAAGATTGGTTAGTTCAGTTTAATTTGGCCCTTTTTTCAGGTTTGTGAGATTTTGGTCTGAACCATGTTCTTTTGACATTTCATATTTCTGTGTGGTGCCCACTAATGTGCAGAAGCTCGAGTCTCTGGAGCTGCTCAGCCCCTAGAGTGAGGTTGGGGGTCGTAGGGGCACAGAGCTGGTGCCTGGGGGGAGGAAATAGCTGTTTCCTGCTTCCTGTCTCTAGTGCCTGTCTCCAGTGTCAGAGCCAGTGGGCCAAGAACACACGTGTAAGCCTCTGTGCTTTGCATCTCTAGCTGTTGTAGGCGGGGCCTCCCTTTGGCTGGCCTGATGCTTGCTTAGTGACTGCAGGTTTGCAAGCAGGTGCCTGCAGGCCAGTAGAAAGCTCGGTAGGCTGTGTGTCACAGTGGGGGCCTCAGAGCTGAGTACGCAACCAGGGGGATGGAGCACCTGAAACTCCTCAAAGTTCCCAACCAGCTGGGCAGAGCGTGCCCAGACAACCTTGTCCAGCTCTCCCTTCTCCCACTCGCAGCAAGTTCCATGCAAACCCTGCCCCTTCAGCAGCCCTCTCGCTGCTAGGAAGCCTCTCAGACCGCCCACCCTTCCTTTGTCACAGAGTGGCTGGGTGTGGATCCTGTCCTGCACCAATGGCCGAGATGTCAGTCTCCCAGGCCCTCTGCCTGTCCGACCTCCCCAACGTCCAGGGCACCACACAGTATAGGTTTGTGCTCACAAAGCAGATCTCTAGGGCTAGGTGTCCAGCAGTCCCAGGCTTTCACCCCTCCCCCGCTCTGTTTCTCTTCCTCCTGCCGGTGAGCTGGGGCGGGGGAAGGGCTTGGGTCCCACCGGATTAAGGTTTTCCTATGTTACCCTGTTTCGTGAGGTCAGCTCTATTTGTGAGGTCTGTATGCAGTCTGGTTCAGCCTTCTTTCTTGTTGCTGTTTTAGGGTTAGTTGTATTTATTAACTATATTTTTGTACTGTTTGTGGTTTTGGGAGGAGCTCTCCGTGTCACCTCTCACGCCGCCATCTTGAATCTCTTCCAAAGTGGTGACATTTTAATCCTTCTTTTCTTTTTTTGTTTAATAGCTGGAATACACCCAAAAGAGAAGCTTTCACTGATCACTTATGTGGTTAACCTAAGATGTATTTATCATTGGAAAGATAAAATAACTTCTTGATCTTTATTTACCAGTTTTCAAAATAGTGAATGGATATCCACCACCCACCCAAGGTGCCCAATAAAACGTAACTTAAAAAATACCATTATGACTTCATTGTTATAAACATACTTGGTGAGTTACAATCCATTGCAGTTATAATTTTTAACAATTTTGAATTTGCCCATCTTTGGCTAGTGGGAGGCTCTTCAAGTTGACTCCTGAGTGCTTTTGACATCACCCAGTTGTCCGTGACTGGTTTTTTACTATCTGGTATATCATCTGATGTTCTCAGCTTGTCTTATATATTTCCTTCCCAGGACCTGAGATCTGGAATCAACCAATTTCCCAAGGAGAGCTTGGTTCTTTTAGTTAAGGCATGTAGAGACCATTCTGGGTATAAGGAATACTCCTGATTTGGTGATGGTTTCTAGAAATAATTTTTTACAAGGAAATACTACATGAATTCATACTGGTATTTCTATTTCAGATTCAGAACCATAGACTTTCCACTTAGCTTTATTGATCTTGTATTCATACCTCCTTTTTCTTTTGTCAAATATACCAGTTTTCAAAATAACCAACAAAATTACTCATTGCTTTATCCCACCATACATACAAAACAGTCTGAGAGTAACAATACCAACACTTTTCACATTTCATTGCTAAAAACAGTGTAAGGTTTTTGGTTTGGTCTGGTTTGGTCATTAAAGGATATCCCTTCCAGGATGCATGGTCAAGTTTCTGAGTTTCAAGGTCACTGAAATAGTTCTTCACTGCGTATGTAGTTATGCCACCAACTTGATAAACAAGTTTGTTTCATTTTGTCAAATCTAAATATATTTTATGATTTTCTAGTATATTTACAAACTTCTAAAATGAATCTACCAAATAAAATATATCTAGAAAAGTCTAGCTTTTATCCAGTCCTCTCACTCCTTTCTCCTTCTCCTCCTATATGTAACCTTTAAAACATTTTTATGGTCTACGCTTCTTTTTTTTCTATAACTAAATAAGTATATATAATATATTCCTATCCCTCTCTCCACTGATAGAATACTATAATAGTTTTCTTCACCTGGCATTGTATACCTAACAATATATGCTGGTAATCGCTCCACAGCAGTATGGAAACTTTCATTTCCTTTCCTGGCTGCATTTTATGCATAGTGTGGGTACCCTAGTTTACTTGCGTAGTTCCCCATTATAGGCATTGGATAATTTCCAGGCTTGCTACTACCAATAGTGAGTGCTGCAATGAATAGTCTGTGTATATTACTTAATTTTTGAATTTGTGGCTGTGTGTCTTTAGGACAGATTCCTAGAAGTGATATTTCTGAGTTAAAGGGTAAATGTCTATGGGATAAAATTGCTAAATATTGCCACATTACCAGGAAAACTGATTTCTGTTGTATAACAAATTACAGCTGTGACAATACAATGAAAGGCTTATGATGTGAGGTTAGAAACTGAAAGCTAATCAAGACCTCCCTGGCTGACGTCAGCCTCTCCACAGGAGGAATCCACCTGGACTGTGGTTTGTTCCCATGCTGCTGAGAAAATTAGGGTGCTTCCCACACTGCCCTGTAGGAGGGGCCTCTCCCAAATCCTCACCCTAGACAGGCGGCCATTTCACTTTCCCAGGCCCACTGCTTTGCTTGCCACAGCCTGCCTCGCCAGCTCAATGGAAGGAAGACAGTGGACATGTTAAAGCAAAACCAGCCTCATAAACTAAAAAGTTTGAGATAACGTAGCAACTTAATATATCAAAGTTCAGTCAGGAAACTAAATTGAGATCAGGTACTGTGTGGCCTGCAGCTATATGTCTGAAGAGGCCAATCCAAGCTGAGCAGGCCACCTTCCTTGGCTTGAAAGATGGCAGTCCTCACTTCTCCCTGAGCAGCTCTTTCAGCTTCTGATGACATCAAGGATCTCTTGGTGAGGTCTCTGACGGCTAGAGGGCAAGCTGCTTCAGTTTATGAGAGTCTCCCTTCAGCAAATATGCATTCGCATCTGCCTCAGGCATTGTCTGATGAAGCACAGATCTGCCTGGGCAGAAGCCATACTTGTGCCTGAAAAGTGATGGCACCATCTCTCATCTGCTCTGCTGGACTGCCGCTGTCTGCCCTGGAGCATCACCACGTGTGGAGACACCTTGCTTTGCATACAAGGCTGTAAGCTTCCTCAACATCTGTGTCAGGATCCTGCTTCCCCAGGGGCCTGAGACTGATACTCAAGAGCTGAGGAAACCAGAGTAGTTGTGTACCAGGAACCACTGTCTTAGCCTTTTGGAAAGATTTAGAGGCATAGTTGTGACAGGAAGCCCTTTGTAAAGTATAACGTGAAACACAAGTACTCTTATTAGAGTATGCACTTGATAAATGTTTAACAAATGGTTAAACAAATGGTGGCGTGAAAAAAAAAGGGTGGTGTGAATAAGTGTTCCAGGAATTCAGATTGCTGTGGAGGAGAGGCCACCTAAGAAGGGAGACTGGAGCCAGAGAGGATTTGTCTATGTGGGCATATGGGAGTAGGAGTAGGGAAAATTTCTAGAAGGGAAAAACTGCACCAGCATTCAGTTCAGCAGCAAGCACTGTTTATTTGCATCCTGGTCACAGGAGTCCTATAAGGAAGGCTTGCAAAATAGGGTCCCAAGGTATGTCAATGATGGCTAACACTAAGAATCACTTTGAGCTGGGCACTGAGCTGAGTGCTTTACCTGGGTGACTTCATTAGGCTCTCATGACAGCCCATGAGGTGGGCACTGTTATGATCATCCACAACAAACTGATCCGGAAATTGAGATACAGAGAAGCTAATTAACTTACCTGAAGACTAGTGGGAGTTAACCTTTCATCACTCTGAATGCCAAACCAGGACTCTGAGCTTCCTCAGTGGCAGAGAGGAGCACACGAAGGTTAGTGACATGGTAATGTTGGTGCTTCAGAAAAAAGCAATACGGTATAGTAGTTAGGAGTTTAGACTTCGGCACAAAACTATCTGGTTTTAAAAATCCACTTGCTAGCTATGCAATGTTAGGCATATTATGTAACTGCTCTGTCTCTCAATTTCCTCATCTATTTAACGGGAGTAATAAAAGCATCCAGTTTTTAGGATTCTCTGAGGAGTAGATGAGATAATAAGTAGAGCACTTTGAACAGTGATGGCACACATGTGTATGGCAGCTCTCAGCTATGGTGGATATGTAAGCTACCAACTAGCTGGTTCATAGGAAGGTCAGGCATGAGGCATGGGTGAAGCAATGTTACTCAGGGTGATGGGCACTGGAATAGAGAGTAAGATATTTTAAAGTAAGATTCAATAGATTTATTAACTGGAAATGAGGGATAAAGAAGAATAGTTAATCATGACTTTCCCAGTTTCCTGAACAGAGAGGAAAAGGGCTTCTCAAAGTAACAGGAAAACTAGGGGAGGAGCTAGTGTTTTGGGGCTTCAGCCACACTGTGGGAAGGCATGGGAGTGGTGTTGAGAAGACCTGGTTTGGTTACCAGCTCTGCCACCAGCTGGCATCTCATCTTGCCAAAAGCTTCCTTCCTCCTCTGCCACCTCAGTGGTCCCATCAATAATGAAGCTTTTACACTTGAAACCTCATAGTTCTCTTCTAATTCAGGTATTTTCCATTTTTATCTGGGAGTGCCCTAAAGGGAGAATGATGCTGACAGCCTGGCTTTTAGGCTTTTTGAGGTTCAGGGGTAGGTGACAGGAGGAAGGTAGTAATATAAGAGGAACTCCTCCTTACTTTTCTTTTTTTTTTTTTTTTTTTTTTTTTTTTTA